>CM029601.1:23669735-24869735 GCA_017311375.1 Mytilus coruscus | reverse complement strand
TCTGTCTCTGATATTAAACATTGTTTATATGTTTCTGAATATTTTATAAAAGACTTGAAAGATTATGTTAGAAAACATTTTTATAATGATATTTTGCATAACATTTAAATTATTTTTTTAATGATTTTTGAGAATATGAAGGTTATTAAAACATTTTGTTAAAAATATTTTGAACTTTTCAAAACATTTTATCCTGCAGAAATGAATTTTTATAAGTTTTAAAATGTTTCAGGATATTTTATTAACAAACACATTCAAATCATTTATAAGACATTTTACAAACATTGTCGTCAAAATTCAGTAACATTTTAATGATGTTTTAAAAGTAACATGAAAATGTTTTGAAAATATTTTAACGCCATACATTTTGCATGATTTTGATATTTTTCTACAATATTTTTCAACATTTTCTATTTTTTTGGTGCTAACTTGGAAAGCAGTGGTGAAACAGCACCACATTAGAACAAATAATAAAATCAATTGCATGTAAATCCATTTCATCTTTTATGCATAATTATTTACAATGTTTTTTTTATGAAATTAGAAAGAACACAGCAAACATATATAATTCTGGAACCAAGTTGAAGTAGAAGTTTCCACGTGGAATTACATGTTTCAGAATTTTTATTCCCCTGCCACAGCGGAGGAGGGGCATTTTGTTTTACCCTTGTGTAACTTTTAGACAATACAAGGACTCTTTTAATGTGAATTCGGTTGGACGACACTTTTCTATCACAAACTACTTTCTTTTGATCTAGTTGGAATTTCCCTTTCAGAAAAGTTTGTGTGTTCATATAAGGAACTGTCTTGGCTAGTAAATAAATCCTGTTCCATAATTCCACTATTTGCCATTTGTTGTCGCCTTTGTCAAATTTTTTTTTACATCTGGTTCTGACAGAAGTATTGATCCTCGCACTTGCAGCCACTTGGATTTTAACCATGAATTCATTTCAAACATAAAGATGTATCCCATCCATCACTTCATGGTTGGGTAAAAAGTCTGTTATCCATGATGGCTTCTGAAATATTAAAACAGGAAACCACAAAGTATCATGTTATTTAATAAACTGCAGGTTCAGAAATTTTTCTTATCATTCATAAAGGACAAGCGTTTAATGTGGGGATGTGTGTGCTGTTTTTTTCCCACAAAAATACTCTTGATTTCCAACTTTGAAGAATTAAAAAAAATTGTTCTGACAGCTTTTGCCATAAGTTTAATGTAAAGTCCTTAGAAAATTCAGACTTTATTGCGACAAACTAATAAAAAAATTATGCTCATGTGTACCATGGTTTTTTAAGAATGCAATATAGGGATTGTCATATTTCCCAATACATGTAGTTCTCTTCCTTTCATGCATTGTTTTGTCAGGGAAATATATTTCACTTGCTATAATTAAGTGCACAACATAATTATTATTTCTTATTTACAATGCAAACAAAGGTAAAATGGTGAAAAAATGTGAAGACTAGGAAAAAACTTACAAAGTGTGAGGGTATATTTGAAGAATAAAATACATCCCTGTGTCATCCCCCTATTTTAATAAATAATAACCTGTCAAATTATTGGGCTGTTTAATCGAGAAAAAATAAAACAAAGAGGTTTAATAATGTACTAAATATAAGAAAAATATAAATACATAATAACCTAATCCTGTTGTTATATAATCTCCTGGCATGACATGGTTATATCAGCTGGTTATGGCAAACTTGGTCGAATTTTCCGCCGGGTTTCCGTAGATATTTTTGATGGGTGGATCAACTCTCTTGATGCCTTCTCTCCATTTCAAAAGAATTTCATGGTCTTTTGGGAATCTGTGGTCCCCCTTCAGAATAATTGCAGCCGGGGACACAACAATTTTGAAGCTTAGTTTGGCGAAATTAGCGAGTGTCGATTGTGGTTACTAATGTAAACATGTGCAACGTAATGCGATTCAAGCGTCCAAGTGATTAAAACGTTTCCGACAACCACTTATGGAACACCAGCGACGTCTACAGGAAGAAATATTACGAATGATCCCTATTGTCATGAAATTCTTTTAAAAAGACCAATGACAGCTACCACTCAAATTGCATAGACAAAAATGACAGAAAATATATTACATTTACATCCTTATAATAAGAAGTAAAATAACAAAAATACCGAACTCAAGGAAAATTCAAAACGGAAATTCCCTTATCAAACAGCAAAATCAAAAGCTCAAACACATCAAACGAATGGAAAACAATTGTCATATTCCTGACTTGGTACAGGAATTTCCTAATGTAGAAAATGGTTGATTAAACCTGGTTTTATAGCTAGCTAAACCTCTCACTTGTATAAAAGATTATACTTGTTTCGTGAGATTGGCCATTAGTATCTTAAAATCATACATGCAAAATATAATCGCAGTTTACCGATGTTCATTCACTAGTATATGTAATATTCAAAACTTCAAGTGCGTCAAAAACTAGGAAGGAAAACAATGGAAATCACATTCAGATGGAATAAACCAAAGTGAGTCGACAAGATATATATCTCCTGTTGTGCATATGACAACTGTCACACGAATTCAAAGTCACGTGTACATATTGCATAGAAACAGCAAGACATATCAAGCTACAATAAAGAAAGTCGTCGTGCATCCAAATGCGCTGCACCTGTTTCAATACCATGGTTTTTATGCATTTGTCAGCAGATATGACAGTGTCGGTACATGTAATTTCTTTTACATAATGATAAGATGTCATATGATTGTCGATAATGAACAAGTATTTGATATTTGGACACGACAATGAAGGTGGCGTTAGCTGTTGATGTTGTCGCCCAAATAAACAGATGAAATTGCCCTTTTAGATTCCTCTAATTATGCATAAAATTTGATTTAAATATTTGTGAGAGATCACCAAGCAGGGGCGGATCCAGCCATTTTTAAAAGGGGAGGTTCCCAACCCAGGATAAAGGGGGGGTTCCAACTATATGTCCCCATTCAAATGCATTGATCGTAACCCCCTCTGGATCCGCCACTAAGTATGGTCACACCAGTAAACACTAACAGTATTACATAAAAAAATATTTTTAATATTTCATATTAAAAAACATTTTCAATATGTCTAGCTTAATTCCAGATAAAATATTATAAAGTACATTATTAACACTTACCTGGAGTATTTGCAATTGAGGCATTAAAACAGGAGTAGTTTATCAGGGTATATGACATCAGAAAGAAGTTGGAAATAATTGGCGCTATTACGTCAAGGTCACCTAGAATATATGGCGATTTTTTTAATAAAGAAAGAAACTGAACTAAAAACAATTACTAGAATATTCAAAAATAAGCAAGAAAAGTTTAATTTTTAAAGTTTAATTTTTATGAATATACCCACTATAAAAAATTATCATTCCACAAAAGAAGATCGAACTTAAAATCAAGAAACCCCAATTCGAAGGTAAACTAAATACCCTTTGTTTCACACAAAAATCTTACGATGAAAATTACTGTGAACAGTCCAGTGTGCTTACAATAAATTTAGTCATATGATTTTTGTAAATCACAGGCCTTGTATTTCAAATTTCTGTTGTAGCATTGAGCATATATTTTTCCCGTTCAAATTTATACCAGAAATCAACTGTGAAACAATTGAGACATATACAAATGAGCAGCAACTCAGAATTTTACTTAAGATTAAAATACATACAAGAATTATTTATATTCAGCTTGCCAAAGTTGTGTGCAAATTTGCAAACCAAATATATTATATCGGCAGATAGCCCATTTGTCTCTTAAATTTTGAATAGATTTAAAATTATACCTATACACGTAACAGCTACACAAATGATAAATGTTAAAATGTATCCTCTAACTGGTTCATTACTTTTCCTTTCCCTTCAGCAAAAATGTGTATATATGGAAACAGTTTATCTTTTGCCAATGCCTGCAAAAATGAAATACAAATTAATGCCTTTATTTCTACAAAACTATCTTTTCCCTGTTAAACTGAAAAGTTTTTCGATCATATATAGATACAAAAATAAGGAGATGTGGTATGAATGTGAATGATATAACTATCAACCAAAGACCAAAGGACAAGGATTGAACAACTATATTTCACCGAACGACCTTCAACAATGAGCAAAATCCATTTTACAAGGTTCGGGATGAAAAAAAAAATAAAACAATTCAAAAGAGCCTGACTTAAACTAAACCTATAAACGGGGGGAAAAAACAATATAGCAGAGAGTAACAAACGACACCCAATGAATTACGGTATTTTTTCTTGAGAAAAGCACATAAATAATGAAGCGGGGTTAAATATTTGTATGGGCTCTCAGCCCTCCCTCCCCTATTATGGAAGAGTGGTATAACAGCACAACATATCAACAAATTGTAAAATCCAGTTGGAAAAGGGTTGACTCATCAGATAGGTACGAAGCACAAAAACGACCAATAAAAAGGTGAAAGTCACAAAGTACCGATCTAAAAATACTCGCAATAATAGACATCTAAGTCAAACTCAATTTCATCTGATTATTAAATCACGTTTTCCAAGACCTAAAACATTTTTCGGTATAAAAAGGACACTCAGATTTGAAATTTCAGTAGTTTCTTCCTTCCCAGAAAACAACATGACAGACTTTTATAGGCTCCCAATTTTACTCTGCTTTTTAATTATGTGCCGTCTTTCATATTCAAGTTAGTGGTCATACATATTGTTAGTAGCTTGATTGTACATGTTTTTGTTGTGTGTTTTACTTTGACGACATGTAGCCTAGAAAGGGACAGAGATTGTACGCACGTTAAACTGGTTATATCCCTAGAGAGACTATCTGAACCATTTGTGGTTTATCTCTTTTTTTTAGCAAATCTATTTGTTTGGGTGATCGTTCTTTGGTAGTTGGTGGGGTCTATTGTACTGACTCATATTTTTTGTTTATTCCTGTTATTCGTTTTATGTTTAACAATTAAAATTGACGATTTCGGAAAAACTAAAAATATTTCACAGGAGCGGCTTTATGGTCTGGGCGTTCAACATCTTTCCCATAAAGTAACTTTAGTCATCATTTTTTTTCTAAAATGGTGAAAATACAAGTTTTAAAGGAATGTAAACCGTTTGATTTTTCAATGAATATTTCTCTTTAATAAAAGCACAGCTAATTATTTGAACTAGTGTTTCTTTTTTTTTTTCAATAAATACTTAATCTTCATGATTATGCATATCATTTTTGGGGAAATGGTATCACAACAAAGACCAGGGTTGACTGGGCATAGAAATATGACAAGTTGGCCTCTCCAATCGGGCAGTAAAACCCATGCTAGAGAGGCACGTTTGCGCTTTTTTACCTGCAACTCGATAGGACATTTGCACTTTAAATTTTGATACACCTGTATCAAATTGACCGGACATTTGCACTTTTTACTTATAGTCATCTACCTGTAATTTCAAAATCAACTTATATTTGTGGTTAGTTAGTTCACATTGACACAGTCTTCAACATAGAGTTTAAAGTTATAGACTAGCAAAGGAAAAAAATGTATATGTCACGATGGATTTTTATCATTGAACAACTGTCGGTTAATAACATTAAAATTCGTTATATTGACAAATAGGGACCTCAGTCAAGATTTGAGAAAGAGAAACTAGAATATTTATTTGAAATGTCGGCGAAATATTAGTCAGTACAGATTACAAGAGCTATATTTGTTCATTCCCTAAGCTTTAGATGTCAAGCGAAAACTAACCTTTGATGACTTTACGTGTCTTTATGTCTTTAGAATGTTTACTTTTAGCTATTATATCAATGCGCTACGAAATGACTTTTAAACACGAATGTGCTATAAAACGACCATTAAACGTTTAACCATAATGAAAAATATGACTTTAACTCTGCCAGGTCAAACCTACCAGTCCTAAGCCCGGGTAAAATAGGAGGAAAGCCATCAGAAGCAAATATTGTAAAAGCGCAAATGTCCTATATAAAAAGCGCAAATGTCTTATTAATTGAAGCGCAAATGTACATTAAAAAAACGCAAATGTCCTATGAAAAAGCGCAAACGTAACGCGCCGTGCTAGAGAATGTAATGTAATGACTGTCTTTATATATCGTCTTATTCAAAAATAAAGTCTTGTAACAAACCATTTAATATTATTGGAAAGATAAAGTAAAAATAAGTTTTACTGAGGATACACTCACCTGAAATACTTTCGGTGCTCCTATCATACTGGCTAAAGCTGACGAAAGCGTAGCTGAGAATATACCAGCTAGAATAATAGGTCGAAAGGCAGACGCAATTCCAACTGCCTGAAATATGAAACTATAAAAATTATTTTAATAAATATTATGTATGTTCCGACCTAAATCTGGGTCTTCTCTTATTTCAAGTATGGTATTGCTTTTTGTAAGCTGGATAGTCGTTTCTATAGATTAGTGAGAAGATACTTCAATGAGACCATATTGGAGACGTCTGTCGTTTTCCTTTCATATAAATGCAAACCATTTGGATACGTAAATCAAATATGAACTCCAAAACATTCCACCGTATGTAGCTGACAGACTAATATTAGTCTTGTGAATATCTGAAGGAACAGACAGTACTGTGACCAAAAATAAAACGACAAAAACAGTATAGAAAACACTGCACAGATAACTAAAGTTAAAGCAAACGATCCCAAAATAATTGTTTCTGTGTCGCTGAGGTTATTAACGTTTTATTGAAACAAACCTGGTAAGAATGGTTATGTCAGTAGCGTTGTCTGTTGAATCAACCTGGGTAGAAAGGTTATGTTTATGAAACTTGGGTGGTGTTTTTATCAACTCCAGCATAAAGCGTAAATGAAGAACCGTCCTGAGTAGAATGGTTTTGTCAAACAAACTTGGGTTGGTGAATCAATCTGAGTACAATGGTTTTGTCAATCAAATATGGGTTGGTGAATCAAACTTAGTACAATGGTTTTGTCAATCAAACTTGGGTTGATGAATCAAACTGGGTACAGTGGTTTTGTCAATCAAACATGGGTTGGTGAATCAATCTGAGTAGAATGGTTTTGTCAATCAAATATGGGTTGGTGAATAAAACTGAGTACAATGGTTATGTCAATCAAACATGGTCATGTTTTTCTCTGACTGTTTATGACGTCTTTACACTAAATCCATTGGATGTTGGATGTGTACGGATTGATAATTTAGTCTTCGATGCATGATTTTTTTATTAGTTGTTAGTGGCTTTGAACTAGCTGTCAGATAACTGCGAGTACTCTCAGATCTGTTCCTAGTGTCTTTTGTTGTTTGGATGTACAAGTACCCTGCCACGTCCACTTATATTTTGTCCATCTGATGAGTTAAGCCTTTTCAACTGATTTTTATAGTTCGTTCTTATGTTGTACTATTATATCACTGTCCCAGGTTAGGGAGGTTGGGATCCCGCTAACATGTTTAACCCCGCCACATTATGTATGTATGTGCCTGTCCCAAGTCAGGAGCCTGTAGTTCAGTGGTTGTCGTTTGTTTATGTGTTACATATTTGTTTTCGTTCATTTTTGTACATAAATAAGGCCAATAGTTTTCTCGTTTGAATTGTTTTACATTGTCATTTCGGGGCCTTTTATAGCTGACTATGCGGTATGGGCTTTGCTCATTGTTGAAGGCCGTACGGTGACCTATAGTTGTTAATTTCTGTGTCATTTTAGTTTCTTGTGGACATTTGTCTCATTGGCAATCATACCACATCTTCTTTTTTATATGGGTTGGTAAATCAAACTGAGTACAATGGTTTTGTCAATCAAACATGGGTTGGTGAATCAAACTGAGTACAATGGTTTTGTCAATCAAACATGAGTTGGTGAATCAAACTGAGTACAATGGTTTGTCAATCAAATATGTTTTGGTGAATCAAACTGAGTACAATGGTTTTGCCAATCAAACATGGGTTGGTGAATCAAACTGAGTACAATGGTTTGTCAATCAAATATGGGTTGGTGAATCAAACTGAGTACAATGGTTTTGCCAATAAAACATGGGTTGGTGAATCAAACTGAGTACAATGGTTTGTCAATCAAATATGGGTTGGTGAATCAAACTGAGTACAATGGTTTTGCCAATAAAACATGGGTTGGTGAATCAAACTGGGTACAATGGTTTTGTCAATCAAATATGGGTTGGTGAATTAAACTGAGTACAATGGTTTTGCCAATAAAACATGGGTTGGTGAATCAAACTGAGTACAATGTTTTGTCAATCAAATATGGGTTGGTGAATCAAACTGAGTACAATGGTTTTGCCAATAAAACATGGGTTGGTGAATCAAACTGAGTACAATGGTTTGTCAATCAAATATGGGTTGGTGAATCAAACTGAGTACAATGGTTTTGCCAATAAAACATGGGTAGGTGAATCAAACTGGGTACAATGGTTTTGTCAATCAAAAATGGGTTGGTGAATCAAACTGAGTACAATGGCTTTGCCAATAGAACATGGGTTGGTGAATCAAACTGAATACAATGATTTTGTCAAACAAACGTGAGTTGACAAACAAAATTTCAGAACAACAATACATATTGATGATTTTCAAAATAATCAATTTATAAATGTAAAGTCATTGAATTACTACACTTATTGACTTTCTAGGATATAACAAACCGTGTCTTATTCTCTATTTTATTATATTTTTAAGGGGAGTAGCATTTAGTGCGTAGATGAAGTCGACAACTCTTAAATAAATGTGGTAGAATAATCTGTTAACATGTTATTGATATATATATATGAATATATGTTATCTTACCCCTTTGTCATTCAGAAGACCATATTGACATGTTCCATTAACTACTGAACAATCTGACACGATAGATATGTTGGACAACACATGAACAATACTGTTATTTGACTGATAAGCCATATTAGCTGCAACTACAGGTCCGATGGCATCACGGAGAATACAACTTCCTGCAGTCCATACAATCAAGATATAAACAATTCCTGTTATAACAATGGCCAACAAGGTCCCTTTTGGTATAGCTTTTTGTGCATCCTACAAATGCAAATGTCAAAAATGCATGTATTAAAAGCTATCATATCTTTAAATCAGACTTTGATTTTAGACAAGGTTAATTCCCATTTTCCGCTTTTCTTTAACAAAGCGTCTTTCTGCTATTTTCAACCATATTGTTTTGTTTTAAGATTTATATTTTTTAATTTTATTTCTTTACTTATTATTTGATTTTACTATACCAAAAATGTTAAAAAGAAAGAGTTTAATTATGGCTATTTAAAAAGACATTTCTAACCATTTCAGTATGGTTAGTCTGACTGTAGATTTACTGAAATTGAATTTTCTTATACGTACGTCAGAAATTATAGATATGTTAGTTTTGTATAATGTCATACATAAATAGTTTCCATTAATTCAGCAGTGCAGTTCTGTACTTACTTTTAAATCGCCAGAAATGTTAGCTCCAGCCAGGATACCTGTTGCTGCAGGAAAAAATATCGCAAAGACCGAGAAGAAACTCTCGCCCTGTCTAAAATCTGGACCAAGGTTTTCCATTATGACTGTACCTGAAAATAGAGATTTTATGGTAAAAAATGTTCAAATTTTATTACTAGAACTGAAAAAAATGACTGTTAAATTAAAATTAGGTATCTTTTTGTCTAATACAATCAAAAGTTTAACTACGCAATGACAAACTTGAATAATTCATAGTGTCTTACCTTTGTATCCGACAACACCTTTTGATATTTTCTCGTCGCTTGGAGGAATAAAGGTACCGACGACGAAGGTGATAACAGCGGTCACCAAAATAGCTAGGAGTCCCAACTGTGCCTGAAAATAACATTGGGCATTTCAATTTTAACGCATTCTGAAAATTAAATATAGTTCTTTTACGTTGACATTTTATGTGAAAATCTAAATTTCTCACGATTTTCATCAAGGAAGTTCCAAATAAGACAAATTGCTATTGAAATATATTTTGGGGAAAGAAATGTTCGAAATGGTATATAATTTGTATTTGCTAATATATAAATATAAAGATACATATAGCTAGATACATATAGCTAGATCATAGTAACTCGGAATCATAATAACACATTGCTAATGTAAATGAAGCTTAATTCTAACCTTTGCTTCCCACTCCATTCCAACTACAACAATTCCAACCAACAACACAGCTGTAATACCACCAATGATCCGTACTTCATGTAAACTATCTCCAGTAATCATAGCATCATTTTCCTTCAAAATCAACAGGCAATTATCAAAGAATTTGACGTCATTTCATTTTGCCTTTTCGACTAAAATTGTAGTTTAATTAGTGTTATCCTTACTTTTATTCCATTTCTATTCTTGTCTTTATATTTATTATTCCTTTTTGTGGTGTTGTTAATACAGCTATCAAATTAGACATTGCTATTTTTTAATTTATGATTAGTCAAATAGGAACATTATGAAAAATCAAAGAGATATGATATTATTATTATTATGAGTTGCCAGATAAGACCTAAGGACGAAACATTTAAGATAAACATATCACCATATTGTCGTCAGTAAGCAATGAGTACATCAAGAATTTAGCAGGGTGCATTAAACCCCCTCCCTTGCCTTTAACCCCGGACTGTGTTGTAAAAGCTAAACAATGCAACATATTGTGAAAATTAAAATGATCATTTCTTCGAAACTAAGGACAATATCTAAATAAATACCACTAAGGAAGAAGTACTGATCTGAGAGCACCTACTAGTTCATTACCCAAGTTCAATAAATACTACGTATCACGTTTTCCTATAGACAACGATATCAGATAATTATACACCTCCGAATGAATTCTTTTCGAACATACCCACATTATGTCTCTGACTGTTTCAGCAAACCCTACAATATACATTGCCGCGGCAATTGCATTTGCTAATGAAAATACAATTCCTATAGATCCACCAAACTCTGGTCCAAGACTTCTAGATATCATATAATATGCACCACCTACAATAAATATTTATATATTTCAGACAATAAAGAATCATTATTCAACAGCCTTGAAACGTATTAACTTTAAAAAAAAATGTCAACGATAGTTTTAGATGCTTACAATTGACCGTAAAGTGATGAAAGACGACACACAACATAAATGTAAAAAGGAAGTACACCAAAGGATTAACAGTACACTAATTTAAGACTGAAACTACACAAAACCAGGTTTGAATCGGATGTGTAGACAGTTCCCGCTTCACATAATTAAGAATATACCAAAGGAAATATGAGTAAAGGAACCAATCACACGTAGCCCCGGGACATAATTTGTACACATCGAACTGCCAATTGTTTGTTGAAAAGACGGGTGTCACTAGTAGAGTAGGAAATGCCTACCATCCCGGATCATTTGGATTCAGCTCCGTTTTTTTTTTTTTTTGTTCGGGAAATGTTGCTCGATCAATCTTTATTTTTCTAGGTAGTGTTTTACAATGTTATGGTTTGTGTGTCTTTTTTCTTTTGGAAATGGTTTTAACTGTTTTTCTTCAACTTATGGTGCTTTATATCTTTGGGCAAGAATTTGAATTGTATTTTAATCTTTGAATATATAATTCTTTATTCTATGCTATCGTGTGTCCGAACATAGTTTATCTTACTGCTATCTTTATTTGGATCAATCTATCTTATTAAGTATCTGTATGCCCCACAAGTGCTCCGCATTAGAAATAAAATATGTTAATGGTTGATATCATGTAATAAAACCTTGGTAAATCTCCCATTATATTTTAGTTAATCTTGAGGGAGATTGCAAGTTTACAAAATTTATGTTTTTATTGATATGAATGACAAGTTCAAGAAAAGGGTAATTTATCTTCCAGTAGAGTATTTTTATGCGAAAATATCAACAACAATATTTTTTTTTCTGTTCGGAGGTGCAATTAGCTGAAAACAACATTATAATGGCTGTATGCACACTCTAAAAAAGTCCAAAAAACGAAAAACATGAGTAAATATCGATTGGTACATAAGCATCTTGCAGGAGACAGTTTTGTTATTATGGTAATATGCAAGTTCATTACTTGTGTTTTTTTTTAACCCTTTACCCACAAAGGTAACATATCTACCTCCTTTGACTTCTCCATTTGTACATATAGCCGACATTGAGGTTGAGGTGATGATTGTAACGACCATAGAGAGAAGTATGATAACCGATGACAATATTGTTCCTGCTTGTCCTGTTATCCATGTCAGACGCAGGAATAACATAACACCAAATATATTTAGCAGACATCGCACCTGCAAAACAAAAAATAAAACTTTTTAAGGAATGACTGTAATATTTTTTCTGTCTATGAAGAAATAATATCAAAAATGTGGTGCACACATTTTTGAGGTTATTTCGAATAGACATAAAAATATTACAGTCATTCCTTATCATTTAATTCTAAATTCCATTTTTAAGGAGTAAAACGTTGGTGACGTCACGGATACATGACAAAATTAATGTATTTATCAAAGTTGTACAAAAATCGAACATGTAAACATGTTGTTTGTTTATAGTTGACACGTTTGGTTATTTATAGTAAGGTCGGTTCGATTGGGATATTGAGTTCATGCACGAGTGAACTTAGGTGGTTTAAAATCATTCGAGCCATTGCAGTCAAAGTGTATAGTAGCATTTTGCCAGTTTCTCTTCGACATATTTTTTGGTAAAATGGCAAGTTCTGAACGTGAAAAAAGTCCACCTTTAAGACATTATGATACTGACATAACAGATAGATATACGGTAACCAAAATTGCAGACTTAACCATGAACAATTTTAAACAGTATTTTGACAGTAAAATTGGTAGCCTAAAGAGGGAACTTACAGAAGACGCGACGAATAAATCAGAAACCTTTTTTAAACAGCTTAAATCAAAACATCTTATAAGTTTAAGTTTAACGGTAACCAGGTTCAGCACGAATTTAATTCTGAAATTAATTATGAAGTATCCAGGATCAAACGTGTAGCAGCCGAGCGTGATGAATATTCTGAAGTCGGGGATATATGCCATGACATAAAGGAGAAAATTAATAAGCGGAACAAGTGAATTAAGATCACTGACAAGTCACCAGCAGGATGGGATACAGTCAAAGAATACCTGTCAGACGAGCTTACTTCGGATTCCGAGGATTTAAAGAAAATTAGGTTTGCCGAAACACGAGCCTTGCGTACCAAGAAGCACAAGGAACATGAGCGTTTTAGAGATCAAGGTGATAAGTATTGTTCACATCATGTATAGTTTTTCATCATATTGAATATAAATTTTTTTATAAAAATGAACATTTAGATACAATTCAGTACATGGCATTTGATTATGAAAAGGAATCTCTCTCTACATCGGTTTAGGGAAATGAGAAGAACATTTATAATTATTGGAAAGATAATGATAAAAATTCATTTGTTTTCGACATGATTGATAATGGTTATTCTATTCCGTTTATCACGATTCCACCAGTTATACTGTTATGTTTAACAAGAACTACCGGGTATATAATAATACTGAATTTGTTTCAGAAGCTAATTCAGAGCAAGGATTTGTATAGACTACAAAAATTTTTATATTCATTCAGAGCTATTGAATAATAACTACTGTACAGACCTTAGTGTTATTAATTCACTCACTGTTTCGGTTCAAAGATCGGAGAAAAGGAGGTCATTTTTGACCTACGTGTAGTTAAACAACACGTTTGGAAATGAATATTTCAGTTCTTCTTTTGATGGTATCCAGTTAAAATCAGATTTTTAATGATTACTAACTGTTAAAAAAGTAAGAAAAAAAGGTAAATAGCAATCTGACATGCATAGATGATATTATGTATAGTTATCATGAGCTTTAGCTAAATTATAATTCAGTTACCAAGAGTTTTATTTTGATTATTGTTGCTTAATATACCACTGGGCTTGATACTAGATTTCTTTGAAGCTGAGTACATTTTGAGTAACTATTTGTCTTTATCACTTGGCTGATTGATTGTTAAATCTACTGCATGTGTTTGTTAATATTGAAACCACCTGCTCCTGACTGGTTGTCAATGATGCTAATTGGCTGGTTGTTATTGAAGCCACTGTGCTGATTATTATTGAAGCCATTTGACTGGTTATTAATAAAGCATATGCGCTGAGTGTTGTTGACGCCACTTGACTTGAAGCCACTGGACTGTTTGTTATTGAAGCCACTGGGCTGGTTGTTATTGAAGCAACTGGGCAGGTTATTGAAGCCACTGGACTGGTTGTTATTGAAGCCACTGGGCTGATAGTTATTAGAGTCACTGGGCTGTTTATCATTAAAGCCACTGGGCAGGTTGTTATTCAAGCCACTGTACTGGTTGTTATTGAAGCCAATGGGCAGTTGTTATTTAAGCCACTTGACATGTCGTAATTGAAGCCATTGGGCTGATAATTATTTAAGCCACTGGGCAGGTTGTTGTTGAAGCCACTGGACTGGTTGTTATTGAAGCCAATAGGCAGTTGTTGTTGAAGCCACTTGACATGTCGTCCATTGGGCTGATAATTATTTAAGCCACTGGGCAGGTTGTTTTTGAAGCCTCTGGGTAGGTTGTTTGTGACTTACCGAATTAGACTATTTACCGGATTTGTAATAACATAAGCAACACGACGGGTGCCACATGTGGAGCAGGATCTGCTTACCCTTCCGGAGCACCTGAGATCACCCCCAGTTTTTGGTGGGGTTCGTGTTGCTTAGTCTTTAGTTTTCTATGTTGTGTCATCTGTACTATTATTTGTCTGTTTGTCTTTTTATTTTTGGGCCATGGCGTTGTCAGTTTGTTTTCGATCTATGAGTTTGACTGTCCCTCTGGTATCTTTCGTCCCTCTTTTGTTGAAGACACTAGGCTGGTTGTTATTGAAGCCACTAGGCAGGTTGTTGTTGAAGCCATTGGGCATGTTGTAATTGAAGCCACTGGGCTGATAGTTATTTAAGCCACTGGGCTGTTTATCATTAAAGCCACCGAGCAGGTTGTTATTGAAGCCACTGGGCAGGTTGTTGTTGAAGCCACTTGTCTGGTAGTTATTGAAGCCATTGGGCTGTTTATTATTAAAGTCACTAAGCAGATTGCTATAAAAGCCACTGGTTGAATATTAATTAAAACCACTGGGCGATTGTTTCAGACACTACATATTGTTATTGAAGCTATTGAAGCTTCAGAAACGCATATTGGTATATTATTTGGTATGAAAAGGCTAACTAAATAAACTTGTTTAAATAGTTATATTAAAGATGCTGACATACACCTTGATTAATTTTTCGTTAAAATAACATTCACTAAGAAGTCAAATGTTCATAAGTTTCGAAATGATTCCAGACGTCTTTCATATATAAGAGCCAGGGCTAACACCGGTATTTCTGATTGGATTTTTTTATGACGCATAAAATGTTAAATCGGACAGAGAAAATGATGGTTACATTAGAGAAGACTTTAAAGCAGAGTTATCTGTTTATCAAATTTAGGAATTCAATAAATATTCAATGCTATTTTCCCGTTCTTTGTGTGTCGAGCGCACTTGTCTTTGCAAGTGGCGTCTCCCATGTGAGAGTTTGTGTTTATTTGATAAGTATTTGATGTTCGTTTGATTTTACGAATTAGAATTTAACGTCTATGAGTCAGTAGACAAAAAACTTTTAGTCAATCAGAAGACGTGTTACATCTAAAATTAAATTATTCTAAAACTATAACTGTTTTCTTTTTAATTCTAGTAAACAGGGTTAGGCATGCATGGACTTTTTTTATATTTTATATTAACTTTTTTAAACTTACAGCAAAAAGGTTGTTATGAAAGTTACTCCTTCAAAATTCACAATCAATACATTTCATTGAGATATTTCATTATTATAAGAGTGACGTCATTTTGTGGTTTTCGTAATTATGTTGTCATATCTATTTTCTAGGAAATGACTACAATTCATAATTTAGAAAGCTAAACAAAAAGAATCAATAGGTCGGATTATTTTTTTAAGTATATTTAAAAAATATATTCGTTATCAAAGTATTCATTTATCTGAAGGTATTTTTCTCTGAATTTATGTACCAAAACGCCTTGTATCCAACCAAACTTTACAGCAGTAGTTTCCTTTACTGGATTTATATCTTCTTCTTCAACATCTTTCAATTCTTCGTCAAATAATCCTTCCACTACTGTACATGGCGTTCTTGGTTGTGAAACCTAAAACGAATTCATGATATTTTCATATAGATATGGTGATCTATTTTCGATTACATATTGATTAGTTCTCCTACTGTGACTTGACTGCAAGTGTTGCTCTTCACGTATTGCAGTTAATTCAAAATTCTGACCGAATTGCAATTTGTTCTAAAACCCAAACTGTCCTATTGATCAGAAACTGCTGTAGAAACCCACAGTCTGGCATATCGTGAAAGTGCAAGGTGATAAAATAAAGCATACTTACAACTGTAATAATTTTCAATTCCACTTCATTGAAATTAAGTAAAAGTTTATAAGAATTTCTATACATGCTTTTCTTATAATTGTCATTCGAAACGTGATATGCACTTTCACGACTTGACTGTGGTTTTCTGTTAGAATTTCTGACCAGTTGAACAGTTTGGCTTGATAAAACAAATTGCAGTTTGGTTAGAATTTTGAATAAACTGCAATAGGTGGAAAGCAACACTTACAGTCGAGTCACAATAATGTATTCAAACTAAATTATAAATATACAAGAGTAATGTGACAACTTGTATAATCAAAAAAATCAGACACTTCACTTTGTTTGTCGCACGATCACATTTAAGAAAAACCCGAAAGGTTAGGGTTATCATGTATTTCTCATTCTTTATATTTTTACTATTTATTGTATAATATATATTGTTTTTAATGTGAATACAAACTTTGTTTCTAATATTACTAATATATATGATCTGATTCATTGTTGTTGCTCGGATTTCTTTCGTGTTTTCTGTTCTTTCTGCTATAAATTATAATATTCATTTATTAATAATATAAAATATCGTGTTAAACTTAATTCCGTTTTTCTTGCATCACCACACTCCGGTGGATATCTTGTTGAAATTAAGTAAAAGAAATTAATGTAGATCACTATTATGGAGGTTTAAACATTACCAAAGATTGCACATTTGTATGGTCATTAAACGCTTATTGCATTTTATAACCTCTAGATTTTTTTCTATCATATGCTTGCTATAAAGATCGATCTGATAAAAGTAGTAAAGTTGGCAATATTATTTTAAGAAAAAAAAAAAACGGAAAATGGAAATATTCTGATTTGTTCGTCATATGGTAAATCATCTGGTACACCTTTTTCGTTTCAGCGTGTTTTGGTCTACTGTTTTGTCCTTAAGACCTATTAAAATGGAATTATTTCTTCTCGCGTTCATTATTTCAAAAGGTTGATTAAATAACTTTCAAAATTCACAATTATAGAGATTTCAAATATATGGGTGAAGTTAAATATCAGAGTAATTAGTCTTTCAGATAACACCGTGCAGCTGCTACTATAAATGAGGTCCACATTGGTCAATCATATTAACTTGACTTGTTTAAACTTGATTCATGTGTTGAATTTACCTTGTACTAAGTTTTAATTAATGTACTGTCTAGTTGATGTGTATTGCATAACCTGTCAAGGTTTTCTTATATATAAAATTATATGAGATTGTGTTATTGTTTAAACTGAAGAGTACACATCATATTTATAAATTTCTTTTCTTTTCTACGACACATTATTATTGGCCTCAGTGAATATCATATCCCTGGGGTTGATAAATAGAGAATATCGTATGGCTTTTTCAATATCACACCTGTATCAACCCGAGACACCAATATAATCCCAACAGCTCTGCTCGAGGGATTATATTGGTTGAGGGTTGATACAGAGTGTGATATTGAAAAAGCCATATCATATACACTTTATTATATACATGTACCTCAAGTACAACTAATTTAGATGTTTTTTTTTCACGTGACATGACGTAAAACAAATATAAGGGGTTTGATAAAGCCCTTTTAACCCGTGATTGATATCGATTACGTGACGTCATACAGATTAGGGGTTTGATAAAGCCTTTGCAACCGTGACTGATACCGATATCATCACGGTTGGCTGATACAGCATGATTGCCATCGATTGTATTACACATACAATTTACATGTATTTGCTACTAAGTATATAATAAATATAGATTCTTACATTGATACCAGTGGATTATCGGATTTATCCAATCGAGATAGTTAAATTATCAATTTTTAAGTCTGAGCCTTTATAATTTAACTATCGAGATTGGATAAATCCGATAATTCACGAGTAACTATATAAGAATCTGTTTCTCTAATGATTAAAAAATACATTTTCATTTTTCGTTAAACCAAAACCCACTTCAAGTGCCTTCCACATTTCACAAAGTTGTCAATTTCATTAACACCTGTTAGCATATTTTGAGCTGATAAAGGTTATGACCCTTAAATTCATCAAATCATCTTCTGAGATCACCGGCAACCACACGTTGATTAATTTTTTTTTTACACAATGAGTGCAGAAAGGTATAGATTGTCAAAGAATTAGAGAAATCATTGTATCAACCTCATCAAAAATCTATAATTGTATAGTAATTATAAAAGCATAAGAATATATTAAATAATGATAATCAGGTAGAACAAACATTTGTCTTTCAAAACAAAACGTTCAATGAGTCATCGTAATGATACAATTGAATAACACTACACAATTCAGAGGAGTAGCTAGGTATCCAATCAACTGTAGACACAAATTGCGACAGGGTGTCTGGGGCCGCTTAAGGCCCCCAGCAGGTCCAGGGCAAAACCCTGGTAGGGGTTCAGGGGGGCTGAAGCCCCCGACGGAAAACGGTTTTCAGCATTTCAGTTGCAAAATTTTGTGTACAAAAAATATTAAATTTACTGGTTATTTTATCATGATAATAAACATGAAGAAAGGTTCGGAGAATTATAAATAATTTTACAATAACATCTGGTGAATTAGCGCAGTACGATCGGAAATCTAAAAAAAAATATTTACAATATGCATTGCCCAGCGTAGATCAGCGTAGCCCTTTAATTAAGTAGTACATCCTATTTAGTATTTTCATATCGATTCCTTTCTGATTGAGAATACTTGATTATACGTTAATTGATAGTACATATAGACGAGCCTTCATTAAAAAAAAATAGGCACGTAAACACTGAGACTACAATATATAATAATACTATCCTTTCGGCTAGACATCGACCATCCATCTTTTGATTCTTAAACCTCAGCCCTCAATTAGTCTACTGAAATGGTCGCCTGGGCGACTTTAAAAGCTGAGTGGCGACCAAAAATTCATAACTGGTCGCCATTTAGGCTATTAGAATATTGAAAATCT
The DNA here is from genome assembly GCA_017311375.1 of Mytilus coruscus. Classification (NCBI taxonomy): domain Eukaryota; kingdom Metazoa; phylum Mollusca; class Bivalvia; order Mytilida; family Mytilidae; genus Mytilus; species Mytilus coruscus. Next base: position 24,850,382 of record CM029601.1, on the reverse strand, counting down.
GGCGACCGTAAATTTTCGAAAAGTTTGCCCTGATCAGAGTCGGGTTTTAAAAAATCGTCTGAGCGCTTGACAGTAACACAAATTTTTACTGTATTTCAAGCGCCTTTTAGATTTAAGCTTGATCTTGTCAGTGCTTTATTGCATCAGGTACTTGTAGTTCATTTGTAAGCAATTTATTGTCGTTGACTTACTGACAGGATTTATATATATCTATCTGGAATAGGATCCCAGTTACGACAACCAGTCCGGTACCGACGAATGTAGTTCTTTAAAAAATATGTAACTTCTATTTAAAATGGTGTAGTGTTATTATTACACAAGTTCTGTAACTGAATGTAGATTTATTTGAAAGAGTAGGCTTTCTAGTTTGGATTTCTGTAAAAATTTTGATTGATTTAAATGTAATCTGGCGTCAGCACATAGAGTAAATTGCCTAAATTCTAGCCTTTATTCTTCCCCGGAAGTAGACGGACTGACCCTGTTGTCAATCAAAACAAAATTTTGCAACGGAATGCCGGTCATGAGGCACTGAGATTGTACTTAGAAACTTCGAAACAAATGCAAAAGTCGCAAGGTGGCTATCAAAATTATTTATTAAACAGCACCCCATTTATATTTACTATGATTTTCAATGCGTTTCAATGGGGCAAATAATTGGGTCCCCGTTCAATCTTCGTATTTCCGCACTCAGTCACAACTTGGACTATTACGTGCCGTTAAAAAGAAAACCATTGGCATTTATTGATTGTGTTTATTGAAAGCACATGGTCGAGCCTCGTTCTTGATTTCGTCAGTAAACGGATGGAAACAAGGTCGGCGACAATTTTGTAACTTGTTCTCATAGATTCAATAAAATACTGGCTACAATTTAGCAAACGATTTCGGCAATCACCAGTGCTTCGGCACAAATCCGATGAGATTCTTATTAGACTTGGGCTTTGGGCTACCGCTTAACGTCGCAGACTGTTTTAAAACATGTACAATGTCAATGAATATAATATCAAATAAATCATGTGGTTTTTAACAGTTGATTTACACAAACTGTTTTCTACACTCGTCAGCATAAAAACACAACAAAAACTTAATACTTTTATTTCACAAGGGACGTTTAGCTATAAAAAAAAATGTAGGCGACCTGAAATTATTTCCTGGCCACTGAAATTTTGAGTTGGCCACTAAATTTTCATGTCTGGTGGCCAATTGCAACCTCATTTCTGAAGCTACTTTGAGGGCTGAACCTTCACCCCGGCCACACAAACACATACACTCACACACAGTTGATGCCCAATGCAGAAGTTCGGTTCTGTTCATACTATCGTGACAAAATTCAAGAAATTCATATTTTTGATATCCTCTACTGTAAAATCCCTACCTGCTTAGGAATAACTATGGTCATTAGACGTAGATCTGAGAGTACTCGAAGTTACCGAAAGCTAGTTGATTGATTGATTGCTAACTTGACGTCCAGTGGCAAATAGTTATGCATGTTCAAGACAAAAACAAATTTACAATAAATACAACAGGTAGCCACTACGTCCTGTAATAGGGGTCGTCCAGGATGAAGGTCTGAAAATTTGAAAATGCCATTAGAAAATTAGGAGATAACTGTATTGTATTTTAAGCTTGGCCTTCGTAAAACGTAGATTTTACTGTCGCTAATTGAGGTCACCTAGTGACGCGTAGCGTAGGTAGGTAAATGAGGGTTTATTGGATAGGGACAAACATTTTACCTTTCAGCAGACCACCTACGGACCCCTCAAAGAGTTGTTGCAAGTGTTCTTAACGTGCAAAGAGCGTGCATGTCATTCTCTCTACACTAGGCATCGGAGATAACGTCCCCTTTCTGACCAGACGTGACAGCGTATTTATACATACCGCACAGCCAAGCGGACGCCCCACTTTGGCAAGGGTTTTATTGTAGATCGGATGAAGACCAAGTGGAAAAGGCTAGTTGAAAGCCAAAAACAACTAATAAAAAAATGTTGTATCTAAGAATAAAATGTCAGGGTTTTGAGCATGTTGAGGCTCATTCGAGTATTTGTTGGTAGAAGTGAAATGATATGAACCAAAGTTCTAGTTTTAGTTTCTATCTAAGGTGGAATATAATGTACATACAATTCTACCCAATACTCCATTCACTAAGGACGATAGACTAGTGTACAAATTACATTTGATAATTAAAGAATTTTGACGACTTCACGTACATCAGCATTCTATAGATAACGTTGTCATTATTTTTGTTAATACAAAAAACATATTTGTGAAAAAATTGTGTAGGTACGTGCCTAAAGTGCCTAACGGCAGCTACGCTCCTGCCGGATTTTAAGACCTTTCATGACAGCGCATGTATAGCAACTATAGGTGACCATACGGCCTTCAACAATAAGCAAAACAAATATCGTTTAGCAAGCTATAAAAGGGTCCCTAAATGATCAAATGTAAAACAATTTAAACGAGAAATCAACGGCCTGATTTATGTACAAAAAAAACGAATAAAAATGACAGTGACAGACGACAAAAGCTACATTAGAGGTTTTCTACCTGATATGTATATTTACTTACATCATCCTCGCGTAGTTCGTCCAAAGTTGCTCGTTGTTTGATATCAGGAATAATTGAGAGTACGTCACTGTAGTGATCGGCATGGGGCAGTGTTTCACATGTGTCCTCTGTATAGTCTAGATAGCCGCTGCTTCCATACAACGAGTTAGATGTCACTGATATTTTATGGTGTGGATAAGGCGCACTGTAAAAAGGGTCTAAGGACGATTTTCGGCTTTTCGATATATACGGGTACATACCAAAAGATTCCAAAGAGGTTTTTCTAGATGGTCCTTCCTCATAAAATACTCGTCCAAATCCTCTTCCGTACATCAGTCTTGGGTCTAAGGAAACTTTTCTCGGAGCATGTAAGGCTTCCTTGATAGATTTTCCAGGTTTAGCCGATTCTGATACTCTTTGAGGCCTCGGTTTAGATATAAAACTAGATTCGCATATTGGACTTTCTGTGTGTAATTCTGAATCTCCCTCAGACATTGGTATGGTTTCATGTTTTTCATATACACCAGTTGATTGGTCTTTTATATCTTCTGTTTCCTTAGATTGGTATAAGCATTGTTCACTATCCTCTTCACCTAATGACAATTTGTTGCTTGAATGTTGTAATGAAAAATCTTCGTTTATATTTTTATCCATTAGATTATCATTTTCCTTGATTTCACAAGACTGTTCACTTTCACTGTCCATGGTAGGCAATAACAGATTTATCAACCACAATCAAGTTTGCTTTCTTAGAAACACATAAGGTATATTTAATTTTTTTCTAGCCCAGCTTCGTCATGAAAATTGCAATGCTTTGAAGAATTCGACAAAAACTTGAATTTGACGTCATTTTGGACGAAATATTATTAAATTGACAAATTACTAGACGTACAACTGTCAGTTGACAGTGCGTAATTATTATTTGTCTTTATGTCTCTTTTGACATCCTATTTTAACCAGTTTTATGAACAACGTGTACTTTAGGTTTATATGTAAGATAATTAATATTACATACAGGTTGCCTTAAAGCAGGTCACAATCTACGTAATGATAAGTTTTAAAAAGTAAATTCGATGTTACGTAATTTCGACATCAGCGGTTTTAATCTTATTGTAATCATTAAAATGATTTACGGATAGATGTCTCTCAGAAATATTCATAAAGCAAGAAAAGTGTACTTTGACAGTGTCATTAATTATGAATCATTCCTCTAGTGTCATGTTATGTTTGAACTGCTGTAGAGGGGATGCCAAACCCACAAAACAAGTATCCACCTGTCCTAAGTCAGGAATCTGATGTACAGTAGTTGTCGTTTGTTTATGTAATTTATACGTGTTTCTCGTTTCTCGTTTTTTATATAGACTAGACCGTTGGTTTTCCCGTTTGAATGGTTTACACTAGTAATTTTGGGGCCCTTTATAGCTTGTTGTTCGGTGTGAGCCAAGGCTCCGTGTTGAAGGCCGTACATTGACCTATACTGGTTTACTTTTATAAATTGTTATTTGGATGGAGAGTTGTCTCATTGGCACTCACACCACATCTTCCTATATCTATCCGTACTGTAACTACTATTTTGTCATTTCTTCAAGAACAAACCTTTTCCAAGTCAGGAGCCCGTAAGCTCAGTGGTTGTCGTGGTGATGTCTGTCATGTTTGGTGTGTTTTTCGTAAATTGTTTTGTTATACATGCATTAGGTCGTTGGTTTTCTCGTACGAATTGTTTCACATTTTTCATGTCGGATCTTTAATTGTCGACTATACGATATGGGTTTTCTCATTGTTGATGGCCGTACGGTGGCCTATAATTGCTTATATCCACTTCATTTGAACTCTGGTTGATAGTTGTCTCATTGGCAATCATACCACATCTCCTTTATCTTTTTATAGAATAAATCCTCTATCCCTTTGCCATTTACATACGGTAAACACCTATGATTCGTTTTGGAAATTATTTAGCTCTCAATAGATTTTTGAAACTTCTTCTTTTCCCAAATTGGTATCATACGATATAAATACATATTTTGTTTCTTCAAATAATTGTGAATTAAGTCTTGATAATTCTCTCCCGTCCAGCTACTCGAGACTAAGGACGCCTCCGGGTGTGGGAATTTCTCGCTGCATTGAAGACCTATTGGTGACCTTCTGTTGTTGTCTGTTCTGTGGTCGGGTTGTTGTCTCTTTGACACATTCCCCATTTCCATTCTCAATTTTACTACCATGGGGTTTAGAAATTAGTCACAGTTTCTCTGTCTGGGTTGTAGGACTAACTCTCAAAGTTCGTCCGTTTGGCTGTGTTGTGTGTAAATATATGCAGCCATTTCCGATCAGAAATTGGCGTTAAATCCGATGCCTTGTGTAGAAAGTGCCATATTTTGTGCACTTTCAAGGTGTCTGTAGGTAGCCTGTTGTAAGACCCTATTGATCATGTCCTCATTTTTCCAGCGAAAGTACAAATCTCTCATCCTCCATCCTGATCAACTTATATGCCTACCTAGAGAATTCGTTGTTTTAAAATGTGTTCTCGTCCTAAATATGCATGAAATAATTGCCCCTGAATCTTTTATAATACTAAATGAGTCCTGTTTTTTTTGTGTGTCGCTTCTCAAACTACCAGATCAAATTAAGCACGATTCTGCCTTGAGGCATAGTTATCGTTTCTATCCTTGTTTTACGTCATTTAGTTTTGATTTTTCTATAGACATATTTAGGTAAAGAAAACGTGATGTAATTGTAGATTTTCTTTCCCGTAATCATATTAAAATTTATATCAGTTCTTCCATTTCACTGGACGAAATATATGACTAAAATCCAACAACATAACCAAACAACAGAGCACAATCTTGAGCTTTCATAAATGAATCAAAGTTGAACTAAACCTACCAAACATTTCAAACAACAACGCACCAAAATGTGTATTTACTTAGTAATACATCCGTGTCCAAAGAAAGCAAGTGGTCATTGGACGAAAGCTATGACTAAAAACAAACAACATATTATCACAACGCACTTATATGAAACAACACAACCAAAAATTAAACAAGTATAAAAAAAAAACACCCACAAAGTTTATTTTCAAATTGATCCACGCCAAGATAGATTGAATGTTGTTTGTTGTTGTTATTTTGTATACCCTATATATATACTAAAAATCAAATCTACATCCACACAAGTAGAAATATGAAAAAAAATAATATTCGAAGTTCGAAATGCACTAAAATACATTTAATTAACTACGTTACATGACCATCTATGATTATCACAAAGTCGTGAAACCGGTTGGAGAAAAATGTAGTTAATTGAAGGACATTAATGTTATATTAAAAAATTAGATTGTTTATGTTTTTCACGTGGAAGATTGCCAGACAATTTACACTTCATTTTAGAGAATCATGAAATAGAAATCGTCCAAGAGTTTAGCTATTTTGGGTATTCTATTGACAAAAACAGGAAATTGTAAAAATCAATTAAATCACAGGTTCTGTTCTGTTATATGGATCAGAAATATGGGGTTTCAGTAACTGTGATATTATTGAAAAGGTTCATCTGAATTTTGTAAGTTGCTCCTGAATCTGAAATTTTCCCCTCCCGACTGTATGGTGAGTTAGGACGTTTTCCACTTAATTTTGATGTAAAATTAAGGATGATATCCTACTGGTCGAAATTGATTATTGGAAAACAGTCAAAGTATTCTTGCATTATATATAAACTACTGTACCACTTTTATTGTACCAAAAACATAGATTTTAAATGGTTAATATTTGTTAAACGTATATTTGATGAATGTGGATTTTCTTATACCTGGAACACGCAGTACTTTTATATGATATATGTTTAAAGTATAATATCAAAGCAAAATTGTGTGATCAGTTCAAACAAAAATGGCTGGAGACTATTCAAAACTGTTCCAAAGCCTTGAATTGCCGTATTTTTAAGAATTTATTTTGTTTTGAAGAATATCTTGATATTTTAGACGAAAAAGATTTTTTGACTTTATGTAAATTTAGAATATGTAACCATAAACATCCAGTTGAACTTGGAAGATGGTTCAATATAGAAGGGGAATATAGAAAGTGTAATTTATGCAATCTAGACATTGGGTATGAATTCCATTACATTATAAATTGTTCAAAGTTTAGAAGAGAGAATAAATTTATAAAACAAAATTTAAAAAGAAGGCCAAATATTATACTATTTACTGAAATTATGTCTTCTACAAATAGGACAGATCTCATAAATTTATATAAGTTTATAAGAATAATAAACAAGCGAGTGTGTCCTCCTGAATAAATTAAAATTGTTTTTCTTGTTGCTGTATATATTTTATATTTATGTTTACAGGGGCGGATCCAGGATTTTGGAAAGGGGGGGCGTAGTATTAAAGTTCGCCGAGCGGAGCGAGGCGAAAATTTTTTTGGACCTTTTTTTGGCTAAAAAACATAAAATAGGTGTAAAATGCATTTTATAGTTAAAGTGTAGGGGTTGGACATTTTTGGTGCCGTATTCTCTGCATCAATTGTCTATTATGAAATGATTGGATGGATCTAAAGCCATATACTAATTAATATATTTGATGTGGGATTTGTCAGTAAAAAATGGACATGGAAAATTCTCATTTGTTGTATGGTTCGTTAGCATAACCTCACAGATTTCTTGTTGTAAACATGATATACGGCTATTCAATGAAATTTACTATACGACCGAAACGTAGAAAGACAAACAAGCAATTTTCATCCAAATGTTTGGTTGAAATGTTTCACCCAACAAGGGAAGTGAGGGGTTCCAAATCAACCAAAGGATACGAATGAGTCGGAAATGACAATGAAGTTGTGAATGACGGTCGACACATGGAGACATATAGGCCACACCCAGCAGGCAGGTTGCAGTCGGACCTTGAAAAAAGTATTAGTATATCAGTTCGGCGAAACAGACATTCCGGTCAGATATGGGATTCACATGCACCCCAAAAAAAAAAAAAAAAAAAAATACGCCCGTTTTTATTCATCATGTTCATTAAATGGTAAATAATTCTGTTGAAAATATTTTTCTAATAGCAAAAAGTGCACAAGATTATTGTTTTCAATCCAGATACGGCCAGAATTTTTGTTTAAGGCAAAAATCAGGGTCAGAATTTTGTCTCTAAAATATCTGACTGCCCCCTCAGATCAAATGGTCCGTACCTTAGACTTTAAATCTATATCTAGAGCTTACTGACTGGGGATCACTATTCAGCAATGTTATTAATGGGCTGGGGCGTGTGGGGTAAAACATATTTTCGTAGGTAAATAATATTGCTGTGGAACTTTTTTTTTTCATGAGAGTGTAATAGAGTATTACTTTCTGTTGGGTGGAATTGTGAAATAGAAGACAATACGTTCTTGCTCATGATACTTTGTTGCTTTGACGGCGTCATGCTTGTCATCCTCAGCCTAAGCAATGTGTTACTGTAATTTGAATTTCAAAATGACTGAGTGACGTTTTTTTCGACGAACTGGTCAACTCCACCGTTAGAGAATCACATGACTTTGACATAATCAATAATATATTACAGTAAATACGAGCGAAAAATATCTTTATAAGTAAACTAAAGAATTGTCGCATAAAAATTAAATACACGGGAAATGACAAAGTTCACGAAGTCTAGTCTGATTAATCATTTTACAATTAAAAAAAAAAAAAAAAAGTGCAAGCAAAGGGGGGCGTACGCCCTCTACGCCCCCCTCTGGATCCGCCACTGGTTTATGTATTTGATGTATAATTAATGTAATACATGTCTTCTCTGTACCTATGTATTTGGTGATGAGAATAAAGAAGATATAAACAGGTGTCTGTAAACTTTGTGATTGTAACATTTGTGAATTGTATATGCCAAAATGATTGTGTTTATTATCATTTCAATCAACCTGATCATTCAATTCTTTTATGCGGATTCGAATCATAGAGAGATATACCACAGAACTAACAATCACCAATCCATAACATCTATCCGTACGACCGTAGACCAAAGAATAACTACTGGATTCGAGAACATAGATGTGCAACATCATATGTTTGTAGTTACAAAATTGATAGTACATGTATTACATCAAGTCCTTCCTAGTCTGACAGGGAATCCAGTGAAGATCAGAATAACATATAATGTTTTAAAAAATTCTTCGGATTTACCTCTCCTTATGGTTTAAAATTTCATGAACTTAAATTATAGAAAAACAGCGTACAGCACTTGCCAGTTGTTGGTAATTCATGGTGTGAAGTTTTCCAGACGTCTCGTTTCTTCTTTAAGCAGTTATAGACAGGGGTGGCCTTGGTCCAATAATGATTAACGTATATACTAATGATTAGCCTGATATATTTAAACTTGTAAAAACAGCACCCTTTTCACTGAATACAAAAAATAATAATTGTTTGGTATATGCTGGTGCTTTGATATTACTAGCAGAATGAAAACAAGACTTGTAAGCTTGTCTGGACAGCTCAAGCTAATTCTGGTGCTCTTCTCACAAAAAATCTTTAAAAAATAAAAATTGATGGTAAGTTATACTGTAATGTTCATGACTTACGAGTATTTTTTATTTCGTAAGATTTTTTTATGAAATGAGCAGTGGAAGTAGTTGAAAGTCAATGTAACCAAAACTAAAATAATATCATTCAGAAATGGAAAATTAAAATGTTCATCCAATAACCTTCAAATAGCTAACCAAACAAATGAGATTGACCAGAAATATAAATATCTTGGCAGAATTTGATCATAAAATTGTAATCTGAAACATGCTGCTGATTAAATGTAAAATAAATCAAGTACTCTAAATTTATTTGATACTGTAGTCAAACATGGAACCAATAGATATTAGCGTGTTAGTCTCAGGTCAAACCCATATCAATAGATGGATCCGAAATTAAAAGATACACAATCGATTTGGCAAATATCATTTTTTGGTGTTGATAAAATATTAACTACGAAGATTACCAATTCTTAGTTTCAAACCACATGCACTTGCCTCTGAAAAAAAATACCTGTGTATCCTTATAAAGGTAAATTGAGGTATTTTTTCAGAGATAAGAGCCTGTATTTTAAACCTAATTCAACTCTAAAATATTGTTAAGACTAAAACAACTTCAATCTACAAGATGATAAACTGAAGTGTATATGAAGTTGATATATGGCCTTTTTCAAGTGTGGTATAAATCATACATACAACCAAGGACGTATATTTAGTTATAAACCCTTGTTATTGTTTTGTTTGTTTTAGTATGTCTGGTAAACAGCAAAGTTTAAAAAGAAAGTATAAATTAAGATAAAGATGCATTACAATTAACCAATACATATAATAATAATATTCGAATAATAATGAGAATTATTATAGTAGTTTTATTATAATGATTATAAAAAGTACTTATATAATAATTGTACATTTAAACTTTTATGAAATAACAAACAACAAAAATATACTTCCTTTTATCAACTAAATATTTACAACTGACTATATAATCGATAAAAATAATGAAATATTTTTGAGTGACTTGAATTCATATTTTCATAGTTTACAAGAGTTCAAACGGCACATGTGCATACAAAAAGTTAAAATATCGATCAATCGCAACTCCGTCGAAGATCTCAAATTAGTATAATTATGGAAGTAAAATAATAATAGAATACTTCCATGGTATAACGAAATCAGTGATATATTTTTGATTAGATTGATGCATGTGCATATTTCATATACATACAAAGTGGATTAACTATTTTTGTACTGACACCACAGGCACTTGTCTCTGACATTTTTATTACATATATATATACTATATTAAAGTATATAGGTAATTTTTTCAGAGACAAGTGCCTGTGACTGACACGAGTGAATATGAAAAGATTTTTTGTGAGAAGAGCACCAGAATTAGCTTGAGCTGTCCAGACAAGCTTACAAGTCTTGTTTACATTCTGCTAGTAATATCAAAGCACCAGCATATACCAAACAATTATTATTTTTTGTATTCATTGAAAAGGGTGCTGTTTTTACAAGTTTAAATATATCAGGCTAATCATTAGTATATACGTTAATCATTATTGGACCAAGGCCACCCCTGTCTATAACTGCTTAAAGAAGAAACAAGACGTCTGGAAAACTTCACACCATGAATTACCAACAACTGGCAAGTGCTGTACGCTGTTTTTCTATAATTTAAGTTCATGAAATTTTAAACCATAAGGAGAGGTAAATCCGAAGAATTTTTGAAAACATTATATGTTATTCTGATCTTCACTGGATACCCTGTCAGACTAGGAAGGACTTGATGTAATACATGTACTATCAATTTTGTAACTACAAACACATGATGTTGCACATCTATGTTCTCGAATCCAGTAGTTATTCTTTGGTCTACGGTCGTACGGATAGATGTTATGGATTGGTGATTGTTAGTTCTGTGGTATATCTCTCTATGATTCGAATCCGCATAAAAGAATTGAATGATCAGGTTGATTGAAATGATAATAAACACAATCATTTTGGTCAATATATATGTTCCTGTTGTAATGAACATCAAATTTAAAAGCAGCAACTGAGTCAGACAAGCTTTTTTAAAAGCTAACAACTGTTGCCATGATTTAATAAAGATATAGGAAAACCTCCGAAAGACACCAAATTAAGAATTTTAGGCTGGTCCTCTCCCTTGCATCATACGGGTATCACAGATACCTTTGTTGTCAAAGCCAAACAGATAAAGGACAGAGAACCAGTCTATAAGAATTTTAGCTCTTCTCTATAGAGATAAAAAAATATTTACTCTCTAGGATTTTTCTGGAATGAAATGGAGTTCGTTTGTTGCAATAATAATTCTGCTCAAAGTCTCCAAAGTTATCACACGAATGCTTTAAACTTCATAGCACTCTACAAAACAGTTGTTGACGCCTATGTTTCTGTAATTTTCTTCCTATTTCAATCGTATATCATGACATTGGATCCCTTTTTTAGCTCACCTGGCCCGAAGGGCCAAGTAAGCTTTTTTCATCACTTGGCGTCCGTCGTCCGTCGTCCGTCGTCGTCGTCGTCGTTAGCTTTTTACGAAAATCTTCTCCTCTGAAACCACTGGGCCAAATTTAACCAAACATGGCCACAATCATCATTACTTTAGGGTATCTAGTTTAAAAAATGTGTCCGATGACCCTGCCAACCAACCAAGATGGCCACCATGGCTAAAAATAGAACATAGGGGTAAAATGTAGATTTTGGCTTATATCTCTGAAACCAAAGCATTTAGAGTAAATCTGACATAGGGTAAAACTGATTATCAGGTCAAGATCTATCTGCCCTGAAATTTTCAGACAAATCTGAAAACCTGTTGTTGGGTTACTGCCCTGAATTGGTAATTTTAAGGAAATTTTGCGGTTTTGGTTATCTTGAATATTATTATAGATAGAGATAAACTGTAAACAGCAATAATGTTCAGCAAAGTAAGATCTACAAATAAGTCGTCATGACCAAAATTGTCAGTCGACCCCTTTAGGAGTTATTGCCCTTTATAGTCAATTTTTAACAATTTTTCGTAAATTTTTGTAATCTTCTGCAAAAATCTTATTCTCTGAAACTACTGAGACAAATTTAGCCATACTTGGCCATAATCATTATAAGGGTATCTAATTTAAAAAATTTGTCCGATGACCCCGCCTTCCAACCATCATGGCCGACTTGGTTAAAAATAGAACATGGGGGTAAAATGCAGTTTTTGGTTTATATCTCTGAAACTGAAGCATTTAGAGCAAATCTGACAGGAGGCAAAAATGTTCATCAGATTTAGATTTGTCTGCCCTGAAATTTTCAGACGAAGCCGACAACATGTTGTTGGGTTGCTGCCCCATAGTTAGTAATTTTACAGAAATTTTGCAGTTTTTTGTTATTATCTTAGATATCATTATAATATCTAATATCTAATACAATTAATTATGATTTTAACCTTATTTTACATAATTTCCAAAGCATCAGCAAATACAGGTGAGCGACACAGGCTCTTGAGAGCCTCTAGTTTAATTTCTGCATACCAGATCATCGGCAGATGTTTTCATGGACATTTTTTAATCATTTCAGTTACATTTTGTAATTGTACTGCAAATGTTAAGGGTGCATTACAACTCCGCCCGAAGATAACTGGGACCATCTACAAAAAAGACAACTCAGACTGTCCAGTGATGGAACCAGGGGATGGTGTAGAGATCCCCTTTGATCCCAATAAATTTTATTAATTCACGTTTTTCACAATCTATATGAATTATTAGCATAAAATTGTCTAAAAATTAATCCGTTTTGGAATAACGCCCACCCTTTCAAAAATCCTGGATCCGCCTGGCTGTCTATGAAAACAACTCGGACTGTCTAGAAGGTCATACATGTACGGATTGTTTATAAAGTAAACTTTTACAGTTTACAATGCCAACTTGATTAGACAAAGTATTAAACAAAAGTTTTGACTAGATAAATGATAAATTGAGTGTCTACAAAAAGACAACTCGGGCCATTTATTGAGACAAGTCATTCTATATAGACAATTCAAGTTCACAACTTTTTTTGTGTAGACATGCATCCATCTATTGTTGAAGATTGGCATAATTAGATTTACATTACTGACTCTAAATTTAATCTAATTTAATTATGACTTTAGGTAAAGCGCAGAGATTATAATGAACAAATATATAATAAACAGTTAAATTAAGTTTGTTTAATGAATTAATAAAGATTTTATTTAAAATATAGAATCACCATGATGAAGTAGAAAGTCGATTTTACATTAAATCAGTTACTTTGGACACAGCACTTCATTTTCAAATTTAATCATTTTAGAGCTGTTTTCCTAATGCTTGTAGTTTAAAGGTTTGGTTGGCTTGCTTGCTTTGTTTGTATAAATGTTTGCTCAAGCATTGTAATTAAGATTGATATTTGCAATCAATAGATAGGCGGGCTTCAGCTTGTATATACATTATACTCTGCATTATACTTAACATCCAATAACATTTAAGTATAATGTACAAGCTGAAGCCCCGCCTATCTATTGATTGTGGATGTCAATCTTAATTACAGTGCTTGAGCAAACATTTATACAAATAAATATGTTCATAATATTGTTTCCTAGTTGACTTAATAGATGATCCAAGTTGTCTCTGCAAGTTGTCCCAATTTTATTCTCACCTTAAAGACTTTCAGTGATTGTGCATGATAATAAAACCACTAGATTCTTAATGTTTACAGGGTTTATGCAACTTGGTTTCAGTTATCTTCTAAATCTTATGTACATTTTGATAAATAATTTTACAAAAAATAAGAAATAAATGTACTGTGAGATGACCAATCCCCTTTGTATACGAAGTAAGACAGTAGGCTAATTTGATGCTTTCAACATTTCGGCAACAAAACTAGTCAGCCACAGTTTGTTTATGCTATGTTACCAGTTCAGTCATCTATAAAGTTGGTTTCGCAATATTACCAGTTCTGCCATAGTGGTTTCGGCAACACTATTTCACAATGTTCATAACATAAATATAAACATTAAATGTTTTGAGAAACTAAAAACAAGTAATAAAATTCCTGAATAGGTACCCCCAATTTGGCCTCAAGTGGGGTAATTTCATTTGTCCGTCTTCTGTTAAGATATTGTGTTAATTGAAAGAACTTACATGTACAGGACCAACGAAATTACCAGCCAACATTGTATATATATTGCATAACATTTGCTGTAATGAAAATTTAAGTTTGCAAAAACTCTATATTGATTTCATGACTATATATTAATGTTGTTGATGTAGTAAGCAAAACAGTTAAAAGTTTTACTTTATAAAGTATCAGATATATGGCATACTATGTTAAAACGGGAAAGTAAACTGTCCACAGTTATGTAAAACATATATTATATAAATCAAACTGTGGAGGCCTAATTTCAAAATTGCATTAACCATTTACTATTTAAAAAGTGGGTACAAAAATTTGTTTATTATTTATTTTTCAGAATTATTTTGTTGAAGATCATTGGAAGAAACTACCAAATTCCTGGAAAGATGTGCTATATTGTATGGATACAGATGAATTGTCAGATCTTTTATCAGTTACTTCTAAACATTGCAGGTACATACACAAACGTTAGATGTTCAACAATTCCATCAATATAAGTTAACAATTATTAGAAGGAAGAATAAAAATACTTTTTTTCAAACTTGACTTTTTTTTCTTAATATAAAAAATAATAAAATGCAGTAGAATTTTAAATGAGACAAGTATCCACCAGACCCAAAGTACCAAGTTATGAACAATCATAGCCCTTTCCAAAAACTCATTTCCGGAAATCAAGAATTTTCTCTAAAACTATAATTTGAAGTTGGTTATCTCCCTTTTCAAGAAGTAGAACTGCTTTTGTGGCAATGAAGCTCAGTGAAGAGTCAACGTTTAGCAGTTTTTAATCCATGATTTAAAGATGATATTTGGTATATATAACATGTATAAATAGAAAAGTTATTAATAGTATTTTGTCTTCCAACATATTCATAACCAAACTCTATTTCAAAGTTCAAAATGTTTGTAAATCAAAGTAACTCATTGTTTTCTATTTGAATTCTGACTGTTATTCTGCACTGCAATGAAACAGTGTTTATATACCAGTATAATTGCCAACAAGGAAATAATTCATATTTAATTGTGATTTTAAAATCAGATTCAGGCTTTAGGAAGTGAGTTTCTAGAAAGTCCTATAGGTCACCTTGTGGCCTTCAAAAATGAACAAAAAAGCAAAAACCATACCTTATAGAAATTTATTAAAGGCCTTGGCATAACAAAATGTGAAACACTTTAAAAAAAAAACCAGCCTATTAATGACTTATATAATGACTATATTAAATGAATATCAAAAGAACATCTACCACTGCTTGTACATACATTTTTTTGTTAATTCTGTTAATATTGATTAAATATCAAAGTTAACTTACACTCCAGTTTACCATATTCTCTGCTTTATAAGCCTATTAAACTGGATTATAAGTTGCAGGGCTGTTTTTAGAAGAAAAAAATAATTTCATTCTTGCATAAGTTGGCTCTTTAAGTTGCACACAGGTATTTAAATTTTTAGTTATTTCCATCCATGTACATTGTGAATAAGCCATGCATGTTTTCATCTATAAAATTAAGGAGATCTGGTATGAATGCTAATGAGATGACTATCCATGAAAGGAGATCTGGTATGAATGCTAATGAGATGACTATCCATGAAAGGAGATCTGGTATGAATGCTAATGAGATGACTATCCATGAAAGGAGATCTGGTATGAATGCTAATGAGATGACTATCCATGAAAGACCTAAGGACAAATAAGTGAACAATAAAAATAAGTTGGTAATCTTATATACCTTTACATATCTTTGATTAGTTGTAAAACTGATAATTAAAGAAAATTGTTCAATGTCCTGTTGCTTATGAATACCTTGTATTAAATCTTAGGACTAAAAATTTGAAAAATAGAACTTTGCACAAAACTACCCATTGAATAGGTTACAAAATATTTCAAATGAAATGGAAGACAGATACTTGTATAATGTCCGAGTTGTTGCCTTCAGTTGCACTACCTTTTGAATTTGAAAGGAGATATCATTAAATTTTTCCAAAAGCTGAAGGCTGATCGAGTTCCCTGCAAACTATAACTGTAATGGGAGAGGGGCACATTTTCAACAACATTTTAGAGTTTTCTTTGCATTAAGTATGAAACACATACTTTTATGTATTTATTCCAAATTTCATCATGAAAACTAACACTAATATTGAATTAATTCTACTGAAATACTCCACAAAACAAAGATGTAGGGCCAAAATATCCCCTTAATTTGTTTTACACCAGTATGAATAGAAGTCAAAATACAGCCTTCAACAATGAGCAAAGCCAAAATTGTATAGTCAGCTATGACAAAATGTAAAACAATTGAAAATCTTTTTTTATTTTACAGAAGTGTATTTTTTCCATACCAATTCTTTAATTACAGAAGAGTATTACCTCTCAGCCTTCTTTGCTTCAAATCCTGTACACAAACATACTCTTTAGGCCGCTATCCTGTGGATCTTGACAGTGACAAAATAAAGCAAAAATTTAAAGATAATGGTAGCGCTGGATGTGATGTCATGGAATCAAATCAGAATATACCAGTTCCAGTTCAGTTGGAGGTCCCAGATTCTATGAAGTCCAAACACAGCGTTAAGGATGGACAGTATCTTCCATTGAATCAGTGTTTCCGTAAACATGTGAAGCCAAAGAAACAACACGAAATTCTTCAGCTGGGAAAGGTAAAACTGTTTGAACTAGTTCAGAGAATTGATTTAGCTTACCTTTGATATACTTACCACTATTTACATATAATTCTTTATTTTTTCATTTACATTTAAGCAAAGTTCAGTTGTGGATCAAGGATTATGAAACTTTTGATTTTCCCTTGCAAAAAATTTCTTCAATAATTTTTTGAGCATTTTTCAGCAATCCTAAATGGAACCTGACCAACAGTTTATTTAACTAAATGGTATGTCTACAACCAAAATTTAATGTTTATAGCCACGCTGTATCTTTGATCTTTTGTTTCACTTGTTGTTAAAACCACTAAGTAGCTATAATTATAGTTTATCGTTGGTTATCTCAACGAGATTGATTTTCTCGCTTGAGGCGGTACGGCGAAAGTGAGAAAAGCAATCGAGTTGAGATGACCAATGATAATCTGTTTATCGCTATTTTACCTATGAAGACGTTTTTAATTTCCTTGACAACGGCATGTGTTCCCTTAGATTCTAGCGATAATTTTCATATCACTCGACTCCGTTTTCATATCATTCGACTCCGCTGAGAAAGGAAATTATCAGTCAGCAAGATCAAAGGAAAAATTCGTAAAATAGCGATAATATCATATCTTTAAGCTACTGTCGAGCAGGAAATCTAGTGGCAAAAAATTATTGCCCTTGCAAACACTTTCAAATGAAACTCTTCAATGTTTGGCAGGGAAGCTATTGATTATAAGTTAACAAGAAACCATTCTGGTATATAGTAATAATGAAAACAAAAACAAAATATTACCATATAATGCTATCTTAATATAGGAAATGATGTGAACAGCAGGCTTAAAGAGTTTTTATGAAATAGGTTAAAATGTTTCTATGCAAATACATTCCTCCTGTTCCAACCTCAGTTTATTTTTCTACTGAGTGTCTATGTCACTGAAACACACCAATTAATTATCTGTATATGTATGAGGCTAGACCAGGGAATTTCAGGGAAAAATATTAAATACATCAAGAAGACTGCACATATATGTACAAAAGTTCAGACAATGTAATCTAAAAATTGTAAAAAAAAGAAAAAAGAGTATGATCCTTAAATGGATAATCAATTTTATAAAAATATTTTCCTCTTAACTTTTTATCCTGAACAGACATAACTTGTAATCCTTATATTCACATTCACACTAAGACAATATTTGTATGTTGAAAATTCCTGTGACCATGAACAAATTTCAGATATTGTTACATTATAAGGACTGTGTGTAATACTCTAAAAATTGATGAGTGGAAACTTTAGATTTTGTATATACATGATATTTTTTAAAATAAAAAGAAATATCACTATGCTGCAAAGGATAACTTTTTTTAGAAATTAGTGTAACAAACTTCTTATCTCTCGATAAATACCTGTAATGAAAATAACACAATATGCATTTGCATGTATATTTCAAATAACCTATTTTAACAGATTATTTTTGTAAATGTACAATTGTGGTTTTGAAAAACTGTATCATTACTGAGTATAGACTAAATTAAATGCCATTCAGTTAATGAAATAAAAAATGTTTTTGATTTCAAGCTGATCTCTCTTCTAAGTCAAGCATCTGGTAGTAAACATGTTGTAGATGTTGGAGCAGGTCAAGGTCACCTGTCACGAATATTAACCTTTGGTCACAGTCTGAAGGTCACAACAGTAGAAGCATCAGGATGTCATGCTCCTAAGGCTGAAAAGTTTGACAAGTAAGGTTTCTTATGTATTAATGGAAAGAGAAAATGATGCATATTAAAATGCTAATTGGTCTTTATTACAGGTATACTATTCTGGCACATTTAATTTTACACTTTCTATATTATGCAACAAACATTTTGATTTGTAACTTTTGTCTTGAAAACAAATTTCTTCAAAGAAATCACTTAATGTAAAGTATACCATAAAAACTTTTTTTATTTACAAAAACAACTTTATTTTTATATTAAAAAGGAAATTTTCTTTTCTTTTTTTTAATTACTTTGTTGGATGTTTTAACAGAAAGAAGAATGATTTCTTACCCCTATATTTGCATTTTTAATTACTTTGTTGGATGTTTTAACAGAAAGAAGAATGATTTCTTACCCCTATATTTGCATTTTTAATTACTTTGTTGGATGTTTTAACAGAAAGAAGAATGATTTCTTACCCTGATATTTGCATTTTTAATTACTTTGTTGGATGTTTTAACAGAAAGAAGAATGATTTCTTACCCCTACATTTGCATTTTTAATTACTTTGTTGGATGTTTTAACAGAAAGAAGAATGATTTTCTTACCCTGGTATTTGCATTTTTATATGCCCGTTTACGGGACGTATTATGGTATACCGTTGTCCGTCCATCTGTCCGTCCGTCCGTCCGTCGTCAACATGTCGGACATTAACTCAAAAACGCTTTAACCAATTTGCATAAAACTTTGGTGAATTGTTTATATCTATTGATGTGTGCTCCCTTTTGTTTTTTATAAATTTTAGATTTAACGTTTCCGAGTTATGGGGTTTTATTCATTAAAAAAAGGAGGATTTTCATGTTTTTGGACAATAACTCAAGAATGCTTTCACCAACTTGCAAGAAATTGTGGTGAATTGTTTATATCTATTGACATAAGCTCCCTTTCGATTTTTATATATTGTAGATTTTACGTTTCCGAGTTACAGGGTTTTATTCATAAAAAAAGGGGGATTTTCCAGTTTTCGGACAGAAAATCAAAAATGCTTTCAGCAGTTCTTAAGAAACTTTGGTGAATTGTTTATATCTATTGATGTAAGCTCCGTTTGGAATTTTATAAATTTTTCATTTATCATTTTTGAGTTATGGGGTTTTATTAATTAAAAAAGGGGGAATTTTTCCAGTTTTCAGACAATAACTTCAGTAGTTCTTATGAAACTTTGGTGAATTGTTTATATTTATTGATGTAAGCTCTGTTTAGAATTTTATAAATTTTTCATTGATCATTTCTGAGTTATGGTTTTTTATTCATTAAAAAAGGGGGGATTTTCCAGTTGTCGGACAATATCTCAGAAATGCTGTCAGCAATTCTCATGAAACTTTGGTGAATTGTTTATAGCTATTGATGTAAGCTCCCTTTACATTTTCATAAATTTCTAATATGACATTGAGAATTAATTGAACTTTATTTGTTTATAGTCTGACAACAGATTTACTAAGTACTGTGCAACAGCACAGTGTATTGCACAACAGCAAGAAATCTTTAATTGAATATAAATTCAATTCATATAACCAATTTCAAGTTCTTTGACTACATTTATTCAGAGATCTATTATTTGTCAAATATTTAATTACAATCCAAATTCAGACCTGTATCAAGCTTGAATATTGTGTCCATTTTGGCCCAACTGTTCAGGGTTGGACCTCTGCTGGCGTATCTAGCTGTGCTCAGCGAAGCAGTTTATTTTATTAGTCTTAAGATTT
Organism: Mytilus coruscus; assembly: GCA_017311375.1. Classification (NCBI taxonomy): domain Eukaryota; kingdom Metazoa; phylum Mollusca; class Bivalvia; order Mytilida; family Mytilidae; genus Mytilus; species Mytilus coruscus. The sequence continues at coordinate 24,830,100 of CM029601.1, read as the reverse complement.
GGATTTCTTTTTATTAGTTTTTAATGCCCCTCCTACAATGCACTTAATTCCCCTGTAAACCTTTCTGTAGAATGCGCTTTGTGGTTCTCAAGCATTTTTAATTAGAAAAGTGGTTTTGGACATCCACCCATACATATACATTATAATTGTATGTGTGTTATGGAACAATGCAAACTGATTGATGTATTGTTAACCTTATTGATTTAATCATATACCTGATCATTCTGTATTATGTTGGGAATTTGAAACCAATTTTGATACCATAAATGAAATTAGTTCTATTAATTTATCACATGGTGCTCACAATAGCATGAACCAACAAAAGAATACATATGTTTCATATGATGTGAAAAATATCCCAAATGATTGGATGACAAATAATGATATATTGAATAAAATTAATATGTGTATAAATAATATACAGTGTTCTAAAGGGAGACAATTTGAAGTTGATAAATTATATGATAACTTTGTTGAAATTCTACACTCTGAAATGAATGATAAATTAGAATCTAAGGTCAAAGTTCTGAACAGTACAAACAATCGAAAAGACTAATTAAAAACCATGGTGGAATGACGAACTAACAAATAAATGGAACAATGTTTGCACGGCAGAAAGAGACTATGTAACTTGTAAACAGGGTAGCTTAAAACAACAATTACGCAAACACTTTGTTGATAAACGCAAAGACTTTGACAAGCTTACACAAAAATATAAGCGTCAATATTGGTACCGCTGCCAGGAAGAGCTGGTTAATTTTAGTGACAATGATCCGAATCAGTTTTGGCGTAGAATTGGTAAAATTGGTATTGGCAACGAGAGACAGATGCGTATTCGAATGAAGTTACTTTAGATGATGGAACTATAACTAACAATTTAGAAACTATTTTAAGTAAATGGAAAAGCAGCTTTCACAGTTTATTGAACCCAAATGTAAATGCAGAGTATGATAAGGTTGAAAATTGTAATATTAAAGAAAACATTATTTGTATTGATTTAGATAAGGAAATTACCATTGATGAGGTTCATAAAGTTGTAATGAATGCAAAAAATTGTAAAAGTGCAGGTATTGACCTTATTCAAGCTGAGTTATGCAAGAATATTTCTATAATTTCTATTTTACAAAAATTATTTAACTTATGTTTCAGTTCTGGTAATGTACCAAATATGTGGAATAAGGGAATTATAACCCCAATACCAAAATGTTCTACATCAGATCCTAGAGATCCTTTATCATATAGGGGCATAACTCTAGCTCCATTTGCATACAAGATGTATTGTAGTATTTTAAATGAGAGATTAGTCAAATGGTTAGATGAAAGGGAGATAATTAACGATGAGCAAAATGGTTTTATGAAAGGCAAAAGTACAATTGATCATATAAGCACTATAACATCAATAATAGAAACCAGGAAAAAGTGTAAATTATCAACATATGTAGCTTTTATAGACTTTAAGAAGGCATATGACTCAATTAATAGAGTTTTTTTGTTTAACAAACTGGAAAATTTAGGTATAAGTTCAAAGTTTATGTACTCTTTAAAAGCTTTATACTCTAATGTAGAATGTAGTGTACGTGTAAATGGTAATATGACTGAATGGTTTAATGTTGATTCTGGGTTGAAACAAGGTTGTGTTTTATCATCTATAATGTTTAATATATATATAAATAATTTAGTTGATGATATTAATGCGTTGAATATTGGTATTAATATAGATGAAGAAAAATTAGCTATATTGTTATATGCTGATGATGTTATTTTAATGGCGAGAACGAAGAAGATTTACAAAAATGTTGAATGTGCTTAATACATGGTGTCTCAATAATGAGCTGACAGTTAATATAAATAAATCTAAGATCATACATTTTAGAAATCCAGCTGTTTTACAAACTAAATGTATTTTTTCTATTGGTGGTAATGTTATAGAATGTGTAAAAAGTTATCAATACTTAGGCTTACTGCTGACTGAATTTTTAGATTATCAGTTAATGGCTAAGGCAGTAGCAAAGTCAGCCAGTAGAGCATTAGGATTGTTAATTGTGAAGAGTAAAACACATGGTGGTTTCCAGCACAAATTTTTTCAAAACTGTACGATACAATGGTATGGTCAGTTATTAGTTATGGTGCAGGTATTTGGGGAACCAGGGACTTTTCCTGCATAAATGCAGTCCAAAACAGGGCCATGAGATTTTTCATGGGAGTTGGTAAATACACACCAAATGATGCCATAGCTGGTGATATGGGCTGAAACCGCCATGCGTTAAACAATGGTCAAGTGTCTTGAGACATTGGGCTAGGTGTTCCATAATGGACCCACACAGGATAAATTTTAAAATTTTTAAGTGGTCCATACGAAAGTGTAATACTAAAATTAAGAACTGGAGCTTCAGAGTTATAGAGATGTTAAAATTGTATAATTATGGGCAATATTGTAATTTTGAATTAAATGTATTGAACAAAATTGTATTAAACAAATTGAGGAAGATGTTTTAATAAATTTAAGTCAAACTGGTGTACAAGAATTGCTGCATATGCAAAGGGAAGTAAATTGAGGACTTACAAATTGTTTAAAAATAACTATTGTACTGAAAAGTATTTGGAAAATATTATGTCAATAAAAAACAGAAGTTCTTTTGCTAAATTTAGATGTGGGGTAGCTCCACTAAAAATAGAAACTGGAAGATATGAAAGAAAAGAAGTCCACGAGAGGACATGTTTTAATTGTAGCTCTATTGTTGAAGATGAACTTCATGTCATTTTAAAATGCCCATTATATGTAGATTTAAGACAAATCATGATACACGAAGCTTTACATTTTAATGAACGTTTAACCTATTATCAGATAGTGAAAAATTTATATTTTTATTTAGTAACGACAATGTTGCTGCTATAGTTGCCAAAACCTGCAACAGTATTTTATTAAGAAGAAACAGTATTTTATTTCACTAGTTCTTAAAAACAAATGTTTTACTCTCATTTAGTATAAATGTATACTGTAAATTTTAAATATAAATGTGTAAAATGTGTTTATTTGTATATATTGTGTCATAAAAGTCTCTCATAAATCTTTTAAGATTGGTGCATACAATGCAAATGTTTTAATGTTTTATGTTTATTTATGTGAATCTCATTTTATGTTTGTATGTGGTGAGACTAAAATAAAATATTGAATCTGAATCTGAATCTTTAAACCATTTTATAAAATATTAATTACTATGCATTTACCTGATAATTTTTTATTTTGATTTATCTTCTTTTCTAGGGATATGTCTTATACTATTAGGTCTCATTTAAAGGTAGGTAAATTTATGTTTACATGATCTTACTTCAGTAAAATTATAAGTTAAACATTTTGTATTCCTCAGCTTATCAAAGATTGTGCTGGCCTCAAAAAAAACTAAGTGTCCAATTTTTGTTGCCAGTTTAAAAATATATGTCCCCTTTTCAAATATGCATCGTATTTTGCTATTCCTTCATATGAAATCAATTCATGCATATGAAATCAAATATAAATCAAATTTTTAAATAAAGACTTCATTGCTCATCATTAACCTTTTGAAAAGCCTTTCTAACTTAAAAACAAGCATTTGGGTAGGGATGTGTGCTCACAAAAATGTTTAACCCTGTTGATACCTGTAAATCAGTGGTTATCATTGGTTGCTGTCATTTATATTTGTTTTTTGTTGATTTGTTATGAACATAAATCAGGCTGTTTATTTTCTCATTTGAATTTTTTAATATTTTTGTCATGTCAGGGACTCAGGACCTTTAAATGTTTACTATATGTAATGGGTTTTTCTCATTGTTGCTTTAAAAGGTAATCAAATATCAGGTAGATTTATTATGATCACTCTTTTAGGATTTTTTAAAGAATAGAATATAAAACTATTACTTCCTCTGAGTTAATAGTAATTATTTTCAGTTGTCCCTAGGGGATTATAAAGACGATTGACTAATGTTTTCATATTTTGGGCAACCTGCTAAAAATTTGTTTACTCAGCCATTTCGGTCTATCATCGATATTTAAGTTGTATTTACATCAAAGGAAATGGAAGCCATAAACAAAATAACCTGTAGAGGTAATTCTCAGCACATGCTTGCAGACACTAAAACTTACCTGTATTAGTTCCTGATAATGATTTTTTTGTCAATATTTAAGTTCAGTCTGTATTTAGATATTTTTTTTTTAACATCAATTTCTTTGTTAAACCTTCATGAAATTATATGAAAACAAATTTTTTACCATTGCAGTCAAGAATGAAAATTTTGACATTGGAAAATAGCAGTGCCAGAAAATCAACAGCAGCCATAATTTGTCACCAGTTGGAATTTATTTCACATTTAATTTTGCCAAATTAGCAAAGCCCAGCACGATCTCTGCTTTATTTGCTGTACTCCCATAGGAAATATTATGATGACTAAAGAAATGTTGTTCAGTTGTATGATAATAAGGGCCCCGCCTAGTGGCGGGTCGCCCTATAGTGATCAGTCTGTCTGTCCGTCCGTCCGCCCGTAACAAATTGTGTCCACTCTATATCTAGAGAACTGTACTAATTTCATACATTATACTTGACATGTATATTACCAACACCAGAGGGTGTGTCGTAATGTATGTACAACTTCCTAGGTCAAAGGTCAAGGTCAAAAACTTTGGTTTCAGTTGACAACCCCATGTCCTATGGTAAAATAGTGTCCGCTCTGTATCTTGAGAACTGTTATGATTTCAAAGTTTATACTTGACATGTATATTAACCAACACCAGAAGGTGTGTCATAATGTATGTGCAACTTCCTAGGTCAAAGGTCAAGGTCAAAAACTTTGGTTTCAGTTGACAACCCCATGTCCTATGGTAAAATAGTGTCCGTTCTATATCTTGAGAACCGTTATGATTTCAAAGTTTATACTTGACATGTATATTAACCAACACCAGAAGGTGTGTCATAATGTATGTGCAACTTCCTAGGTCAAAGGTCAAGGTCAAAAACTTTTGGTTTCAGTTGACAACCCCATGTCTTATGGTACTGATCATGTCCGCTCTATATCTTGAGAACTGTTATGATTTCAAAGTTTATACTTGACATGTATATTAACCAACACCAGAAGGTGTGTCATAATGTATGTACAACTTCCTAGGTCAAAGGTCAAGGTCAAAAACTTTGGTTTCAGTTGACAACCCCATGTCCTATGGTAAAATAGTGTCCGCTCTATATCTTGAGAACCGTTATGATTTCAAAGTTTATACTTGACATGTATATTAACCAACACCAGAAGGTGTGTCATAATGTATGAACAACTTCCTAGGTCAAAGGTCAAGGTCAAAAACTTTTGGTTTCAGTTGACAACCCAATGTCTTATGGTACAGATCATGTCCGCTCTATATCTTGAGAACTGTTATGATTTAAAAGTTTATACTTGACATGTATATTAACCAACACCAGAAGGTGTGTCATAATGTATGTACAACTTCCTAGGTCAAAGTCAAAAACTTTAATTTTAGTTGATAACCCCATGTCCTACGGTACAGATCATGTCCGCTCTATATCTTGAGAACTGTTATGATTTCAAAGTTTATACTTGACATGTATCTTAACCAACACTAGAGGGTGTGTCATAATATATGTACAACTTCCTAGGTCAAAGGTCCATCTGTCTGTCTGTTGGTCCGTCTGTCCCTAACAAATTGTGTCCACTCTATATCTTGAGAACCGTTATGATTTCATACTTTATACTTGACATGTATATTAACCAACACCAGAGGGTGTGTTGTAATGTATGTAAAACTTCCTAGGTCAAAGGTCAAAAACTTTGGTTTCAGTTGACAACCCCATGTCCTACCACAAGTTATTTACAGCGGGGCCCACAGAGATGGCTCCCGTCTCAATGATGTCTAGTTACAAGTGTAAAGATAACTAAAAGTGTACCATAAAAAGTTTCTATAAGTATGAAGTGAATTGAAGAGGTATCTGGTATTCCTCAATAACATGTTTATCCAATTGTAAACATTTTTAAAAAACACTTCATATTGATATAAAAGTTCCCATTTTTATCCATTCAGTTTGACTATTGTCATTTTTAAGTAAGGAATATTTGACAGTACTGAATTGTCATTGTTTTTTCTGAACAACCCACTCTAAAAAATATGAGCTCATACAACATTTGCATGATGAAAAATTCGTTAACTGTTAAATCAGAGGTACTAAATATGGCATGTATTTCATTTTGCATATGTTCAAAAAGTATAGAAAGACTAAGATAAATTAAAAAGTTTCTCCTCAATATTTGTGAAGTACCAGGGGAAAACCTCATAATTAGTAATGACTTCTTATGTTATTGCAGAGAAAGTTGAAAGAAAGCAAGGTGATTGACACTACTGATGAAACATGTGCTGTTGACAGCATTCCTCTACCTAATCATGTGACTTGCATGATCCAACCAAATACCACACCTGGTGATTTCCTTCAAGTCATCAACTCTGAGACTAGTATTTCAAATGAAGATAATCTATGTCAGTGCTCAAATCATGGGCCAGATGATTCTCTTTTTAGACTGCAGACATGTATAAAATGTTTTAAGATGAGAGAGATTTCTCATGAAGACAAGAGGTTGCTATTGACAGGGTTACATGCCTGTGGAGACCTAACTCCTACTATCTTAAGAGTATTTGCCAGATGTGATGATATTCGTGGAGTGGCTTCTGTTGGTTGTTGTTATATGAAAATGTCCACAAAAGAAAGGTATGACTGAAAGTTTAATTTACATTTAATCTTGTTAACCTTTAGTTTAGTTGAATCTAATACCCTACTAGGTTATTTTCGCTGGATGTTTATTTTGCCGGATAAATGAAAATCACAAAAAAAAATTTAAGTGAAATTTTTTAAATTTAGATCAGTCAATTTTAGATTTACAGTGATGATATTGTTTTTAAATTTGTTAACATGTTTGATTTTTATCTATACCTGGGGTTGGGAAACAGTCTTCTTTTATTTTGTCTTGAATAAACAACTTTGAAAATTAACAGATAAAAAGAAAAATGATCATGGTTTGGAGTCACTAAGAGTAAGAGGCAAGTCTTTATGACACACTATCTAATACTGTGTATTCATTATTATCATTATTATTCGTGGAATACCAATTTTTGTTGATTTCGTGAGTATAGGAAAACCATGAATTGAAATGTCTAACGAAGTACAAATTTATCATAGGCTTGTATGCAGACCTCGGCAAAACCACAAAATCTTATAACAACGAAAATGCAATTTTTCCTCATATGGGTATCCATGAAAATAAATGAATCCACAGTATGCAACTTTGGAATTTTTTTTTATAAGTTTGAGTTTTTTGAAAGGTTCTATTTGAACTGAATCAAAATGTATATTTGTTGTAGTGTCAGTGAAGATGTTGGCTATCCTTTAAGTAAATTTGTATCAAAATTACCTGATCATCAGCTGACCTATGAAGCAAGAGAAATGGCTTGTCATTCTATAGATGTCTACAGACAGAGGTTGTTAGGTATGTTGACCATGCTGGAATGAAATTTTCTAGATTTCTGAAGTTATCAGTTATGAATTCTCAAAAAGTACTTCTGAAGTTGGTTTTGTGAGATGGGATATGTTTAAAGGGTTTCTTAAATACACATTAAGCCATTTAACCAGAAAAATAGAAAATGTTATATCCCCGCTATACATAGTGATGTGTTTTCACATCAATGGCTCATCAACTTCCTATTTACAGAATACATATAGTAGGGGTATCATAAGTGAGCAACAGCTTACAGACATCTTATTATATCAAACAGACAGTTAATATGCACAGATAATAAAACACAATCACATGAAATTCTTTAGAATAGTTTATTGTGATCATTTTATGTAACAGGAGTCTTAATACAGGATAATATAGTACAAGTCTTTGTATATACTGATATAATTCAAAATCAGAGAAAAATGAATTTTTGCCATTTGCCTCAAGAACATCCTTTTATTATAATCGTGTTTTTGTGATAGTCATTTTAGACTCACTTGTGTTAAAAATTACATTTTTTATTAGCACAAAAACGGATCCAACAATCTTCTACAAAGGTTATTAGATTGCATTTTAAATATGATCAGCTTATTGATAGTTATGTGCCAAGATTAGACATGCTTCTCAAACTAAAATTAAACTGGTATCATTGCAATAAGATAATTTCAGAGTATAAGACTTGATCAATGTAAAAATGAAACCAATTACAATACCACTAAATGTTAAATATTTTTTGTAACCATCTAGGAATACTGTAAATTCAGAAATTATTGCATGCATTTATTATTGCAATTTTGTTATTTTAGACTAAAATGCAATTTTAATTTTTGCGATAGGGAGAAAAACCCAGTGTAATTCATACAAATAATTTCAAATGCGAGTTTGAATTATTGCGATTATAACCCTGTGGCATTTTTCGCAATAATTTCTGAATTTACAGTATATGTTTATTTATTTAGAGTTATCTAAATTATCTAGAAACTGACATACTGTTAGGCTTGAGTCTGTTTTCAGATAACCCACCAAATTTGAAGTTACACTGTTACAGAGCTTTGCTCCAGAAAATAATTCTACATAAAAAACCTGATTTTGTGTTTGGTGCCACTAAGCTTACCATAAAGAAAGCAGAACAAATGGGTTTTGAAAGGTAAGAATTTCTTGCAAGGCTAGCCAAGAATCATGAAAAAAATGTCTCACAACTTTAAGCTGACATTAATAATTTTTGAGTTTTTAGGCAGCTTAGATCATTTAAATGTCAGTTGATATTTAGAGAATATTTGATCAGTTTATAATGATTCATAGAATAAGCTTCATAGATAATATACAATAATTTGGATTTTCAGATATGCAAAAATTGCATTAGAGAAGCTGGGATTAGATTGTGAAATTGATTCAGACATATTAAAGACACTGCTTTGTAAATTATCAAACTGGAAAGATGTGGTAGCTTTTTATACAATTAGATTGGCACTAGCACCTGTGGTAGAAACTGTTATTCTGTTGGACAGGATGTTTTATCTTAAAGAACAAGGTTGGTATATTGGCATCTGTTACATTTCACATGTCTATTTTCATCTTTTCTCTGAAATACAGGTCCTTCATGCACCAAACTTTTCACTGATGGTAAATAGGAGGCTGATCAAATTATCCTTTTTAGATGGCATATACATGTAGGAGGCAAATTATATAATCCTTCTTTGCGTTTAGTTTGAATAAAATAAAGAGATTAGACTCCAGAAGTAATTTCTTTTTATCTCTGTCTACAGCGTGGTAGAAATGACAAGTGATATTTCTTTTACAAAGATTCCAGATTCATTTCTGATGAAATGAAGATGAGAATTTCACATAGGTTTCTACAGAACATTGATGAAAAATAAAAATTAATTGAAAAGCAAAAATTAAGGAAAACTGTAATACATTTTTATACGACCGCAAAACATTTTGTATGGATCTCTCGGAAATTGTACAAGTTTCCATACCACAAACAGATGGTTAGAATTGGCTTTTGGGGGTAATGGCTCAAACTGTTTAGGAATTAGGGGCAAAAAAGGGGGAAAAAAACAAAGGTTTCCTTGTTAATGGACAATCACTTTTAAGTACAATGTTAAATTTGGATTACCTCCCTTACACTGCCTTAAAATTATGTATAAAGGAATTTTGTATTGTCTTGAGGTGATTAGCTGTCAATTTATTTTCAGAAGTTACTAATAAAAATGCTGATTAAAGATATATTATTTTTAGACATGGTTATGTCAAAATGAATGTATGTCATTTTCTATTTTAAGACTTTTATGATGTATTTATGGTTGCAAACTCCATTGGAAATTTGAATTGATCTTGAGGAAAGATTTTTATTTTTGGAAAAAGGGAGGGGAGGTGAAAAAAATGGGGTGGGGGCAACATTACAGATTTCAAAATTAAAAGAAAATTTCCTCAAATGTTTTTTTTTGTAAAAAAAGGGGTTTGGTGAAAAAAATTTTGCCAAAAAAGGGGTGAAATTTTTTTTTTTGGGGGGTCAATTCGCAACAGCAAAGTGTATTATACAAAACAAAAAAAGGAATAAATTTTTTTGAGGCGGGGGGGCAATTCACAACAGCATAGTGTATTGCACAAAAAAATTGAATATAATTCAAATCATATGACCAATTCTAAGTTCTTTGACTACAGTTATTCAGTGTCAGTAACCTATTATGTGTCAAACATTTAATTTCAATCCATATTCAGACCTGTATCAAGCACGAATATTGTGTTTTTGCCCCAACTGTTCAGGGTTGGACCTCTGCAGTCATATCCAGCTGCGCATGGCGAAGCATTTTATTAAGTTTTATGTAGAGTTAGAACTAAAATTTCCAGAAATTTTGCATCCTTTTTACATTGGAATTTTTACACCAGCATTTAAATAAAATAGCATGTCCAATACATTTGAGATATATACCAAAGAATTTAGAAATTTCTCTGTTTGTAAAGTTTTATAACAACATTTCAATTGTCATGACCTATTACTAGATAGATTATATATTGGAATTTAAGAATGGCATTTACCAAATCTTTTCAATACCTTAATTAGGCATTGGATTGAAAATTTGAAACATCTTGTAAATTTTATGTTATATTATAAAAGTTATCTAAACATTGGATATATACATTTTTGCCATATATATTTTTGTGAAAATTCTCAAATAGTATTTATACTTGTATGTTTGAATCAACAATATGTTTATATTCTGTTTATCTTTTATTTCAGGTATTTCTAGTTATTTGATACCAGTATTTGATCCAAGTCTTTCACCAAGGAATTTTGCATTAGTAGCTTACAAGTGATATATACAATTTATAAGAGAAAAGTAAAATATGTCCTTCTAACCAAAAAGAAGGGATTCTTTTGTTGATATTTATAATAAAGATTTAAAGAACATAGATTTATATAGGTACTCAATACAGTTTAAATCATTATTCATATAGATTATACCACTGCATCAAGTGTGATACGATATTTATCCACTTGAAACAGTTAAATTTTCAAATTTAAAATGTGAGGCTTGCGGAGCATTTTAAATATTTAAGATTTAACTGTCGAGAGTGGATGAATATCGTATTGCACAAGATTTGGTGGTGGAATATGTTTCTCTAATGATTTTTAGACGAACTTAATCCTTCTTTGCGAATGATCTACAAAAAGATGTGTACTTTCTATGTGACGTCATCAGACATGATCACCTTTTTTGAATATATATATAAAAAGGATAATATGAATTACCAAAAAAATTGGACAGTAGAATACAAACCTTCCACACCTGTCTTATCTGAAAAAAATGGATGTACAAGGACAAACAACAAAGAAAATCACATGGTCCAAAGAACCTGTCTTTGTAGATGTAAAAATTATGGTAGGGTTATACCAGTTTTATGTATGCACAAAACCTTTCTAGAACATATGTTGTAAAAACACATTAAAAAAACCACTGCACAGTGTTATGTGCATACATGTACAAGCCATGAAATGTACACACCATTGGATATGACAATGTTTGGTTTAAAGTTTGTAAGAATTAAGATTTAATCAACCTTTTATAAATCAAAATACTGATCACTTAACAAAGTTTAGGAAAATTTGTAGAATATTTGATACTTTGAACTTTGACCATTTAATTGTAAATAATATGAATGAAAATGTCAGATGCAAATTTTTTGCATATAACATTTGTTTTTGTATCAAACTTCTATTAAGCGAAAAAGAAACATTCAAAATCAATGAAAATTGCTATAAATTGTGGAATGTAAAATACCGCTTTTCAAAAAATTCCTGCATGTGGAATCATACATTGTTGAAGGCCGTACGGTGACCTATAGTTGTTAATTTCTGTGTCATTTGGTCTCTTGTGGAGAGTTGTATCATTGGCAATCATACCACATCTTCTTATTTTAATATTCCACAAAAAGGTGTCTTCAAATTTTTGTGATTTTGATATTGCAATAGAACCTGTCTTCCTGTAGGTTTATTCTTCTTTAGATTACCACTGGATATATTTGTTGATGTTGTATACAGATACAGATAATTTTATTAACCAATCAAGGCAGATTTATTACAATGTTATTATTTTTAACATAATAAATAAACTAAACAATAAACTAATAAGACAATATATGTTTGATTTTTTGCTGTGTGTGACTAGCTGTGTACATGACAACTGAAAATTTGCAATATAATTAGCAATAACCCTTGAAATGTAGCTTTGTATTCATTTAAAAATAATAAGTTTACTAAACAGGGATATCAAAAGTATCGAATATATATTGCTAGATGGCTGTTCTGTCATTTTAATGATTGATTGTTTACTGCTTAATATTCAGTGGCAAATATTACATGCATATCTAGTGTGAGAACATTATAGTAGTAACTGAACATTGTTCTGACCAGAATGAAGGACAGGAATTGTGAACTGATGCTAGAAAAGATGTTCATTATGTTGGATACTTGTAATCCAATAAGGACAGAAATTTTGCCCTGCAAAATGCCATATATATAACCTGATTGTCAGTTGATACTACTTCAGATTGCCACTGCAAATATTTGAAACTACATGTTGCATATATTCTTCAGATTGCAGCTCACTGTTTCTTTAGTTGAACATGGATTCATGTTGTGAGAGTGTATAAATACTCTTTTCACACTAAATTTTTTTTTTTTTTTTTTATTTCATTTACCTTCAATAGCTATGCCCCTTAAACATCTTAAAAATTTAAACAATGTTTTAGATCATAATATATAGGTAAAGTTCGTTTTGATGGTGGACATTTATAGTTCAAGACTTTTGCTGCGGGTTGGGTTATCCATGATCACTAATTCACTTTTTTTTCTTACAAATGTCTTTGTTTTTGTGGTAAAGATTGCATGAAATGCAATTAAAACCCTATTGTTACTGGCTTGATAGTTATATTTTCCAGGTCTCCTCTAATTTGAGAGCACAGACAACATACATCCACATCATTATGACTTTCGTGGATACTTGTCTCATTTTTATATAGCGCTATGAGGTGAACATTCTTTCGACAACACGAGCAACACGCCGGGGGTCACATGTTTAGCATTATCTGCTTACCCTTCCGGAACACCCGAGATCACCCCAATTTTTGGAAGCGTTCGTGTTGCTTCTATTTTAGTTTTCTATGTTGTGTTAAGCAGGAGCGGGTCCAGCAATTTTTAAAAGGGGTGTTCCAACCATATGTCCCCATTCAAAAGCATTGATCGTCAAATAAAAAGGAGAAACCTCCCCCCCACCATCCCCCAAAAAAAAATCCGCCGATTTTTAGTATACAGTTGTTTGTCTTCTGGTCGTTTTTCGTTTTTTTGCCATGGTGATGTCAGTTTGTCATTGACTTAGGAGATTGGAATCTTCCACCTTTCTTTTAAATTCTACCCATGGCAAACAGATTTATAATTATTAATGATATATACTCGGAATATTAAAGTTATAAAATGATTTGTATTTGTAAAATCATTTTTTAGTTGTCCATGGTCCATGGTTTATGAAACTGTCGGGGCAGCCCCGATATTCCGACACCTCATTTGTCCGACACCCCAATAGTCCGACACCCCAATAGTCCGACGCTTCATTAGTCCGACAAAGGAATATTTCTAAGAAAAGTATTCATTTTTACATTAGAAAGCCAAAATAAAAGGTTCGTCCAATATTAAGAGGTCATGAGGACCTTGTCCAGCGTGGGAACAGACGATGCAAGTTATCAAGATAGGTTGGTATATTAGTGATAAAGTAGCAGAACTTCATCACCTGTGTAATTAAAAGCACAAACTACTTTGTAAATTGTTGTCTTATTAATTAGATATCTCAGGATACACTGTCTCTCGTATACAAGTTAAAGGGAGGCAGTAAGAAAATAAAGGAACCAATCAAGCGTTGGTGCTTACAAGATGATAGGAGTGAAAAGACGGGCACGTTTTTTAGTACAATTCAAGTCATAAAAAGTAATAACGGTTAACTAAATTTAGAACTTCTAATTTAATTGATTTAATTTCATCATGTCGATGGTACAAACCGATTTTACTGTTTACTTTCGCTTCTCATGTTTTGTAAACGGTCTTTTATTTTGGTGGAAGAAGACTTCAAGTCTTCTGAAGGCCTATGGTGCCGACTTTAAAATCATTGAACCACCTCCGTATGCCGCATCCGTTTCTGTGTATTACAATTTCATAACAACTTCCGATTCTTGACACCGATTTTACACATGATTAAGCATCTGAATCATTTAATTTGTAAATTAGGATTGAAAACAATCACTATCGTTAATATTTACCCTTTTATTTATGTAATTTATTAGATTTCATCTCATCTACATGAATGTTATTTGTTTACTTGTAACCGGATGTTTTTAATGTAGATATTTGTAGTACCCATGCGTGAATTTGGTATTGGGACAACTCGCCCTGTTTACATGTTCGCCCTTGGTCTGTTCGTCCTGAGTTCTTTCGCCCGTATAGTACGTTCACCCTGTGTTCATTCTCTTCACTCTTATCTTACACAACGTTTTATAATACGTCCTTGCATTTATTAAAAAATATTGATATTAAGGGTATCGTTAAAAAAGCTCTAAAACACGATTTAGTGAAAATCATCTGTTCCTTATTTTGTTCCCAAGGTAAGACAATAGTGTTCAGCCAATCAAATTCTGTGTTTCTCATGATCAAATTAATAAGCCAATCAAAACGTTTTCTCTGAAGATTATTCTAACATGCTAAATTTTGAACTTGTGTTGTTTTCATCTAGTACTTTAAAAAAATACTTTTAAATAATACAAGTGAAAACAACTCCGTTTCTACTTGGTGTTCCTAATTGGAAGGAAATACGAAGAAGAAGAAGTTGTAAAATCGTGAACATGGCATGTGAATTTTCATCTGCAAGGAGGTTCTTACACAGCTTAAGGATAAAAGCATGACTGATTGACCAAATTCAATGATGCAGTACTACCATAAAGATAATAAATAGTATTTTTTTCACTAATTTATTGACATTATACTTTTTGTAACATATGTTATTTTTGTATTCAATTAAATCATTTAAAGCACAATGTACTATTCTTTTTTCACAAAGACAAACAAACAGGTTGGGACCCCCCACCCCCACCCATTATGAGTGGTGTCCCTTAAATGAGGGACTGTCCCTAAAAAAGGGGTCATTTTACTGTTGAAAAGATTTTTAACTCAAAAGTGGGAAAATTCATTATATTTGGAACAACTTTTCTAAATGAGGGGTCAAATTAATAAAGAAGATATAAGTTTAGAAACATCACAAAATTCTTTTGACATGTTTTGACACTTTAATACTTGATAGATGCATAGTTCTTGGGGAAAAGTTTCATCAAATAATATGAATATAGAGGTGCTCATTTTTTACAGTGGGTTGTAATGTTCTTCTAATGAGGGTGACACATCTTTGCATAATTCAAAATTGGAAATTTCAACAAGCATCTAATATTCTTACACAAGAAAATAAACCCTGGTCTGCTAGCTACATGTTCATCTTTTCTACTGATTTAAAACTTAAATCATGCAAACAGACTTAAGAAAAAGGCATGTAAGCTCATCATACAAATATGACACTTTTTCAAGACAATCCAGATCGTGCAAAATACTTCGCTAAAAATTGTAACCTTTAAAATTGTTGTCGCACACTAAAAACCCCCATGGGAAATTTCAAAAGTTGGCAGGTATGTAACAAGTCTTACTATTTTTATGCCCCATTTATGGGCATTATGTTTACTGGTCTGTCCGTCCGTCCTGCTTCAGGTTAAAGTTTATGGTCGTGGTAGTTTTTAATGAAGTTGAAATCCAATCAATTTGAAACTTAGTACACATGTGTTCCTTATGATATGATCTTTCTAATTTTACTGCCAAATTAAAGATTTTACCTAATTTTCACGGTCCACTGAACATAGAAAATGATTGTATAGATTGAAATCCATGTACTTATGACACATTCTTGTTTGAAGAAAAAATACATCATAGCGATAATGGAACAAAGCAGGCTGGGTTAGTGGGGCTGCTTTATGGTAATTCAAGTTACCTTTTAATTTATTCACCTTCTTCCACCTCAGAGCTATCAGCTCTTTGATTAAACCCGAACCAGGCATATGCATTCTGTAATTGCGCAAATTTTCGTTCTTTGGTCAATTGGCTTATGGATAGTTGTATCAATTTCAACTCTTACATTATTATTTTTTTAATATATTTGCATTACACATGCAATGACAGTACCTTTCCAATTACTATTTATGGGTTGTGTCTAAATTAAAGTTGTAACACTTTATAGTGACTGGAAAGGTTAGAAAATTCATCATATGAGAAAAGACTGAAGATACATGGAAACGGCACCAAATCATTAGATATTGCATCTTATAAAAGAGACTGAGATTTGGATAGTTCCACTTCAAGGTAAAATGTTTATCTCTTGTGAAATGAAATAAAATATATTGTAACACTGTAGTTAATTAATAAAGATACTATTACATGTATTTCTGTATTGGCCTTATTGTTGGTCCTCGGCCAGCAGTATTGGCCTCGGCTTCGCCTCAGACCAATACACCAAGACATGGACCAATAACAAGGACAATACAGAAATACTTACGCAATAATATTATAGAATGACAGTATGGTTCAATAGCGGAATCAGCCCTCAACTACTTTTTACATAAATATTAACTTCTGGCTTCAACTACTCCTTGCTCGTCTTGTCTGGAGATCTTGTTGTAGTTCCAGTTAGGCAAGCATTTTAGAGACGTATCCCGTCCATCCTCTCTTGACTTGTAATTTCTGGTGATAGATTTTGCCGCTTGACGTTGTATCCTTTCAAGCTTGTTTTTTTTTTTTTTGTTACCGTGTAGGGGTCCCATACTATGGCTCCATATTAAATTGTAAGATCCATTCCTAAAGGTCTAGATCATTGTTCTAATCTGACACAAATTTCAATAACTGGAATGCTACCCAAGTTTAATATATGGTGACCTACTTCATAAAGAGGAGCTAGAATTGAACAGTAACGTCATTATTAGAAGAAAAACAATGATTTAGTATGAAGATTGGGCACCAATATATAAAGAAAGAAACGAAATTAGGACAGAACATTTGTCTTAAAGTGTTCTGTTGTAATTTTGCTCTTTTTCAAACAGCGGGTAAATTGGTTCAATGGATATCTCCCTTCCAAGTAATACCCTTCAGTTTTTGGCGCGTTTCCCCGTAAGGAATCTGCTGAATATATGAGTTTACAAAATATGTTTTAGTAAATAGTAACAGTTATGGGGTAAAATAACAATACAATAGATTTATCATATCATTTATATCATAATTTTCCTCGACATGACAAACGATGAGATTGTAAGGTTAATATTGGAGTTTTGTATAAAATCAGTATGTTTCTTTGCTATGAAAAATACTAATGGACCAACCACTATCACGACTATGTTATTCTTAGATAGCTGCATATGTCACATGAACATGTCATTACTCCTTTTATGTATGAAGTTAAAGAAAGAAGTAATATCGATTGACTGTTGTTTGCCTCAAGTTACGTCCAGTGGTGAATATTTAATGCATTTTCAGGATGAGAACTAATTAGCAATAAATACAATAGGTAAGTCCTGTAGAAGGGATCGCCCGTAATGAAGGTCGAGGAAATTTGGAATGCTACTGAAAAATGAGGGTATACTGGATATGGAAAGAATTAGCCTTTCCACGGGTCATATATGGAACCTTCAAAAAGTTGTTTTAAGGGTTCTTAGAGTGCAAATAGACTCTCTTTTCACGAGGCATTGGATTTTACGTCCTCGTTCTGATCGGACGTTGATGCAAATTCAAACGTTCCACACAGCAAAACGAACGCCCCACTTTGGCGAGGGTTATACTGTCGGTCGGAAAAAGACCAAGATATGAATCACTCTTGGGGGTCAGAAAAAAAACTTATTAGAAAATCAAATGATATCAAGCAAAGGTTAATGATTATTTTGGAATTAATACACCTATGTAAAATCAGTTGAACGACAATTGGACACGCACAAAGCGAATAAATCATGAAATTTTAGGCCCGTACAGGCTTTCCTGTTAACAATATTAATAATTTTACAGAATGGCACGGACAGTCCTACTGCCAAAATATTTAAGAATTTACACAATATAAAAGTTTCAGGCTATGCATAAGTTATAGTCACAAGCCACACATTTATTATGGTGATTTAACCACATGCCAAAAAACGTGTACATAAATGGAAAGCAACATTCTTCGATTCTTTTCATTGTAAATAAAATCTTTTCAATTTCGACTGTTTCGGAGAGTTTATTGCGATCTGGACATTTTCCTCTACGACGAGAGACTATTCTTCAAATCATCTTCACCCAAAGGGGGATAGGGGTATAGAAATATGTATACTTTATGTCTTATTCCGACCGGTTATAAAACACCTGCTAAAGTCGGCGCCCATTTGTCTGTGCGGGATGTATGAATACGAAGCCACGTCATGTCAGAATTTGGACGTTACATTAGATGCCTCGTGTAGAGAAAGTGCCACGCATTCCGCACATTAAGATCCCTTACAACAACTCTTTGAGGGGTTTGTAGGTGGCCTGTTACAATGCTACATTTCTTTCCCTCTCCAATATACCCTCATTTTCCAGCATCAGTCCAAATTTCAGGCCCTTGATCCCGGTAAATTCCCTATTACAAGACGTACCTATTTTATTAATTGTTAATTTGTTCTCGTCCTGAAACTGCATGAAATAGTTGTCACCGAACGTAGGGCAAACATCAATCAATCAATCAATCAAATTCACTTTTTAACGGAGTGTTTTTTAAAGTAGCTAGGTCACAATTTTGTATTAGTAAAGCATAATATTGTATTTCTAAAATACCAGATGGTAGACACCAGTTCAAATACCAAGTCTATCGATTCAATGACGTATATAGATATTATGACATGTGTCGGACTATTGGGGTGTCGGACAAAGGGGGTGTCGGACTAATTGGGCGTCGGACCAATGGGGTGTCGGAATAGCGGGGCGACCCCAAACTCTCTGTTCTAAAAATAGTTTTAACTACAACTATGAACAAAAGAAGATAACATCAAAATATAGCCTAAATGTGTTCCAATGCTTAATATAATGCAATGTTTAATTTAGAGTTCACATCTTTATCCTTCGGAGCTCAAAAGCACTTCGATTCTTTAGATTACCCTTCTTGCTCACTCACTCATTTTCTCCCCTGTGACTGTCTGCTATATTTTTTAACCCTACTTATTCTTTCAATATCTTTTCTCTCTCACTCACAATATCTCTCCAGATATTTCATTTTGCCCTTTCGTTCTCTTTCTGTACTTTAACAGAGAGTATTCCAACCGCGACACTTAACTCACTTTAACTACCTCGCTCGCTCTCCCTGCACACACCAATAATACATCCGTTTCATTTTGTCTAGCTGTCCCCTCTCCCAACACAAAGTATCTCACACATTCACACCGATTCTATCTCAAGTTCACTCTGCCTGTCATGTTACTTTAATTGCCTTCGTTATGCAAAAGTAGGAAACCTTCATACGAAATTGAAAGGTCTGTTTCTGGGAATAGCAACCCTCTTGTAAACATGATAGGAAACCCAAGCCAAAGAATATCGTATCATCTGGGATATAGACATTCCATATGTATGTGCTGCTAGAATGCTGCTACAAAGAAATGATCGAGAGTTCACAATTGAAATGCTTAAATCATCTCTTTTGTAGTAAAGTTTTGTTTTAAGCCGACCCTCATTTTCAATTTCAAGATGTAAATCAGGAAATGAGATAGATTTAACTATATCTGTGGTATCCTTCAATTCAAATTCGATGTGATATAGGCGTTCAACAAGGTCACATATTTAGCTCACCTTTCCCAAAAGGGCCAAATGAGCTTTTCTCATCACTTGGCGTCCGTCGTCCGTTAACTTTAACAAAAATCTTCTCCTCTGAAACTACTTGGCCGAATTAAACTAAACTTGGCCTAAATCATCCTTATGGTATCTAGTTTTAAAAATGTATCCGATGACCACTACCATCAACCAAGATGGCCGCTATGGCTAAAATAGAACATGGGGATAAAATGCAGTTTTTGGCTCATATCTCTGAAACTAAAGCATTTAGAGCAAATCTGACATGAATAAAATGTTAATCAGGTCAAGATCTATCTGCCCTGAAATTTTCAGACGCATCAGACAACCCGTTGTTGGGTTGCTGCCCCTGAATTGGTAATTTTAAGGAAATTTTGCAGTTTTTGGTTATCTTGAATATTATAATAGATAGAGATAAACTGTTAACAGCAAAATTGTTCAGCAAAGTAAGATCTACAAATAAGTCAACATCACCAAAATTGTCAGTTGACCCCATAAGGAGTTATTGCCCTTTAAAGTTAATTTTTCACAATTTTTCGTTTTTTTTTTTTTTTTTTTTAATTTTTACAAAAATCTTCTCCTCTGAAACTATTGGTCCAAATTAAACCAAACTTGGCCTAAATCATCCTTAGGGTATCTAGTTTAAAAATGTATCCGATGACCCCACCCATCAACCAAGATGGCCGCCATGGCTAAAAATAGAACATGGGGTAAAATGCAGTTTTTAGCTTATATCTCTGAAACTAAAGCATTTAGAGCAAATCTGACATGGAATTAAAATGTTCATCAGGTCAAGATCTATCTCCTGAAATTTTCAGACGCATCAGACAACCCGTTGTTGGGTTGATGCCCCTGAATTGGTAATTTTAAGGAAATTTTACTTTTTGGTTTTTATCTTGAATGATATAATAGATAGAGATTAACTGTAACAGCATAGTTGTTCAGCAAAGAAAGATCTACAAATAAGTCGACATGACCAAAATTGTCAGTTGACCCCATAAGGAGTTATTGCCCTTTAAAGTCAATTTTTCACAATTTTTCGTAAATTTTCGTAATCTTTTACAAAAATCGTTTCCTCTGAAACTACTGGGCCAAATTAAACCAAACTTGGCCTAAATCATCCTTAGGGTATCTTGTTTAAAAAATATATCCGATGACCACGCCCATCAACCAAGATGGCCGCCATGGCTAAAATAGAACATGGGGAGGTAAAATGCAGTTTGGCTTATATCTCTGAAACTAAAGCATTAAGAGCAAATCTGACATATTTAAAAATGTTAATCAGGTCAAGATCTATGTACCCTGAAATTTTCAGATGCATCAGACAACCCATTGTTGAGTTGCTGCCCCTTAATTGGTAATTTTAAGGAAATTTTGCAGTTTTCGGTTATTATCCTGAATATTATAATAGATAGAGAGAAACTGTAAACAGCAAAAATGTTCAGCAAAGTAAGCTCTACAAATAAGTGAAGTTATCAAAATTTTCAATTGACCCCTTCAGGAGTTATTGCCCTTTAAAGTCAATTTTTCACAATTTTTTGTACATTTTTGTTATCTTTTACAAAAATCTTCTCCACCTAATCTAGTAGGCCAAATAGAATTAAACTTAGCCACAATTTTCAATAGGGTATCTTGATTTAGAAATGTATCCGATGACCCTGCCATCCAACCAACATGGCCGCCATGGCTAAAAATAGAACATAGGAGTTTACTATAGAAGTCCATTATAAAATAATAAAAAAACAATTTCAAATGGTCACAACTTGAAAACTGATTTAAATAATGGTAAGGGGTCTTCAGTAACTATTGTAAGACTACAATGGGATGACCTGCTTTTAATTTAACTACTGGGCCAAATTAAACCAAACTTGGTCTCAATCATTATTGTGGTATCTAATACTATTTATTATGATTTTAACCTTATTTTACATGATTTCCAAAACCACAGTAGATACAGGTGAGCGACACAGGCTCTTGAGAGCCTCTAGTTTTTTTTATCATTATCGTAATACTTTGATAATAAGAAAATTCTTTTTCATTTATCTTTCACGTGAAAGGTATAATGAACCAGGGATTCTTATTCTATAAATCCTTGGCATGAATCACTCCTACGATAGACTACAAGAATCCAAACTCATTCAAGAGGCATAACACACACTCGCCTGAAAAAGAACAACAAATAGGCAATTTTACCCGACTATTCACAGGCACAAAAATGAAGGAGTTAAACTAGTTTTCCGTATACTCTCATCCCCGATCCACTTTTCTTGTCCAGGCCAATTAAAAAACATATTCTCATTCATCTTAACTGTGACAACTTCCTGAAACTAGTTTTTTTCAAAAACTTACTTAAAGAAAATTTGCCATATTCCATTTTTTTCTTTAATTATAGATTTCAAATTTGGAAATTATACAACACCGGGTGGTCATTTCCAAAATCCCGCTTTTAACTCACCTGGCCCACAGGGCCAAGTGAGCTTTTCTCATCACTTTGCGTCCGTCGTCGTCGTCCGGCGTCGTCTGTTAACTTTTACAAAAATCTTCTCTGAAACTACTGGGTCAAATTTAACCAAACTCGGCCACAATCATCATTGGGGCAATCGTAACTACTCGGCCATTCTCGCTATGCAGTACAATATTTCTTCGTGCAACCAGAAAGGCCGAGTAGTTCCGATTGATCATTGGGGTATTTAGTTTAAAAAATGTGTCCGTTGACCCGGCCAGCCAACCAAGATGGCCGCCATGGCTAAAAATAGAACATAGGGTAAAATGTTGATTTTGGCTTATAACTCTGAAACCAAAGCATTTAGAACAAATCTGACAGGGGTAAAATTGATTAACAAGTCAAGATCTATCTGCCCTGAAATTTTCAGATGAATCGGACAACCGGTTGTTGGGTTGCCACCCTGAATTGGTAATTTTAAGGAAATTTTGCGGTTTTTGGTTATTATCTTGAATATTATTATAGATAGAGATAAACTGTAAACAGCAATAATGTTCAGCAAAGTAAGATCTACAAATAAGTCAACATGACCAAAATGGTCAGTTGACCCCTTAAGGAGTTATTGCCCTTTATAGTCAATTCTACTAATTTTTCTTAAATTTTTGTAATCTTTTACAAAAATCTTCTCCTCTGAAACTACTGGACCAAATTTAACCAAACTTGGCCACAATCATTATTTGGGTATCTCGTTTAAAAAATGTGTCCGGTGACCCGGCCAGCGAAACAAGATGGCCGCCATGGCTAAAAATAGAACATAGGGTAAAATGTAGATTTTGGCTTATAACTCTGAAACCAAAGCAATTAGAGCAAATCTGACTGGTGGCAAAAATATTCATCAGATTTAGATATATCTGCCTGAAATTTTCAGACAATTCCGACAACCAGTTGTTAGGTTGCTGCCCCTGAGTTAGTAATTTTACGGAAATTTTGCTGTTTTTGCTATTATCTTAGAAATAATACTATAAATTATGATTTTAACCTTATTTTACATGATTTCCAAAGCATCAGAAAATACAGGTGAGCAACACAGGCTCTTTAGAGCCCCTAGTTCTAGTTCTAGTATGTAAGTTTTTCCTAATACCCACTTTTTTCCATTTTTCCCTAGGTCCAACTTTTTTAACCCCCATATCCCCGGCCACATCCCAACAGGTGTCATCCCCATCATGCTCAGAGTATAGTTGTTGAAAACGCATGGACAGGATAGTGAAATCAAAGGGGCATAACGAATATCAAATAATTCTAAGGGAAGATTATTCTATACAGAAAAAATCAATTTTGATTTATCAACCTAGACGTAATCAAAATAAATGAATGTTATAAACACGAAAGTGGATTACCGACGGTACACGCGGGGGTAACACTCAGTCGACACAGTGATATCTATTTCAATTTTAATCTAAATTGCAAAAGACCAAATTTGGTTACTTAAGGGGGCTCGAGGGTATAAATCCATTTTTTATTTAAATATAGGATTGCGCTATTTTTTCAATAAATGAACTTTATCATATACTTAATAGAAAAATAAAATAAAAATATGGGGTCGTTCATTTAAGCTCACAATCTGTCTTCGAAAGAAGCATGCAATTTTGTTAAGGTACGTTTTTTTTTCTGTTGAACTAATAGGAGAAATAGAGGTAATATCGAAATAAAAAAAGTACAAAATTACAGAAATCGCTTAAATTTTACAATTATTTAGTTTAAGTATAGCTTATTTGAAAAAAATAATAATAAAAAATAAAGGTCACCGATGAGTTAAAAAAGATATTTCAATCTTAATGCAAAAAATTGCATTTTTTCCCAAAGGAGATAATTTGGAGCCCTTTCAATGATGTAAACATTTTAAAAGTCATCTGGGGCCAAAACGAATTGATTTTTTTTTGTTCATTTTTGTACCATATTAAAAAATAACAACTACTAGTGTAATAAATAAAATATGTAATGAAAAAAAAATGTTAAAATTTTTGCTGAAATTTTTGTACCCGCGACCCTCCTTAACTTTTTTTCATATCTACATACGACATAGGAGAGGATCTGGATATGCATTTATCATATTTGAAGCTCCATAAGGGGCCCAAGCCCCTTGCGCCTCATAAATCTGCCTCTGGGTTTACAGAATGGAGATTAATGGTCCAAAAAATAAATATAGAAAAAAAGGCAAAAATTATAAGGAATATAGAATTATGGGATGCAAAAAATAATGAATAAATGTGGAAAATAAAATAATTAATCGGTACTACGATACTGATTACAGAAATGAACGATGTACAGAATAGAGAAATCAGACTGATATATTTACAGAAAATTTTAATTGTATATAATTACAGAAAATTTTAATTATAAAATCAATTTATTGAGAATAAGCGTTCTGTTTTGAGAGAAAGAAAAATGCCCTCAGAAATTAAAGAATACTCCTCATCCATGCCCTCATAAGAAGAACTTGATGTTATCTCATCCCTCTCCTCTTTAATGGAAAATCCACTTTTGTGGTGACAGTTGACTTTAATAAGTCTAACACAGAAAACACAAAAAAACTAGAAATTGATAGTAAATAGAAGACAAATGCTGTTTCTATTTATGTAAGTCTAACACAGAAAACACCAAAATAATTGAAATTAAAGAAAACAAAAAATAACGAATTTAGGAAAAAGGCGGAAGGCAAAAACAATCCCAAACACATGTGTCTTTTAGAAAAAGATTATTAACAGTGTAAGTCAAAAATGACATCAAAATATATATAGACTAAGAGTTAAAACAAAATTGCAAGTACAATTCGTACGTGGTGGTGCTTTATCATTTTAATTTTAGATTGGGTAAATAGACACACCATTAAATAGCAATCTGTCTGTGAGTCCATCGTCAACATAAACAAACTTGAAAAATATGTTCTCTGATCAAACATCTGAATGTGTTTCATTCCCGTCTTCTTGGAAGAGGGAAAGGTATTTGTGGTAGCAAAGTTGAATACACTCCTTCCGTTTTTTTTTCGATGTCGCACAAAAATTCTATAGACATTTTACAGTATTTTATTTTATTATTATATTAATAGTTTTTGAGCCGGCCAACACTTTATACATACAATGTATATCAATGTAATGCTGTATTCGCGGTCCTGTCATTTACCACAAAACACCAAAAACATCAAAATCACACATTAATTGTACCCTGTCTAGTGAAAAAATATTATGTTACTTATTTAACGTGAACTACTAGGGAAAACTACTTGGCCTTCTTTTAGTTTAGGGGTGCCTTTATGTTAGGTTTCATTCAATATGGGATCGTGGCTCAGTGGTTAAGACAGTTGACTACATAAATATATACTGAAGTTCCTGGTTCAATCCTAATTCGGGGGCGCTGAAAATTTTAATACATTATATGGGTGATTTTAACCCTCCCACACACATTTCTGGTACCCAGACTGAAGTTTAAACTAGAATGGGTACTTTGGGGGCCTCAATTGGTCAAAGTGGCCCCTGACGTTGACCTTGAGATCAATCTGTAGATATCGCTTCGGTTTGTCTTTTTTTTCGCTAAATGTGATACTGTAAATCAGAAATTAATGCATGTATTTATTATTGCGAATCCTTGACCTCTGTCAAAAATGCGAAACCTACTTAATGTGATTTATGAAAATCTATTAAAGAGAATCGCTACTGAAATTATGAATGTGAGTTTTTATTATTGCGAACCTAACAATGTCACATTTTTTGCATTAATAAAAACATGGATTTACAGTAGATCACTGATATTTTGTATAAAGTTTCATTACTATCAGTTTGATGAATATTTTGAGGCCCTGCCCTTAGGTCATGGTCCAGTGACTTTGAGTTAATTAGCAATTTTCAGTGTTAAGTAAGTTAGAACTAAGATAGGAACTACTTACAATAGACAACATTATTTTCTTAAAAGTTACAACCCCCAAGGGTGACTGGGGAATAGAAGTATGGTCACCATTGGTCTTCCTCCGACCGGCAGTAAAACCCTTGCTAAAGTGGGGCATCCGTTTGGCTGTGCGGGATGTACAAATTTGCAGCCACGTCCGGTCAGAATGGGGACGTTTAATCCGATGCCTCGTGTAAAGAGAGTGCCACGCTCTTTGCACGTTAAGAACCCTTGCAACAACTCTTTGAGAGGTCCGTAGGTGACCTGTTGCAAGGTTAAATTTCTGTCCCTATCCAATATACCCTCATTTGCCTTGGCAGTCTAAATTTCTCCGACCTTAATCCCGGACGCCTCTATTACAGAACCTACCTATTGTATTTATTGTTAATTTGTTCTCGTCCTGAATATGCATGAAATATTTGCCACTGGACGTTAAGCAACCAACAATCAATCAATCTTTAAAGTTACATTACTGCCTGTACATCTCAGTTTGTTAACCATTCCGAGGCCCTGCCCACTAGTTCATGGTCCATTGACTTTAAATTAATTAGCAATGTTGCTGTCCATCAGATTGTCTTTTTATGAATTTTATGCTGACAGGCGAGACATATCTCTGTGTCAACAGTTTATTCATCTCAGTCACAATGAGGTCTTCAACATGGAACAAAAAGTTCAAGTTCACGATGGGCATCTTTATTCTTCCTGCAAGACTATTGTCCTAGAAAACTGTTATTTAAGCACTCTAAAAACTGAAAGCATGAGTTCCTGAAAAGCATTGACTGTCAATGATCGGACCACTATAACTTCATAACACAATTACCAATTTGTTTTTTTTTCATTGCAGTCTCCGTTTCATTTTCTTTTTCATTTCTAATTCTATGTCAATTTTTGATTTATTTTAGATCTCTAGCTAACAGCAGTTGTCAGACAGGAGATTTAATCACAGAGGAAGTTGCAGTACAGTCTAGAAAATATAGAGATCAAAAGGTATGATCTCAAAACATGTGTTGCTGGGTGTTTTACCTTCACTTAATATTATTGTAACTTTACCTTGGTCAATATGAACAGGAAAATAAAATGAATCAATTAAAACCATATATAACAGACTTCTCATAAAGGCGAGTCCATGAGTCCTGGACTCATGAAAATCTCTCTGTACTCACCATTTTGAAAATTGATGAGTCCAAAGATGTTTCAAAATTGTAAAATATTCTATCAACTGAGCACATGTATCATCTTTTTAGGACAAGCGTTTGTAAAGTAATCTAAATTTGATGTAATTTCCATACTTTATTTTGTCTTGGAGACTGAAATAATAAATTATATAGCAGTAATTTTTCTTCATGTCACTGTTGGACTAGCCATGACCAAAAATGTTGAGTCTCTTGACAGACCTTAAAAATTCTTTAGTGGGAACCCTGATATAAAAATAATATTTATATCCCAATGAAAAAAATTATTTTCCCTTGTTTTCAACAGATATAAAGTTAAGTATTGCATATATGTTCAATTTAGGTAGAATGAAGAAAATAGATTATACAGATATAGATTAACAAAGTGTTTACAGTAAGATCATATGTGAAAAGGATTGAAATAAATTATCACTTGTTGGTCATGTTAAGAAAATCGAAAATATTTGCACATAGGTATATTTTTCTTTAACATTAGGTTCAAACAGATGAAGAAAAAGACAAAGGGTTCCGTTTAGCAGATGACAGATCAGGGAACCTAGCTGATTTTCTTGCTAGAGTAGAACCATATTTATCCAAAGCCCTAAACAAAAATATGAGAAGTCATGCTTTTGATGGTGTGTACAAATATGAAATTCTATCTTGAGTGTCTAAAATTATACCCCCAATTCAGGTGTGGACTCTATATGGCAGTCTATCTGTCCATTGGTCAAACAAATTGTATTACACTTCCTCAGATACTATAGATAAGAATGTTTTCATAATTGGTCTGCAACTTAAATTATGAATTGTAATATGTGAGTACTTTTCAGATCTCTCAGACTCCTACTTCCTGTTTTCCCAAACTTTGAAAAAATTATGAGTGGGGATATGTTTAGCATGACAATGCATGCAACTTCTTAGTCTTCTTATAAAGATAATGAGATGTGGTATAATTGCCAAAGAGACAACTATTAACAAAATACCAAAGGACAAGGATGTTAACAACTACAGATCCCTGATGACCTTCAACAGTGACCAAAACATGCATGGTTCATTTTTTTATGTTTGATAGTATTTGCTTTTCTCATTACAGAGGTGGATTTAGAGGGTGCCTAGGGGCCCGGCCCCCTTTCTGGGAAAAATTTGGTTGATTATATAGGAATCACTGAAGCATGACCGAACGCCCCTTTAGGCAGTCAGTGGGCCCCACTTATGAAAATTTCTGGATCCGCCACTGCATTTGCTGATTTGCTTGATACAATGATAGTCACAAAATGAGTAGATGATAGTTTCATTAATAATCAAAATATTTTTGTCCCCCTGCAATGCGCTATGGGGACATAGAAATACCTGGTGTCTGTCCGGTCTTATTAGCGCCTCACATGTACAATTCTTGCCATATTTGTTTGAAACTTATATCATAGGTTTATATTAGCCATGTCTTAGACGTGTTCGAAAATTAGTGCCGATCAATTATTTTTATCGCCCGCTTAAGGGACGATTATGGTATACCGTTGTCCGTCTGTCTGTCTGTCCATCTGTACATCGTCAACATGTCGGACAATAACTCAAAAACGCTTGAACCAATTGACATAAAACTTTGATGAATTGTTTATATCTATTGACATGAGCTCCCTTTCGTTTTTATAAATTTTAGATTTTAAGTTTCCAGGTTTTGGGGTTTTTCCATTAAAAGGGGATTTTCCAGTTTTCGGACAATAACTCAAAACGCTTTCATCAATTTGCAAGAAACTTTGGTGAATTGTTAGCTCACCTGGCCAAGGGCCAAGTGAGCTTTCTCATCACTTGGCGTCCGTAGTAGTTAACTGTATCAAAAATCTTCTCCCCTGAAACTACTGGGCCAAATTTAACCAAACTTGGCCACAATCATCATTGGGGTATCTAGTTTAAAATTTGTACGGTGACCTGCCAAACCAACCAAGATGGCAGCGATGGCTAAAAATAGAACATAGGGGTAAAATTTTGGCTTATAACTCTGAAACCAAAGCATTTATAGCAAATCTGACATGGGGTAAAATTGTTGATCAAGTCAAGATCTATCTGCCCTGAAATTTTCAGATGAATCGGACAATGGGTTGTTGGGTTGCTGCCCTGAATTAGTAATTTTAAGGATTTTTTCCGTTTTGGTTATTATCTTGAAAATTATTATAGATAGAGATAAACTGTAAACAGCAATAATGTTCAGCAAAGTAAGATCTACAAATAAGTCAACATGATCAAAATGGTCAGTTGACCCTTAAGGAGTTATTGCCCTTTAAAGTAATCTTTACAAAATCTTCTCCTCTGAAACTACTGGACCAAATTCAACCAAACTTAGCCACAATCATTATTAGGGTATTTAGTTTAAAAATGTGTGGTGACCCAGCCAACCAACCAAGATGGCTGCCATGGCTAAAAATAGAACATAGGGTAAAATGTAGATTTTGGCTTGTAACTCTGAAACCAAAGCATTTAAAGCAAATCTTATGGGATTTACTTGTTTATCAAGTAAATATCTATCTGCCCTCAAATTTTCAGATGAATTGGACAACTGGTTGTTGGGTTGCTGCCCTGAATCGGTAATTTTAAGGAAATTTTGCCGCTTTTGGTTATTATCTTGAATATTATTATAGATAGAGATAAACTGTAAACAGCAATAATGTTCAGCAAAGTAAGATCTACAAATAAGTCAACTTGACCAAAATGGTCAGTTGACCCCTTAAGGAGTTATTGCCCTTTATAGTCAATTTTAACTATTTTTCGTAAAATTTTGTAATCTTTTACAAAATTTTCTCCTCTGAAACTACTAAGACAAATTTCACCAAACTTGTCCACAATCATCATTAGGGTATCTAGTTTAAAAATGTGTCCGATGATCCCGCCCACGAACCAAGATGGCTGACATGGCTAAAAATAGTACCTAGGGTAAAATGCAGTTTTGGCTCACATCTCTGAAACCAAAGCATTTAGAGCAAATCTGACGAGGTTAAAATTGTTCATTAGGTCAAGATCTATCTGCCCTGGAATTTTCAGACCAATCAGGCAACACGTTGTTGGGTTGCTGCCCTGAATTGGTAATTTTAAGAAAATTTTGCAGCTTTTGGTTATTATCTTGAATATTATTATAGATAGAGATAAACTGTAAACAGCAATAATGTACAGCAAAGTAAGATTTACAAATAAGTCAACATGACCAAAATTGTCAATTGACCCTTAAGGAGTTATTGCCCTTTATAGTCAATTTTTACAATTTTCATAAATTTTGTAAATTTTGTAAATTTTACAAAATATTTTCCACTGTAACTACTGTGCCAAGTTCATTATAGATAGAGATAATTGCAAGCAGCAAGAATGTTCAGTAAAGTAAGATCTACAAACACATCACCATCACCAAAACACAATTTTGTCATGAGTCCATCTGTGTCCTTTGTTTAATATGCACATAGACCAAGGTGAGCGACACAGGCTCTTTAGAGCCTCTAGTTTATATCTATTGACATGAGCTCCATTTCAATTTTTATAAATTTTAGATTTTATGTTTCGAGTTATGGGGTTTTATTCATTAAAAAGGGGATTTTCCAATTTTCGAACAATAACTCAAAATGCTTTCAGCAGTTTTCATGAAACTTTGGTGAACTGTTTATATCTATTGACGTAAGCCCCTTCGATTTTTATAAATTTAGATTCTACGTTCGAGTTATGTCATTTTATTCATAATAAGGGTGGATTTTCCAGTTTTCGGTCAATGCTTTGAGCAGTTATCATGAAACTTTGCTGACTGGTTTATATCTATTTAGATAACCTCCTTTAGTTTTTCATGAGTTTCTGATATGACATTGAGAAGTTATTGAACTTTATTCTTTGAAAATGGACGGCATATCATGCGCTCATGGTGCAGCTGTTTATTAGAAGAGTTATGCCCTTGAAACATTAATTATATGGAAAATTGCATTGTAAGCACTCTCATGGGTACAATTCTTTCCAGATTTATATGAAATTTATATTATTGTTAAGAAAATGGAAAATATTTGCACATAAGTATATTTTTCTTTAACATTAGGTTCAAACAGATGAAGAAAAGACAAAGGGTTCCGCTTAGCAGATGACAGATCAGGGAACCTAGCTGATTTTCTTGCTAGAGTAGAACCATATTTATCCAAAGCACTAAACAAAAATATGAGAAGTCATGCTTTTGATGGTGTGTACAAATATGAAATTCTATCTTGAGTGCCTAAAATTATACCCGCAATTCAGGTGTGGACTCTATATGGCAGTCTGTCTGTCCATTGTTCAAACAAATTATATCACACTTCCTCAGATACTATAGATAAGAATGTTTTCATAATTGGTCTGCAACTTAAATTATGAATTGTAATATGTGAGTACTTTTCAGATCTCTCAGACTCCTACTTCCTGTTTTCCCAAACTTTGAAAAAATTATGAGTGGGGATATGTTTAGCATGACAATGCATGCAACTTCTTAGTCTTCTTATAAAGATAATGAGATGTGGTATGATTGCCAAAGAGACAACTATTAACAAAATACCAAAGGACAAGGATGTTAACAACTACAGATCCCTGATGACCTTCAACAGTGACCAAAACATGCATGGTTCATTTTTTTATGTTTGATAGTATTTGCTTTTCTCATTAGAACTGTCTTTATTTGCTGATTTGCTTGATACAATGATAGTCACAAAATGAGCAGATGATAGTTTAATTAATAATCAAAAAAAATATTTTTGTCCCCTGCAATGCGCTGCGCGGACATAGTTTCATTAATAATCAAAAATATTTTGTCCCCTGCAATGCGCTATGCGGACATAGAAATACCTGGTGTCTGTCCGTCTGGTCTTATTAGTGCTCTCACATGTACAATTCTTGCCATATTTGTTTGAAACTTATATCATAGGTTTATATTAGCAATTTCATAGACGAGTTCGAAAATTAGTGCCGCTGATCAATTATGTTTATACGCCCGTTTACGGGACATATTATGGTATACCGTTGTCCGTCCGTCGTCAACATGTCAGACAATAACTCAAAACGCTTGAACCAATTGGCATGAAACTTTGGTGAATTGTTTACATCTATTGACGTGAGCTCCCTTTTGTTTTTTATAAATTTTAGATTTTAAGTTTCCGAGTTTTGGGGTTTTTTCCATTAAAAAGGGGGATTTTCCAGTTTTCGGACAATAACTCAAAAACGCTTTCATCAATTTGCAAGAAACTTTGGTGAATTGTTTATATCTATTGACAGTTTCGAGTTATGGGGTTTTATTCATTAAAAAAAGGGGGATTTTCCAATTTTCGGACAATAACTCAAAAATGCTTTCAGCAGTTTTCATGAAACTTTGGTGAATTGTTAATATCTATTGACGTAAGCCTCCTTTTGATTATTATAAATTTTAGATTTTATGTTTCGAAGTTATGTGATTTTATTCATAAAAAAGGGTGGATTTTCGAGTTTTCGATCAATGCTTTGAGCAGGTATCATGAAACTTTGCTGACTGGTTTATATCTATTTAGATAACCTCCCTTTAGTTTTTCATGAGTTTCTGATATGACATTGAGAAGTTATTGAA
The DNA here is from genome assembly GCA_017311375.1 of Mytilus coruscus. Classification (NCBI taxonomy): domain Eukaryota; kingdom Metazoa; phylum Mollusca; class Bivalvia; order Mytilida; family Mytilidae; genus Mytilus; species Mytilus coruscus. The sequence continues at coordinate 24,797,020 of CM029601.1, read as the reverse complement.
CTTTATTCTTTGAAAAATTGACGGGCATATCATGTGCTCATGATTCAGCTGTTTATTAGAAGAGTTATGCCCCTTGGAAACATTAATTATATGGAAAATTGCATTGTAAGCACTCTCATGGGTACAATTCTTTCCAGAATTTTATGAAACTTATATCATAGGTTTATATCAGCAATGTCTTTGAAGAGTTCGAAAATCAGTGCCGATCAATCTTTTCTAAAAGAGTTATGCCCCTTTGAAATATTTGTGATATGGAAAAATTGTCTTGTGAGTGCTCTAATGTGTACAATTCTTGCCAGATTTTTATGAAATTTATATTATTGGTTAATATCATCAATGTCTTTGATGAGTTCGAAAATCAGTGCTGTTCAGTTTTTTTTTTAAAGAGTTATGCCCCTTGGAAATATTGCTTATATGGAAAATTGCATTGTTAGGGCTCTCATGTGTACAATTCTTGCCAGATTTTTATGAAATTTATATTATAGGTTTATATCATCAATGTCTAGGACAAATTTGTAAATCAGTGCTGATCAACTATTTTTAACGAGCTATGCCCCTTGGAAATAATAATTATAATGGAAATCGCATTTCATTTGCTCTGAAGCCTTTATTTCTCTAAGATATGTATAAAAAGTTTTAAAGAACAAAAAAAAGTGTTTTTTTAGTTATTGTCCTTGTACATTTTGTTGAACCTTGGATAGATAAAATATGTACAACACTGGGGACATTGGAACTCTGTTCTTTTATTAAAAATCATAATTTATGTTTACTCTTCATACAAAGATAGTGTTTTTGTTTTGTTTTTTCATTGGACACTGTTTGTTTCTCCTATGGTTTTCTTTTATATGTAACATTTAGTGTAGAGGTCAACATACATTCTTCAACAATAGACATGTATTTCTACAATATTTAGAATTTTGAATTGCTTTAAAGGCTAGAGAATAAATCTATCAGAGACTATCAGTTCACATTCTTATGGTATCTTTTGATTTTGTAGAATATAATGTAATATGGGATGAAGATAATGCATCTGTTAGCTGTATACGTAAACTGGAAAATGCTCAGTTTGAAGGACAGGTAATGCTTTTTTCATAAGTGTATATGATGTAAACTGACAACTCCTCTTCAAAATAGGCGTGTAAATATCATCTTTGAGCTGTGTTTCCTCTTTTATTCCTTTCAGTACAAAGGGTTTTTATTAAAGAAAATTTTGCAAGAAATCACCTTTTTGTAACAAGATTTTAATTTGTTTAGGTTATTGTTTAAGAGCCTAGTGCATCTTTTGCTATAATTGTTTGAAAAGTTTAGTTTTCCTGTTCCTGTTAGATAATAGATATGAATATTTCAGATTTCCAATTTAATTTCTAGTTGCAGATAACAGGATTATCATGGAACTCCACAGGTGCAGTGATAGCTGCAGCGTATCCTTTGATAGATGATAAATATGGAACATACGAGAAATCAAACCGGAGTAGCATTAAAATAGATAGACTAAAAGACATCTTCATGAATATATTATGTTGAGAGGCACTATTTATTCTAGCTAATGGAAGATTGAATTTTAAGTACTTTGGATATGACTAATGCAATATGTTATAAGTACATTGTTAGTTTACAATTCTGTAGATATTTTGCACGAACGTAGGAGATATTTTTGCTATTGACTTTTATTAAATTTACAATTATAATTCTAAATTAAAATAAAAAGAGATTTTAATATTTACTTATTGCCACATTGAAACAAATATTTCTTATTTAAATTTGAATATTCATTCCTTTTGGTTATGCTTAAAACCAGGATATAAACCCCTCTCTACTATATTTCAATGAAAAAAGTAAATACTTCATAAATTCAATTCATTAAAAAATAACTGTCAAAAATGTACTTTAAACAAATAGAAGCACTCTATCTACTCTTTGAATTTGGCACAGCAGGATTTAAAAGACATAATTACCAAAACAGTAAATAATAATTTAATTCTTCACTCTAACGGAAAGGCAGTCTAAACAACAGTCTTTTTTCTTTAACATGTTTTAAACAAAGAAGTTTCTTGTTCAATTTTTTCTGCATAGATGCCAACTACATAAATCTTATGATGAGATGAATGACTGAAATGTGAAAATTATATTACAAGAATCTCTCCAAGGTACAGATGATTTTTAAAATTCACCTATTCCATATGATTCCCATTGTTTATTGCCAAATATGTGTTTTTATCTTACATATCCTTAAATATGTACATAAATTATGATGATACTATGTTAGAACCATAGATGAATATTCCTATGTATGTTGAAACATACATATAAAATGTGACAGATTATTAATGAATTGGAGTTGTTTCCCTTTCCTTAAATTTACTTTCTGTGATTTGAGAGTTGTCAGTAAAGAGATCAAAAGTATTCACATTTATGATTTTAATAATTTCTATTTTAGTACTGATTTTTTTCTTCTATGAGTATTGATATTTGAACTATGAATCTTTTTAATAGCAAATAGATTAAAGTTTAAGATGTTTGGCTATTTTCTCAGTCATTATAGGGCTGGTAATTAGCTTTTTTTCACCAAAAGTCAAACTTAACTGGTTCATAAAACTTCATCTAGCTGAATTGAATTATAAGGTTTAAGCTAACCAGTAGACAAAATTTTAGTTTAATAATGATAATGTGTTTTCATGAAATTTGTCAATGAGTATTGCTCAATTATCAAATTATTTTGTAAAGAGTAAGTAGAATATGGGCGAATAGATCAACTCCAATTTCATGAATTGGACAAACTGACCTTTCAATTGTAAGTTTTATAGGCCTTAACTAGATACAAAGATATGGTCGTTATGACCATGAAGACTGGTGTACACACAAAACAGCTTTATGTACCTGGAATTTGGAGAGACGGAACGTAGATGAAAGTAAACCAGATACCATACTGGAATTGTCTTGTTGTTTAATGTGTGTAGCTTTTCATCCTACTAACCCTGCAGTTATAGCTGGAGGAAATTTTGATGGTAAGTCAACATTTTGAAAGATATAAAAATGACGATAACATGTCAAATGATGTGTGTAAAATGTCTTTGTAGATATAGCCTTTGCTCATATCTATTTTGTCCTAGAATATGTTTAAATTAAATTGCAATTTTTGCTCAAATTTGTCAATTTTGAAATGTTTGCACCACATCTCCTTATTTTTTATTGCTCCCAGATTTGTAATAAAGCTAGAATTGATAAAAAAAGTGTTAGTTTTGAATTTGAAACAGGTGCAGTATTATTGTGGGATTTAAGTAAAGAAGATGATATGTTATTAGCAACCTCAGAGACAGGAGATGATTCACATCATGAACCAGTTTCTAAAGTCATATGGGTGCCAGATACCACCACATCAAAAAAGAACAAATTTTTGGTAAGTTGTCTTATATCCATTTCATATGAACTCTGGTGGATAGTTGTCTCATTGGCAATCATATCTTATCTCCTTATTATTATATCAATACAATTAAATTGCATTATCACAATTAAACGTGTAAAGAGTTCCAGCTTGTATATTTAAAAAGCATGCAACCAAGCTTGAATATGTTTATGAATTGATAAGGCAAATCGGAGATGCTTTGATATGTTTGTCTATGACTTAGATATGGACTCTCTAAATCATATATAAGGTAACAAAGATCCTCCACCATCAAACTTCGGTTTGGAAGGAAACATATGTTTTCTTACCACCATGTGTTGTGCATATTATTTTATAGTATTTAGGTGGGGGGAGGGATAATTATGTATATTTTTCCTGAATTACAGTCTATGTTAAAACAAAATGCATAATACTTACAGCATTTGGTTTTCAAAATGTAAAATTTTCTCCAGATTTACACAGTAAAGAATGATACTAGTAAGTTAACTTGCTTTTTGTGTACAGTTATTTTTATTGTTTGTTTCATGATTGATTGATTTATTGTTGCTTGTTAATGCTTAATGTCCAGTGGCAATTATTACAGGAATATTCAGGACTATAACCTTTTTAAAACAATTAATACAAAAGGTAGATTCTTCAAGATGGGAGGATAGAGATGAAGGGCAGGAAATTTGGACTACCAATGGAAAGCAATGGTAGATAGTTTGTTTCTGCTTTACAGTTCACAGTAATGACTGTATATAACAAGAAACTTTATCCCATAGTACAATTATATACACTGTTATTGAAACACAACCATAATGATGAACACATTATACATTGTTTTATTTTTCAGTTGATGAGTGTAAGTGGTGATGGAAAAATGTTGGTTTGGAAATATGACAGAAAAACAAAGAAATTTGAGCTAAATAATGGGTTTGTAGTAATTATTTGCAGTATATTTCCAATTTTAATTGACAATTAAATACAGAAATAAAATTACTGGTCAAGTACCAGTTACTGTCAGGATCATGTGAGAGATTTTATAGCTTTTTCCAAAGTTCTTCTGCATTCTGCCAATAATGGATAGTTTAATCTGCAACATTTTTTTGTTTGAGACTCAACTATTCTCATGGTCTGAAGCTTAGATTTTCAGATCTTGAAATATTTTTGCCCTCTCATTTTGACTGTTTGAAAGCAAGTATTAAGTAGGACTGGACTATCTTAATATATAAATTGTACTGTCTAACTTATGTTACATCTGTTGTAGGTTTATTTTGATGTCACAAAGTTTACCGAAGGAGTTAAAGAAGACCAGAAACATGAGAGGAGATAAAGAAGTGGGCGTAACAAGTGTATCATTTAATTGTGAAAATAAAGAAAGTTTTATAGTAGGCTCTGAACCTGGTGCCCTGTTTAAATGTTCTATGAATGCACATGGGGAACCAGCAGGAAGTAAGAAGATAATATATTTATGCTAAAGGACAAAATTTAAAATTATTAAACTGCTAATACTATATTTTAAAAAATTTTATTCATTCTAATTAGTAAACCCTCCAAGAAAGGTCATTCCTATTTTTCTTGCAGACATGATTATTTTTTTTCAATTTTGAATTTTTGTGCCATTGGGTCTCATTGACCTGAACCCCACATATTCTTTTACTCATATGATAGATTTTAATTTGCATCTCAGTAAAATTTCCCATTGATGTCAGCTAGACCTACTGTCAATATCAAGGCATGTGATCAGTATAATAATTAGTCATAAACCAAACGATTATAGAAAAAAAGTCTATGATTATTACATCCTTTAAGATTTTAACCAAACCATATACATCTATGACTGAAACTGATTTGTGCTATATTGAGCAACTGGTATAGATTTGTCAATAGAGTTATTTCCCTTACCTCACTGAAAAAATTACATAGGGATTCAGTGTTCATCAAGCAAAACAAAAATGGTCATTGATTACCTCACTGCTAATGAAGATTTGAAACTGTTGAGCAATTCTTTTTTAGAAAATTGTTTTCACAACATATAATTTGACATAATTTTTAGTTCAAGTATAATACAAGGATAATAATACAATGAATGGATTTATGTTACTCTAAAAAATTGCTGTTTATAGGAATTTGGTGTTAGTGTTGAATTAGATCTAAAAATAACCCATTCTCGATCACTGTTACATTATTTTTTATGAATATAAATCATGCTTTCTTCATGACAAGAAATGAGAATATTTTGTGTATCAAGTAAAAACATTCTATGCAAATTTCCGGATTTACATTCATCAGGAAAGCTCAAAACCAAAAGTTGGGAGAGACAAATATCTTTAAATACAGACTGAACTATATAACCAAAAAGGACCAAAGTAGAATAGCAAATACCATCAAAGGTCAACTTTCACTAACAGAGTTCCAATCTTACTTTTCATAAAATTTACAACATTTATATGCTCTGAATTAATCTATGTACTGTTATTTCATAATAAATTTAGTTTTACTTGTTAATCCTCCAACAATTTGAAGTATTGAAAAGGTCTGCTGAACTACTGATAATTTTGATTGGTCCTTTTAAATATGATTTTAAAGAGTGCTAACATTATTTATTAAATGTGCAGAAAATTATATTCAACAGTTATTTTAAAGGAAAGGTAGAAACAGCACACATTTATTTTTGCCTCTTTTAAATCTTCCATATAACATAACGTTTTGATTTTATCTTCTTATTATAGGTCATATTGTTTCATCTGTACCATTGCGATCACCTGTTACATTCACATATAGTCCTCATTATGGTCCAGTTTATTCAGCAGAGTTTTCACCGTTCCATAGGAACGCCTTCCTCACATCAGCAATGGATCAAACTATACGACTCTATACAATGTTACAGGTATGTCAGTCTTAAGTTATAAAAGTAATCAATGTACTTAAATTAGGAATGGTTCTGTTACAGCAAAATGTATTGTTGGTGCTTAAAATGGTTTGATCATTTCTAGTCGATTGGGTTTCTTTTTAATTATGGAATGGCATTGCTTAATATATAAAAGAAAAATGTAAAACATGTCTAATGTATCAACAAATATTCCTAAACACTACATAGTCAATTATTGAATTTTTATACGACCGCAAAAAATTTTCCAGTCGTATATTGGTATCACATCGTTGTCAGCGTCGTCCAAAGACATTTGGTTTCAGGACAATAACTGTAGTATTAGTAAATAGAAATCTATGAAATTTAAACAAAAGGTTTATAACCACAAAAGGAAGGTTGGGATTAATTTTGGAGGTTATATTCCTAACAGTTTAGAAATTAGGGGCCAAAAAGGGGCCCAAATAAGCATTTTTCTAGTATCCAGACAATAACTTGTGGAACGATGCATGGATCTCTCTGAAATTATACCACAAGTTTCCATACCACAAAGGGATGGTTAGGATTGGCTTTGGGGGGTAATGGCTCAAATCGTTTAGAAATTAGGGGCAAAAAAGGGGAAGGGTTTCCTTGTTAATGGACAATTACTTTTAAGTACAATGTTTTGTGTTTGGATTACCTCCCTTACACTGCTTTTAAATTATGTATAAAGAAATGTTGTATTGTCTTGAGGTGATTAGCTGTCAATGTATTTTTAGAAGTTACTATTAAAAATGCTGATTAAGGAATATTAATTTTAGACATGTTTATGTATGTCATTTTCTATTTTAAGACTTTTATGATGTATTTAAATGGGTAATTATGGTTGCAAACTCCATTGGAAATTTGAATTAAGATAATGACCATATCTTGAGGGAAAGAATTTTTTTTTTTAAATGGGGGTTTCATTTTAGATTTCAGAAATTAAAAAGAAAATTTTTTCTTCAAATTTTTTTTTTTTGCAACAGCATAGTGTATTGCACAAAAGCAAAGAAAAAGGGGAATAAAATTTTTTTTTAATAATTTTTTTGGGGGAGGGGTATAATTCGCAACAGCATAGTGTATTGCACAAAAGCAAAAAATTCAATATAAATTCAAATCATATAACCAATTCTAAGTTCTTTGACTACAGTAATTCTGTGTCAAAAACCTATTATGTGTCAAATTCAGACCTGTATCAAGCACGAATATTGTGTCCATTTTTGCCCCAACTGTTCAGGGTTGGACCTCTGCAGTCATATCCAGCTGCGCTCGGCGAAGCAATTTATTTGTTTAAAGGCATTACAAATGTACATTGGTACTAAAACTTATCTGAAATTGACATTCCTTTTGCTATAAGATATGAGTATTGGTCATTTGGGAAGGTCGTACATTGACCTGTAGTAGATTACATCCTTGTCCTTAGTTCTTTGATGGATAGTTGTCTCATTGGCAATCATCCCATATCTCCTTATTTATAGATGTATAAATTTAATCTGTTATCATTATAGAAACCACCTGTAATAACAATAGAACCTGGAGAAGGTTTTGTGTTCTCAGCAAAATGGTCACCAATAAGACCAACTCTACTAGCAGCTACAACAGAAACTGGTTACCTGTTAATATATGATCTTAAAGGGGACCAGACAGTTCCTGTGTTAAAATTAGAAGCTAGTACCAAAAAGTTACCTGTGTATACATGTCAATTTAATATGAACCAGTAAGTTTTTGACATCTTTCAATATCTTGTCATTTTGAATGTCACATAAGTCATCCTAGGACCTTGATTGCTTTCTTCATTATAGTTCTAAATAAGATGGTGTTCTGCAATATGAAAACTGTCCATGTCTTTTGATTCTCATATGAATGGCATAAGCATTAAGGTTATAATGTTTTTTTATCAGGGATTTTTTTTCTATAAAAAATGGAACAGGAAGATAATACAAGAAAATATATACTTATTTTGGTCAAATTGACACTTCCAACAGAAGAAAGGAGATAGTTCAAATATCACTATAAGAAGAGACTGTCAGAAATTTGCTGTCTTATAGAATATTCTGCAATTTAAATTTCTCCATGGATTCTTACCTTGCAAGGGGGGAAAGCAATTTTTTCCCCTGAAAAACCAACCTTATTTTTCCAGATTTTTCAATTTAATCCTGGGATAGATCAATGGACTAGATCCTTTCAGATACATGTATACATTAGAACTTTTACAGAAAACAATTAATCAGGATGTAAATGACTTAATAATTAAGTTGTTTGTGAATATTGAAATGTATGGGGAAGACTGTATCTTAATTTGAATTATTTAAATGCTAATTTATAAAGAATGCCATTATTATTTAACTAGGCAAGTAATGAAATAATGGTTTACTTTTGAATTGATATAAAAAACAACTTATTTAGCTGTGAGAAAACCTTTCAATATTTCTGTTTATGTACCATCTGTTAATTAATGGAGAAGGTACATTTGGAGAATTTTTTGGTCATGTAAATTCACTCAAAATTAAAATAAAATGGTATAATAGTTATTATTAATCAATTTATTTTAGCTGCAAAAGAAAGACTTTTAACAAGAGTTGGTACAATTTGTCTGTGACATGAGGATTTTTTTTGTAACTTCCAGACATAACTTGTGTGTTAGTGTATGGATCTCTCTGACATTGTACCACAAGGTTCCATATCACAAAGGGAATGCTGGGATTGATTTTGGGGTAATTGCCTCCAAATTTTAGGAATTAGGGGCCAAAAGGGCAAAAACAAGCATTTTCTAGTTTCATGACAATAACTTGTGTAAGTGTATGGATCTTTCTGAAATTGTACTACAAGGTTCCATATCACAAAGGAAAGCTGGAATTGAGTTTGGGGTAATTGCCTGAAACGTTTAGGAATTAGGGGCCAAAAGGGGCCAAAAATAAGCATTTTCTAGTTTCCAGACAATAACTTGTGTTCAAGTGTATGGATCTCTGAAATTGTACTGCAAGGTACCATACCTCAAAGGGAAGGCTGGGATTGAGTTTGGGGTGATGAATCATAAGGGGTTCAAAAATTTGGGGGGTTTCTTTTTTCCTTCTTTTTCTTTAAAATTTTCCATTTTAAGTTGGTTATTTCTGATTTATATTTAAAAGCAAATGATAATGATATGGCAGGATATACACACCTAACAGGATGTGTAAATTATTATATAATAAGTATTGTGCAATAGCAAGAAATTTTCAATTGCACAGTGTTGCGCAATAGCAAGAAATCTCCAATTGCACAGTATTGCGCAATAGCAAGAAATATCCAATAGCACAATATTGCGCAATAGCAAGAAATTGTCAATTGTACAGTATTGCATAATAGCAAGAAATATTCAATTGCACAGTATTGCGCAATTGCAAGAAATATTCAATTGCACAGTATTGTGCAAAAGAAGATACTTTGTATAAATTGCTTATTTCTTGACCAATTTCAATGGGGTTTTATTCTTGAACTCTTGGGGTTCTTTAATATGCTGAATCTAATAGTGTATTAAGTTTTTGGATTTTGGGCCCCGTTTATAAATTGGTCCACATTGAGGTCCAAAGGGTCCAAAATTAAACTTTGTTTGATTTCATCAAAAATTGAATTATTGGGGTTCTTTGATATGCTGAATCTAAACATGTATTTAGATTTTTGATTATGGGCCCAGTTTTCAAGTTGGTCCAAATCGGGGTCCAAAATTAAACTTTGTTTGATTTCAACAAAATTGAATTATTGGGGTTCTTTGATATGTCGAATCTAACCGTGTATTTAGATTCTTAATTTTGGTCCCGTTTTCAAATTGGTCTACATTAAGGTCCAAAGGGTCCAAAATTAAACTTAGTTTGATTTTAACAAAATTGAATTCTTAGGGTTCTTTGATATGCTGAATCTAAACATGTATTTAGATTTTGATTATGGGCCCAGTTTTCAAGTTGGTCCAAATCGGGGTCCAAAATTAAACTTTGTTTGATTTCAACAAAATTGAACTCTTGGGGTTCTTTGATATGCTGAATCTAACCATGTATTTAGATTTTGATTTTTGGGCCCGTTATCAACTTTGTCCACATTGAGGTCAAAAGGGTCCAAAATTAAACTTTGTTTGATTTCATCGAGCATTTTATTCAGATTTTAAAGCTAAAAGAAAGCAAATTTCAGTAACATTTTAATTAAACCAGCATAGAGCACCAGCAGTGTCCATGATCATTTTTTACCAATAAATGGATAAACACAAAAACACTTACTGTGTCAATATTCTTATGCATGACAATTGTGCTTTATGATATTTCTATGAATTTGCAAGTGAATAATTATGCATGATATTATCATTTTACTGAATTTTCTGTCATTATATGGCTGAATCCCATTCATGAAATTGCTATATTTTAAACTGCAATGTTTTATTAATGTACACAGATTTAATATTTGATTCTGCAAATTAGAAATAGTTTGGTATAGATTTGATTTTAGGAACAATTTTGCCCAAATTCAGCCTTCTCATTTACCCTCTTATAGACAGAAAAAATAGGATCAGAGATGCATTTTATTTAATGACTCAGACAACAATTTATTCCAGCTGTGACATCTTGGGACCTTCATTACTTTATTTGTTGCTTTAGGATAGAGGATTAATTTAGTTCAATGTCAAAAAAACTAATGTTAGCAAATTAGGAGATGTTATATCATTTCTAAACCCTAAAGGGAAAATGATTACATGCAGTGTGTGATCTCCCTTTAAATTTAACTCACTTAATTAAAATGTCAAAAAATTTCTTTCTAACACAATTTGTTTGTGGTTTATACCTAATTTATTCCAGTACAGAGTCTTTATATCAATGAATTGTACTTTGATTTGTTGTATTTATTTTTGCATACTATGACCTTTTTGAAAATTTTTAGAATTTTTTTGTGTTGGTAAAACAATCCATCTATCATTAGTGCTTCAAATACAAACAGGATTTAACAAACTCTCCAGACTCGGTTCCATTTAGGGATTGGTAAAAGTTTGGACATTTAATCATTGAAGACCATATGGTTACTTTGTTATGTCTTTTTATTACATTTTAAGGGTTGCTGGCTCAATGAAATTTACTCGTCATTTTATGAAACTCAACAGATTTCTTTCATGAAAAACAAATTTCCTTACTTTAATGCATAGTATTGTGGTTAACATGTGGGTTTCCTTGACATATAATGCAACTGAATGCTGACTATGAATAGCAAAATTGTTAATTTGAAATTGTGATAAATTCAATGTGATTGTTGAAGGGAACTTGGGAATGATATTTTCCTTTGATCACTTAAAGTTGACGATTGACTTACTGCTTACATTTTTGTTCTTATTTCAGGCCTCAGTTGCTAGCTACTGGTGATGGTAGTGGTACAATTCATGTGTTCAGATTGAGTGAAGATTTAAAGACAGCACAAGCTAGAGAAATGGACATATTAAACAGTCTTGTTGATATAGCAGTAGAACAATAGTTACATATTCATATCTGTCTTTTCCCAACTGTGATCTGTTATTTATACAAATAAATCTGGTTAAAATGTACTTCTTTGTTAAGCAGTGTTTTGGTTTTTTGCCATTTCACTGTGAAAAGACATAATAATTTACGGTTGACCTACATGTACTCTGAAAGCCTGCAACAAATGATTTTGACAACAGAAATAGGCGTGTTGTACACCATTTTGTAGATATATAATTTAATGAATCTTAAAGACATAACAACTTTCAGCAGGATACAAATACAAATATCTTTTATTCCTAATTATAGGGCCTATATACTAATAGGAATCACAAAGTCAAAATAATAATAAAAGTAAAAAGTAAAAATAAACATTCTTGTTGATTCGTTATAATTTTAAGGATAGACAACTGTGGAATTGAAAGATATCAAAAGTTCAGGACCAAGTGTCATTTTTCAAAAATGCGAGTTGTCTACCTTGTGTTATATTAAGGTATATAGGTATTTCTTTTTGTTTTTAAGTGACAAGAGCCTGTGTTTTGTGCTACTATTGTATAGAATTACATTAACCCCACTATTTTCAGTGAAAAAACTTGAAAATGATAAATATTTTTGACTGCATAGAATTCCTTAAAACAAATAACTGTTACAGCAATACAAGTTTATAATAAGGCCAATGATTAGGCCCTTCCAATTATAAGGGAGGCAGGGAGTTCATCTGGCAGTCAAAAATCTTAACAAAAAGAAAAAAATGTTGGGAGTTAGGGCGCCCCTTGATCTGCCCCTAGTTTTCTTCAAATTTGTAACAGATGATTTGGTATTGTTGTCTTTAGTTGTGTTTGAATGTTTGTAAGACCATGTTTTTTAAAGGAGATATGTATTACTTGCCAATGAGACAGCAACCCAACAACACAAATTATAGAAGACATCTAGAGCACTACAGCAGTATTCAACAAGATAAGTTTATATACCATTTGCCAAGCTATATATAGCCCAAGACTAGAGTTATGGAGGATCTTAACAGCAACTATTAAAGATCTACCATCAATGCAAAATTTCTAAATGAAAAGACAAATAAGTCATGTCTAAAGACTACTTAGTAAGTTTCTGGCTTTGTGGCAGGATTTAACTTTTTTCAGAGATTTCAACCCTCCCCTTTTTTAATCTCGATCAGATGAATAACAAATGGTACCCCTGGTACATTAAAGAAATTACAAGAAAAATCAATTAACTATAGTACTGATATAAAAGGCAACGAAAAACACAAGTTCTACCACAACAATAATAAACATATCAAAGAATACTTGCAGTTGTTCTAATCCCAAAATGAAATCATGCCATCCTACATTTCATCAAGTAAGATCATAAAAGAACAGGAAGACATGATCTTGTACAGTACCAACAGTGAAACTGTACAGAATTTCAATGCAGAAGAAATAAAAAAAAAAACATATAGTCTTGTTTCAAACTTTAAATAGAATAATCAATTTTTATACCAAAAAATATCAGATGCAAAGATTGATTACAAGATTGACAACAAGCACCTTAAGCCAAAAAGAAAGATTTAAAAGACAATTCCTTAACTTGCTCGCTTATTAAGATTTTTTTCTAAAATAGAAAAAGGAAGAATGAAAATTGATTATATCCACTTAAATTATCTGTCTAACTGAAACCCAAATGACCCATCTTAGTAATAAATATAATAAAACTTTGGTAAAAAACTGAGTTTGAAATACCACTTTTGTATATTCATTCCTGCAGGTTAAATTAGTCTTCCTCAATAAATTTCTATATATATTATAACATTTAGCAAAGGTTTTGACTAAATAATGGTAAATATATCCCTGTTGTAAAACTTCTTTTCTAATGAAAACATTATCTTCATTGAAATCTAAGACCCTCTCTGCACCTGCAGAGTAGAGAAGACGTAACTTTCAACGAAGACAGACTGACCTTCAAAGTAATTTGATTAACCAAAGATATTTAAACACCCTATAAATAGTTAATAAGACTTTTAAGCTTTTTCACAATATCTGATAACAGATTCATAAACGGTTTAAAGAACAATTAATATCAAAAGAACATAATGCTTGTAGCTAGTTAAATATATACTGGATGCAAATATGAAACAATCTCTTTTAAGTTTTCTTTTATAATTAAACTTAAATTAAAAGTTAAAGAGGTCAACGCATAGTCGGAACGTTGTGGTGTTCAATAGTAGCTTAAGGTTCAATCGCTGTTGGAACTTGTTCCTCTGCGAGCTATTCCTGACTTTTGGTGGCCAGTTTGATTACTGGTATTAAACATGGTACTCTTCTCTTTCATGCTTTTGAAGTAAATATAGATTGTCGGATATTATTAGGAATCCGATGATCAACTTATTTTTTTTTATTATTTTCACTTGAATTGTTTTTCCAGAGTTGTGGCACTAAACTAGCCAAAAATAAACCTAAATAAGCAATTACTTAATGAAGTTGGATTTGTGAAGACTTCTTCAAACTTTTGCATAGTCAGATAAATCATTTTATATATATTTTTTTAATTTTTTGGAAAGATATTAATTGGAGTTAGTCTAACTAACAATTAGCATATTTATATGTTGATTTCCTTAGAAGGCTAAAAGATCATTATAAATGGTGGTAATACTTCTTAGGCTTTTTCCGTTTGATATGCTTTCATGGTACAAAAACTAGTTTTAGACTATGGATATGAAATTTGTAACATATGTGAGATCCTTGACCAGCTATAAATCAAGTATTTGCACCTTACGCTATGAAGCATTACCGACAATGACAACCGTGTCCAAATTTACACTGGATTTTGTCACATAAACCGTAATTACATCATGATTAATGCAAATCCAGGTTATGTTTACCTGTAAAAGGTGTGAAAACAAAGATGAGGAGAAGATGTATAATGAATGTCCATGTCAACCAAGAACAAGAAATAACAACTAGAACACAGGTGAAGAATTTTACAGGTAAGACCATTTTTCATTTTCCTCTTTAAATATAAATCACGTGATATTAAAAAAGAATATTAACCTCTATATTTGCTTGCCTCCAAGTTACTTTAACATGTTGTATATCGTTAGAAGACATTTATAAGAGATAGGGTCAAAAGATTGGCTGTAATATGCAAATTAAGCAACAGCTGGTATCAGTAAAGCTATGCTATGTTCTGCGTCTAACGAAAACTGTGTTTCCATCTAGAACCAACTTTTCAAAAATGGATTTTTACTATACGTTTACATTTACAGCTAGGATCCGAGTTTTAAACCGATGTCTACAAGACAAATATGACAGTTTTATAACCTAGAGAAACAAGCACAATGGTAACGGCAGGCAGCCACGCTAGTTTTATTTTAGATGAAAGTGATTTGAAAACTCGAAAAACAAAAACAAAACAAAAAACAAACAAAAAATATATAGAATGCAATTTTAAAGCATTCATTGATGGACACCTGAAGAGTTGTAAGGTATTACCAAGTAATCTGACTAGAATAACTCGGACCTGTCGCTTTGCAGAGTATCACCGCTGATTTCTGTTGAGTTAATTGTATCTGTTAAACATTAACGTCTCAATGTAATACGTTAGACACAAACACTTTTTTTACAACTTTCGAAACCGAACACATAAAAATAGTTACATAGGTTGGTTTTTAGAAATAATGCCGAACTATGTAGTAGTTCTAAAAACAACTTTTAAAACTTATCAGATATGCCAGGCTTATAAATTAGTACACCAGACACGCCGGTCTACATAAGACTCGTCAGTGGCGCTTGAATCAAAATAGTTGGAAGGCCAAATCAAATCTGAACTACAAATTAAAAAGAAGTTAGAAATAATATTAAGAGCTCAAAACTTATATTTTAAAGCATATTTTCAATGTAGACTGTATAAAGTAGTGTTCATAGAATGCTTATCCTGCTTAAAACTAAAATACGTTGATATAATCAGATTACAAACTGAAGAAATAAGTTTTTGAAATTTTTACATAAAATTTTCTTTTCTGAAATATAAATGGACACTTTTTATCAGCATTTAAATAAGGTAGAAATGTCAGTGAATTTTGAAAAAGAGATGTGATCAACGTTCACTGAAATATAAAAACTAAGAAATTCTATACACGAGCTAGCACAAATAAAACCGAAGTATTTTATTTGACCTTTAATCTTTGGTTCAAAACTATTTATTTCCTTTTACATTTAGTGTATTTTTTTCGCCTTGTGATTTACACATTCCTTAATGACATGGGTAAGATAATTTTGGTTAAATTAAGTATATATATGGATTTATAAACATACATGGCAGTGATCCACATAATACGTACGGTAAAACACGATAAAACACATGACTGGTTGATCTAAGTATTGATAAAGTAAAAACAATAGCTCCTTGTTAAGAGTGCCAACGGGTATCATGATAGAGGATAGTACTAAGATGCGAAATGGACTGTATACATTTTCCCCCAAAAAAATTACAAGCATATATGAAAAATCTTGATTTCATCTCCATAAAAAATGAATTAGTTTTTATTGCTTGTCTGTAAAATAAAATAATATAAAAGTCACTCAAAAGTCGCAATTTACATTAAAATACTTTTTGTGTCAAAAGGGCGATGTTAAGAATTAGTACATGTACTTGTTAACTAGTAATTGTTTACATTAAAAAACAAAGTCCAAGCCCATATTTGGTCCTCGTTAAAATGGTCCAACTCCAAATAGGCTTTTAAGCTGCCAGTCAACATAACATACTTATGATAAAGTAATGTCGACGCACCTACTTTTTCCACATCCATAATAGTATTTATTAATCATAAGAAACAACTAAAATGACTTTCATACATAAAACATTTCAATACATTAGTATAACTAAAGACTTATGTCAGAAACGAGACTCGACTCGCCAGATTTCGTTAAATTAGTGAAAATATTTTCTACTTTTTCTGGATTTCAGTTTTGTGTGTGACTAGACATGCTGATTTTAAAATTAACAAATGTAAACAAGATATTTACATATTTATTAGGATATTATAACAACGGAGAAAATTAACATTTAATCTTTTATTATTAAGAATGAAGTGGCTGACGTTGTGTTTGATATGGGTTATTCCAATGGTTCACTGTTTTTTTGGAGAGTTTATAGAGTATGTGGAAGATTTACCAATACAATATCAACCAGGAGTATGCGAGTTTCACTCGAATGAATATTACATGCCAGGCCAACTTGAAATCCGGGCATTCTTGGATAAACAAATATTAGACTTCTATGTAAGTATGAATTAAAGCAAATGAAAACATGTCGAATTTTATGTATTTGATTTTGTTTTCTTGATTAATCCTTAACAGGAACACTCAGGACAAAACAAATGGTACAGCAAAAGACTTTTAGCTATACATAGGAAGAAAACAATACAACCGGCAGAATTACATTATATATAATTAAACTTTCATTAGAATTACAAAATGACAGACAAAAAACTAAAGGCCATAAAATTACATATAGATACAAACCAGAAAATTAAATGTTTAATTTTAGGAAATACGAACAACCAATAGGTCGCTGAAGAACTGCGGGTAAATGCATACCTGTAGAAAATTACATGTACAATTTCACTAAATACGAACAACCAATAGGTTGCAGAAGAACTACAGGTAAATACATACCCTCAGAAAATTACATGCACAAATTCACGAAATACGAACAACAAATACGTAACAGAAGAAATCCAGGTAAAACATACATTTGTGTACCTTCAGAAAATTAAATGCAAATATTCACGAAATATGAATAACCAATACGTCACAGAAGAACTAAAGATAAATACATATCTTCAGAAAATTACATGTGCAAATTCATGAAATACAAACAACCAATAAAATATGAATATAAACCGCACGTAGCATTACATGTAAATACGACCCCCAGTATCATTACATGTAAATACAATCCGCCAGTATTATTAGATGTAAATACAAACCTCATGTATCAAAACATGTAAATACAAACTTCCAGTATTATTACATGTAAATACAAACCACCAGTATCATTACATGTAAATACAAACCTCCAGTATCATAACATGTAAATACAAACCGTCAGTATCATTATGTATTAGATACACCTTGAGGGCGTTAGCCCGAATGGGTGTATCTAATTTACACCAAGATATATTGTCGATGCAGAATGATAGTTTTCAATAATTTAGGAGGGGGTCTTTCAGCGATTTGACCATATGTTATTCAAAAGCATGATACATACAGGGTATTAAATCAATTTCATTTAACGACATCTTGGTGTAAATGTAAATACAAGCCGCCAGTATCATAATATGTAGAGACAATCCGCCAGTATTATTTCATGTGAATACAAACCGCCAGTATTATTTCATGTGAATACAAACCGCCAGTTAATTAACATGTAAATACAAACCTCCAGTATCATATCATGCAAATACAAACCGTCAGTATCATTACATGTAAATACAAACCACCAGTATCATTATATGTTAATACAATCCGTCAGTATTATTTCATGTAAATACAAACCGCCAGTATTATTGTATGTAAATACAAACCTCCAGTATCATTACATGTTAATATAACCCCTAGTATCTTGAAAAAGACTTTACATGTAAATACAAGCCACCAGTATCATTACATGTAAATACAATCTGCCAGTGTCATTTCATGTAACGTCAAACCGCCAGTATCATTACATGTAAATACAAACCGTTAGTATCAATACATGTAAATACAAACCACTAGTATCATAACATGTCAATACAATCCGCCAGTATTATTTTAGGATAATACAAACCTCCAGTATCATATCATGTAAATACAAACCACCAGTATCATTACATGTCATTACAAACCTCTAGTATCATTACATGCAAATTCAAACCGTCAGTATCATTACATGTAAATACAAACCGTCAGTATCTTTACATGTAATTTCAAACCGCCAATATCATCACATGTAAATACAAACCATCAGTATCATTACATGTAAATTCAACCGCCAGTATTATTACATGCAAGTACAAACCGCCAGTATTATTACATGTAAATACAAAGCATCAGTATTATTACATGTAAATAGAAACCATCAGTATTATTACATGCAAATACAAACCATCAGTATTATTACATGTAAATACAAACCATCAGTATTATTACATGTTAATACAAACACCCAGTATTAAAACATGTAAATACAAAACGCCAGTATTAACATGTAAATACAAACCATCAGTATTATTACATGCAGATACAAACCATCGGTATTATTACATGTAAATACAAACCATCAGTATTACTACATGTTAATACAAACACCCAGTATTAAAACATGTAAATACAAATCGCCAGTATTATTACATGTAAATACAAACCATCAGTATCATTACATGTAAATTCAACCGCCAGTTTTATTACATGCAAATACAAACCATCGGTATTATTACATGTTAATACAAACCATCAGTATTATTACATGTTAATACAAATACCCAGTATTAAAACATGTAAATACAAAACGCCAGTATAATTACATGTAAATACAAACCATCAGTATTATTACATGTAAATACAAACCATCAGTATCATTACATGCAAATACAAACCATCGGTATTATTACATGTAAATACAAACCATCAGTATTACTACATGTTAATACAAACACCCAGTATTAAAACATGTAAACACAAACCGCCATTATTATTACAAGTAAATACAAACCGCCAGTATCATTACACGTAATTTCAAATCGCCAGTATTATTACATGTAAATACGAACCATTAGTTTCATTACATGTAAATTCGACCGCCAGTATTATTACATGCAAATACAAATCGCCAGTATTATTACATGTAAATAAAACCATCAGTATTATTACATGTAAATACAAACCATCAGTATTATTACATGCAAATACAAACTATCAGTATCATTACATGTAAATACAAACCACCAGTATCATTATATGTTAATACAATCCGTCAGTATTATTTCATGTAAATACAAACCGCCAGTATTATTGTATGTAAATACAAACCTCCAGTATCATTACATGTTAATATAACCCTAGTATCTTGAAAAGACTTTACATGTAAATACAAGCCACCAGTATCATTACATGTAAATACAATCTGCCAGTGTCATTTCATGTAACGTCAAACCGCCAGTATCATTACATGTAAATACAAACCGTTAGTATCAATACATGTAAATACAAACCACTAGTATCATAACATGTCAATACAATCCGCCAGTATTATTTTAGGATAATACAAACCTCCAGTATCATATCATGTAAATACAAACCACCAGTATCATTACATGTCATTACAAACCTCTAGTATCATTACATGCAAATTCAAACCGTCAGTATCATTACATGTAAATACAAACCGTCAGTATCTTTACATGTAATTTCAAACCGCCAATATCATCACATGTAAATACAAACCATCAGTATCATTACATGTAAATTCAACCGCCAGTATTATTACATGCAAATACAAACCGCCAGTATTATTACATGTAAATACAAACCATCAGTATTATTACATGTAAATAGAAACCATCAGTATTATTACATGCAAATACAAACCATCAGTATTATTACATGTAAATACAAACCATCAGTATTATTACATGTTAATACAAACACCCAGTATTAAAACATGTAAATACAAAACGCCAGTATTAACATGTAAATACAAACCATCAGTATTATTACATGCAGATACAAACCATCGGTATTATTACATGTAAATACAAACCATCAGTATTACTACATGTTAATACAAACACCCAGTATTAAAACATGTAAATACAAATCGCCAGTATTATTACATGTAAATACAAACCATCAGTATCATTACATGTAAATTCAACCGCCAGTTTTATTACATGCAAATACAAACCATCGGTATTATTACATGTTAATACAAACCATCAGTATTATTACATGTTAATACAAACACCCAGTATTAAAACATGTAAATACAAAACGCCCGTATAATTACATGTAAATACAAACCATCAGTATTATTACATGTAAATACAAACCATCAGTATCATTACATGCAAATACAAACCATCGGTATTATTACATGTAAATACAAACCATCAGTATTACTACATGTTAATACAAACACCCAGTATTAAAACATGTAAACACAAACCGCCATTATTATTACAAGTAAATACAAACCGCCAGTATCATTACACGTAATTTCAAATCGCCAGTATTATTACATGTAAATACAAACCATTAGTATCATTACATGTAAATTCGACCGCCAGTATTATTACATGCAAATACAAATCGCCAGTATTATTACATGTAAATAAAAACCATCAGTATTATTACATGTAAATACAAACCATCAGTATTATTACATGCAAATACAAACTATCAGTATCATTACATGTAAATACAAACCACCAGTATCATTATATGTTAATACAATCCGTCAGTATTATTTCATGTAAATACAAACCGCCAGTATTATTGTATGTAAATACAAACCTCCAGTATCATTACATGTTAATATAACCCTAGTATCTTGAAAAGACTTTACATGTAAATACAAGCCACCAGTATCATTACATGTAAATACAATCTGCCAGTGTCATTTCATGTAACGTCAAACCGCCAGTATCATTACATGTAAATACAAACCGTTAGTATCAATACATGTAAATACAAACCACTAGTATCATAACATGTCAATACAATCCGCCAGTATTATTTTAGGATAATACAAACCTCCAGTATCATATCATGTAAATACAAACCACCAGTATCATTACATGTCATTACAAACCTCTAGTATCATTACATGCAAATTCAAACCGTCAGTATCATTACATGTAAATACAAACCGTCAGTATCTTTACTTGTAATTTCAAACCGCCAATATCATCAAATGTAAATACAAACCATCAGTATCATTACATGTAAATTCAACCGCCAGTATTATTACATGCAAGTACAAAGCATCAGTATTATTACATGTAAATACAAACCATCAGTATTATTACATGTAAATAGAAACCATCAGTATTATTACATGCAAATACAAACCATCAGTATTATTACATGTAAATACAAACCATCAGTATTATTACATGTTAATACAAACACCCAGTATTAAAACATGTAAATACAAAACGCCAGTATTAACATGTAATTACAAACCATCAGTATTATTACATGCAGATACAAACCATCGGTATTATTACATGTAAATACAAACCATCAGTATTACTACATGTTAATACAAACACCCAGTATTAAAACATGTAAATACAAATCGCCAGTATTATTACATGTAAATACAAACCATCAGTATCATTACATGTAAATTCAACCGCCAGTTTTATTACATGCAAATACAAACCATCGGTATTATTACATGTTAATACAAACCATCAGTATTATTACATGTTAATACAAACACCCAGTATTAAAACATGTAAATACAAAACACCAGTATAATTACATGTAAATACAAACCATCAGTATTATTCCATGTAAATACAAACCATCAGTATCATTACATGCAAATACAAACCATCGGTATTATTACATGTAAATACAAACCATCAGTATTACTACATGTTAATACAAACACCCAGTATTAAAACATGTAAACACAAACCGCCATTATTATTACAAGTAAATACAAACCGCCAGTATCATTACACGTAATTTCAAATCGCCAGTATTATTACATGTAAATACAAACCATTAGTATCATTACATGTAAATTCAACCGCCAGTATTATTACATGCAAATACAAATCGCCAGTATTATTACATGTAAATAAAACCATCAGTATTATTACATGTAAATACAAACCATCAGTATTATTACATGCAAATACAAACTATCGGTATTATTACATGTAAATACAAACCATCAGTATTATTACATGTAAATACAAAACGCCAGTATTATTACATGTAAATACAAACCATCAGTATTATAACATGTTAATACAAATAACCAGTATTAAAACATGTAAATACAAACCGTCAGTATTATTACATGTAAATACAAACCATCAGTATTATTAAATGTAAATACAAACCATCAGTATTATTACATGTTAATACAAATAACCAGTATTAAAACATCTAAATACAAACCATCAGTATCAAACCATCAGTATCATTACTGAAAAGGTTCTCAGTCTTTCTGAAAACGAATGTGCGGACTTCATAATTCGGTGTTCATAATTGTCAATCAAATTGTCCTTCGACAATTACCGTGCCTATGTGGGTCATAATAATCTTGTATTATCAAACAATTTAGATAGAGCTTGGTTGTGCTTATCAAATCTGGACAGGTGTCACACTGTAAGTGAGGCAGTTTATTATAATTATAATTTAGTATAATTAGAACTATGAAATAGTGTGTTTTTATCAGACAAGCGATATCAAGTTCGTTCAAAAACTGTTTCTTATGATTTAAACTGGATATTTACATTTGAAACAATTGATAAAAAAATATCAATTAGATCTACAATATTTTAAAAGAAACAACATTGTATGACTGTTTGAAACATACATTTCCTTCTTTTTATAGACATTGGGCTACCTCAAATTTGGAACGGAATATAAAGGACTGGTACAGAATTTAATAAATACGAAACATGTACATCCCGGGGTTAACAGAATAAGATATGCGGCAAGTTATTTCGGTAGAAGACCTCTGCATGCGTGGTGTTTTCCAAGATCATTTTATTCTCATCCAAATACAACACCGGTATCAATAAGCACTACCTCGACCAAAACTTCAACAACAAAACTAACAACCATCACATCAACAACCGCACCGACAACCACTACAAACAACCCTACCCCAACGGAACCAACCACTACTACAACTATTACCGAGCCGACAACAACTACTACAACAACAAAACCGACCACTACTACTACAACAACAAAATCGACTACTACTACTACTACAGTAACAAAACCGACCACTACTACTACAACTACTACCACAGAGCCGACAGCTACCACTACTCAAACCGAACCGACCACTACAACAACTGCTACTGAGCTGACAACCACAACTTCAACAACGGAACCGACCACTACCACAACAGCTACTACTACGGAACCAACGACCATAATAACATCAACACAACCGACCACTACAACCACGGAACCGACAACTACTACTTCTGAGCCAACAACAACTACTACAACAACGGAACCGACCACTACAACAACTACAACAGAGCCGACAACCACAACTACAACAACAGAACCGACAACCACAACTACAACAACAGAACCGACCACTACAACAGAGCCGACAACCACAACTACAACAACGGAACCGACCACTACAACAACTACAACAGAGCCAACAACCACAACTACAACAACAGAACCGACCACTACAACAGAGCCGACAACCACAACTACAATAACGGAACCGACCACTACGACAACTACAACAGAGCCGACAACCACAACTACAACAACAGAACCGACCACTACAACAGCGCCGACAACCACAACTACAATAACGGAACCGATCACTACGACAACTACAACAGAGCCGACAACCACAACTACAACAATAGAGCCGACCACTACAACAGAGTCGACAAGCACAACTACAACAAGGGAACCAACTACTATGACAACAGCTACTGAGGCGACAACCACTATAACAACGATACCGACAACTACGACAACTACTACTGAGCCGTCAACTACTACAACAACTACTGAGCCGACAACCACAACTACAACGACGGAACCGACTACTACTACAATAACCTCTTCTACACAGCCAGCAACAACTACTACAACAACGGAACCGACCACTACTATAACTACTTCCACGGAGCCAGAAACAACTACTACAACAACAGAACCGACCACTACTACAACTGAGCTGACAACAACTATTTCAACAACGGAACCAACCACTACAACTACTACCTCGGAGCCAGTAACCACTACGACAACAACGAAACCGACCACTACAATGACCGCCCCTACAACAACTACTACTACAAAGTTAACAACCACTACAACGACAACGGAACCGACCACAACGATAACTACTCCTGATCCGACAAACACTGTCACAACACATACGACAACATCCACAGAACCGACAATCACTACTACAGCGAAACAAACAACGATCACAACACAACCCTCAACAACAGAATTGATAATTACTTCGACTACTGACCCTACAACACCAACTTTGCCGACAAGAAAACCTCCACCCGAACCAGCGCGATAAGACAACAATATAAGTGATAAAATATTTTAGTTATTTGCACATTTGATACTGTTAACAGTTAAATCAAATTTGGCAAACTGAGGGAATATGTGAGAGTTGT
Source organism: Mytilus coruscus (assembly GCA_017311375.1). Taxonomy (NCBI): domain Eukaryota; kingdom Metazoa; phylum Mollusca; class Bivalvia; order Mytilida; family Mytilidae; genus Mytilus; species Mytilus coruscus. The sequence continues at coordinate 24,771,875 of CM029601.1, read as the reverse complement.
CGTTTGCTTTATTGAATATGTGAGAATTACCGTTTGCTAAAATATTTGATACGTGATATTAAAATTTCATTTTGATAATAAAATTCAAGTCATAATAAAACCTATTTCAAGTACTAGTAAATTCGGACCAGATAAAAAAAATCCTATCGATTGGTTTAACGTTTTTAAAATAGGCACATACTTATACCAGCAATCATAAACTATATGATATATAATGGAACTTTCAAACTGTGCACAGTAGGCGCAACAACAAACACATTGTTTGCAGCTTTGTAGACCGGAATGAACACAATACGCTTTGCAAATATTTGAAGTTTATTTCAAATTCTAGAAATAAACATATTTCTAACCCTTTTATTAATATACAAAGATGTATATATCATTTTCGAAAAATCGACAATATCAATACATTCATCAAATAAGAATCAGATGTGTTTTTATCAGATTACTCCCGTTTACACCATTTTACAATAGAATGAAAAAGCAGTGTTGATGACCTAACGACACTGTTTCCAACTTATTTTTGATAGAGAACGATATTCTGGTCCTTTTTCCAGAAAGATTAAAACCCTTTGGTCTTGAACGATGTTGAGGTCTCCTATAATAACATGGCCATAGTGATCATATCTGACATTCGATGTTGAGGTCCCCTACTTTAAAATGATAGTAAAACATAATAACATAACAAACACAGGGCAAAACAGAAAATATAATGAATTTAAAGAAATAGAGAAATATGAAGAAAAAACAATTCAAGGGGAACAGCTTATTACTGAAATACTGGATTTATTGTCTTTCGATATAAAATAAGGAAATGTGGTAATGAAACAACTATCCAACATAATGGATTTAAGCAATTATTGCTCATCATCCGGCCTTCAACAATGAGCAAAATCCATCCCGTATAGTTGGATATAAAAAGCCCCGACATAACAAAATGAGAAGCAATTCAAATGAAAAACTAACGGCCTGGTTTATGACAAAACAAGAAACGAAAAAACAAATATAACTGACAGCAAACAGCAACAGACTAACAGTCGCCTATGTAACAGCACAACATAAGAACAATAATGACGATTTTTACCAATTTTGTTGTTTGGTTATTATCATGAAAACTATAAAAGAAAGAGAAAAATATAAAACAGCAAAAACGATCAATAAAACACGATCTATAAAATTAGTCAACATATACCGCAATCATCAGTGTAAAACTCCTTACTCTTAGGAGCAATTGCCCTTCAATGACGACGTTTACCAATTTATGCGTCTACGTCGGAAACTATAGCAGATATGAAAAAAAACTTGTACTCGTATATATTGAAAAATATATTAGAAAGACTGAAACTTCAACGAAAATAGTGTTGCATTGTTTGAATTTTATGGTGAGCGATACAGGCTCCTTGGAACATCTGTTTTAATTTCGATATCAATGGGTCAATGTCCTTATCATACCTTCTTCCTTATGTGACTACAACTTATTATTTATTGTCGATGCCTTTTTCCCCAATTATACGTATTTATAAAACACTATGGACTGATATTTGAGGAAAAGAAGTTATGGATATCAACTTGGGGACGATTTTCACAGATTAATAAGAATGAATAACAATAACCACATCCCGCTGCCTTAACTTTTCCCGTCTGTCCATCCTCCCAATGAAATCTTTAACCCATTTTCCTCGGGCACTAAGAATAATAGCCTCCTGAAAATGGCATCAAACTTCATGTGAGCATGCTATACTGTGTGATGCATTTTCAAATAATTGCTTCTCAACATCTCGTTTAACGAATACTTTTATCGCGTTTTTATTAATGAGTAAATTCTCATAAACACATACCAACATGAAATTTTTCACCAAGTTGATTGTTGTTTTGAAACGTCAGAAGTACTGACGATCACTAAATGTAGGCATCCAGTTTTTATATTTAATGTCCCTTTTCGGTCATATAGCTCTTCAACGGTTTCGGTTCATACACATCCTTGGCTTTCAAATTTTAGGCTTTGAGCGTTCCTGATGAAGGTAGATCCAGAAAAGCTCTTCGGACGCATTAAATCTATAAAGTTCATTTTTGGGGTTAACATTGTATTAAATGCAATCAAAACTCTTATGGCTTGATATCTAAATCTTCCAAGGTCGATCTATCACTACCTTTGATAGTTAAAAAAAAAAGTGCAGTGAAGTGATCAATCTATATCCTATCCAGTCAGTGTCATGCCTTTTATTTATAATATGATATACTTAGGTATTCAAGTTACAATATGATGTGTATTTGAATTACCATGCCTGTCAAGAAAACTTTTTTTTTTATTAAAAATTACAAAAGTAATGCATGGCGTATGAATCTGTTATAAAAATGGGTTCTACTACAAAGGGATAGTCATGAACAAAAGAAGATAACCCCAACTCGAATTTATAATTTGCCTAACTAAATTCAGTGTTTTATTTTAAATTCATAAAATTGCAAAATGAAAACAATCTTTTCCCTTCAGTGCACACAAGCAATTTGATTTTATCTTACTTTGGCGGTACTGTAATCTTATTGAACAATTCAAGTACTGTTAATCTAAAGCATCCAGTTTGTACTTTAAAAGTAATTAATTTAACTTGTATTTTCAATTTACAAAACTTAGTTTGTAGTTTATTTTTATATAACTGAAATCATTTTCTTCTGTGGTTTTCTGCAACTAGTTTTCTGAGGTAGAAATTAACGAAACATAATTGCATTTAAAAGATACACCAGAAATCTGACAGTAATCTCAATAATATTGAATTGCTATTCTTACCATTGCTATTCAATGTGTATGAATAAAAATATGTTGGCGTGATATACATCAATGAGGCATCAACCCAACAACATTAATGATGACGATAACAGGAATTATCAGAGATATCCAACATAGCGCATGTGCGCATTCTACCTGCATCACTTTTTTTGAAAAAAAAAAACATTATCAAAAGGGTAAGGGGAGAGGAGATGGTGTGATAAGTGATAGTAAATATCTAAAAAAAAAATAAAATACCAAGGTACATATGGGAACTCTACCAACACTTCCTCAACCAGGTATCCTATAAGTGTCTCTGTTACAGCCACATGCTCAACATAGTCATCTGCAGTTCTGAGTTAACAGTAGGCAAGAAAAGTTCAGTCCTTACAGGTCGTACCACACCAGATATAACCAATGAATCTTTGCAAGATCTATGTGACCATATAATTATTCCTATTTCAATGCTAGGTATGCCAACTTCTGATCCTTACTGTTTAACACCAACCTTGATTAATACTGGTAGGGGTTAATGGTGAATGTTCTTTTGTCTCTTCAGCCTCCTCCTTTAGTAGGAATAGGAAAGAGGTACCTTTTCAAACTCAAAGCGTCTGTAAATTCTTAGATGTTGCAGTTTGGCAATTGTAAAATCGTAACCTTGTCTCAGAATGGGGAGACATGACTCCTGGTGTAAGTACCATAGGTGCTGATAGTGGTGAGTCTGATCGAGAGGGCATTTTTTTGTTTGCTCCTTAGAGGCAGAATTAATTTTTTGTAACAAGAAGAGGAGATCTTTTTTGTCCTGTATTCAATCGAAGGTTTCAACCTCTGGCTGACAAAGTTTGTCAACCTGCTTCAGAAGGTGGAACATCTATCCATGGCGAGGATGACAATTCTAAAGTTGATCACATGGCAGCCTGTAATGTTCTCTATTAGCCGTGAAAACTCAAATGTTTCTATGTCCTCTCCGCCTAGTTGAACACTTGCTTCAGCTGATTTCATGGGTTTCTCGTGTTCTGTTTTGTCAAGTTTGCGTCCAATGCCTCTGACACGGCTAGAATTATTGGCAGCTGCAGGTGCTCAGATTAAGTACACAGAAAAGGCATTCGACAAACAGATATCTCTCCTCAAACAGGTGGAACACGGCCCTTAAGCTCATAACTTCTTTTCATGGGAACTCTGGCCAATCTTCTTTTTCAAAAAGACAAGAGTTATTGGAAAAGTCTTATTTATGAGCCACTTAAAGAGTCACTACTGTTTTCTCCGCCATGGAGGGATCAATTATTTGCCTTAACAGTTTGGAATCTTCGAGAAGAAGTAAGCAAATAACCACAGACCGTGACGGTTGATGTCCTGGTTTCTGACATTGTGAAGAAAATAAACCAAATCTAATTCTCAGTTTAATGCCTACCATATAAAAACGTCTGGTCTGTGTTTTATTCAACGCAAAAGGAAAGATGACTCAAACCTTCTTCATCTAGTGGCAAAAAGTAAAAGTGTTAAAGGAGAAGCAGAGATATAAGGGATTATCTTGCCCCTTCAATAGTACTGCCCTGAGAGGAATTGGCCAGCGTTTCACAAAATAAGTTATGAAAATACGATATACTTACGGTCAACTCTAATCATTAGATTTTTATGTGAAACAAAGGCTATGTGCAGTTCGCGTTCAGTCTATTTCCATACATTCTAATCTGGACGCTTCCCTTTTGAAAAATGCTAGCCATCTGACTCTGAAGTTAGGTTTCCTTTTTAATTGAAAAAAATCAGAGATTGTTCCTATTCAAGGGTTTACTTTCCACTACACACAATAATTACCAGTGAGACATGTTCCAGGGAACCAGAATCTTACTGATGCATTGTCTCGTTTCCATAACTTAGTAAATGCAGAATGAGATCGTTTGCCACAAGTCTTAATTACAAGCTTCAGACTAACGTTTTTCCAATCCAATTCAATATCCGAAGGCGTTGGCAGTTCATGCAATGCCCTTTTCATTGACGGGGAAGTTCAACTACATGTTTCCTCCTTTTCGTCTTCTTTATAGAATTTTACACAGGATTCGCAAAGTTTTCTACAAGATCCTATTTATTTATTACGTCTGCACGCTAGGTTGCTGTCAGGTCTTCTTTAGACAAACATGATTTTCTGAAAAGCAACCAAGCGTTTCTCAGGGGCAATGCGGCAACAACCGGTGCTGTCTAATACTCAAACCTATATATCAGAATAATTTTAGAACCTTTTGCAATATAACAGAAAGTAATTTCTTGGAGAGGATGTACCAAATTTTGTCTAATTTATTATGGTAAAGTAGATTCAGTAATAAATTCTAAATTTTCAGAATTAAAATTTGTTTTTATTAAATAGATATTTACTATCATTAACAAATGTCCTATCATTTTCTCTTTATGCAGCTTTTGACAATGCTTTCTTTTTGTAGAAAAAAAAAGCGACGAAGGTAGAATGCGCCATATTGTATTGAGGTTATGTAGGGGAAGTTTGTTTTGTATTTGTATGCTGTTAGGGTTCATGTGAGCTGTTTTCTAAGTTTATCGTGTTGAACTTTTTCTTTACAAACGAAATCTTTATTACAAAAAAATAAATCAACTTCCCCGAAACTTAAAAGAAATTACAATCAAAATGCATGTACCAAGTCAGGAATTTGAAAGTTATTTTCCATTCGTTCCGTTGGTTGATAAAGTTTGATTTTGTCATTTATATGGACTTTCCTGTTTATGAATTCATCTTGGAGCTTTGTCATTTTGTTAAACATTTTTGAAAGACAGTGATGCAATGTCTTCAGATATTCTTTCCGCTTCTATCGCAATCATCTCCGTTTTGTAAAGGTCTCCAATAGTATTGATATTTTTGTGATAATGATATAATCTGTATATAAATTATTATTACACTCTAATTTTTTTAGTTTAATCAAGTCAAAATATATTCAGCTGAAATATGTTGTTTTTAGGTCAGTTCATGGCTAAGATTAGGAGATATGAGCAAATGTATTTATACTCATACAGATATATCTATCAACGATATTTACAAAATTTGATTAAAAGGTCTTCCCGCGATTTATGTTTAGAGCAACAAAACAAAAAGCCTTTTTATGGGAAAATATTGGTTTCTCAGTGTCATGGTCTTCTATTATCATAGAATTGACATACCAAAAAGTAAAATAACAAAAATACAGAAGTCCAAGGAAAATTCAAAAGGCAAAATCAAAAGCTCAAACACATCAAACGAATCTGTCATATTTCTGATTTTGTACAGGCCTTTCACTTGTATGACAGTCACGTAGAATTCCATTATATACTATTTTTGACATTTTTACCTATTATGTCTGTTTGTTTTGTTCACACATTGTTGTCAATATAATGGAATTTTATGCGACTGTCATCAAGTGAGAGGTTTAGCTAGCTATAAAACCACGTTGAATCTACCATTTTCTACATACAGAAATGCCTGTATCAAGTCAGGAAATGACAGTTGATTTCCATTCGTTTGATGTGATTGAGCTTTTTATATTGCCATTTTATAAGGGACTTTCCGATTTCAATTTTACTTGGAGTTCGGTATTTTTGTTATTTTACTTTTTAGTGAAAAAAATTAAGTGCGTACTTTTTATCCTGTCTTCGCTGTTACCAACAAATTTATTAATTACAACAATATCATACTTGTAAAAAGTGCAGTTACGTGTTGGAAACCAAGAACATAGAAGAAAAAATTAGCATTCATAAATAAATGAATAAATTTATCTATCCTCTTATGTCAATCATGTTACATGGTTACAGTAACATGATAGACGAGATTTGACTGAAACGTCATATATCGTTAACGTCATTGTACACACAAAAAAATGATGTACGTCGCCCAAATGTTTCTTTCCATAAACGCCATGTCATGTCTATGATAAAAACAACCTGAATAGAGGCAAAAGATACCAAAAGGGATACTTAAAACTCATATGTCGATAACGAATTGACAATACCATGGCAAAAACGAGGTTGATCTCAGTTGCTCCGGAAGTGTAAGCAAATCCTGCTCAACATGTGGCAACCGTTGTGTTGCTCATATAAGTACAAAAACGGTGATAAGTCTAATTCAGTAGGTCACATTCGACATTCTCAACGGACATTCGTTGTCAATTTCTAGATGCAAGTCAAGATATGAGTCAGAACTAACTATATCTGGTGTATCCTTTATGTCAAGTTCGATGGGATAGATACGTTCAATATAGTCACCAAAGAAATGTATTAGTGAGAGGACATCGTCTATATAGTGGAAAGTGAAGTTAAAGGATAATTCTAGCTTTTGTTTATTCTTCCTTTGAAGCTCCTGTATTGTTTGTTGAAAAACACTTCATTGAAACATAAAAAATATGTTGTCTATCAAGAAATCAGGCATCTTGATAATGTCAGTTTCAGAGAATTTTTTTTTTTAATCAGATTGATTTTTTTCAAAGTACGATTTGTCACTCCCTAAGACAAGATACTTGTTTTTACGTTGGTCCTTCCTTTTAATGAAAAAAAAAGTATAACAAAATACCGAACTCCAAGGTAAAATCAAAAAGAGGAAGTCATTAAAAACTGACAAATTCAAACGTGATCATCCAACGGAACGAGTGAAAATCAACTGTCATATCCCTGACTTGGTACTGGTATTTTCCGAAGAAAATATTTGGTTAAACCTGGTTTTATAGCTAGCTAATCCTCCAACTTGTATGATAGTTGTTTATAGTTCTGCTATACTGACACAATTGGATAAGCAACCCAAACAGACATAATAGGTTAATGTGGCAATAATTGGGATCTGTATAAATATACATAACAGACCTGCAGCGCAACTGACTACATACAAATAAATCTAACACTGGCGTCAACAAAAAAGAAGCTGTAGAGGATATTAAATTCGACAAAGACGCCAACAAAAGTTTTTTTTATAGTTGATAGTAAATTCAAAAGCAGGGCCAATTCATTGACTTGTATATTACATGTAGTTTGGAAAAGGGAATTACCGTGTAAAGGGTAGAAAAGTCAAATGTTATAATACTATTGCAAGAGGAAAGAGATTAAGATTGTATGTACTCTAACAGATATGTTTAGTATCCACATCTGATTCACGCCACCCCAGTAAGTGGGTTCTCAATAACTTTAAAGCCCGGCTGAAAAAATTGATGTTAATGCTTTAGAAAGAGATTTCGTGTCCTCCTTTACAAAAGACATAATTCGTTATAATCATAGGTTTTTGGAGAAAAAAAAAATCTAGTAGCTCTTTATTAAGTGTATTGTTTTTGAATATATTAAATTCAATACAATACTTATAAATGATATGTTCCACCAATAATTCTTATAATTCAAAACACACACATTATATATTGTAAAGCCCCCTTCTCCCAGATAGAGATAGGGTGTCACTTTTTTTTCGATTTATGAGTTTGAATGTCCTTTTGGTATCTTTCGCCTCTCTTTCAATAATATAATTATAATTGTCCTGCTTTCTTTAAATCAAAAAAGAATGGCTAATGTAGATACAAATATTTTGTTTTAAGGAGGATAAATCGTTCCTTGTAAAAAAAAACACTTTAATTCAAACAAAAAATCTCTCAAACTGACATTATCAAGATTGATTTCTTGATTGACAACATATTTGTTACATTTGAAAATATTCGGCATCCTAGGGGAACCAGCTGTGCAGCTCTTTTTGTGGACTTGTTCTTTTATTCATACGAGGCTGACTTCATACAGGAACTTCATAGGAAGAATAAAAAGAAGCTAGCTTTATCTTTTAGCTTCACGTTCCGCTATATAAAGTATGTCCTCTCACTAAATGATTTAAAGTTTGGTGCCTAAGTTGAACGCATCTATCCCATCGAACTTTAAAACATAATAAAGAAAGAATACAAATACAGTTATTTCTGCCTCATACCTTGACTTACATCTAGAAATTGACAATTAGGGTCGGTTAATAACAAAAATTTAAAGCTATGATTTCAGCTTCCCAAATTGTGAACTTTCTATTTCTATGTAGCAACATTTCAGCAACCCCTGTATATGGACTTATATCTCCAAGTTGATACGATATTCCAAAATTTGCATTTACTATCATGATTTTGTTGATAGAGGGTTGCTGCTTACAAGGAAGCTTTAAACCAAGAGTTTCAAGTGGTGATGTTGAAATCATCCCTTTGAAAATTTCATAGACGCCATCACGAGGGAGTTGACCGTAATGGAATATTTGTTTTATGGATAACGGATATGTTCCAACTGTCGTAACCACAACCCCGCCCTCTTTTTCTCGAATGTTACCTACCGAAAAAGACATCACCTGATTTGAACTTACATGAGCAACCAACACGACGCAGGTGTCACATGTGGATATTGATCTGCTTACACTTACAAAACACATAAATTCAGCTCCGGTTCTTAGTGATGTTCATGGTGCGCAGTATTTAGTTATCTGTGTTGTATTTTGTAGATTGTTATTTGTCTTTTTGGTCGTTTTTCGTTTTTTGCCATTGTATTGTCAATTCGTTATCGACTTATGAGTTTAAATTTTACTTTGGTATCTTCCTCATCTCTTTTACCATTGTCAAATGGTAACCATTTGATATTAAGGTTGTAAGCATACGCTTTTGATGTTTGAGACGTCCACAGACTTCGTTTTTTTTTACAAATTGATAGAAAAGAGACCCCCTGACTTAGGGACATCCCCTTGGCGACCAGCCAATATTTCAGTTAATTTTTTTAATAAGAATTTGTCGGAATGTCCACCGTTTTCAATTGCTAAAACTCTGGTTACATTGGGTAGTTCTAAGTAGGCCAAGGTTCCTATAGAAACTCCAAGACATATTCTCAACAGGGTATCCATTCTGTTTCTCTGTATGGCCTGACTGACTCATACAGCTACAAGCCTTTCGGGGTCATCTGAAGTCATTAGTACAGCAGCAGGCCACACATTTTCAGTTCTTACAGGTATGTTGTGGCTTTGAAATTATTCCTTCTTCAAAGCCAGGTGTGTCACCTTTTGTTCCTTGCAATTCAGCACCTAAATTGCCTTATTCTGGTCAGGATAGGAGTCTAGATCCTTTTGCTCCTTGAGCATCCTCATTAAGTATGGATAATAAAGCGTCTTTAAATGCTCAGACATAGGAGCTTGGCAATCTTCTGTCCGATCAAGAAAAGAGAGAAATGGCTCTTATTTGTAATATCATAGGTGCTGATAAGAGTTAGTCTGACTAGGAAGACAATTCTTAGTGAGAACATGGAAGTATTATACTTCGACTGGAGACAGGAGAAGAAAAGAAATATCCTTCTCCTATCTCCAGCCGAAGGTCTCATCAAGTTATTTCTTTTCGTCGCGAGAAGTCATATAGTCCTATGTCATCTCCGTCTCGTTGAGCAATTTTTTCATCTGATTCCATGGCGTTCTCGTGATGTATTAATGGTAATCTTTAGGGCTACAAATCCTTTTCTGATGCACATCATTGTTAAATGTGGTCTTGCTTACATGAATGGATCAATTGAATTAATCATTCATGTAAGATTTCAATTAGCAAATGTTCTGGCATTGGTCCTTCTCCTTTCTCTTTGAATCAAGATCAAGATCCACGATTCTCCTTTGTAAAAGTATGCTCCCGTGTGTTATAAAAGAGAGGCGAAAGATACCGAAGGGACACTCAAACTCATAAGTCGAAAACAGAAAAAGACAAACAGACAAACAACAGTACACAAAACATAACATAGAAAACTAAAGACTGGGCAACACGAACCCGACCAAAAACTGGGGGTGATCTCAGCTGTTCCGGAAGGGTAAGCAGATCCTGCTCCACAAGGTGTGACATCTATGTATTATTGTATCTCATGGTACTTATATAATCTTTTTTTCATTAATAAATACTGTTTTAAATTAACTAAACGAATGATATTGAACAGTTTTCCTATGGCCACTATCAATTATGTTACAGAGTGATAGACAGATTAAAAATTCCATTAAAAAAACCCGTAACATTACTCGATTGTTTCAATTTGTTTGTCCATGTTAAGGAGAAATGTAATGCGGGGGAAATATTCAGCTTAGGGGTAAAAGCAATTTGTTTTCGTGGTAGGAAAGCATAAACATATATATATATATTTATAAAAATTGCGGTTTTTATCCAACGCAATCATAGGTTTGAACGTTGTTTTCAATCTGTTTTTTATTGTTTTCTGTTTGGTATCAAATTAATAATTTTAAAAGATCCATTTTATAACAACTTGTGACCCGTTTATTTGGCAATCGCCAATGGCAGTCAGCAGGGTTTAAGAACATCTGTTGTTCGACCTGTTAGTCAAATGCGTTTTGTTAAAATATACTTTTTCACTTTTCTGGTCTTTTGGAAAATGTTGTTTGTGCTGTATTTAGACCTCTCTAACAAGAATTTTTGTTTTGCAGGCACAAGTAAAAAATTTGCGGTTTTTATCCAAAGCAATCATAGGTCTGAACGTTGTTTTCAATTTAGACTTGTAAATATATATATATATATATATATATTGTAACGAAATGTTGGTCCCCTGAAATGGAACTTGTTTCCCCTAAAATTGTGTGATGACGTTGTTTTAATCGTACCGATAATTGACTTTACTTATTATATATTTCTTGTATAACAATGTCAATGTTTAAACATTGTTAACTCTAAAACTTTTTATTATTCTTGCCTATGTTTTTTACATTCGGGACACTTCTGAATTGTTTATTTCAATTGACGTACAACGACGTCAGTTCCGGTTTTGGTAATTTAGGTATTTTCCTAAATGGTAAATGGTAAACCAAAATGGTAAATGGTAAACGAAATCGGTAAATTGGTTTACCTAAGTATAAATACGGCGGAGAATACAGATAAGTCTGTAGCACGATTTTACCCTGGGCAAGTAACACTCGCTAATTCCAAGCTATTTTGATATACGTACTGATACCATGTACCACACCAAGTAGAAACCAGACAGCCAACACTATTACAATGTCCGAGGAGACGACGTCCGTATAATGTGGTTTTGTTAATTCCTTTACAAGTTACATTTAGAGAATAACTTCTCGAGAGTAACTTTATCTTTTGGCATTGAATTTGATTTACAATTTGCCAACTACCAAACTACAATTAGTAAACTTCCTGGGTATATTTTTCCGCTGTCCATTTCCTTTAATTCACGATAGATGGTTAATAAAGTATTTATCTGTTAGACTAGAATACTGTTAAGTTATTTAATATTTATATGTATTGTTGATATTTAATGCATCTTAAAGTTAATACAACTTGATTTTATTTAACGAGTCTGTTATTCTTACAAACATCGAGAGTTACCATACAAAAACCTATACTCCAATCTACCCCTTTATATCCGAGTCATTACCTTACCAGAGGAACTAACCTTACCAGTGTGTATTCAGAATACCAGAGTACCACATAGTACCACGATTCCAGAGTACCACGCTACCAAAGAAGGGTCACCAGTTATAACTTTTATTTCTTATATACTCGTTTTTATAGCAACGTACTAAGGGATAAACATTTATAGTTTAACACTAAGGCCCGACCGCTCGGTTTTCGTTACAATATATATATATATATATAAAAATATATATATATGCCATTGCCGATTGCCAAATAAACGGATCACTAGATGTAACAAAATGGATCTTAATTATTAATTTAATAAAACAGAAAACTTTTTGTAGTATTTTGGTTGTTTCGAATTTCGAACCTATAATTGCGAAAATTGCATGAATTTGGTATGATATTTATAGATATAAGAAGATGTGGTATGAGTGCCAATGAGACAAATCTCCATCCAAGTCAAAATTTATAAAAGCAAACCAGTATAGGTCAAAGTACGGTCTTCAACACGGAGCCTTGGCTCACACCGAACAGCAAGCTATAAAGGTCTCCAAAAATTACTAGTGTAAAACCATTCAAACGGGAAAACCAACAGTCTAATCTATATAAAAAACAAGAAACGAGAAACACTTATGAACCACATCAACATACGACAACTACTGAACATCAGATTCCTGACTTAGGACAGGTGCAAACAATTGCAGCGGGTTTAAACGTTTTAATGGTACCAAACCTTCACCCTTATCTGAAACAATAGTGTAACATCACAACATAGAAAGACACACTAATAAATATCAATTGAAATGGCTTAACTCAATCAAAACACATATTAACACCAGTGAACATACACTGAACAAATAAATTTGATCTATGATAGAATGTAAATACAAAATAAATAAACTAAGGGAAGAATAATTAAAGTAACATGTTTGCAATTACTTTAAACACAGGTAAATGAAAATAATTTTGTTGTTAGATATACGTGTACAGTTCAAATGGAGAAAGAAAATATGTTTACAAAATAAATAATTTTGATGTTCATAGTACGAAGAAGTGAAAATTTATAGTAATACCAAACACTTATCAAAGCTGGTATATAGACCAGATATAATCCTGAATAAGTAAACATTAAATAACAAAACAGCATTACAATTAGTATCAACAGGTCAGATAAACAAGAAAGTACGATTTGAGAGTAATCGCAGTTACTGACAGCTTGGCAAAAATGTTTAGGAATTTTTGGTTCTCAATGCTCTTCAACTTCGTACTTTATGTGGCCTTTTAACAATTTTTGATTCGCGCGTCACTGATGAGTCTTTTGTAGACGAAACACGCGTCTGACGCAAATACTAAATTTCAATCCTGGTATCTATGGTGAGTTTATTTACAACCACTGGGTCGATGCCACTGCTGGTGGAGTTTTAATTCCCCGAGGGTATCACCAGCCCAGTAGTCAGCACTTCTGTGTTGACAAGAATTATCATTCATATGGTCATAATTATAAATTAACTGTTTACAAAACTTTGAATTATTGAAATACTAAGGCTTTTCTACCTCAGGAATAGATAACCTTAGATGTATTTGGCAAAAATGTTTAGGAATTTTTGGTTCTCAATGCTCTTCAACTTCGTACTTTATTTGGCCTTTTAACATTTTTTGATTCGAGCGTCACTGACGAGTCTTTTGTAGACGAAACGCGCGTCTGGCGCAAATACTAAATTTCAGTCCTGGTATCTACGATGAGTTAATTTACGACCACTGGGTCGATGTCACTGCTGGTGGAGTTTTAATTCCCCGAGGCTATCACCAGCCAAGTAGTCAGCACTTCTGTGTTGACAAGAATTATTACTGATATGGTCATAATTATAAAGTAACTGTTTACAAAACTTTGAATTATTGAAATACTAAGGCTTTTCTACCTCAGGAATAGACAACCTTAGATGTATTTGGCAAAAATGTTTAGGAATTTTTGGTTCTCAATGCTCTTCAACTTCGTACTTTATTTGGCCTTTTAACATTTTTTGATTCGAGCGTCACTGATGAGTCTTTTGTAGACGAAACGCGCGTCTGGCGCAAATACTAAATTTCAATCCTGGTATCTATGATGAGTTTATCTAGTTAAATATAAAAAAACAATTAATAATAAAAAAAATCATGCATCAGAGACTAAAATCAACTAAAACACATCCCAGGGATTTAGTATTTTAACGTCATGGACAGTCAAAGAAGACATGACTTATGCAATGCCAAAAATAAATGTATCGACAGGCAGTAGGATAGTTAGGAGTTAACCTCTTTATAGATCAAAATGAACGTGGGTGTGTCTTTATACATCCCGTTTTAAAAGAATACAAATTTAGTTATGTTTTAATTTGCTGATAACAAAATCGATATTATTGCCAATGTAAACTATATTCAAAGATCTAATTACAACATTGGTAAGATAACCTTTACTAATAAGTTTGTTTAAAGGTTCGATGAGTTGACACGGATCACATAGTGATTTCTGCGCTTTAAGTACAATATTACCGTAAAATTTAGGATGTGAAATACCGTTTTTAATCAGTTTTCTACTGTTACAGCCAAATTTACTAATCAAATCTTTGTATCTATGAAAGAATGTAGTAAAAGTTTTACGTAATTTATGGTAACGAAATCCCTGACTTAATAATTTACCAATGATGCATTGATTACGTTCGTTAAAATCTATGACATCACTACACACACGGGCATAACGAACGAGTTGGGATATATAAGCACCGTATGATGGAGCCAAAGGAACATCGCCGTCTAAAAAAGGAAAATTAACAATAGGGAATGAAAAGTCGTCTCTTTTATCGTAAATTTTAGTATGGAGTTTTCCTTTAGAGATTGAAATGTCCAAATCTAGAAAAGGACAACTACTGCTGTTTATATTAGATTTAGTTAAAAGTTAGTTATTTTAGGTAAATTTCGGTAGTATGTTTAGAGAACTCTGGATTATTTAACGAAAAAATATCATCCAGATAACGGAAGGTATTGTTGAATGTATCAACCAAATGTAACAATGACGTGTCTTTACTGAGTTTGGTCATAAACTGAGATTCATAGCAATACAGGAATAAATCTGCTATTAAAGGGGCGCAGTTAGTTCCCATAGGAATACCTACTACTTGTCGATACACTTTATCGCTGAAACGTACATATATGTTGTCCAGGAGAAAATTTAAAGCTTCAATCATATCTTCACATTTCCAGTTAGTGTATCTAGCATACTTTCCTTTTTCGTTACAGAAAAAGGCTCTTGTATGTTTTTAGTTTTAATTCATTTATATGTTTTGGAGTTTAGTGTGACGTCCATTTTCATTGAATTAGTACACAATTTTATTTAGGGGCCAGCTGAGGACCACCTCCGGGTGCGGGATTTCTCGCTGCGTTGAAGACCCATTGGTGGCCTTCGGCTGTTGTCTGCTCTTTGGTCGAGTTGTTGTCTCTTTGACATATTCCCCATTTCCATTCTCAATTTTATTTAAACGAGTTATAGCAAATAAATTAAATTAAATCATATCAACTACTAAGTTCACTACATATCGGCACGCGGATCTAATTTTTGCCCAAAACGTATTTTCTTCTATAGTGTTATTAACTGACTGTTTCTGTATTGGCCCTGTTATAGATTCGAGGTCAGCTGTATTGGACCCGAGACTTGAAGAGTCGAGGGCCAATACAGCTGATCGAGAAGATGGACAAAATTGTTACTTTTAACATATGGAATAAATCATGCATTGGGTTTTAAGCAAATGGAACTTGTGGTATTGATTCTTTAGTAGTGAGTATCAATAGATCATACAGATAGTGTGTAACATTCAATATACAAAAGTTATACAGTATAGAAAAAAAAAGTTTGCAGCTTACTGCATGAACTTACTGACAAAAGATGCCTTAATTAATTATGTAATTTATGAGTCAGAATTCAGAAAAATACTTAACTTTTTACAAATGACAATTTCTAATCAGAAGTGTTACTTCGATTCGTCTTGTAAGGCTGCATCTTAAAAAAAGGGATCCGCTATAAGATTAACGTATTTGTTTTCACAAAGCATGTGTCAGGGATATCCGCTTTACACTATGCTCTTCGGTACAAGTTTATTTACGTTTTTAACTACCATTTATTTATTTGTCATTTTGACAAAATGTATTACGGTACTTTTATGAAAGATGACGCGGTTTGGTTTAAATGGGAATGTGGAGGTCTGCAATTCATGTCACTTTTTTTCCATGTATTTACGTTTATTTACCTTTTTATGTAAACGAGTTACATATGACAATGTAAGCTTACTGATCCGGAAGACCTAGAGGCCAATGTGTATTGGACTGATAAATGATTTGAGGTGATGGAATTTACCCGTATAAAGGTGCGTAACAACAGAAACTGGCATAATAAATCTGAAGAACAATAGGCTATTACTACAAAAGTTCAGACACAACAAAAAAGATATTCACGAAACACTTGAGGAAAGAAGCTTGGTAAGTGCTTGTTAATGGATATATATAATTCGGTTTCTTCAAGTACTTTGTAATTTTGTGACTTAAAGATGCGTTTTGTATAATAATAATAATAATAATAATAATAATAATAATAATAATAATAATAATAATAATTTTATTATCATTATTATTTTTTTTTTATTCTATGGCATTGGTAAAATTTAGGGTCGTCTATAATATACTTTACGATTACTGTTGATTCATTAATATTCGTTGGATACTAATTTTCGTAGATTTCGTGGGTATAGGGGAACTATGAATTCAAATGTTCAACGAATTACAAATTTTTTAAAGGAATGTATTCAGACTTTGCCAAAACCACGAAATTAAATATCCACGAATATGCAAAATTTCCTCAATCCACGAAAATTGGTACCCTCGAAAATAATGAATCCACAGTAATCCCAATTCTTATATATTCTGTTAAAACTCAGCAAAATAAGTTGAAATTTTATTCGTGTAGGCATTACCAGTTTGACTGAGTGGTAAAGCGATACCGTTGAGGGTGCAGCAATGTTCAGTGGCAGTCTTTGGTGTCTGGTTGATTTTTTTATTATATATTATAATAACACTTAATTTATTCTTTACTGGTCTATTTTGAGGTGGCTTTGGTTAAAATAATGCTCCGATTAAGGCCAACTACCTTATATTTTTTAGGACTGGGTATGGATTGACCACAAGATGTTCTTTGATTTGTGTGTATTTAATATTACAAAAATGTTATCTTTCATCTACCCCATTTACTTTTATTTTCGTTTGAAAGTAAGATGGTGCGTTATGCTCGAGGTCAAATTGTATGTTGACCATCTTATAACCTTTTTATCAGATACTGATTACAGATTCATGCCACGAGCATTAGATTTTGTATATGAAACAGGTGCGATACATGATTTTATTTGTCGATAGCCATTAGAGGTTATGCAGAAGTTACAGCAATAGAAAAGTTTAAACATTCCAGTTCTGAATGATAACTGTGATATGCAGAGGAATAACACTATATATTATTGAGATTATCACGTCGTCAATTATATCAGAAATAAAACTTTTGACAGTATATGTATACTGTTGTAATAATGCATAACAGATAGTTTTTTTTTTGTTTGTTTTTGTTTTTATTAACAAAACAATATTGATTTTAACTAATAATTATAAACTATATAAATGTTGTAGGATGGATTTAAAGCACGTGATCATTTGTGTTTTCCTGGTTGTACCTGCTGCACCTGATTCTTTCTTTGGTGATTTGTTTGATTTCGATTCCAGTGAAGGCATTGACATTGATGACTTTTATCCGTTCATAGATGATGATTATTTGCCTATCAAGAGATATGCGACAGGAGTGTGCTATTTCAGGTTGGATAAAACCTATTATCCCAGAGAATTTGAGGCAACTATTCAGTTGGATTCGATGACGTTAGATATGACGGTACGTATTTTATTTGATACATCTGTAAAGAAATGTTTAAAGGGTTTTTTTTTAATATTATGTCAATGATCAAACCTATACAGTTGTTGGGAAAAATAATTTCTATGTCATTTGGTCACTGGTGGAGAGTTGTCTGATTCAGTGGCGGATCCAGAGGGGTTCCGGGGTTGGAACCCCCCCTTTTTTTTGGACGATCAATGCATTTGAATGGGGACATATAGTTGGAACCCCCCCTTTATCCTGGGTTAGGAACCACCCCTTTTTTAAATGGCTGGATCCGCCCATGTGATTGGCAGTCAAACCACATTTTAAACGGGATTGGTTGTAGTCGAGGAACTTGGGATTTGATGCCAACAAGCGTAAAACCTCTGCTCTCAGGAATACATGTATCTGATGAAAATTATTCTAGAAACAGGTGTCCGTAATCTTACATAATTGTTACGCTGACAGTTTATATCTCAGTGAAACATTTGGACAAGAAAATAATATGGAAAAATATACTATTGAGGGAATTTCATATTTAGTTCATTCCTTTTTGGAATCTGTGTTTATCTAAGCGATGCAAATAGTACAACAGACAAAACACTTGCAACCTTGTAACTAGTTTTGAAGTATTTTCTTTTTTCTTACCGGTACTGATATATACGCTGTTACAAATAGGAGGTTTTCTTGACGTCAAACGAACCAAGCGTATGACCAACACAATGCCAGTAATGAACCATTTTATCAATTACTAACAATGATAAACAGCGGTTTTGGATGAACCGATTCATTCCGCTAATGACAGTAACTTGACCATTTGATGTATACTGTTGGCATGCTAGATGAGCGGTTTTTAGTATATGTCAAGTTTATATCTATACTAGGGGCCTCGGTGGCCGTGTGATCTTAGTATTTATCTATAGTCATCACTATAAAAAACGGAGATTTGGTGTGCTTGTCGTTGAAATAAGGACGTGGATGTAAACAGCTATAGGTCAACAATGAGCAAAACACCATACCGTATAATAATTTATCAAAAGGCCCTGGCATGAAAAAATGCAAAACAATTCAAACAAGAAAATCAAAGACTTGATTTATGTTACAAAAAAAAAACGAAAAATAAATATGACAAACAGTAACTAACCCCAACCACTGAATAACAGGCTCCTGATTTGGAACCGACATATAATAAGATTTGCGCGTTTAAACATTTTTGTGGGCGTTCAACACTCCACCTAACCTAGTATAGTGGTATAACAGCACAGCATTGAGCAAACTGTAAAGATCAGTTGATAAAATACGCCACATTGCACACAAAAAAAACAACTAACAAAAAGACAAAAGACCGGTCTATGAGTACTCGCAGTTATTGTAAGCTAGTTTATAGCCAATTACAACTTATAATTCTTTTTCCTAGACTAACATATCAATCAGTACATATTCAAAGGCTTTAGTGTAAAGACTGTCTGTCTACATAAACAATCTGAGAAATGCATGGCCATGCCAAAATATAGGTATCAACAGGATGCAGGACCATACGTTTTCATAATTAACTAGCAAGACATATTTAGATATATTTTAATTCACTAAAAACAAAATCAATGTCTTAATGTTAGTAGCGAAGAAAATAATATTCAAAGATCTAAAACTCTTGATGTCTACGGTACTTTCCGGATACTCCAGCTCTCACCACCAATATAAACTCTGAGGTCTATGGTTCTGTCCGGCTCTCACCGCCAATAAAAACTCCGAGGTCTATGGTTTTCTCCTGATACTCCGGCTCTCACCACCAATAAAACCTTCGAGGTATATGGTTCCAGGGGCGGATCCAGCCATTTTTAAAAGGGGGTTCCCAACCCAGGATAAAGGGAGGTTCCAACTATATGTCCCCATTCAAATGCATTGATCGTCAAAATAAAAGGGGGGGTCCAACCCCCGGAACCCCCCTGGATCCGCCACTGGTTCTCTCCGGATACTCCGGCTCTCACCACAAATAAATACTCCGAGGTCTATGGTTCTCTCTGGATACTCCGGCTCTCACTACTGATAAAAACTTCGAGATCTATGGTTCAGTTGGTTCTCTCCGGATACTCCGGCTCTCACCACCAATAAATCTCCGAGGTCTATGGTTCTCTCCGGATATTCCGGCTCTCACCACCAATAAAAAGTCCGAGGTCTATGTTCTCTCCGGATACTCCGGCTATCATCACTAATAAAAACTGGCCGCCATGATATAACCAAGGTAGGTTCAGTGTGGTGTTAACTCCAACATACATAAATCTGTTCTAGTAAACGTGTCTTCTCGGATATTAAACATGATTTAAAAAGAAATAAACACAGCGGAATGTTGCTATATAGTTGTAAATAATTGATACAAAAAAAAAATCATCTTTATGGTCTTGTTTTTTCAGGCAAAAAATTATCAAACGTTCAACCAAGATGGTCTAGGAATGGAATATAAGTTGACAAATTTGCGAACTCAGTACTCAGGATTTCGATGTTTAAGATTTAAAATTTCGTATTTTGGATGGAGAGTTCCAAATTATTGGTGTTATGTGTCACATGGACCAACAAAGCTACCATCAACTACACCATCGATAACACCAACATCAACTTCACCACCTACAACATCAACATCGGCTATACCACCTGAAACATCGACGTCAACTACACCCCCTATATCATCAACAACAACTACACCGCCTATAACATCAACAACAACTATACCACCTACAACATCGACGTCAACAACATCTCATACAACAAAAACCACTACAAAAACCGACAAGACAACTACAAAAATTACTCTTGAGCCAACAACAACAACGTCGGCAACAACAACAATTAATAAGACTCCATCATATAGTTCACCACCAGCTACAACAGTGGTAACACCTACAACCCCACCGACAACTTTACCCACAACCACAGGTACACCGATAAAAACAACTTCTACAAAGCCAACCACCACCCTGTTCAGCACTTCAACAACACAGAAAACATCACCAACCACGCTTAGGACTTCAACTTCAACAAAGGTTACATTACCAACCAGACTACCACCTCCAGAGCCAGCATAATGTCATTTAAATGTTTTATTGCAAACGTTTTTTTGTTATTGCTCAAAGTATGGTGCAATTGTTAGCAGACAATTGTGCATTAGTTGATGTTTCATACAACTAAGCTTCTGATAAAAGTGAGAGAATACATTATGAGTTGTCTAATGTTTTGAATGGGAAACAGCTTGAAATGTTTACACGAACTAGCCTTACAGTCGTGCATGATAAGGTGATATCTCAGCATATTCAAAGAAGTGTGTATGCCTTTTGTTGAAACCGTACATTTTACAAAGACTATCAGACAGAAAGTTTTCTAGTTTATTATATTTTTAAACCATGTTTCATATCCCATTTGCTGTGAAGTAAAAAAAAAGAAGATTAAATTCGCCTTTTATATGCATTTTTCCTTATTTTATTTTATTTACATTCCTTAATGTATTATTTTAGTTGGTACGTGCTAGTGTTTGTAAAAAATATAGGGCTTATGTCTCATACTATATATAAAATAGCACCTAGTTTGTTGTGTTTTGTGACATTCCTATTGAAATAAAAAAATTACTCAAATATTATAGAGTGTTAACTAGTCTAGTTAAACATATGATAGATTTGTCACGTGTTTTGACCTTTGTTTACACTACTGATGTGATCGTATTACAAAATTTCTTATGATCCTATAATGTATACACAAAAAGCTAAATTAGAGTGCCGTCAAATTAACTAATATTTTCCGTAAAAACATTAACGCTTATGATAGCATGTGCAACCAGTATCGAATCACATAAACTAGTTGTAATTGCAAAGGCTATGCATTTGATTACTGAGGACTTATCTTTATAAGGCAGATGTGGTTTGGTAGGATAGAATGCTGTGACGGCTGTCGGAGACCTGCTTAACTTTTTGTAGAATTCGCATTTTCATGACAGTCAGTATTAATTGAAAGCAATATACATTAGTTCAGTATTATATTATTGTTTGTTAGTATTTGTCAACAACAAATGATATATGATATATATGATTCGCTTTTACAAATGCGATTTTAATTTACATTGCTTTATGTCTTAAAGGGTTAAAAGACAGAAATCTTCTTTTTGTTTGTTAAACATAGGAACCATCTAACATAAACATCGTTTTTAAAAACTATTTTGTAACTTTCATTCTTTTCAATAAATAAATTACAAAATTTATGGACATAAAGGTTAACTGTACCAGCCTGGTTTAACACGAAACGGTATTATGTTATGATTGACTCAACCATATTACGTATTTGTCTTCGTTTGATCTCGAGGAAATACGGGGATGAGTTTAGAGATTGATAGTACAAAACACAAGTTGTGTTCAAATGGGTACTAATTGGCTCACTGTTTTTTTTTTTTTTTTTGTATTCATATGAAGCAAAACCTTCTCAAAGATAAAGAAATTCAAATGCTTAAGTTTTACGTTCAGACACATTAGTGATGTCCTGTCGCTCAGTAACCCATATTTCAATGAGTGAGCTAGACATAAAGGTTACTACTGAAACAATAAGTTCGGCATCATATTTTGATTTTTTAAATTTAAAATGACACTGATGAACGACCCGAAACAAACGTGGTGATTTAAGTTTTCCCATAGTCAACATTCCACTTTTCAGTAGTGATATATCCAATCGTATGATGTTTTCATATCTAGAATTGATATGTTGTGAGGTTGCACACGTGTTGCTCGTCAACAAGGCGTACTGCAAAGTCTCCCGCAGCAGGGTAAAGGGGATTATTGACTGAAATCAATACTGAACAAGCTTGACGGTCGCCTTCACTCATTGGTTGACCGATAGGTCTCTCAACTAAAGAGAGACACGTTTTCTTTATCTTAGATCTTAAAAAAACTAAATAAACAGCTGCGCCACGAGCGCATGATACGCCCGTCGTCTTGTGTGCGAGGTTTAATGCAATAATCTTAAATCGTTTCTGAGATACGGCTCCACATGTGAAAACCCCCTTTTTTATAAAAAAAAAAAAATCAAATATAATAAAATTTTGAATCATCACCAAAAAGTATACAGATCTTTAGATTAATATAATTAAGAAGTGTGTAAAGTTTTAAGCAATAATCATAAATCGTTTTTGAGAAACGGCGCGACATGTGAAAACCCTCCCTTTTTTTACAAAAAAACTCAATAATTCTAAAATAAAATTTTGAATCATCACCAAAAAGTATACAGATCTTTAGATTAATATAACTAAGAAGTGTGTAAAGTTTTAAGCAATAATCTTAAATCGTTTTTGAGATACGACATGTGAAAAAAAAAAAATCACCCCAACTGTTTTAGTTACAAAGTCCCGTAACTCAAAAAGTTTTAATCTTATTTTCGCCAAAAAGTATACAAATTGTTTGACCATCATAAGAAACAACTATGTTAAGTTTCATGCAATTTGGATATGTCGTTCTCAACTTACGGTGCGACATGTGGACGCCGGACAAACGGACAGACAGACAGACGGACGCCGGACATTTGTATACCATAATACGTCCCGTCAAAGTTTTGACGGGCTTATAAAAGTATTCATATCTAAACTTTTACCGATTATTTCCTGTTGAGAAATGTTTTTCTTATTCTGGATGCGCATGACGAGTGATTCATCCTTATACTTATAGAGACACTTTCCCTTTCGACGAACCCGAGGTCGCTCCGTTTGGAGTTCGTGTAATTCCCTTGGTTATTATATTTCAAATGGATTCACGAGTTCAGAACATCAGTAAACTGCAGTTGCCTCATGAAATCAATTCCAGAGGCACATGGTATGAACACTGATTTACAAATTAAGACAAATAGCAATATGTTAGGATATTCTTTTGATAATTTGATCTGTCCTTACAAATAGGTTTAAATGGACCATAAATGTACATATAATAACATACCAAACATATCACATCATACCGTACACATCAAAATACTATTTATGTGTCCAGCAATTAATAACAAAATCAAAGCATGTCATAGAATAAAGGTATGTCGTGTTTTGATACATGACCCTATAGATAGGGGTTAGCGTGTTTTGGATTTGGTGTTTTGGGTCAAGATAGTACTATCCGCTTGCATAGGATCGAACCAGGTGAGATGTATCCCAGAAAATGTACTTTAACATAAACGGTTCAAGTTTTTTTTTGTGTATACGTATTTGTTTTCTTAGTTATCTTTATTTCGTAGTTTACAATGACATTTAATAACTGACAAAATAAAACAAACACTAAATTTTCTGAATTCCACTGAGAAAATAGGAATTGGTCAGTTGGTAACTGACTTCCTCAATAGATAAATAGGTAAATAGCTATATATTTGTATAGAGTTCCGATAGAAAAAAGAGCTATTAAATCTATATAGCGACAAATTCAACCACACCAGCCCGAGTTAGAAGGAATTTTAAGAGACCCTGTACTGGGTTTAAAAATGATGGTGTGGGGAGGAAGAGGGGGGGGGTACAAAACCACTATGTCCATATAGTAATATAGTATAGATGTCAGGATAGCGATTCAGGCTGCTTTTGTCAACGCCTAACAGAAATTCCCCTGGAAACAAATTTGTCATAAACAATGCTATAATATCTGTTCAAGTTTGAACAAATATTCTACACCTTTTATTCCGTAAAGAACAAATTCTGTAATATTTGTTCCAGTGAAATAAATATTACACAATATTTCTTCCATTTGGAACTTATATAATGAAAGAACTGCTATTTCATGACACTTTCAGCTCCTGGTGTAAAATTAATTATGATGAAAGTCTTGAAAACTTGGAACTTTTAAAACTTGTTTTCAAAAATATTTTAAAAGATACTTTGAGTAGCTATCAAATGAATATTGCTTTATATAGATTGACTATATTTTTGGGAGATGTGGTATGATTGCCAATGAGACAACTATCCACCAGAGACCAAATGACATAGAAGTTAACAACTATAGGTCACCGTACGGCCTTCAACAATGAGCAATTCATACCGCATAGTCAGCATTGTCTTGTTTCGAGTTTAGATCTCCTGTGTTAATAGTTTGTCATCTTCTTGTTTTGCTTCAAATATCCTTATATTGATATTCTAAACCATAACTTAATAGTTAAAGAGAAGAAAACCGTTAAGCTACAAGGAGAAAAAAAATTCTCACAATTTGAAAGATTGTCCAAATCACTGTATAAGGATTCTTTTTACGGGCACTTTATAGTTTTAGTTCTACAAGACTGTATCAAATTGGTTTATATAATCCTACGTCATTTTGTCTAAGATATATTTTTATTGACTAACACAATATAATATTACATACGGTGCACGCATGTCTGATAAAATAGAGAAAGTAAAAGACAGTGAGCGTAGAATATTACAATCAGTTCAATACTAATGGAATTTAAGACCCCAACAACCGCACCAACTTCAACCATCACACACAGGAAAAGAAAAGAAACTTAACAAGTTAAAGTTTGTTCCCTTGCAGTTCTGTATACGTATAGAAAAACAGATATCGAATATGCAAAACGATTGTCTGATTTTGCCGCATATTTGTCAAGGTTCCAAGCCGGAGATATGCTCAGCTGATAAATGTCACTAAAGTCAAGTGTGTCATTTTTGATGAATGGTGATAAAAACTACATTTTACCTGTATAAAGGTGTGATTAGTGGGATGAGGATAGTAAGTCATGGTACCATAGTCATAAAAGCCACGGAGGTAAGAGGTGGAAATTAACGATTTCATCATATAAGGTAAGGAGTGATAGTATGATAAATCAACTACAAAATACACGGAAAGAGTAACTCATAAATTTGTAACCGTATTCTATAGCATAAAATTTCAATTATTCAATAT
Source organism: Mytilus coruscus (assembly GCA_017311375.1). Classification (NCBI taxonomy): domain Eukaryota; kingdom Metazoa; phylum Mollusca; class Bivalvia; order Mytilida; family Mytilidae; genus Mytilus; species Mytilus coruscus. The sequence continues at coordinate 24,745,919 of CM029601.1, read as the reverse complement.
TACAAATTTTTGAAATTTTTTGAACTGGTGAACAAATGAATCCATAATTTTGGCGTAAAAGTTTTAATATTACATTAAAAAAACTTCCAAGAGTATGCAAACCTCAAGATGCAAACACCCCTTTGACTATTTCATAAACCTAATGGTATATGTCAGCTGTAACGGGATGGTAAAAATAATACATAAAAGGTAGATTTAAATGAGGGATTAGGAATTGAAGAAAAAAAAATAAATATCAATGTTAAAAAACCAACAAGTCAAACAATATAGTCATGCAATCTAAATTTGATTAGCATATTTACAAGAAGGATGTAAATAATTTAGTATCTAAATTCTTGTTCCTAGTCATGGATAAATTTAGATACTAAGTTAAGTGTTTTTGTTATTCTTCAGTACATAAACATATAACGGTAAGTGTTTTCGAATTATCTTTTTTTTTAATTTTGCAGAATGAACACCAGATATGTATGGTTACTATTTGTCAGTTTTGTGTCTGGGAGTTTCGGATTTATTGGTGAAATGTTAGATACTATGGAGGATATACCATTACGATTTGTCTCCGGAACATGCTTTTTATTATTACATCAAACTTATGATCCTGGAGAATTTGAGATGCGTATTCGGCTGAATAAACCCACCATAGATCTTTATGTAAGTATATTCGGCTTTGAGCGTTCCTGATGAAGGTAAATCCAGAAACTTATAAAGTGTTGTTTTCCGTTTTCAACAATTAAGCATAGTTTATAATTTTGATACACAGTATTGAACTGTCAAGCTGAATGAATAATAATTATAACCAAACTGTTTACATACTAGATAAACAGCTATTTGATCTCCGCTTAGACAAATGTTAGTATTTTTTTTTCCTAAATGTTATTAAAGAGGATTAGTTTTCCAAGTGCAGCAGGGATAGCTAAGTATGTGTTTTCTCTTTTTAACTCCCTCTTACTGAAAAATAATGTTATTTATTCACTTACTTTCTCTAATAAATCGTTTCATTCACATAATGTAAAAATACTTTCTATGATAAATTTGAGTAATTAAATAACATGTCATTTGAGTATGGTCCATTTGATTTTATGGCTAAGGTTTACCACAAATATGGTTACTGGTCTGGTTTAGTGACCTCGAATTGATGTAGGCCAGTGTAAGTTTCAATATTTACAATAGAGTTTTTTAATTGCCAAGGTTTTTATATATATACAAACACTGTGTGAAACAACACATGCATTTTATTTGTCAACAGGGGCTCTCAGGATGAGAAGAACAGTCATAATAATCAATACATATAATACAAACAGATTCCGACATATGAACTTGGTTCTATATTTGCATATAATCAAGTGTATATTAAAGAGGCAGTGTGAAGATTGAATACGCCAAATTCAAAAAGACATGTTAAATTCTAGAAATAAGATATAATCTTTGTCGAGTGATAAACACTAATGAAACTTTTCCGTATAATAAATATTGACTAAATATAAATGTCTTATGCATTTATTAGTCATATCATTTTGCTTATTATTAATATATTTGTCAAGTTACTTTTAATCTAAAGATTTATTACAATTACAAATGCCCTTTATTTGAAAGCTTTAAGCTGACTTATTGTGTATAAAAATACATATTTTCGTGTTAGAAGTATACTTGGTGTGTCATTTACCTTGTAGCCTTCTTTATTAATAACATGTCTATATGAAATTGTTTTCTGGGATGCTTTTAACCTTTCTTAAATTAAATATCAACTTTCTGTCATTGTTTCTATCTAATACTTAATCTAACATCATGAACTCGTGATGCTACATAGACACGTTCAGTATAAAGGTCGTGCCTGTAAATAGTATGCCAAACAGAGAAAGTATTTTTTACCATTTATTGTTCTATTGACGAAAATTTTTATCATCATAGCCAAAATATTTGATCTATTTCAAACTTAAAAAAAAAGCCATGCGACAGAGTAGTCCAATGTTACTAAACTTATTTTTCACAGCCGCTGTTGTAGTTGTTGTTAATATTGATATTTCAATGTTTAAAGATAACTGTTTATTTATTTTTCAGTCTTCAAACTTCTTCTCATTTGATAGGCAATATCATGGTATGACATACCGGATAATAAACTTAATACCCTTGAAATCTGGACTTGCTAGTATAAGATTTACTGTTGGTTATTTCGGATCTCGCTATCATAGTCCACGCTCTTGGTGTGAAAGAATAACACCTGTACCGACTCTGAGCCCAACAGAACCAACCACTTCAAGCACAACGACAGTATCAGTCACAACAACAACGGACCGAGCTACGACAACAACGACGGACCGGGCAATGACAACAACGTTTTCGACTCCGAGTCCAACTACCAGTACAGTATCGCAACCAACTACATCAACCACAACACTTCCAATGCCTACTACACCAACTGAACAAGACACTACATCTACTACTCAAAGTACGACAACTCAACCTACAATCACAACCACTACTTCCGGTACCTCAACTCTCGGGACTGCCCCACCACGACCAACTCCGGCTTGAGCTTTAAACCATTAATGTGGATTTTGAATGTCTTTTTGACCTTGTCAGCACAAGAGGATAGATGTCGCTACTAAACAGCTACAGTGGTGTGATGATAAAAGACTCCGGTTAAGACCATGTCATGTCTTATTTCGTGTGTTATATTTTGTTATCAGCTATAATATTATATTTAAAACCTTTTTTCTAAACGATGGCAGATGTATATTATATTTAATAAATATATGGTGACCAGAAAGTGGTGTGATTATAAAAGACTTCAGTTAAGATCATGTGTCATCTTATGTCATGTTTTTTTAATTTTTCATCAGCTATTATTTTTAAAAAAACTTTCTACAATGATGGCAGAATTTTATTATATTTAATAAATGAATTGTGATCAAAAGGTTTTCTTCACATGATTGATCTCTTTTACTTCCCCAAATAGGTAGGTCTATTTAATAAATTAAAGACGTTATAAAAGATCCGAACAGACAAAGCTAAAACACCAGATATATGGACCAACAAAAAACATGTAAGGAAATTAAAGGAATACGATTCTACATTAGAATATAGCAAAGTGCTCTCGACCAATGAACTCATAAATTTGTAACCGTATTCTATAGCATAAAATTTCAATTATTCAATATTACAAATTTTGAAATTTTTGAACTGGTGAACAAATGAATCCATAATTTTGGCGTAAAAGTTTTAATATTACATTAAAAACTTCCAAGAGTATGCAAACCTCAAGATGCAAACACCCTTTGACTATTTCATAAACCTAATGGTATATGTCAGCTGTAACGGGATGGTAAAATAATACATAAAAGGTAGATTTAAATGAGGGATTAGGAATTGAAGAAAAAAAATAAATATCAATGTTAAAAACCAACAAGTCAAACAATATAGTCATGCAATCTAAATTTGATTAGCATATTTACAAGAAGGATGTAAATAATTCAGTATCTAAATTCTTGTTCCTAGTCATGGATACATTTAGATACTAAGTTAAGTGTTTTGTTATTCTTCAGTACATAAACATATAACGGTAAGTGTTTTCGAATTATCTTTTTTTTTAATTTTGCAGAATGAACACCAGATATGTATGGTTACTATTTGTCAGTTTTGTGTCTGGGAGTTTCGGATTTATTGGTGAAATGTTAGATACTATGGAGGATATACCATTACGATTTGTCTCCGGAACATGCTTTTTATTATTACATCAAACTTATGATCCTGGAGAATTTGAGATGCGTATTCGGCTGAATAAACCCACCATAGATCTTTATGTAAGTATATTCGGCTTTGAGCGTTCCTGATGAAGGTAAATCCAGAAACTTATAAAGTGTTGTTTTCCGTTTTCAACAATTAAGCATAGTTTATAATTTTGATACACAGTATTGAACTGTCAAGCTGAATGAATAATAATTATAACCAAACTGTTTACATACTAGATAAACAGCTATTTGATCTCCGCTTAGACAAATGTTAGTATTTTTTTTTCCTAAATGTTATTAAAGAGGATTAGTTTTCCAAGTGCAGCAGGGATAGCTAAGTATGTGTTTTCTTTTAACTCCTCTTACTGAAAAATAATGTTATTTATTCACTTACTTTCTCTAATAAATCGTTTCATTCACATAATGTAAAAATACTTTCTATGATAAATTTGAGTAATTAAATAACATGTCATTTGAGTATGGTCCATTTGATTTTATGGCTAAGGTTTACCACAAATATGGTTACTGGTCTGGTTTAGTGACCTCGAATTGATGTAGGCCAGTGTAAGTTTCAATATTTACAATAGAGTTTTTTAATTGCCAAGGTTTTTATATATATACAAACACTGTGTGAAACAACACATGCATTTTATTTGTCAACAGGGGCTCTCAGGATGAGAAGAACAGTCATAATAATCAATACATATAATACAAACAGATTCCGACATATGAACTTGGTTCTATATTTGCATATAATCAAGTGTATATTAAAGAGGCAGTGTGAAGATTGAATACGCCAAATTCAAAAAGACATGTTAAATTCTAGAAATAAGATATAATCTTTGTCGAGTGATAAACACTAATGAAACTTTTCCGTATAATAAATATTGACTAAATATAAATGTCTTATGCATTTATTAGTCATATCATTTTGCTTATTATTAATATATTTGTCAAGTTACTTTTAATCTAAAGATTTATTACAATTACAAATGCCCTTTATTTGAAAGCTTTAAGCTGACTTATTGTGTATAAAAATACATATTTTCGTGTTAGAAGTATACTTGGTGTGTCATTTACCTTGTAGCCTTCTTTATTAATAACATGTCTATATGAAATTGTTTTCTGGGATGCTTTTAACCTTTCTTAAATTAAATATCAACTTTCTGTCATTGTTTCTATCTAATACTTAATCTAACATCATGAACTCGTGATGCTACATAGACACGTTCAGTATAAAGGTCGTGCCTGTATATAGTATGCCAAACAGAGAAAGTATTTTTTACCATTTATTGTTCTATTGACGAAAATTTTGATCATCATAGCCAAAATATTTGATCTATTTCAAACTTAAAAAAAAAAGCCATGCGACAGAGTAGTCCAATGTTACTAAACTTATTTTTCACAGCCGCTGTTGTAGTTGTTGTTAATATTGATATTTCAATGTTTAAAGATAACTGTTTATTTATTTTTCAGTCTTCAAACTTCTTCTCATTTGATAGGCAATATCATGGTATGACATACCGGATAATAAACTTAATACCCTTGAAATCTGGACTTGCTAGTATAAGATTTACTGTTGGTTATTTCGGATCTCGCTATCATAGTCCACGCTCTTGGTGTGAAAGAATAACACCTGTACCGACTCTGAGCCCAACAGAACCAACCACTTCAAGCACAACGACAGTATCAGTCACAACAACAACGGACCGAGCTACGACAACAACGACGGACCGGGCAATGACAACAACGTTTTCGACTCCGAGTCCAACTACCAGTACAGTATCGCAACCAACTACATCAACCACAACACTTCCAATGCCTATTACACCAACTGAACAAGACACTACATCTACTACTCAAAGTACGACAACTCAACCTACAATCACAACCACTACTTCCGGTACCTCAACTCTCGGGACTGCCCACCACGACCAACTCCGGCTTGAGCTTTAAACCATTAATGTGGATTTTGAATGTCTTTTTGACCTTGTCAGCACAAGAGGATAGATGTCGCTACTAAACAGCTACAGTGGTGTGATGATAAAAGACTCCGGTTAAGACCATGTCATGTCTTATTTCGTGTGTTATATTTTGTTATCAGCTATAATATTATATTAAAACCTTTTTCTAAACGATGGCAGATGTATATTATATTTAATAAATATATGGTGACCAGAAAGTGGTGTGATTATAAAAGACTTCAGTTAAGATCATGTGTCATCTTATGTCATGTTTTTTTAATTTTTCATCAGCTATTATTTTTAAAAAAACTTTCTACAATGATGGCAGAATTTTATTATATTTAATAAATGAATTGTGATCAAAAGGTTTTCTTCACATGATTGATCTCTTTTACTTCCCCAAATAGGTAGGTCTATTTAATAAATTAAAGACGTTATAAAAGATCCGAACAGACAAAGCTAAAACACCAGATATATGGACCAACAAAAAACATGTAAGGAAATTAAAGGAATACGATTCTACATTAGAATATAGCAAAGTGCTCTCGACCAATGAAATTGTAGGATTTGGTGTTTCTTAATTGTGAAGAACGAATGTAAATCATGTTCTTAGTAAGGGATTATCCAATTGTTTAGGCCTACTTACAGTTCAAAACAAAGAGTTTCTATGAATGAGTTACAACTGCCCCGAAGCACATCTATCAGATTAAAGGATTTATGAAACAGTAATTGAAACTGACAAAAAGCGGAATTGTGAAACAAATGAAAAAAAATAAAAATAAGTGGAAAATTACTTGTGCATTAAAATTGGTACCTTTAATATTATTATGAAAATATAAATCACTTCAAATTACTAAAAAATTAAACAATATCAAAGCAATGGAAAAAAAAAAAAAAGGTTTGAAAATCAAAAATAACCTAAATCTTTAGCTTTCCAAAACTCTGATTACTGGACCATATGTTGGGAAGAATAGTTATTTCAATATTCCGATAAAAAAAAAAAAAAACAACAGGAATTTAATATAAGTTATGAATATATTTAAAACTTTTAAAGTCATTTTATTTGAACATTCCCTGACATAATGAAATAGTGAAATAAAATTAGTTGTAACTCAAATGTATTTATTGATTTAAACTGTAAATGAAAAAAAAGTATGATTCCTCACTAAAATATTACATGATTTACATTCGTACTCACAATCAGGAAACATATACAATTCCTACCTTTTCTTTGTACTGTTATGTCACCTAATGTCTATAACGCATTTTTTTTTTAAATATTTCCCAAATTATAAGAAGTCCTGACATCACTAAAACGAATCCATAAATGAAATGCCTAAAAAGTAAGTCATGCATTAATTATAAACATTGTACTGACAATGAAACTAATTTTTGAATACAACCAATCAAGAGATTATTTGGGCCTTGAGCACTTTAAAATATTCTAAGTGTGTAAGAGAATGATAATCCCTTACTTCATGATAAGTACTCGCTAACGCTTGTACTTAATCATGAAGAAAGGGATTATCATTCTCTTACATATACTTAGTCGTCCGAGTTCATGAGATTTACTCAGTTTTTGTTTTTATCTCGATTATATCTTCTTAATCGATTTATGAGATTTTTAATATTGGTAAATTACTGTTGCCCAAAATTATACGAACAATGAACACACACACTATCAAAACCATGAGTGATATTGGGTATTTCGAATACACCTACATTCCACATTGATCAAAAGTCGGTAATAAGTCAAATTCGGAAAGGGCCCAAATTGGTTAAGGAACGTGCAGCAATAACTGCGATTGATTAATTGTAGCCCACTCACGTACGAATCTCGACCAATTCATGAGTCTGATCGTACACGTTTGTATAGCAATGATACAATAGTTAGGCTGAATGTAACCCTGACTGGCAACTATATATTTAACAGTAATTTTGTACTAATCGAGGACGTTTCCCCGTTGAGGTATATGCTCCTATATTTTTACAGTTATGTTGTATTATTTCTTTTGGTAGCTTCTCTTATTTGTGCTTCTTAATGTTTCAATTAGGTCAGTTCGAAATTTATGTAGTCCACCCGAATTATTCGACCTTTTCATAAGTAATTTCCTGTCGAGTTATCTAGCATTTTCGTCATGTGCCCCGTGATTGTCTAAACTTTGTATCGTTACCCGTATTTTATGACACTATTCGTTAGATTTCTCTGTCAAATATATTTTATGTATAATTTGTTGATATTATCCCGCAGCTGCGATCTTCAGTGTTCAGGTAATTGTGGCAACTAGAAAAGATTTCGCAAAATCCGGTAAAAAGGGCCGTCTTAAACTTGCAGTAAGGTTTAAGTTTTGCATCATGTTGAGACGAAGAACAGCAATAACACTGCCGTTCCTTTGCTTTTGGGTATTTTCATGTGCGTGTAGTGATGTTGGGTTATGAATATACACGTTTTCCATTTAGACAATGGGTGATAAAAGTTTATTTAATGGATAATAAGTAACAGACAACTCGTAAAACTGTAATAAGTTCAAATAAATATTGCCTTTCGCATTTCAAAATCTATTAAGTATATCTATGGGATACATTTATAAAACTCTTGAATTGCTGAAAACAAAATTTGAATATACCAATCGTAATTGAGAAACTTGCCTTTCACAGAAACTTAATTCAACTACTGTCGAAACGTTCTGTGAGTAGAACCAATAATTAAGCAGTTGACTTGACTACTTTCCTGAAAACAACACCTTTTGGTATACAAAGAAGTTCCCTTCTTTTTCTTTTGTTTATTTTGAACAGATAAGGAGGCCGTAGCAAACTTTGTATCGCAACAGAAAAGGAAAACAAGAGCACCATGTGCAAAGAAGGTGTAATAAGTAGATATAGGAAGATGTGGTGTGAGTGCCAATGAGACAACTCTCCATCCAAATAACAATTTATAAAAGTAAACCATTATAGGTCAATGTACGGCCTTCAACACGGAGCCTTGGCTCACACCGAACAACAAGCTATAAAGGGCCCCAAAAGTACTAGTGTAAAACCATTCAAACGGTAAAACCAACGGTCTAGTCTATATAAAAAACGAGAAACGAGAAACACGTATAAATTACATAAACAAACGACAACTACTGTACATCAGATTCCTGACTTAGGACAGGTGCAAACATTTGCAGCGGGATTAAACGTTTTAATGGTACCAAACCTTCTCCCTTTTTCTGAAACAATAGTATAACATCACAACATAGAAAACACACGATAAAACATCAATTGGAAGGCTTAACTCAATCAAAACGTAAATTAACACACTATGAACGAATAAATTCGATCTGTGATACCTGAAAGTAAATACATAGTTAATAAAATATTAGGGACAAACATTCAAGGCCAAAAAGCAAACAAACAAGTCCAAATAAAGCCATAGCAAGACACCACCGCGAAATATTTAACCCTTAGAAAATAATCATTATTGAAAAAACCGGTTTTCATAATATATACAGGTAAATGAAAAATAACTTTGTCGTTTTAGGTATACTTTTCTGTCTATATAAAATCTTCCAATAATTAGGAATACCAAGAAAGGTCTGTCATATAAATACCTAATTTAACACTAGATACATAAGGGTAAATATCAACAATAAAACTTCCTGTACAGATTAAAGGAGAATAATCTTGATGTTCATACAAATGTAGTATGAAGAAGTGAAAATTAGTAGATATTCCAAATAATCAAAGCTGGTATACAGACAAGATCCATATTAATATAAAATAACAAAAAGTATTAAAAATAGTATCAACAGGTCGAATTAAAAGAAAGTACGATTTGAGAGTACTCGCAGTTACTGACAGCTAGTTAAAAGCCAAAAACAATTAATGATAAAAAATCATGCATCAGAGACTAAAATCAACTAAAACACATCCCAGGGATTTAGTATTTTAACGTCATGAACAGTCAGAGAAGACATGACTTGTGCAATGCCAAAAATAAATGTATCGACAGGTAGTAGGATAGTGAGGAGCTACTTCTTAAGAGATAAAAATTAACGTGTGTGTGTCTCTAAACATCCCGCCTCAAAAGAAGATACAACTTAGTTATGTTTTAGATATATTTACACAAAAGTTGAGAATCCGACATATCAGTATGTATGCATTGCAAAAAAAATATACTATAACAATGAAATAACACCACCAAAAAAAACCTTTAGAAGATTAGATTTATTAAATTTTAATCATGAATTAATGTGTATATCACCTATTGTATTTCAAATAAAGCGGTTTTATGATATAAATGTATATATGAACTTTATAAGCACATGACCACGCTAAAATCCATTCATATGTATTATCGGACCTGCGTATTCTCCCACAGTGATAATTAACTGTCAAAATCAAGGGAAAAGTGTTTAAATATTTTTTTCTTGTTTGTAAACAAGAAGAAACTCAGTGCAAGTTAACAGAAGGGACATGTCATTCTATAAAAAGTAAATTTCCCCAGCAGCAAAAACAGCTTTCCTTTGAAACATGATTTAAAGTACTCTTATCTAATTAAAAATAATAAAAACAAAAAATTATTTTTACCTTGTCTAATTTGTTATACTACTAGCTGTGAGGTAAGAGTCTGCTTTCTTACATAATTGAAGACTATAATCATACACTATTTATATACTTTGCATGGAAACATATTTTGTACTTCAAAAGGTAACACGCTGTAACAATATTACAATTTAGGTAATAATGCGGTATGCTTGTGTTAATTTGCATGATTTGAGTATTTTTTTTTAGTATTTTTTTGTTTAAACTACTATTATGTGTTCCAAGTTTTGAATTTGTAAAATCACTAAAGTAAAAATGTATACATCAGTGTAAAATGTTTAATTAGACTACATTTAATTTAACAAGACATGATTATAATCGTCGCTGAAATGAAAAGGTGCTGTAAAAAGAGCAACATTGCTTTTAATTATCTCTATATCTAATGTTTAATCCACATTTCACTTTTCGAGACTTTGAAAAATATATGCATCATTTGGAAATGTAAGACATTAAAGTCCGTCAAAATATACTAACCTTCTGCATAGATTTTCATTTTGAGTTTAATGAAAATTTCCAACATGCACGAAAAAATCAACCAAACAAACAAAAGAAACAAAACCAAACGCACACTTTTCTAGACCCGCGGCAATTATAAAGAGCTTAACATTTGTCTATTGTTGCAGGCCGTATTTCTTTTTGGTTTTTTTTTGTGTCTGTTTTGTTTTTGTGTTACGTTAACCAACGTCTCATTTCATCCATAATAACAACAAAAAATACAAACAAAAAACAACAAACAAACACAGACAGACAGACAAACAAAAAAAAAAAGACGAAGACTAGCGTCATGAAACTGCTAATACATTACAGAATGTGTTTGAGGATAACTTTTCTATTGATTGTATTCTGCACACCAAGAACCAATGGTTTTACTGCTGAGTTACTGGAGTCCATGGCGGAACAGCATCTAAGGTTTGTCTCAGGATGGTGTACTTTCCATTTCACTTCATCGCATAACCCTGGAGAACTACAGGTGGTCGTCAAAACAGACAGACCTACGTTAGATTTATATGTATGTACATTTCAGTTCTTTAACAAATCAGCTAACATAGGGTCTAGCCCGGTCTACAATTACCTTGGTCCAGTCAAATAGTTATTTTAATTAAAATATTTACTAACGCCAATATCACGTTTGTTATTTTCACACACACCTGAAGCGTTCATGACCAGATGAAACATTTTAGCAGTAACTTGTGATATAACGAGATAATTAAATAATGACATAGTCGCATTGTCAACTAACATAATAAATCTATATTTTGTTTGTTTTTTATTGCGAATTATTTCACTCCTTGTACAGTTATAACATTTCAACAATGAAAATAAATATGTGGTAAACGCAGTCACCTGACAACCATTAACAAAAACAGAAGAAAAAACCCAATAAAAACGATGACCAGGGACTCTCGTAATGAAACATAATTTCCCTCTTTCGATAAGTTTTAAAACAATTCTGTAGAAACCATCAAAAGTTGGTCTCCTATGATCAATGGTCCTTTTCTGGTGTGAAACTATTGCACAAATGTCAATACCAGAGACATCCTGAACATTCAAAGTTCATACACACTTTTAGGGGATATAAACTAATATAATCTATTCCCTTAACTATAACAAAAGTCGGGTGCAAAATGTAAGTTTTACAGAGTCTACGATCCTGGAGTCAGTTTCACAAAAAAAAAACTTACGACTAAAACTTATACTGAATTCTAAAGTGTCATGACTTACAATCAATCTTAGTCGTAAGTTTTTTTTGTGAAACCGACTCCTGAATCTTCTGACATTATAAAGTCAGGTGACCGTGACCTATAATAGTATGCAAAACTAACGCATGACGAATGAAGATGATCTGGAGGAGATACATCAATGGTGTTCATAAGATTTTCCATAACTCTAGTAGTCCTCAAAAGATCGTTCGATATCCGAGCAATACCGGACTTTAACTCTATAAGCTGAACTTAACCTTATAACTTCGATCCTGAAATGACTATGATATTAGCATAAATCATACCGTTGGTTTTCTCTTTGGAATTGTCTCACATTGTGTCTAAACTCATGCAGTGGCCTTTTATAGCTTAATATGCAGTATGGGTTTTGATCATTCTCAAAAGCCGTATTATGACTTGGAATTATTTTCATCCTTGTCTTTCGATCTTTGGTCATATGACGGTATTAAAACTATGTTTGTTCGAGATTGGAGGCTTGTGGTACTAACAATCTTATTCTATGTAGTGACTTTATGTCACGACCTTTAAAATTAACAAGCTTTATACTATCTTCAAATAAGCAGAAAATGGACGAAGTACTATGGGTCAGTTAGGGATAAAACTACTTATTCATGCCATGTTTCCAATGATAAATTCTGACATTTAAAAAAATTGAAGTCTAAATACCCCAAATTCACCTTAGAAAAATAATAAAAACAAAAATTATTTTTACCTTGTCTAATTTGTTATACTACTAGCTGTGAGGTAAGAGTCTGCTTTCTTACATAATTGAAGACTATAATCATACACTATTTATATACTTTGCATGGAAACATATTTTGTACTTCAAAAAGGTAACACGCTGTAACAATATTACAATTTAGGTAATAATGCGGTATGCTTGTGTTAATTTGCATGATTTGAGTATTTTTTTTAGTATTTTTTTGTTTAAACTACTATTATGTGTTCCAAGTTTTGAATTTGTAAAATCACTAAAGTAAAAATGTATACATCAGTGAAAAATGTTTAATTAGACTACATTTAATTTAACAAGACATGATTATAATCGTCGCTGAAATGAAAAGGTGCTGTAAAAAGAGCAACATTGCTTTTAATTATCTCTATATCTAATGTTTAATCCACATTTCACTTTTCGAGACTTTGAAAAATATATGCATCATTTGGAAATGTAAGACATTAAAGTCCGTCAAAAATATACTAACCTTCTGCATAGATTTTCATTTTGAGTTTAATGAAAAATTTCCAACATGCACGAAAAAAATCAACCAAACAAACAAAAGAAACAAAACCAAACGCACACTTTTTCTAGACCCGCGGCAATTATAAAGAGCTTAACATTTGTCTATTGTTGCAGGCCGTATTTCTTTTTGGTTTTTTTTTGTGTCTGTTTTGTTTTTGTGTTACGTTAACCAACGTCTCATTTCATCCATAATAACAACAAAAAATACAAACAAAAAACAACGAACAAACAGACAGACAGACAGACAAAAAAAAAAAAGACGAAGACTAGCGTCATGAAACTGCTAATACATTACAGAATGTGTTTGAGGATAACTTTTCTATTGATTGTATTCTGCACACCAAGAACCAATGGTTTTACTGCTGAGTTACTGGAGTCCATGGCGGAACAGCATCTAAGGTTTGTCTCAGGATGGTGTACTTTCCATTTCACTTCATCGCATAACCCTGGAGAACTACAGGTGGTCGTCAAAACAGACAGACCTACGTTAGATTTATATGTATGTACATTTCAGTTCTTTAACAAATCAGCTAACATAGGGTCTAGCTCGGTATACAATTACCTTGGTCCAGTCAAATAGTTATTTTAATTAAAATATTTACTAACGCCAATATCACGTTTGTTATTTTCACACACACCTGAAGCGTTCATGACCAGATGAAACATTTTAGCAGTAACTTGTGATATAACGAGATAATTAAATAATGACATAGTCGCATTGTCAACTAACATAATAAATCTATATTTTGTTTGTTTTTTATTGCGAATTATTTCACTCCTTGTACAGTTATAACATTTCAACAATGAAAATAAATATGTGGTAAACGCAAATGTAGTCATCTGACAATTATTAACAAAAACAGAAGAAAAAAAACCAATAAAAACGATGACCAGGGACTATCGTAATGAAACATAATTTCCCTCTTTCGATAAGTTTTAAAACAATTCTGTAGAAACCATCAAAGTTGGTCTCCTATGATCAATGGTCCTTTTCTGGTGTGAAACTATTGCACAAATGTCAATACCAGAGACATCCTGAACATTCAAAGTTCATACACACTTTTAGGGGATATAAACTAATATAATCTATTCCCTTAACTATAACAAAAGTCGGGTGCAAAATGTAAGTTTTACAGAGTCTACGATCCTGGAGTCAGTTTCACAAAAAAAAAACTTACGACTAAAACTTATACTGAATTCTAAAGTGTCATGACTTACAATCAATCTTAGTCGTAAGTTTTTTTTGTGAAACCGACTCCTGAATCTTCTGACATTATAAAGTCAGGTGACCGTGACCTATAATAGTATGCAAAACTAACGCATGACGAATGAAGATGATCTGGAGGAGATACATCAATGGTGTTCATAAGATTTTCCATAACTCTAGTAGTCCTCAAAAGATCGTTCAATATCCGAGCAATACCGGACTTTAACTCTATAAGCTGAACTTAACCTTATAACTTCGATCCTGAAATGACTATGATATTAGCATAAATCATACCGTTGGTTTTCTCTTTGGAATTGTCTCACATTGTGTCTAAACTCATGCAGTGGCCTTTTATAGCTTAATATGCAGTATGGGTTTTGATCATTCTCAAAAGCCGTATTATGACTTGGAATTATTTTCATCCTTGTCTTTCGATCTTTGGTCATATGACGGTATTAAAACTATGTTTGTTCGAGATTGGAGGCTTGTGGTACTAACAATCTTATTCTATGTAGTGACTTTATGTCACGACCTTTAAAATTAACAAGCTTTATACTATCTTCAAATAAGCAGAAAATGGACGAAGTACTATGGGTCAGTTAGGGATAAAACTACTTATTCATGCCATGTTTCCAATGATAAATTCTGAAATTTAAAAAAAATTGAAGTCTAAATACCCCAAATTCACCTTAGATGTCAATTTTAGCCAATTAAATTGCATTTGCAGAACTACACACAAAATGTACTCGTAAAATTCAGCATTCATTCAGCATTCATTTTAATGCATTAAGGAGAGAAGACGTTCACAAAAACCAACAGAAATTGAACCAGGTACTTCATACTTGAGTTTAACTTATACACTTACATTTTTTGAGAACATCTGCGAAATGCACCTTAATGCAAAATATTCAATGCAAATGCAATTGAAAATTATCGAAACATTTTCAACTTCCTATTGATACCAAGTCTGCTGCAATATATTACATGGCTATTATGTTGTTTTTCTGAATTGTAATTTTAAAGATTTTTCTCATGCTTGGTCACCTTCCAAGTCAGAACATGTAATACAGTGGGTGTTGTTGGTTGCCGTGTCCATTTTGTTCATTGTTTTTAGCATAAATCGGGTCATTGGTTTTCTTTTTTTACATTTTGTCATGCCAGGGCCTTTTATTGCTTACTTTACGATATGGCTTTTCCTCATTATTGAAGGTAGTACATTGACCTATTTGATTACATCCTTTTGAATTGGTCTCTGGTAGAAAGATTTCATTTGGCAATTATATCACATCTCATTATCCTCTATTATGAGTGGTTCTATGTCCACAAATGTTGTTCTACTAACAGGCAAAAAGCCGGTATCTCTGTTGCAAGGTAATAATAATCCTGCAAACAAGAAAAAGTAATTAATTCAACAATGCCTGTAACTAACTGTATGTACAAGGACAAAACACAAACTACAAGGTCTGAAGAGCCTGAGTGTGTCACTCACCTGAATATACATGCATTAATGTCCACTCTCCTACATTGTAGACTAGAATTTTTCATGACATTTTTGTTGATTATGTGTGGCTTTAAATTTTTCCTCTATAGTTTATCTCTATCTAGTATATTTTTTACCCAAAGCACAAAAAAATTGGTAAAAATCTTCTTTCAAGGGTTATAACTGGAAGAAGAAGTGGACTGACAATTTCAGCCTTGTTGACGGATTAGTAGAATTTGTCTTGCTTATCAATTTAATTTTACAGATTTTCTTAATTAACTATCGTTTTCGCCAAAATTCAATAAAAAGTAAAAATGCATAAATAAATGGCAATAACTGACAATATCTGCTATGTTGATATATTTGTAGATCTTGCCCAGCTGATCACTTACGCTTTTTAGATCACCTTTCCTAAAAGGAAATGTGAGCTTTTGCCATCACTTGGCGTCCGTCGTCCGCCCGGTGTAAACTATTTCAAAGATCTTCTCCTCTGAAACTACTGAACCAATTTCAACCAAACTTAATCTGAATGATCCTTAGAGTATCTAGTATAAAGTTTGTGTTTTATTTTCTGTTTTTATATTAAAAAAACATGGCCGCCATGGATAAAAATAGAACATAGGGGTAAAAAGCAGTTTTTGGCTTATATCTCAAAAACTGAAGCATTTAGAGCAAATCTGACCGGGATAAAAGTGTTCATTAGGTCAAGAACTACCTGCCCTGAAATTTTCAGACGAATCAGACAACCAATTTTTAGGTTATTGCCCCTAAATTGATAATTTAAATGAAATTTTGCAGTTTTTGGTTATTATCTTGAATATTATCATAGATAAAATAAACTGTAAACAGTAAAAATGTTCAGCAAAGTAAGATCTACAAATAAGTCAAATGTCCAAAATTGTCAATTGACCCATTAAGGAGTTGTTGCCCTTTAAAGGCAGTTTTACACAATTTGTTCATCATGATTGTTAACTTTAAAAAAATCTTCTCCTCTGAAACCACTGAAGCAATGTCAGCTAAACTTACGCTGAATGATCCTTAGGGTATCTTGTATAAAGTTTGTCTTTTATATAATGTTTCATAAAAAAACAAGGCCGCCATGGCTAAAAATAGAACATAGGAGTAAAATGTGGTTTTCGGCTTATATCTCTAAAACCAAGGTATTTGAGCAAATCAGACAATGAGTTAAAGTGTTCATTAGGACAAGATCTACCTGCCCTGAAATTTTCAGCCAAGTTGGATAACTGATTTTTAGGTTATAGCCCCTGAATTGATAATTTAAGGGAAATTTTGCAGTTTTGGTTATTATCTTGAATATTATTATAGATAAAGATAAACTGTAAAAAACAGTAAAAATGTTCAGTAAAGTAAAAATAGGTCAAATGATCAAAATTGTTAATTGGCCCCTTAAGGTGTTCCTGCCCTTTAAAGGTAATTTTATTGTTTTTAGCTCACCTTTCCCAATACTCTCAGAATGCAGGCTCTTGAGGGCCTCTTGTTTAAGTTTCTCTCTATTTATTATCGGTTTTTTAGATAATAAGCAAAAGTGCAAATTATTGGTAAAAATCATCATTTAGGGCTACAAGTCCTACAAAGTGTTGACTGACAATTTCCACCATGTGACATATTTGTAGATCTGGTGATCATTTTTGCTATTAAAGTTTTCTCTATCTATTATCGTTTTCAAAATAATAGCCTTTAATGACAAACGTTTATAAAAATTGTCAATTAAGGGCAATAACTCCTATAAGGAGTTGTCAGACAAAATGGACAGCAAGTAGACCTTGACATTCTGAAATTCTGCCATGTCAAGTTTTCTCAATCTTTAATGGTTTTCAAGAAAACAGAAAATATGCCTTTTGCCCTATGTTTTATTTTCAGCCATGTCTGCGATATTAGTTGGCAGGCAGGATAATGGGCCCATTTGTTTCAGAGAAGATTTTTGAAAAAGTTAACAGAAAACAACAGCAAATGACAATGGATGACAGACTGTAATATTACACTGGCCAGGTGGGCCTGGTGTGCTAATGAAAGCATTTTCAACATTTTAAAAAAAATGTTTTATAGTTGAAAGTTCTGCACCTGGTAACTTATAAACAAATGCCCTTTTCACACTCAAATTTAAGCAGACACAATCTACAAAATTCCACACAACAGGCCCATAAATCATGACATAAAATAGGAACTTGTGCAGAGTCAATTGAAACCATATAAAGTTTTCAATAACATGTATACTACTTTTATAAAACTCTAATGCTATTTTTCAGTCCAAGGATTATCTTTCCCTTGGTAGGATATTCAGTGGAATGTCATATAAAATAGTAAACCTGGAGCCAGTTAGACGTGGGAAAAGAATAGTGAAATTCACCATTGCATATTATGGTACTCAATATTTCAGTCCAAAAGCTTGGTGTGAGAAAATAACACAGCATAAACAAGAACCAGTTACGACTCCTGCACCTGATATACTGTCCCCAAGTCCAATTAGACCTGAACTGTCTTGAAGACAACATTTAACAATGCCCAATATTTCATATTATATAACATGTGTATCTAATATTGATATAAGGATAAGATGTCTCTAATTCACTTAATATTAGCATGATTAAATCAATGTAAAAATGAATAGATAAGTTCCAAATTCATGCATCTTCTACATACATTTCTGATGTCACAATGCTTTTGATATTATGTTTGTGTAAGAGTAATACCAGAAGTTTTATTTAACATCATTTAGTCCATGTAATTGCTGTTGAGAGAGTTATTCAGAAAGAGCAGACTGCAGGTCAAATTGACTATTTCAGCCTTTTTTGCATTGCATTGCATAAAGACTATTTGGAAAATGATAGATTACCCTGTCAAAACTTCTTTGACTTCTAGCAAACTTTGAGAAAAATTCTGTGTATCCTTGAGGATATCATCTTCCCTTAATTGAAAATTATTAGATAAATTTTATTGAAATTAACAAATCATATAAAGTGTATGTCCTCTCCTACAGTCCCGATTAAGAAAAGAGGTCTATATAACTAAATAATTTAGCTGTATTGTTTAGAAACTCTAGAAATTTTATGCTCTCAATATTTCATATTATCAAAAAATTGGTTGAAGTTACCTTGGTAATTCTCAAAATTTTGGCTTAAGGATTATATAATATACACAAGGATACATTATAAAGTATCTTCTGGGGTCAAACATATTTGGCAATGAGACAGTTACATAAACATTTTTTTTTAAACAAATGCTCTGAAACCATACAAATGGCAGATTTCATTTAAGTACTTTCATGATATGCATCAATAATCCACATGATATAAATAAACACATATACTTTAAGGACAGGTTTATTCAGATATGTTCACAACTATATATTGTTTGTTTTTGTCAATAAATAAAAAACAAAATACACATCATAACAAATTGTATATATTTTTTTCTGCCAGTCCCTGATTAAAAATGTTGCATTGTGGTGATTGATCTGAATTATAAAAAAAAGGATTCACAAGCCATAGTAAATCATTGATGGATAATGGATCACACTATGGTGATTCACAAGTCATAGTAAATCATTGATGGTTAATGGATCAAACTATGGTGATTCACAAGCCATAGTAAATCATTGATGGATAATGGATCACACTGATGGTGATTCACAAGCCATAGTAAATCATTGATGGATAATGGATCACACTGTGGTGATTTACAAGCCATAGTAAATCATTGATGGATAATGGATCAAACTATGGTGGAAGCAGTCAGTATACTGTAACTATGACATCTTACAAAGCCAACCAAACAAAACACTTTAACTGAAACCATGCCATTTTTATTTACAATTTGCTGAATTGCATGATGACTAGTTGCTGTCAGAATTTAACTGTTTTTCTTGAATATTCATTAACAAAAAGAATATGTAAAAGCAAATTATATAGACAGGTAATTCAAAGTTAAGAACTCAGACTTCCCTGCTTTAGCAGTGAAGTATAGGTCATTACCTAATGTAGTGTTTTTGCATAATATGTTATGTGAAGACCACATGTGAATAATGATAGAAATTAATAAATAACATGATTATTTCAGGCTCTGTAGGATGTTAACATTCTGTTGTCAATTAAATCGCAGGAACCACAATGAATCAAATAAATCTAACTTTAAATATATAACCAAGGTCGTGTGATATTAACACAGGATGATGTAATGTTCCACAGAAAGAGCTAATTCCAAAACAGTGATCACTGGTTTATGGTGGAAAATTGTTCCAGTTAAACTGCCTATTCAACAGTGTAAAAATCATGAAAATATAATTCATGTTTACTTAATCAAAATAAAAATTCTTGGCTGTGTGCACTGAATATCATCCCTTTTAAATAAAAAGTTTTTTATTACAAAAAAAATACACAAATCCTTATGAGAAAATTGCATGACCTTAGACATACAACTGGAGTGAATAATGAACATTTTCATAATTAACAGAAATAAGATGGCATTTTTCTTAATGAAGAAAAAAAAAAACTACACTTTGAAATAGGTAAAATAATGTCATGTGTTTAATAAACAAGTCATGTGACTAAAGAAAAATACAATGTTGTAACATTTAACCCAACCATTATATACAAGGAAATACGGACATATGAATTTTAAGTAGTCTATTTTTCCTGAAATTTAACCTCCAGACCTGCTGATGGCTCTTCACACTGTCCTTCTATAATGTCTAACATGACATAAACAATAGAGTGCCATAATTTATCTTTCACCGGTGAAATATTGATGTTGCACCAATGTGTACTGTTCTTATCTAGCTCCTTTATAGCAGTCTTGAACTTTTTACAGAGTTGGGTTTTAATGTCTCACACAAGAATGACAAAAGTTATCCCTGTGCAAGTTCAAGAGTTTAAGTTTTATAAATTGTCTTGAATGTGTTTAATGTCATATACAAAATTCAAACAAGAATGTGTCCATAGTACACAGATGTCCCACTCGCATTATCATTTTCTATGTTCAGTGGACCGTGAAATTGGGGTCTAAACTCTAATTTGGCATTAAAATTAGAAAGATCATATCATAGGGAACATGTGTACTAAGTTTCAAATTGATTGGACTTCAACTTCATCAAAAACTACCTTGACCAAAAACTTTAACCTGAAGCGGGACAGACGGACGAACGAACAAACACACAGACCAGAAAACATAATGCCCCTACTACTATCGTAGGTGGGGCATAAAAATATTACAACAAGAAACACATTGCTTGTTGAATATAAATTAACAAATAATTCCAAATACAATAATTACAATATGTAATAAATATATCAAGATTGTATTTTGATGAAATAACATTTCTCCTTCCTGAATTATCTACAGGGGATTATTTTCTTGTAACATTGTGCTAAATTCAAAGCTAGTTGAGGACAAGTATTGTTATTTCTAGGCATCCACTATTTACTCTTGCATTTAAAGTACTAGCCAAAAATGATAGAGTCCAATAGAAAAGTCTGTAGACATCATATTGTATGTCTGTTCAGCAGATACAACTCATGAATATTCATTATGTGAAATGTTTATCAAGCTTCAACAAAAAAGGTGTGACCATAGGTCTCTGTCAAGTCTGTCCATACTTCCTGAATTTCACTTTATGTAATGATTAAGTCTGTATTGGTTGCAAATGAAGCACACACAGTGACTAGAAATGAACTTGTCTGGCATCTGAAGGTGATTGTTCCACAGGACAGTAAGGACATTTCACCCTGAAATATATTATTAAAATTTTACTTCCTCTCTAGTTAATCACACACTTTCTCTTTTCGAATTAAAACATTATACAAATCAATTGTAAATAATGTTCTCCTTGTAATGAAATAAAGTCTTTGTTTTCTTAGATTCATATACTCTTATATATTTAGAAAATCGTTCACCTTCTTTTCTTAAAAACAGTAGATTATTATACAAAACATGTATGATGTCATACAAGAAAAGCCATTCAAGGGGAAGTAAGCAATGTTCTGTTCTTGCACAGTATGTTTTTAACTGATTCTAAATCCAGAATATAAAAGTTGAATAACTATGATAACTAAGAAATGATGTTTTATCGGTAAAAAAAATGCATTCCAATAAGTATAAATATGTGTTAATGAAAACCAGTTAAATAAACCATGGCATACAACCTCTAAACAGATTCTTCAATGATTATATTCTAGTCACATCACAACTGAAATGCCTGGGCATGTAAATTATAATTAAAAGTTCCAAGAAAATAAAGAGACTTTTTTATTTGAAAATGTAATACTTGACATACCTAAACTGAACATAGCAATTTACTTTAATGGTTTTATACAGATATTACTTTGTCAATGTCAATCTGATAATACACCTTAAACACCAACTGCAAACAACATTCCCATATATGCACAGAAAATATCCTTCAAGATTTACTTACTTTGAACCACTGAAGATGGTCATAGAACAGAATGTATTATTCATGATTTACAAACTAAGGAACAATGGAAAGTCACAAAAACCCAGGAAGTACTTACTTAGAACCACTGGAGAGTTTAGTTAAAGCATCTTTTGATATCACATGACCACATACCAGTCTCATTGGCGGATTGGTATCTGTACTCTGTTGGCGAAGAATTGGACAGGCAAATACGGAATGGTATCGGAAATCAGTTCCCAATTCTATCTCAACCTATCAATACAAAACATATCAAGCTAGTTGGAAGATGAATATGAAACAAAGTTCAGTTCTATTTTCTCAAAAATACTTCTACATTTTCATGCACAAAAATAATAATCAAATAACCCTAATTAAGTTATTGATTCTTCGTTGTGACCTGTATAAAAAAAGATCTCTTCTTTTTTCTCTTGTTGTTCTTTTCTTTTTTATTAAAGCCATCTAAAAACTTAAAATAACTCCAAATTCAATAGAGAACAACAAAAATTTGTGGTATGTTTTATATGCATCCTTCATGTTTTAAATTGCTCCTAAAATTGGAATGTAAAATTATTAATGACACTCAAATTTATTGACCTTGAGAAAACACTGCACAAGTAAAAAAGCTTACTTTGTGGTTCCAGATAAAATAGATTTACTACACAATCAAATTAACTACGGTACCATATAGAACTTTTGTTTTTTTCTTTCTTTTTTCTCTCAGCTATAGATTTAGTCATAATATCTACAAACCGGTAGTTCATCTTTATTACTCCACACTCCTGACACTTGTCTTTGCTGCATCACCTGTTTTATATTCAGTAATGGTGGCAGAGCAATACAACCTGCTTTAATACTGAAATAAATCAAATTAATCATTATAATCAGTTTTCTAAATATTTTCTAACTGAAACTAAACTTATGTAAATACTGGGACTACATAGGACTGAGACTTTGAATGTCAATCTGAAAATTGTCATTCATTTTCAAACTGCAATTTAAATCATACTTGTAAATGCAATGTCACAAAGCCTTCTCTGAGAGATGTCCTTGTTCAGAAACTATACTTTCCAATATTTTAAAACACAGGTCAGTTGTTTAATGACAGTTTCGGTGTGCTCCTAACTACTAAAAATTAATAGACACTTAACATTAAGACAGTGGATACTAAAATAACTTTACTGATTCTTTATCTGATCATCCTTTTCTATAAATATGATTCACTATTCAGAAAAGGGTGATTAAATATCTATAATTTCACAAATAAATTAAGACTGGTTAATTAGTCATTCTGCAAATATTACATCTTTTGAAGGATGATCAAATGAATATACCCTGCTCTGTAGAGTTTAAATTTTAATATGATAGATCACAAAGTATCAAAATGCCAGAAGATATATCACCCTACCCACAGAAATTACATTGATTCTTAGCCAACCTGTTTTTGCTATTTACCATTAATGCTGCCTGCTTAGTGGAGAAGCAGCCAATAAAAAAATATGTGTTTGTTTTGAAGCAGCAGGGTATCAAAACCAATGCCTCCTACTGTAATCTCTGAAAAAACCTTGATTTTTCAGAATCTTACCTGACACTTAATGGACTCTCCATGGACATGCCCATCAAGGTACAAGCATCTCTTGTAAAAATATCACAGATTTCATCCCAGTATATGGAAGAGAGAAGATGGCTATATGATGAATTCTGTATTCCATGTCTGAGAAATAACAAACTCCCCATCAAAATCTGAATATCTGTAATATAAGTAGCAGGGTTGTTAATCTTGTGAACTGACTAGTTAGTGTAAGGCTAATGATTAGCTAGGGCAAATGAGATCAAGAACCAATGTCCAAGCAAAGATTTGGGGACAACAGGCACACAGAATATGGGAGATAGTCATCTCATTTATTAATTCTTAAAGAATATTGGTCCTTAGAAAAATAAGAAGATTGGATCATGAAAAGTAACAAATATGTGTTCAAAATTGTATCATTTTAAACAAATTATAGACCTAGTTTTGTTTATACACCAACAAATGTTGACCAATACTGCCAATAAAAACAAACGGCAGGTTTGTAAAAATATACTATACAATAACTTTAAATTCTTTAATGTAAAGTATCTGCATTAATTCTCAGATTTTGAGTTGATCATAACAGTTTATCAATGTTACAGACATATGGGTAAGCAAAAGTTTCAACAAGTTTGACTATGAAACATATAAGGGAAAACACAAAAAATCTGCATAACATAACCAAAATTTTTACTTTTCTCTTTTCAATGTCCATCATTTGAAATTAGTATTTAAACCAAAGGTTTCATTTTTGACAAACAAAACTTGCTATAAATACAAAGCATATTATGCAACTTGAATAGCAAATGATCATTATATATTTTCAGAGAAATAGGCAAATTCTAATATAGACATGCAACTTATTACAATTAATTTAATTTTAGATGAAGTCCATTATATCATTTTATCTTATTGTAATAATTTTTTATATAAACAGAAAATACTTTAAAAATTGAATTATGAGGGAAATAACACAAATATTTTATATTTTCAAAATTTACAAAAATGAATCTATTTTGTTACTAGCAAAAAAAAAGTGAAGTGTCAGACAAAATTTATAAATTGCAAAAGTATAAAAGTATCTTGTATCTTATTTCAAGATTCTGTAAATGAGTTTCCTCCATTCACATATAATATCCTTTTATAATTCAAACAAAATATGAGAATTTTGGACAACCATAACATATACTTCTTATTATGAAGTATCAAGATATAAACTATTGTATAGCAAAGTATAAAAATTCTATCATATTTTTTAATACACCAATACTACATTAAAACCCATTACAAAAACAGCAATGACAACAAGAATGCACACATTGTTGTGCCAAGCATACACACACTCGTAATTCAAAGTATCCAAAATTAGGTAGTGGGCGTCTGAAAGTAGTGAAAAAGTGCTACCATGATACAACTAATTACTGTCAAGCTGCCAACCAAACAATAAATCATCCTGTTCTGTAGAAATGGAGAAATGTTTGATGAAAAATTTTAAGTTCATTTAACATATTGAAAAATTCAAAGTATAGGCAAACCTGAATTAGGTGTCTGACAGATCCAAAAAGTGCTCACACATTAAAATCCATCACTGTCAAGCTGCTGAACCAATGTAGGTCAATCTATACAATAGGAACTGAGAAAAGTGTGACAAAAATATTTATTGGACGAAAAGATGGATGAATGAACAGATGACAAACAGATTGAAGGACAAGATGAATGCAACAAAGCCCCCAAACCTGGAGTAGTGGGGGTGAAAATGATGAAAAATGATGGCTTGGTTTAGTAGATATTTAAAAATGTATAAACCTCTTTGGAAGCCTCTATTTTTGTTCACATTTTGTACTGACACTGGGCAATTTAGAACTTGACAATTGGTATTTTTTTTGTTGGGTTGCCTCATTGATGAAAACACTATGTCTCCTTTAATTCTTGATAAAATTATGGATATATTTTTCATTATTATTATGTTAAAACCTGCACAAATAGATTAGTTATGTGTTATAAGAATACCTCTAGCATGCTGATCTGCAAACTTTTCAAAATTTTTTGAATAGTAAAGTGCAGCTAGTTGTGCTGAAGGTCCTTCTTTTATTAAGTTTATAAACTTTAATCTGTGCAGCTTAAATTCCAATGAACTGTTCATTTCTCTCAATTTAACTGCATGGGTATGTGCCCAACTGAAATAGAAAAGTTAGTATATTAAGGATGTACACCTCTGAGGAGCCAAAAATTTCTAGAATTAAACTCTTTTTCTTAACCTGATTTTTGGGTTTATATGACTGCAAGAAAGCAATTGATGAAGAAAAAATCATAGGATGGTGCACTTTTTTTTTTGTTACGGCCATTTGAAAGTACCCCATTTTTAATGATTTTACCATTTTTCATCAATTTTTACCCATTTTTGGGCTATTATTATGAAATCAAAGAGCTGAAGAGCTCTGAGGGGAAAGACGGCCATTGTTTCTTTTTTTTTTGGGGAGGTGGGTGGGTATCTTTTGATAGTCTTCATATAAAGAATGAAAAAAAGAACACCTAGAATATGTAGAAAGGTTGACAATATTGAAATCAATTGTTGTGTAATGTAATTTCGTTTCCTTAGTTAAGGATTCAATTTGGACCATTAGAAGAGATCTGCATCTTCTAAATCAAAACATTCCATTAAAGTTGAAAGTTAATTATCTAAAATTCAACTGAATTCTATCATTTAACAACTACTACAATATTTTTTGAAATTTTAATTGTGTATCACTGAACTGCAGGCTAGGGCCATTTTCCTTTTTTTGTGACAGTACTCTAAGATTTTAATTTTTTTTCTCAAGAAAGTGAGGACTGAAAAATCTATTCAGTTTTAAATTTCCATTGATAAAGTTCCCAGTTACAACTCTCATCACAGGGATACAGGTACTAATAAAAACCAATATGATTGATGTAAACTGTGTGAAGCTTGTTTCCAAATCCTACATTTTGATATATTTGTAAATTTCATGAATAAATAGGTTTAAACTACAAAATGCAACATTTTTAATTTTAATTTTTTTTTACCATTACAATGATTATGTTGGTACACAAAATTTAGTTTTAATGGAAGACTATTAATCATATACTAAATGTCACATTTTAAGTGTTCAGATACATTAACTTTTATTTTAGTGGATTATTACTCATCAATTGAGGTGCTCCTGTATTGGAGGAAGATTCTCAAAACAGAATTTTACAGAAAAAAATGAAAACTGTCGTTTCTCTCCCCAATCTCATGTATCCCCACGGCCATTGTTTACTGTGAAAGTTACAAGTTGACCTACAAATTAAAGCACTGCATGTTGATGATATCATCTATCAGTAAAGGATATCCCTGCTTCTATCCCGTAGTGTGGCATTCCAACAATGACGTCACTATAATGTAGGTTGGATATATTTAGAATATCTCGTCATTCTGATTTTTCCGGATTGTAAAAGAAACGTAAATAGTGTAAGAGAGAGCTGAAGATACAATAATTTCGCGAGAAACAGAAGGAAATGTGTTAAAAGTGTTTAAAGTCAATCTATTCATTTGTGTGTCTCCTTCTCATCAATCTCAGTAAGATTTTTGGGGTGTTTTCCACACTATAAAAACAAAATGAATGACGTGAGGGGATGTCAGTCTGGTCAACCACATAGGGGATTGACGGCTTGAAGCCGTCTTTCCCCAAAAAATCACAAGTTCACAATTAAACTTATTTTCATACTTTCACTATAGATGAAGTGGACCAATCTGAATAAATTTAACTTAAAAAAACTATAGGTTGGTGTTAATATTAGAAGGTTTTATAAAATTTTGTTGCTTTATCGTGTCAATATTATAAATTTGGGATTTTTCTCTTCTTTTTAAAACAAAAAGCATATAATTTCAACTTCTTTGTTATAAATGATTGAAAAAAATATATATCTAAAAATTTTGAAAAGAAAAAAATTGATATGGGATGTACATATTTTTGGTAAAATCCTTTCTTTGTACCCTTCACCCATTTTCTCAACATTTTGGCTGACCGTATTGGTTATAAAATTTGAAAATTTTATTACTCAAAAACTACTTATCGTAAGTACACAATTTTTTCACAGAGTTTAGTTTGATTATAATATTTTTTAAATTCATTGATATTTTCCACTTGTATCACATTTTGGAAATAATTCCCAAACGAGATTTCAACGAGACTGAAACATCAGAAGAATACATCCTTAAGCAGTTCACAGAAAAATTTAAACAATCTGACTGTTTCATTTTTTTTAAAATAAAAAATGTTTATAAAAATTCAAACAAAATCATGAACGATGGCAACAGAAAACATATAGGTGGAGATAACTCTTGACTTTTCATAAAGTTTTTTATTCTGTTTTCTGAAATAATTATAACTGGAATCTGCTTTTCATTGAAGTTTTTCTTTATTTTTATTCTATATTTGCCTTTATTTAATTCAAACTGAACTAGTATAACTACAGAATAACATTAACTGACATAACTGTTGCCACAGCAAATGTATTTTATTTTGGCATATTTCCACTATTCTGTTAAATACAGATATCCCATATTAACTATCTTTAATTTGAAATACCTGTCAGATCATTTATTTCACAATTAAATGTAACTTGTACTTTTTCATAAACCGCTGTATTGCTCTTATCAAATAAACTTTTTTTTATACATTCCTTTTAGGACCATACCATAATGCTGGATCCAAATCATTCATTCGTAAGGCACCAAGTATTCTGTGCAATTCCATAAATGGTTCTTTCTTATCTTCAGCAATGGCTAGGTCTGCATCCTATTTAAAAAATAAAACTCAAAATACAAGATATTCCTACAGAATCGTATTGAAAGTCGAAATATCTTTCATGAGTATGAAAAACTGTGTTTTTTATGTTTTGAAATGCTGTTCAAAAAATAATATGGGGAATACTTTGCCATTTGATAAAGGACTTTCTGTTTTGAATTTTCCTTGGAGTTTGGTCTTTTTGTTATTTTACTTTCTAAATTTGTATCAAGATATTTTTGACATGGTGAAAAATTAAAGCACCCACAGTTTAATAACTTCTAAACTTACCTTGTAAAATTTTAGGTAGGAAACCATGTGCATTGTACTAACATAAGACAGCATAGGATTGAAGAGAAATTGACAACTCTAACGTGAAGGTACCCAATTTGCACCTATTTTGACAGTTTTTTCACCTTCATTTATTAAAGAAACAGACAAACCTTTCAATTTTTATTTTGTAGATGTATTCTTCTTTCCTATTTTGTTCCACAAATTTATTTTTGAATCCATACTGAATCAAACCAAATGATCCAAGTTTCTTTAATGAGGTGTATATAAATTGCACCCATGCTTAACTAGCTACATATCAGAAAAATCAAATAATTGATGATTTGGTTTTTTCCTCCACATTTTTTACCATTTTACAATAGTCCATGCTTGATATGAACTTTATATGAAATGGATGTTTGTGACATATTTTAATTTCTCATTTTCAAAAGTTGACTTTTTTCAGTTGTCGCATGTTGCGCAACATTTTCATTAATTCTACTTTTTTCACTGGACACTTCATCTGTTGATATACAATGTGACCGTTTTGTATATCTTTAAGAATATTTGCCTATGTTGAAAGATGTGCATAATGATAAATGATAACATTGCAAAGTTTAGTCTCTAAGAAAACCTATAAGATTTCAGTCAAGTTATAATGCAAAATGGGTGTAAATTGGGTACTCTGTGCAATTTGGGTACTGTTTAGTTATGCTGGTGTTGGACAAAAAACTTTAAGTTTTATAGCAGTTTGAATTCTGAATGATAACAAGGACTTGTTTACTTTTATGAGATGCTGCTGTTTATTTTTTATGAAATTTATGGTGATCACTACCTATTTAGTCCAAAGAACCTTGAATAAGTGATAGACATATCCATTGAGGTGTATCTGACGACACCCTGTTTGGCACTTAATAATAACATAAAATATTTCTATCCTTATGATATATCTTTTTAGACTATTGGTAGCATTGCATGCAATAACATACTATTGTTCTTTGTTCAGTATTTTCCAAAAGACATAGCAGTAGAGGCATATACATGTATTTTTTTAAAATAAAATTTCTGTCTGTTTAGCAATGAAATTGAAAAGGGTGCATAAGTCATCAGTTGTCATCATCTATATTAGAGCTGATTAACTGAACATTGTTTGATTTGAAATAGAATTAAGGTGGTGACAACTGATCTGATATATTCACTCAAGGACTATGCATCAATAAATACCTCAACAATAGCATCTGCCACATCTAGCATTCCTTGTCTCATAAAATGTTCACATACAACTTCATTTAATAACATAGCTTTCTCTTGACCTTCAAATGCTCTGTCAACAATTACTGATGAGAAGTCATTTACAAAGTTCTGAAATCAAAGGAAAAAGCATGATAATTACATTTTTTTGTAAGTGTGCATATAACTTAAACGTAGCCTAATGTGACTTTGTATGTAATTGAACATAATCAAAAAAAATATTGTACTACAAAAATGTACATGTATGTCAAATGAAAATTTTAATAAAAAAAATCTCTAAAACGCTGCTGTCATTTTTTCATCAACACTTTCTATGTGAATAAAGGGAGATGAAGGGTAAATGTCATCTTTGGGTAAGGTGAGTTAAAAGTTGTGAATGAATTAGACAGAAGCTATCAAAGATCTACAATCAACACCAAATTACCAACAAGTCCACAAGTACCAACATGACAAAAAAAACAATATTATACTGTATTACAGAATGCTTTCATTTCCTGAAGGCAAGCTCAAAGTACTTAAACTGCTGATAAGGAATCATGCTTTCCTACCCTCAAATATCGATTGTTGTATTTCAATAACAGTTTCATACAGTAACCCCATAAACAGTACAGGAAGACACGAGTTTGTGCAATGTCCAGAACAAACTGTACAGCTTTCAATACAGTAAAACAAAACAAGCAGTTTCTTTATCCTTAGTATTAATAGTATTTTAGTAACCAACTTAGGAATGTACACTCAAAGCCAAAAAATCACCAAAATCATGGAAAAGATCTTTATCAAGTTTTGCCATATGAATGAATGAATGTATACTTTATTGCAGAATGCATTATTTAACTATGCTATCTGAGATAGATCCCTACTATGTATTGGCTACCTAAACTACACAAAAACCATTTAAATATCGTTTCATCTCGGCCTCTAGTAAGTGTTCTACAACTAATCTTTCAGTGCTTTTAACAAGTTCATTAACTACTATTAAAGAGCTGATCATAAACTATTGTAATAAAATATATGAACATAGTGGTATAAACTATTTTTGGAGTGTAAAAATTCTTTGGATGTTTTAGATAAATTACATGCTTTTGATGGTCCTTTTGATTCTGTTGACAGTTTTGATTTTCTACTTTACACTACACTCCCACACTATCTTATCAAACAAAAGTTTTCCTATTTAATTAAATGGTCGTTTGGTAAAGCTGAATGCAAATATATTTGCTGCAACTCATTTAAAGCCTTCTTCTCTAATGAGAAAGGTAAATATGCTAGATATACTTACTGGAGGTGTGATGAGATGATTGAAGCTGTTAATTTTCTCCTTGATAATATTTATGTACGCGTTTCGGCAACAAAGTTTATCGACAGGTTGTAGGTATCCCTATGGGCACTAATTGTGCCCTTTAATAGCAGACTTGTTTTTGTACTGTTACGAATCACAGTTTATGACTAAACTCAGTAAAGACCCGTCGAAATTGCATTTAATTGATAAATTCAACAACACTTACCGTTATCTTGATGATATTTTTCGTTAAATAATCAAGAATTTTCTCTATATACTGCTGAAATTTACCCCAAGGAACTTACTTTAAATAAATCAAATTTAAATGGTAATAACTGTCCTTTCCTAGATTTAGATATTTCGGTTTTAAACGGAAACTCCACACTAAAATTTACGACAAAGGGACAATTTTTCGTTCCCTATTGTTAATTTTCCATTTTAGATGGTGATGTTCCTTTGGCACCATCTTACGGTGTTTATATTTCACAGCTCGCTCGCTATGCCCGTGTCTGTTGTGACGTTTTGATTTTAACGAAGGTAATCTATGTATAGTTTTTCACCTTCATTTATTAAAGAAACAGACAAACCTTTCAATTTTATTTTGTAGATGTATTCTTCTTTCCTATTTTGTTCCACAAATTTATTTTTGAATCCATACTGAATCAAACCAAATGATCCAAGTTTCTTTAATGAGGTGTATATAAATTGCACCCATGCTTAACTAGCTACATATCAGAAAAATCAAATAATTGATGATTTGGTTTTTTCCTCCACATTTTTTACCATTTTACAATAGTCCATGCTTGATATGAACTTTATATGAAATGGATGTTTGTGACATATTTTAATTTCTCATTTTCAAAAGTTGACTTTTTCAGTTGTCGCATGTTGCAACATTTTCATTAATTCTACTTTTTCACTGGACACTTCATCTGTTGATATACAATGTGACCGTTTTGTATATCTTTAAGAATATTTGCCTATGTTGAAAGATGTGCATAATGATAAATGATAACATTGCAAAGTTTAGTCTCTAAGAAAACCTATAAGATTTCAGTCAAGTTATAATGCAAAATGGGTGTAAATTGGGTACTCTGTGCAATTTGGGTACTGTTTAGTTATGCTGGTGTTGGACAAAAAACTTTAAGTTTTATAGCAGTTTGAATTCTGAATGATAACAAGGACTTGTTTACTTTTATGAGATGCTGCTGTTTATTTTTTATGAAATTTATGGTGATCACTACCTATTTAGTCCAAAGAACCTTGAATAAGTGATAGACATATCCATTGAGGTGTATCGACGACACCCTGTTTGGCACTTAATAATAACATAAAATATTTCTATCCTTATGATATATCTTTTTTTAGACTATTGGTAGCATTGCATGCAATAACATACTATTGTTCTTTGTTCAGTATTTTCCAAAAAGACATAGCAGTAGAGGCATATACATGTATTTTTTTTAAAATAAAATTTCTGTCTGTTTAGCAATGAAATTGAAAAAGGAGTGCATAAGTCATCAGTTGTCATCATCTATATTAGAGCTGATTAACTGAACATTGTTTGATTTGAAATAGAATTAAGGTGGTGACAACTGATCTGATATATTCACTCAAGGACTATGCATCAATAAATACCTCAACAATAGCATCTGCCACATCTAGCATTCCTTGTCTCATAAAATGTTCACATACAACTTCATTTAATAACATAGCTTTCTCTTGACCTTCAAATGCTCTGTCAACAATTACTGATGAGAAGTCATTTACAAAGTTCTGAAATCAAAGGAAAAAGCATGATAATTACATTTTTTGTAAGTGTGCATATAACTTAAACGTAGCCTAATGTGACTTTGTATGTAATTGAACATAATAAAAAAAATATTGTACTACAAAATGTACATGTATGTCAAATGAAAATTTTAATAAAAAAATCTCTAAACGCTGCTGTCATTTTTCATCAACACTTTCTATGTGAATAAAGGGAGATGAAGGGTAAATGTCATCTTTGGGTAAGGTGAGTTAAAAGTTGTGAATGAATTAGACAGAAGCTATCAAAGATCTACAATCAACACCAAATTACCAACAAGTCCACAAGTACCAACATGACAAAAAAACAATATTATACTGTATTACAGAATGCTTTCATTTCCTGAAGGCAAGCTCAAAGTACTTAAACTGCTGATAAGGAATCATGCTTTCCTACCCTCAAATATCGATTGTTGTATTTCAATAACAGTTTCATACAGTAACCCCATAAACAGTACAGGAAGACACGAGTTTGTGCAATGTCCAGAACAAACTGTACAGCTTTCAATACAGTAAAACAAAACAAGCAGTTTCTTTATCCTTAGTATTAATAGTATTTTAGTAACCAACTTAGGAATGTACACTCAAAGCCAAAAAATCACCAAAATCATGGAAAAGATCTTTATCAAGTTTTGCCATATGAATGAATGAATGTATACTTTATTGCAGAATGCATTATTTAACTATGCTATCTGAGATAGATCCCTACTATGTATTGGCTACCTAAACTACACAAAAACCATTTAAATATCGTTTCATCTCGGCCTCTAGTAAGTGTTCTACAACTAATCTTTCAGTGCTTTTAACAAGTTCATTAACTACTATTAAAGAGCTGATCATAAACTATTGTAATAAAATATATGAACATAGTGGTATAAACTATTTTTGAGTGTAAAAATTCTTTGGATGTTTTAGATAAATTACATGCTTTTGATGGTCCTTTTGATTCTGTTGACAGTTTTGATTTTTCTACTCTTTACACTACACTCCCACACTATCTTATCAAACAAAAGTTTTCCTATTTAATTAAATGGTCGTTTGGTAAAGCTGAATGCAAATATATTTGCTGCAACTCATTTAAAGCCTTCTTCTCTAATGAGAAAGGTAAATATGCTAGATATACTTACTGGAGGTGTGATGAGATGATTGAAGCTGTTAATTTTCTCCTTGATAATATTTATGTACGTTTCGCAACAAAGTTTATCGACAGGTTGTAGGTATCCCTATGGGCACTAATTGTGCCCTTTAATAGCAGACTTGTTTTTGTACTGTTACGAATCACAGTTTATGACTAAACTCAGTAAAGACCCGTCGAAATTGCATTTAATTGATAAATTCAACAACACTTACCGTTATCTTGATGATATTTTTCGTTAAATAATCAAGAATTTTCTCTATATACTGCTGAAATTTACCCCAAGGAACTTACTTTAAATAAATCAAATTTAAATGGTAATAACTGTCCTTTCCTAGATTTAGATATTTCGGTTTTAAACGGAAACTCCACACTAAAATTTACGACAAAAGGGACAATTTTTCGTTCCCTATTGTTAATTTTCCATTTTAGATGGTGATGTTCCTTTGGCACCATCTTACGGTGTTTATATTTCACAGCTCGCTCGCTATGCCCGTGTCTGTTGTGACGTTTTGATTTTAACGAAGGTAATCTATGTATTACTGGTAAATTATTAAACCAGGGATATCGTTACCATAAATTACTTAAAACCTTTACTAAATTTTTCCATAGATATAAAGATTTGGTTTTGAAGTTTGGTTGTACCTGTAGAAAACTTATTTCAAACGGGATAGCACATCCTCATTTTACGGAAATGTTGTTAACCGTGCCGGAAATTTAGAAATGATCCTTGTAAACTTATCGCTCCTTTAAATAAACTTTTCTAAAGGTTACCAATTCAACACTGTAATAAGATCATTGAATATTGTTTTATTGGTATAAATATTGATTTTGTTATCAGTAAATTAAATGCAAACTAAATATTACTAGTATGTTATATACATATACACATTCATGGATCTACAATCTGTCGATACCTGTATCTTGGCATTGCACAAGGTCATGTTTTTCTGACTGTTTATGACGTCTTTACACTAAATCCATTGGATGTTGGATGTACGGATTGATAATTTAGTCTTAGATGCATGATTTTTTATTAGTTGTTAGTGGCTTTGAACTAGCTGTCAGATAACCGCGAGTACTCTCAGATCTGTTCCTAATGTCTTTTGTTGTTGGAATGTACAAGTACCCTGCCACGTCCACTTGTATGTTTGTCCATCTGATGAGTTAAGCCTTTTCAACTGATTTTTATAGTTCGTTCTTATGTTGTACTGTTATATCACTGTCCCAGGTTAGGGGAGGTTGGGATCCCGCTAACATGTTTAACCCGCCACATTATGTATGTATGTGCCTGTCCCAAGTCAGGAGCCTGTAATTCAGTGGTTGTCGTTTGTTTATGTGTTACATATTTGTTTTTCGTTCATTTCTTGTACACAAATAAGGCCGTTAGTTTTCTCGTTTGAATTGTTTTACATTGTCATTTCGGGCCTTTTATAGCTGACTATGCGGTATGGGCTTTGCTCATTGTTGAAGGTCCGACGGTGACCTATAGTTGTTAATTTCTATGTCATTTTCGTCTCTTGTGGACAGTTGTCTCATTGGCAATCATACCACATCTTCAGTTTTATAGGTGCATAAGTCATCAGTTGTCATCATCTATATTAGAGCTGATTAACTGAACATTGTTTGATTTGAAATAGAATTAAGGTGGTGACAACTGATCTGATATATTCACTCAAGGACTATGCATCAATAAATACCTCAACAATAGCATCTGCCACATCTAGCATTCCTTGTCTCATAAAATGTTCACATACAACTTCATTTAATAACATAGCTTTCTCTTGACCTTCAAATGCTCTGTCAACAATTACTGATGAGAAGTCATTTACAAAGTTCTGAAATCAAAGGAAAAGCATGATAATTACATTTTTTGTAAGTGTGCATATAACTTAAACGTAGCCTAATGTGACTTTGTATGTAATTGAACATAATCAAAAAATATTGTACTACAAAATGTACATGTATGTCAAATGAAAATTTTAATAAAAAAATCTCTAAACGCTGCTGTCATTTTTCATCAACACTTTCTATGTGAATAAAGGAGATGAAGGGTAAATGTCATCTTTGGGTAAGATGAGTTAAAAGTTGTGAATGAATTAGACAGAAGCTATCAAAGATCTACAATCAACACCAAATTACCAACAAGTCCACAAGTACCAACATGACAAAAAAACCAATATTATACTGTATTACAGAATGCTTTCATTTCCTGAAGGCAAGCTCAAAGTACTTAAACTGCTGATAAGGAATCATGCTTTCCTACCCTCAAATATCGATTGTTGTATTTCAATAACAGTTTCATACAGTAACCCATAAACAGTACAGAAAGACACGAGTTTGTGCAATGTCCAGAACAAACTGTACAGCTTTCAATACAGTAAAACAAAACAAGCAGTTTCTTTATCCTTAGTATTAATAGTATTTTAGTAACCAACTTAGGAATGTACACTCAAAGCCAAAAATCACCAAAATCATGGAAAAGATCTTTATCAAGTTTTGCCATATGAATGAATGAATGTATACTTTATTGCAGAATGCTTTATTTAACTATGCTATAGCAACAAAAACATATTTACAATATGACAAATGATAAACAACAGAGAGCAATACATAAAATACATAATAAGAAAACAAGAAACATTAAGTAACAATATGTGATTGAATTGACCATGCAGATTTTATATGTAATTACCGGAACACAATTTCTTTATAAGTAAAACAGATGTTAATTCAAATCACTCCCTTCTACAGATGCTAACCAGCTTTGTATATATATACTGATCTTTAATCCTATTCTTAATAACACCAATAGATATAATAATATTTATTTGTGACTGTCAATACCATATATAACTTAGACCATTATCAAATAATAAATCATGTACATATACAACATATACAACGTACAATAAGGATATAAATCTGCAATAAACCTTTTGAGGGGCAAAGTAAGTCCTGGTTTCCATGTTTATTTTCTCAAGGTTTGGAAACACTGACTTGAAATAAGTGCTTGGTGACTAGTCGTACATTTCAAAGTGATTTTTTTATTTCCTATAGCTTATATCATGTAAATCGAATACTAATTATACTGTTAAAAGAGGTTTTCTACAATGAATAAATGAAGTTAAACATCCTATAAATAGACCTTCTTTTTTGAGACAAAGGCATTAAGAGACATACATTTGTACCTTGTCTTTAATAGAGACAGCAGCTTAAAGAAGTTACTCCTCAACGAACCTAAAACTTACTCTAAACTCACTCTGTCTACTAATTTTTCTACAATTGTTTTAGCAGGTAAACCTTGACTATAAAGCATTTGAAACTAATGATGTCTATAGATTTTCCTACTTTTGAGACAATGACATTAACAGAAAAGTAACACATCAAAAAATTCCTCATGTCTACAGATTTTCCTAAGAAATGTACTTTAGACACAATGACATTAGGTAAAAGATGTACTCTTTGTCTATAACACATGTATAACCTACCCTGTCCACAGATTTTCCTACTTTTGAGACAGTACTGTGAAGATCTTTGTGCTCCTGTCCATATCTTGACACAGCTTCTTTTAGTCGTCTTAATGTCTGGATTAGAATCAATGACTGTGTGGCTGTCAACTCATTGTCTTCAGGACCTTTCAAAATTTAGAAAAGGGTAATTTCAAAGTCCATTTAAAAAAAATACATTTTAACAAGTTACAGTAAATCTTTGTTTTAGAATTTGACATGTGGGGATCTAAGTTTAAAGAACCAACAAACTATTTCCTAGATCCAGTTGAAGTTATATATTTTGAGATATAAACAAGGATATAGTTTCAGGTTTTTGCATCCCTTTCAAAAACTGTCAAGATAAATAAAAAAGACCAATACAAAGTATGGTCACCTATAGTTGTTCACTTCTACATCATTTGGTCTCTGGTAGAAAGTTATCTCTTTGGCAATCATACCACATCTTCTTATCATTATATTGTTTCCCATGATAATTCTGAATCTGAATCTGAATAGGAAGGTTGCAAGGCCAGTATATGGCATCAATGGCAACGAAAGAGAGGCGCTGGAAAATTAGTCCAATGATGTGAGAGCAACCGAAGTTTTAAAGCTCTCGATTGTCTTGGCACACGCCAGATTGTCTGGTAGTCTATTCCAATCGGAAATTGTTCTTATAAAGAATGACTGTTTATATTGGTTAGATTTACTAGGTGGAATTTTGAAACAGCGGCTGTTGTTTTGAACAAATTTGTCTACAATTTTTATTGTTTTATAGTCACTAAATTGTTTTGATTCTACTTGATGTTTTGGTCTCTCCTTAACTAATACGGAATCTTGCGGGATAGCTGGTACCAACTCCCTGGCCACCTTGTAGAGAAAAGTGAGTCTACTGTGACAACGTCTGTTTTCAAGTGTTGGAAGTTTTAGATCCTTCATAAGTCTCCTTATACTACCTTCCTCTTTGGTTGTATAATCCCCACTGATGCTTGTCTCTGGAAGGGTTCTAATGCATTAATGTCCTTGATTAAATAAGGTTCCCATACTATTGATGTGTATTCTAACAGTGACCAGATAAGCCCTACATGTATATAGGCTTGTTTCCTGCAATCCTTTGGACAGTGATGGAGGTTTCTTTGCAAGAAACCTAGAGTGGAGTTAGATTTCTTCACAGTTTTAGCAATGTGGCCACCCCATTTCAGATCATCTGAAATAATAAAACCCAGGTACGGATTTTGTTGTACCTATTGCAGGATGTGGTTGTCTAATTTGCAGAAATGAGATGATTTGTTGTTGATGCTCATCACGTAACATTTTTTGGAATTAAATCTCATACCCCATTTTGTGGCTCATTTTTCCAATGATACAAGTTTGTTTTGTAGTAGTTGGTGGTCCTGTTGTGTTTGGACTTTCCTATATAGTAGGCAATCATCGGCAAACAATCTGACTTGAGATTTAACAGTTTCAGGTAAGTCATTAATGTGATACAGGAAAAGCAGCGGTCCAAGTACTGTGCCTTGAGGTACTCCTGATGCTACACCTATAGAGTTAGAATTTTCGCCATCTACCAGGACTCGCATAGATCGTTTCATAAGGATCATGTTAAGCCAATTTAGAATTGGTCCATCAATACCATAACTTTCGAGTTTGGATAACAGCCTTTTTGTGGGGGACCGTGTCCAAAGCCTTTGAGAAATCCAGTATCACAATATCTGTCTGGTGGCCTTTGTCATAAAGTTGTAGTAAGTCTTTCATAGTTGTCAAAAGTTGGGTTTCACAGGAGAAACCTGAACGAAAGCCATGCTGGAGTGGTGTGAGTATATGGTTCTTTTTTAGGTGTTTAAGGATATGCTTTCATATAATATGTTCAAGCAGCTTGCAGGTAACGCAGGTAAGAGAAACAGGTCTTTAGTTTTCTGGTGTGTTAATATTTCCTTTCTTAAATACAGGAGTGATGTTCACATTTAACCAATTAGTAGGTACATGTAGGGTGTCTGAGTTTACAGATTGCTGAAAGATGTGTCTCAGCCCAGGTGCTAGTTGTTAACAGCAGTTTTTCAGGACGATGTTTGGTAAGTTGTCTGGCCCAATGGCTTAAAATGGTTTTTTTCTTTAAAAATTTTTCGACACCCTCTGATGTTAAAGGTGGTATTGACTGATTGACTTTCTTGTCAATGTTTGGTGTTGCGTTTAGTGTGTCTTTTGTAAAAACCGATTCAAATGGGTTTAGAAATATATTTGACTTCTCTTTGTTGTTGTTAACAAAGGATCCATTGTTTCATTGCTGGTATACCACAGTGTTCTCTCCAGGATTTTTAGATAGCACCGGGTTAATCAGGCAACAAATTAGATATATGCATCAAACATAATTTGCATCGCGTCACAACTCTTTTTCTCTATCCACATTAAGGTTAGTTCCTATAGAGTTCTCTTTTTTTATTACCTTTTATCCATTTGAGTTTTTCTTTGTACTGTGTTTTGTTGACTTTATTGTTGTGATAGAAATTATATTCTCCATTCAGTCATAAGCATGAATAAAAATGTGAATTATTATTACTTCATGTAATTGTAATACTAGGTTTGTAACACCTTGACTGCCTAATAATGACTGGTAGACATTGGAGTTTATAACTTACATCCCAGCTCCTTTGTTCTACCAGGGTTGATCTGAGCCGGATCACCCTACCAGATCACCCTAGCTTGAGTTTCTTTGTTCTGCATGCTTTCCTTTGTTCTGTAACATTTTGGCGGGAATGTCAAATCCACAATAAAACTTAGAATTATTTTTACGGAAAGGCTAACTATCAAAATTTATGTAGAAAAAATCAAGTGTCTATGCTGGGATTCGAACTCAAGACCTTTAGTATATAGACCCATGATTCATATCTCTTCACCAGAACGACTGGATACAAACTCTCTGTTCATTTAACATATTTAAACATTGTGTCCGGGGCTCATAAAGGGTATATACAATATAGTAATATATCAAGTATATTATAATTATTGTGTGGCGGTTTAAACTAAATTTTATGAAGCGTAAAAGATTTTGTTTATCTACTCTAGAACAGCTGGGTTGTAAAATAGTTATCCCATTCGGACTTGGTTACTTCTCATTTACAATGTATTTTTTCTGTATGTATACAGAATTTCAATTTTTATTAAATAACATTCCATTTTAATAGTTAGCAATTATTTGTTTACTTATAAATATTCCTATGAGTAAACCTATTTTTAACATGAGAATTTCAAAATAGCCAAAAATAGGGGGAGTAACTCTTTATGGATTTATACGTTTTTGCTGTTTAAAAAATACTCATCATACCTTCGGGTGAAATGACAGAACTTTTTCAAAAGAACCCAGACTGTGACTGTCAATAGAAGTCACTTTAGGGTCCAAATTAATTGTGGCTGGTGTATAAAACTCATAAAATCAACTGCCAAACTGGAAGTAAACCGGCGGTCATTACTCAAAAATGAAGTTTATTTGTTGTAAAAGAGAAGGAAGACACAATAAAAGAGACAGGATATATGATGCTACATGTAGCTTGGACAAATTGCTCATAATAAAAAATATGCATAATTGTCAATTAATATTATTTAATGGACCAACTACATTACATACTGGTTTTTTATAGGCTTGGGTGGTGAGTGAGGCATAAAGTCGTAAATTATCTCCATATTAATTAAAACACAAAAGAAACAAGTTACAAGTGCTAATTGATTGATTAAATCCAATCAGAGACATATATACCCTCATCAGAGACATATATACATTGTACACAATGTGTATATAGGTCTCTGCCCTCAACAGGTAAATCAATCACCTGTTGTAATATCTATTCACCTGTAATTTTATACCACACAGATAAAATTTAACAAGTCACAATTTTACCGAATTTTACGACTTTTTACTGAAAATAATAGCACCACAGAAGAGATATATAGGACTGCGCGAGGACTGATACATTGTAGGACCATGCTCGGAAATTATAGGACCGCGGGTCCTGTTCTTTAAGGGCCTGGGGAGAACACTGTACCAATGTTTTCCTGTCGTCAGGATTTATCATAACGCCAGAATGGTTTTGTGTTGTTTTCTTGTAAACCATGGTAAATAGTGTTGTTAATGCAAAAAATGCTAGTAGTCTATCTCTGATTTCTTAAATTCTTTTTCGCACTTTTTCTGGAAGCTTTAGTAATCACTCCACTGTTTTGATTTCTTTGTGTGCTTATAAAGTCTTATTTTGCGTTTTAGCATTTGGCTTAGATTTCTGTTGAGCCACGGCAGTGATTTTCTTGATGAGCATACCTTTGATGGGGTGTGTTTGTCAATAATTGTGAAGGTGGACCATAGTTTCTCAACTTGAGTGGTGATTTGGGATTCCATGAATGTTGACAGTTGTTCAATTTCTTTGTAGATCAAGTCCCAATCGGCTTTATCATGTTTATTAAACATGTATTTCTTAAGCTTTTGACTGTTGATATAGTGTGGAATATTATGTCAAAGTATGTGACGACCTTAGCATGATCACTGATACCAGGGATGCTAGTTGAAGATTTACATAAAGATTGATTATTTATGAAGACAAGGTCTAGTAAGTTATTCCATCTAGTTGGCTCTCTTTAATTCAGCCTGAGATCTATATGATCTATAGAGGTTAATTGAATTTCTTGACAGAACAGTAAAATTAATTAATTACATGCCTGGTATATTGTAAGTATATCTTGGAAATAATCATAATTCAAGTTGCTTGATAAGATGTTAGCTGACTACTAACTTGGATAAGAATCCTTTTAAAGCACTTTTAATTTAATACTCAAGCACACCTTCGTTAAGTTCTCTTTGAATGCTCTGGATGGAGTTCAGCAGTTCATCTAGGTTATTGGCATAATGTTGGTTCAAACCTGTAAATTTTTCAAGAACTTTGTTGACTTCTTTTTCCACAGCTTGGCATGCTTCCATATTGCCAATTATCGAACACAAATAGACAAAAAAATACCAATCAAATATATTTTCCTTTCTTTGTTGTCATTTTTTCGTCACCGGAAATAAGAAATGAAGGTCAAGGTGAAATGAAATCTGACTAACCACCAACAAGCATTGTTTTTTAATAGTAAACAAGAACGGACAAAGTGTTATTTGCAGACTTTTTCCTGGAGCCAATGACGAAAATAAATAATTTAACTAATTATGGCAAGTAACTTTGAATAATTTTAATGTTAGGAATCGACTGATGAAAAAGATGCTTTTTAAAACAAATTTTTTAATATGAAAATCCCAGATCATACGGGTCATGCATAAGTTAACGGACACAGTCTTTACATGATGAGGGTGGTTTTTAACGACCTTGACTACCCATAAAGGTCTTGCACGGTCGGCCCTGGCTTGCACCTTTTTGGGCATTTAAATAATTTATTTTTACCTTAAGTTAATTGATATAATTTTGAGTGACAAAAAGGTTAAAAAAAAAAAAAAAAAAAAAAATGAATTAAAGGTAAATAGAACAATAATTTGATAGATAAAAAATAAATAAATTGATGAATAAAAAATAAAAGATAAAAAATAAATAGAACTTAAATTAAATAAAAGAAAATAAAAATGAAAATGAAAATTTTAGTAAAGAACAACAAAATAAATAAATAATAGAAAATAAAAATAGGAGCCACCAAAAGCCGGAAAAGGAGAAAAGCTAGGCCAAGCAAACGGCAGTGAGCGGCAGCAACTTTGTCATGGTACACCAGCAGCCAAGTAAAGAGTGGATATGCCAAATAGTGCATATGAATTTAGTTGCCTATTTTGTATAAACCGAAGTAGGCCTAAATATGTGTATGTGAATTTAAAAAAAAATATTAGTATAAGGTTTTATATGCATATAAAAAAAGAAAAAGTAAATAAAATAAAAGAAGAGAAAAGAAAACCGAAGGTGTATGTATAATTTTGACTGCTTTGTGCTAGCCTACTGTTATTGCAGGACTTTAAAGTGCTAGTACACCGGAACGCTGTCCGCAGGAAGACAAACGCC
Organism: Mytilus coruscus; assembly: GCA_017311375.1. Taxonomy (NCBI): domain Eukaryota; kingdom Metazoa; phylum Mollusca; class Bivalvia; order Mytilida; family Mytilidae; genus Mytilus; species Mytilus coruscus. The sequence goes on along the minus strand of CM029601.1, from coordinate 24,701,959 downwards.
CCACGCTAATTAAAACTGGGTTAGCGCAAACCAGTTTACAGTTATATATGGCCAGATTTTATAGGTAATATCAACCTATGTATGCTTGGTACAGGAGAATAAAAAGAATCTCGTACACTATTTCATTTAGTGAACATTTGGTATACATACGGATCTGGCTTCGTAGCAAATGAACCTTCTCTGTTCTATCTAAGACCCGAGATTACTATAACACATGTGTAACTAAGAAGTCTCGGGTTCTATCAACAGTTGATGAGTCGAGATGTGGAATTATTATGATTCTTCTCTACTCAAACTGACTGTAAATTAAGATTAGACTAGTATCATAATTTCTGATGATATCAAAATTGGTTTTAAATAAAGTATATGTTCTTGGTTTTCTCTGAAAGCATTCCAAAGGATGCTTTCTACACTCATTGGAGTCATGTAAATATACTTGTTAACTCATCTTTGTTTTAAAACCTCAGTTCCTAATGTAAGATTGTTGTTTTGGGAACTCAAAATATTTGATATAGAAATAAGGAGATGTGGTATGATTGCCAATGAGACAACTATCAACCAGAGTTCAAATGAAGTGTATATAATTATTTCATCAACTGAAGCATACCATTATGGTTGTCGGTTGTTGAACATTTCATTCGAAAGTTCTGTAATTATGAAAGAGGAGTCTTTGTTTTCTTATCTATGCCAAAATTTCAAAAGGCACATGTGATCCTATAAATTAAACAAACAAAAATTGAATAAAATTTATATACTTGAATTGCTATGTTTTACTGTAGATAACCGGTCCGTGAACATAGACTTCCTTTAAAGAAAATTATTTATTTCTATCCAAATCTTCAGAGATATACCGCTATTGAATTATGTCTTCTCGTACTTTAATTCGCCGACAGCTTTTCCGAATGCAGCGAACTTTACCATGTCACCTATCTTAAGAAATTAGGCAACACCACAGCATAATGCAACAAATCATTTAACAACTGTTATGACAAAGTTTAATTAACAAATGGAAACAAATGAGAAAGTATTAAAACAAATAAAATAAACATCTCTCTATGTTCACGTGCTCCATGATTTTGTGCTGAATGTTTATACAGGTCGCGATCGGCGAAATTCTGCACTAAAACCCGAAAGTTATTAGCATCCAAAGTTTTCGGTCAACAATTACCCTATGAAATATTTTTTGTCGATTATACGTTATTGGTTTGTAATAAATGTTAACAAAAAAACATACACATAGGAGTTTAGTATATATGCATGTTTTTTTTTCAATAATTTCCTGAAACTTATGTTATATATCGTTAACAATGTATAAGTTACAGGCATTTTGTAAAATGCATGAAAAAGTTAGGCAAATTGTAAACTGCATGAAAAAGATATGCATTTTCTAAATATTATATGCTGACGAATTTTTATCAGGCATTTTATAAAATGTCTGGAAAAATTGAAAGGCATTTTATTAAATGTCTGAAAATATTAAGTAATATGAAATTTTCACAAAAAAGCCGTGCCTTTGAACAACAGAGCAGTTTATTCTACGATAATCTCTGAATTCAACAGCATGTATTTTAAGAGTTTACAACCACTGAAAATTAATTCTACTAAAATGTTGACAATCCACACAGACACTGAACTCGATCATCATTTGTTATATCAGGTAATGTTTGGATGGCAGCATCTACTTCACATTTTTCCTGATTGTTTTGCAAAGCCGGCATCATTTTGTGTTGCACCTGGCCTTAACAACAGCACTACAAACACATTAGGTGAAACCCTGACCATCAAACGTTCAGCTCTGTCAATACTTTTTTCTGTAAAACACGTAACGTTCGAAAAACAAACATGGGTTTTCGAAAACAGCACACAAATGATGTATTTTCTTAAACATTTCAGTTTTTAAGAAATTGTCCGGAAAAGACTATATATATGTATATTTATTTACCGGTTAGTAGCTTCAAAAACTATTTACTGAGTAAGAACTATTCACTGAAAGCAAGCATTTTCCCTAAAAGACTATTTACCGGTTAATAGTTTCAAAAACAATTTCGTGGAAGGAAACATTTCCTCGTATAATTTCTGTTTAATCAAGCAGTTATTTACTAGCTGTTCGGACAATAGCAAGTTTATTATCGCCTTTCTCGTGGACAATTAACTTGCTATTGTCTTCATAGCCAGTAAATAAGTGTATACTATTTCCTGTGTTCTCAAATATTTAAAGTAACACTAGCATGATGAGGTTGATTTACATCATTTGGCTTATCAGAGCATTCAAGAGGCTGAAGTAGATCTTCACCAGATTGAAAAGAGCAACGAATCTCCGGATGCAGTGGAGATGAGGATAATCACATACAAAATTAATTTGAATAAAAAACAAACTCGGTCTTATATGGTGATCTTTTAATGCATGTGAAATTTTGTACAAAAGATTTTCGATCCCAAAGATTGACTTGGGTATGGAAATATGGACTTCGTCAATTCGCCAGAGAAAGGAATCCGTTTGCGCATGTAGAAATTCGCATCCTTTCTCAATAAAGCCATTACATCTAATGCTCCATGTAGGGAGAGTGCTTAAAGGCAACATGTCGTTCCATCATTATCTCAATTATATAATTTTTCCACAAATTACTTGCCTCCAAACAGGCAATTTGTTGATATTGATTTCGATAATGTCAGTCATTTTACAGCATTACTGGGTGTTTTTGTCATTTCATATAATGCCTTTCAAGATTAGGCATTTTATAAATTGCATGAAAATTTAGATATTTTACAAATAAATTTATAAATTGTCCGTAACATATATCAACGTCTAAATATGTGACAACATTACGACAGACTTTCTCCATTTGATTACATATTGTTATCTAGGACTAACACCATAATCTATAAAAACTCCGTCTGTTGGAAATCTAGCCGAACAATGTCAGATCAGTGCGTTTGAAAATGTTTTGTTCTTTCCTCAGCAGGATTCAATTGATTGGTTGATTTGGTGTTTAACACCACTTTCAGCACTATAAGCGATTTCGTGGCAAATAGGTTTTATTGGTGGAGGAAGCCGGATGCCCAGAGAGATTCCCAGAGAGAACCACCTACATTCGGCTTGAAACTGACCATCCTTGTCAATTAAGACTGGAGTCGAAAGCACCTGCCACGTGCGGGTTTAAACTCACAACCTAAGTTTGACGGGCTAGTGATATAGTAGTAATTAGACCATTCGGCCACCGAGACCCCAGCGGGATTCGAGCTTTTGCTTCTGTTACGTAGTAGCAACATCACCTTCCCTTTGCCGAGCTTTCTAGACCACTCCACCAACTAGGCTTTATAAAGATATCGCTTTCGTTAGTCGCGTGATGCCTTTCCTCGTCGACTTTATCTAGGATTATAACACAGTGCATGATGTTTAGTGGCAGGTAGATTGTAAACATTGCAGATCAGCTGCTTTTCGTCTGTTGTAATGGATGATATTTTACAATTTTACTTAACGTGCATTCACATCAATATTAATTTTATTATATACGTCTCAATATATGACAACTTTACGACAGACGGGTCTACATCGGATAACCTATATGGTTATACAAGGCCAACACCATAATTTATAAATACGTCTGAAATATAGCCCAATAATGTAAGATCTGCAATATGCGTTAGCAAATGTTGTGTTCTTTCTTCATATACCGCGAGATGCAAATCGTCACTAACATGCTGGTCAAAATCCAAACATATGAACAACAAATATATGCTATATCCCGAAGATAAAAGATACACAACTAAGGTACAGAAAGTAAAGTATCCAAAGTACTATATTATAATATAAGTAGTATGTAGTTGCTATAAACTAAAGATATTAAACATTAAACATATTTTATTTCCAATTCGGAACCCGTGTGTGGTATACAGATGCATACATGTTATAGACTAGAATGATCCAAATAGAGACATGACACATGATATTATTTGAGTAATTATATTAAAAGATTTAAATCAAAGATACGAATCAAGTTAAATTTCTCGAACGTCCGTTCTATAGCGGTTTACATTAGTTCTTTTTTCGGTGATAGGTTATATGTCTGTTGTTATCAACCGTCATCACATGACTGAAATTAATTGATGTATGAGCTGTAAGTTAATTTATTACTACTGTCAAGGAGAGTCCATGCCATTCGTACATAATGTCTAAAAGTAGACCCAAAGCTAGTAAGGAAGTCAAAGTAATCGAAGAAAAAGACGAGAAAAATGTTTATGATTATGTTTCGCTAAAAGAACTTCCTAATTTTGCTGAGTTAAACCAACAAGTAACCCGGCTTGTAGAAAGCAGCAGTTGGTGGGACCGGCATGGAGTGGACTGGATGATTCTATTCCTGAGTTTTGGACTTGTGTTTGTTGCTCTTTTCTTAATGAAATCTAACAATATACAAACCGTTGCTTTAGGAGTGTTTGTTCTTGGATGCTGCCATTCAACTATAGCTATTAAAACTGCACATTTAGTTCAACACGGTGCACTTTGCAGTAGCAAAGCTCTAGGCACATTTCTTGTCTATTTCGTTTCTGATGTGTGTGGCTCATTTTCTGGAGATCTTGGATATGATATCCACATTAAGGTTCACCATCCACACACTAACATCATTGGATTAGGAGATTCTAGCACATGGAAAGTGCCATTTTTACCAAGCTACTTATATATGTTTGTAGGACCTTTGTTTTTACCTGTTGTGACTATACCTATTGTACTAAGAGACATATGGGGAAAATGGAAAAGTCTACTGAAATATCTAATACTGATGCCTCTTGGTCTTGCAATTAACTTGTATCTTTTAATGAATATATCTGGATTCACATTCTGGGGAGCAGTTTGTGTACACTTACTTACAGGGCAATTCTAGCTATACCTTATATACATGTCAACATTTTCCAGCACATTGGATTAGCAATGTACTCGCCAAAAAGTCGTCCAAAGAGGATTTATCAGATGTCCACTGGTGTACTCAACCTTCCACGGAATCCAGTCTTAGATTATACGTTTGGACATGCAATAGTAAGTTGTCACATAGAACACCACCTCTTTCCAAAGTTATCAGACAACATGTGCCTAAAGATCAAGCCACTGGTTTCTAAATTCATTAAAGAGAATGGTCTTTCTTACTATGAAGATACTTACATGAACAGAATGTGGATGTTCATAGAACAATACAATGAACTAATGGTGAATGCCCCACCGATCAGTCATTTTGTAGGGATTCAATGATCAACAGCTATTTATTATAGAAATTGTATTGTAATGTTGAATTTTGTATTAAGATTTGGTTTTATCTTCCTTTTTATCAATGTTTTGAAATTGTTTACCATGACATTATGTAAAGTTTTATTTACTTTTAAGGTCAGTATTCAAGTTATGTCTAAATGTCTATAATAACACGTCTTAATAAAATGAATTAGAATATTATACATGCGTGTCATGTACATGTATATTATGTACTAGTATTCCATATTTACTGTATAAGATAACAGAATATAAATGAGCCTTTATTGAATAGACAATTTACTAGACAAGAAATATTGTATTCTCTCATACTACCTCTGACAACATGCTTAAGATTATTTTTTAGGTAGTTTTTATACGACCGCAAAAAAATTGTTGTATGTTGGTATGACGCGCGTCGTCGTCCAAGACGCATTGGTTTCGCACTCTAACTTTAGTTTAAGTGTTTGGATCTCTATGAAATTTTACCATAAGGTTCAATATCACAAAAGGAAGGTTGGGATTGATTTTGGGGTTATGGTACCAACAGTTAAGGAATAAGGGGCCAAAAGGGGCCAAAATAAGCATTTTGTAACTTCCAGACATAACTTGTGTGTTAGTGTATGGATCTCTGACATTGTACCACAAGGTTCCATATCACAAAGGAATGCTGGGATTTATTTTTGGGGTAATTACCTCAAAATTTTAGGAATTAGGGGCCAAAAAGGGCAAAATCAAGCATTTTCTAGTTTCATGACAATAACTGTGTAAGTGTATGGATCTTTCTGAAATTGTACTACAAGGTTCCATATCACAAAGGGAAAGCTGGAATTGAGTTTGGGGTAATTGCCTGAAACGTTTAGGAATTAGGGGCCAAAATAAGCATTTTCTAGTTTCCAGACAATAACTTGTGTTAAAGTGTATGGATCTCTCTGAAATTGTACTGCAAGGTACCATACCTCAAAGGGAAGGCTGGGATTGAGTTTGGGGTGATGAATCATAAGGGGTTCAAAAATTTGGGGGATTTTTTTTTTCCTTTTTTCCTTTTTTTTCTTTAAAATTTTCCATTTTAAGTTGGTTATTTCTGATTTATATTTAAAAGCAAATAATAATGATATGGCAGGAGATACACACCAAATAGGATGTGTAAATTATTATATAATAAGTTTTGTGCAATAGCAAGAAATTTTCAATTGCACAGTATTGCACAATAGCAAGAAATCTTCAATTGCACAGTATTGCGCAATAGCAAGAAATATCCAACAGCACAATATTGCGCAATAGCAAGAAATTGTCAATTGTACAGTATTGCGCAATAGCAAGAAATATTCAATTGCACAGTATTGCACAATTGCAAGAAATGTTCAATTGCACAGTATTGTGCAAAAGAAGATACTTTGTATAAATTGCTTATTTCTTGACCAATTTCAATGGGTTTTTATTCTTGAACTCTTGGGGTTCTTTAATATGCTGAATCTAACTGTGTATTAAGTTTTTGGATTTTGGGCCCCGTTTTTAAATTGGTCCACATTGAGGTCCAAAGGGTCCAAAATTAAACTTTGTTTGATTTCATAAAAAATTGAATTCTTAGGGTTCTTTGATATGCTGAATCTAAACATGTATTTAGATTTTTGATTATGGGCCCAGTTTTCAAGTTGGTCCAAATCGGGGTCCAAAATTAAACTTTGTTTGATTTCAACAAAAATTGAATATATGGGGTTCTTTGATATGCTGAATCTAACCATGTATTTAGATTCTTAATTTTTGGTCCCGTTTTCATATTGGTCTACATTAAGGTCCAAAGGGTCCAAAATTAAACTAAGTTTAATTTTAACAAAAATTGAATTCTAAGGGTTCTTTGATATGCTGAATCTAAACATGTATTTAGATTTTTGATTATGGGCCCAGTTTTCAAGTTGGTCCAAATCGGGTCCAAAATTAAACTTTGTCTGATTTCAATAAAAATTGAATATATGGGGTTCTTTGATATGCTGAATCTAACCATGTATTTAGATTTTTGATTTTTGGGCCCCGTTATCAACTTTGTCCACATTGAGGTCAAAAGGGTCCAAAATTAAACTTAGTTTGATTTCATCAAAAATTGAACTCTTGGGGTTCTTTGATATGCTGAATCTAACCATGTATTTAGATTTTGGATATTGGACCATAATAGGTGAATGTCCAATTTAAAATTTTTAAGTTCTTAGACCACATTCATTCTGTGTCAGAAACCTATGCTGTGTCAAATATTTAATCACAATCCAAATTCAGAGCTGTATCAAGCTTGAATGTTGTGTCCATACTTGCCCCAACTGTTCAGGGTTCGACCTCTGCGGTCGTATCAAGCTGCGCCCTGCGGGGCATTTTATTTTCCCTACCTCGTTTTCAATTTCATTAGTTTGTTTAAACAGTATTTATTATTGCAAAATTAAAACAATGAAGTACTAGTAGTGCAATTTTACATAAAATTCAAATATGGGATTTGGAAACAAGTTTGGAAAAACTTTTATAATTTCATTGAGTTGTATTTTCCAATAACAAAGAATATCACAGACAAGAGCACAAGGTACAATGGATAAATGAACAGTTAATGTATAATAGAAACAACTTTGTGACTGAATATTACATGTATTATGATTCTAGTATTTGAAAAGATTGGGTTATGGGTACACCGGTTGTACATCCCCTAAAATCTGGATATATGAAGAAATATTAAGTTTTAGAACCTTTGGTTGATGGATAAGTTGCAATTACATATTTTTATATTTAAAATGGTTTAAAGAAGATATTACCAGTAGGTAAATGTCAATCAGACCAATAACAGTCATGACAGTGTAATGCAAACATGACCACAGACATTTTCATAAATCAGACTAGTAGTGTAGTATTTTCTTAAACGTCTGTTACAAGCAGTTCAGGTTTGGCATTTTATGTGTTACAGTAGGTATTGATAGAGCTGCTTAAACCATTTTGTTTTTTTAACCATTGTACAGGTAAATGTAAGGTCATTTACATGTAATAGGAACATTGAAATCCATAGCAGGTTAAATAACATATATAATAAAATTAAATTTCTTTCTTTCTTGATCAAAATTGCCTGCCAAAAAATGCAAATACCTTTTTGAAGTCAATTTCATATGTATCTATATACAGATCCATTTTGTTCAATCGCCAATGTCAGTCAGCAGGGTTTAAGAACATCCATTGTTTGACCTGCTAGTCAAATGCGTTTTGTTAAAATATACTTTTTCACTTTTTTATACGCCCGTTTACGGGACGTATTATGGTAAACCATTGACCGTCTGTCCGTCCGTCGTCAACATGTCGGACATTAACTCATAAAAGCTTTAACTAATATGCATGAAACTTTGGTGAATTGTTTATATCAATTGATGTGAGCTCCCTTTCATTTTTTTATAAATTTCAGAATTACTGTTTCCGAGTTTTGGGGTTTTATTCATTAAAAAAGGGGGGATTTTCCAGTTTTCCGACAATAACTCAAGAATGCTTTCACCAACTTGCAAGAAATTTTGGTGAATTGTTTATATCTATTGACATGAGCTCCCTTTTGGATTTTTATAAATTTTAGATTTAACGTTTCCGAGTTATAGGGTTTTATTCATAAAAAGGGGATTTTCCAGTTTTTGGACAATAACTCAAAATGGCTTTCAGCAGTTCTCATGAAACTTTGGTGAATTATTTATAGCTATTGATGTAATCTCCCTATTGATTTTCATAATTTTCAAATATGACATTGAGAAGAAATTGAACTTTATTTGTTTATAGTCTGACAACAGATTTACTAAGTATTGTGCAACAGCACAGTGTATTGCACAACAGCAAGAAATCTTTAATTGAATATAAATTCAATTCATATAACCAATTTCAAGTTCTTAGACTACATTTATTCAGAAACCTTTAATATGTCATATATTTAATTACAATCCAAATTCAGACCTGTTTCAAGCTTGAATATTGTGTCCATTTTTGCCCCAACTGTTCAGGGTTGGACCTCTGCAGGCGTATCCAGCTGCACTCAGCGAAGCAGTTTATTGGTCTTTTGGATAATGTTGTTTGTGCTGTATTTAGACTCCTCTACCAAGAAATTTGTTTTGCATGCACACGTATAAAAATGGCAGTTTCTATCCAACGCAATCATAGGTTTGAACGTTGTCTTCAATTTAGACTTGTGAATATATATATATATATACCATATACATTGTATTCAATGTTTGTTTTTGCATTATTTATTTCATCTTTGTTATGATTCTATTTTCAAACTTATTTCATGTATTTAATGCTTATGAAGTAGTTGTTGTTTCAATAGGGATGTCCATCTTTACATTAAATGATTCTTTTATTCACAAACACAAATCTTAAAAAAAAAAAAAATATACTGAAGCAAAATTACTATATATACCACTGATTATATTTCCTGAGAGAAATTCAACTGTACATGCATAGTTTGGGTTGTATATTTTATGAATTTTATGAATTTTTAGAAAGGACTTTCCAATCTGTCAACTTAAATTGACCTTGCAGTTTTGCTGGTTAACTTTATGAAATCAAACCTACTGGATTAGTCTCTTTTATTCATATGGTTGTTTGTTTTTTGCATGATAATCAGTGTTGCATGTTTTGATATTTTGTTAAAGTTTATAATTTTCAATGAATAAAATAATAGAAATTTGAAATGTATTTTATTGAATTGAAAGATATTGTTGTCATCTTATTCTGAAGAATAACATGCATCACAAGTGTTCTTACTACCTGAATGGTCTCATGGTAGCATGCTCACCTAGAGTGCAGGAGGTTGTGTGTGATCAATTGCCTGCTGGATCAAAACCAGAATTATAAATTAGTATTTGCTGTTTCTCCACTTAGCATGCAGAATTAAGGAAAAAGAGCACAGACTGGTTAGTCTGTAAAATGTGTCCAAGTAGTATAACATGTCTTCCTGTGGACTATTTATTACCTGGTGAACTATCATCTTAAAAATCCTGCATAGTATGTTGTTATAACATAAGGTTTTAGTACATAGAAGGTTTCAAATTCATATTGCATTAACATGTTCTTGTCCTCAATATGCTCTTAATTTGCCACTGGATGTTAAAAATCCATGTATCATCATCTATATAAGTGTTGAGATGTTGAAAGTTCAATTCTAGACTTGATAAATTATACATCATTATTAGTATTTATAGATAATTTCCAAAGCACACAACAATTTTTTCTTGTTCCAACATGTATATATTTACAAGAATCTTTTTTCTTCTGTAGTTTTATTTGAAACTGTTATATGTATGTTTAGAACATTGGTTCTTCCAACTTCTGATGCATTCATAAACAGTTAACCACAAGGAAAAACTAAATATTTTCCTAGATTTTCATCCTCAAAAGGGATTGCTTCATGTGAATCTTGAAGTACATTTATTTTTCCAACAGTAAGCAAGCCATAGACAGGTGATCCCAACTATATACAGACAATAGAAACTTGTTCATTCTAATTATAGACAATAGAAACTTGTTCATTCTAATTATACACAACAGAAACTTGTTCATACTAACTATAATTCATTCTAACTATAGACAATATGAACTCGTTGAATCTTAAAGTGAGACAGAGTGGCCAAAAGAACAATCAAATTTTGTTGATCTTTATGTATGTTAATGAATTTTCAATTGTAATTTTTAACTCAGTCAAATGTCAGTCCAAACAGCTCTCTTTTTTTAAAGTTTACATCAAAACCTATTACAACTTTAATATAAACTGCAAGATATACACGGAGTTAATGGTGAATCAAACTTCATAAACAACAAACAATTTATAACAGATTTTCATTATTTATTACAATGTACATAAAGCAACAATACAACACTGGAATATAAGATGCAGCTGAATGAAAATTCCAGTCATAGTGAGTGATCAACTGAAAATGAATAACAATTTAATGTCAAAAATATTGAACTTTATACCTGTACTTAACATTTCACTGATTAAACTACTGCAACCAGACCCCCCCAAAAAAAAAAAAATGTAATTCATTATACTTGCATGAGACAATTGATTTTCAGTATTTTAAAATGTTTATAATAAATCATCTTAACATAACTACTAATCAAGAACAACCATAAACAATAAAATACAATTTTTTTTATTTTCATGATTTCAACAAAAGACACAGACCAGATGTTACTTATAAAGGATAAAATTCTTATTTTTATGATATTTCATAATTCTCACTTTACTCACTGAACAGATTTTAAAGTCAATTATCATGAATAAAAATGATATACACACTTCAAATTTAATTACATGTGTGAAATAAAAAAATACAATAGACTTCACAAATAATTGATTTAAAATTTTCAATAACCCCATTTTTAATCAACAGATCAATCTGTGATATATACATCTGGACATATTCTCCTATCTATGTTTACATATTTACCAATGGTCATCAAAATTGTAATAAATTATCTGAATACATTTGTCAACAATCAGATCAATACACACAGTGACATTATTTACATATCTTGGCCATGTGACAAGTTATATAAATATAATCAAGATGATATACATGTTAAAGGTCACACATTGTCATTATATATTCGAAATTTTTAAAGTAGATACACATGATTAAGAATGGTATTCAGCTGTCCATGACATTGAGAGGATAATCTTATCAATTATTTACAGGTTTTTGTCAGTTTGTGTAAATTTCACTGTTGATCTAGACATCTCTGTGTCCAACATGGAGGACACACACCAAAGTTGTAAAAGTTGTCTTATTTTTGCAGAGTTTAATCACTGTCACTATCACTCTCATCACTTTCTCCCTCTTTGACATCTATGCTGAACTTGTACTCCTGATCACATCCCATATAGGCATCACTCATATAGTATATAACATAGTTATAATGTCCAGGAGAGGGTGCCACAAAGTCCAACTTAATTTTGGCTTTCTGTTGTAATGTCAAACGTTTGATAGATAACAGAGAATTATTTTTGCTGTCTCCAATAACAACCCACCAACCTTCTTCACGTTTCTGAAAAAAATCAATACTTGTAATATTGTATTTTTCAACAAAGTTCAAAATCAAAGTACATAAATACTATAAGGTAACCATGCTTTTCAACAATATAAAAGTCAGGGGTCATCCTGATAGACAAATTGTTCAACCTATTGCAACAAAGTACTCTTCAGTTATTTTTATCATAATCTGATTAATACTGAAGAAGGACCATCTTAAATATGGGGACAATGAACCCTTCCAAAACTAGAAAGGCATTAAAAGGTTAATTTTGTCAGGGTAAATAAACTTTCACCTGCTGATAAATTAATTACAATTATCATTTTCACAAAGGTTAAAATAATTATAAAGAGAAATGACTTTAGTAATGTGAGCTTATTAAGAGACATCCAAATTTTATATCATGAACCTCTAAAACAACACAATCTAGTACACTTACCTGTGGGAAGAAAGGAGCAATGACTGGTCCAGCTAATTCATCTTCTCTTTCTAATGTCACCTGTACATTTACAGCTGATCCACTATTAACAAAACCAAAGAATATATATAATAAATTTTTGTAATCACTTAAAAGCTGCTTAAATTCCAGGATTTGCTTTGATTGCTTTGGTATAGATGAAATATTTTTGGCTGAACATTAGGCAATCAACAACCAATCAATCAAAATTCATCATCAAATACATGTATACAAATTCAAACTAGAAAGAGTTTTTTTTTTATATTTGAGAATTGAATTTTCAAGACCTGTACCCTACTGTAATGATTTAGGTTTATGGACTTTCTTTCCTATGTAATTTACACACTTTTTGGTCTTATCAGTTATAAAAGAAACTGAAGAATCATCTCAAGTTTGAAAAAGAATCCACAATCATGACAATGTCATGATTCCTTTTGCTGTTGAGTTATGATAACAATAGAAATTACATATAATAAAAGTATTACACAGCGATCCACCATTACATCAAAATAAACTTCCTTTCTGTATTTTACTTGGAAAATAGGTGTTCCTTAAATTTGTAACCATATACGTATCTATTAATGCTACCCTTATTTTAGACAGAATCATTAGATACCTGTAAATTCTTTGTAAAGCTATCATTATCTTAAGCTTCAAATGTCAGTTCTATTGTGAATGTATTATACAGATTTCAGTTTATCTCTGGATATGTATAATTTAACATGAAAACTCACCTAGAGATGCTATCCTTATCTTGAACTTCATAGGTTAATTCTATGTTAGGATATCTGTTACAGAACCTGGCCACATCTGCCATTTGGGCTTCAGAAAAGGATAACATGCTGTTACGTTCTTCGTCTTCCATCTCCATAACATCAAAAATACTCTCTACACCCTGTAAAAATAAGACATCAATACATGAAAAAAACTCTTCACCCTGCCAAAATAATAAATCAATACATCAAAAATACTCTACATCCTCTCAAAACAAGACATCAATGCTTCAAAAATACACTCTACACCCTGCCTAAATAATTAATCAATGCACCAAAAATACTCTCTACTCCCTCTCAAAACAAGACATCAATGCATCAAAAATACTATCTACACCCTGTCAAAATAAGACACTAATGCATCAAACATACTCTCTACGTCCTGTTAAAATAAGACAAAGATACAACAAATATATTCTCTACATCCTGTCAAAATGAGACATCAATACATCAAAAATATATGTTCTATGTTTTCATAGATAAAATTATTAAATGCATTAACTTCTAAACTGGCAAAACTAAAAAAAATTAATAAAATGTCCAATATCCAAAATCTAAATACATGGTTAGATTCAGCATATCAAAGAACCCCAAGAGTTCTATTTTACATGAAATCAAACAAAGTTTAATTTTGGACCCTTTTGACCTCAATGTGGACAAAGTTGATAACGGGGCCCAAAATCAAAAATCTAAATACATGGTTAGATTCAGCATATCAAAGAACCCCATATATTCAATTTTTGTTGAAATCAAACAAAGTTTAATTTTGGACCCCGATTTGGACCAACTTGAAAACTGGGCCCATAATCAAAAATCTAAATACATGTTTAGATTCAGCATATCAAAGAACCCTATGAATTCAATTTTTGTTAAAATCAAACTAAGTTTAATTTTGGACCCTTTGGACCTTAATGTAGACCCATTTGAAAATGGGACCAAAAATTAAGAATCTAAATACACGGTTAGATTTGGCATATCAAAGAACCCCAATAATTCAATTTTTGATGAAATCAAACAAAGTTTAATTTTGGACCCTTTGACCTCAATGTGGAAAAAATTGATAACGGGCCCAAAATCAAAAATCTAAATACATGGTTAGATTCAGCATATCAAAGAACCCCATATATTCAATTTTGTTGAAATCAAACAAAGTTTAATTTTGGACCAACTTGAAAACTGGGCCCATAATCAAAAATCTAAATAGATATAGGAAGATGTGGTGTGAGTGCCAATGAGACAACTCTCCATCCAAATAACAATTTATAAAAGTAAACCATTATAGGTCAATGTACGGCCTTCAACACGGAGCCTTGGCTCACACCGAACAACAAGCTATAAAGGGCCCCAAAAGTACTAGTGTAAAACCATTCAAACGGTAAAACCAACGGTCTAGTATATATAAAAAACGAGAAACGAGAAACACGTATAAATTACATAAACAAACGACAACTACTGTACATCAGATTCCTGACTTAGGACAGGTGCAAACATTTGCAGCGGGATTAAACGTTTTAATGGTACCAAACCTTCTCCCTTTTTCTGAAACAATAGTACATGTTTAGATTCAGCATATCAAAGAACCCTATGAATTCAATTTTTCTTAAAATCAAACTAAGTTTAATTTTGGACCCTTTGGACCTTAATGTAGACCAATTTGAAAACGGGACCAAAATTAAGAATTTAAATACACGTAAGATTCGCATATCAAAGAACCCCAATAATTCAATTTTGATGAAATCAAACAAAGTTTAATTTTGGACCCTTTGGACCTCAATGTGGACCAATTTAAAAACGGGGCCCAAAATCCAAAAACTTTATACACGATTAGATTCAGCATATTAAAGAACCCCAAGAGTTCAAGAATAAAACCCCATTGAAATTGGTCAAGAAATAAGCAATTTATACAAAGTATCTTCTTTTGCACAATACTGTGCAATTGAATATTTCTTGCAATTGCGCAATACTGTGCAATTGAATATTTCTTGCAATTGCGCAATACTGTGCAATTGAATATTTCTTGCTATTGCGCAATACTGTACAACTGACAATTTCTTGCTATTGCACAATATTGTGCTATTGGATATTTCTTGCTATTGCGCAATACTGTGCAATTGAAGATTTCTTGCTATTGCGCAATACTGTGCAATTGAAAATTTCTTGCTATTGCACAATACTTATTATATAATAATTTACACTTCCTGTTAGGTGTGTATCTCCTGCCATATCATTATTATTTGCTTTTAAATATAAATCAGAAATAACCAACTTAAAATGGAAAATTTTAAAGAAAAAAAGGAAAAAAGAAACCCCCAAATTTTTGAACCCCTTATGATTCATCACCCCAAACTCAATCCCAGCCTTCCTTTGAGATATGGTACCTTGCAGTACAATTTCAGAGATCCATACACTTGAACACAAGTTATTGGCTGGAAACTAGAAAATGCTTATTTTGGCCCTTTTGGCCCCTAATTCCTAAACGTTTCGGCAATTACCCCAAACTCAATTCCAGCTTTCCTTTGTGATATGGAACCTTGTAGTACAATTTCTAAAAAAGTCTACTGAAAGTGTGAATACACAAAATTTTTTGCGGTCGATATAAAAGTCTCTGAAAGTGTGAATACATCTCTCGAAGTAGCACTATAATACTAAATGGAACACAATTAATCTGTGACAAAGGTAATTTATTTTCTGTTGTAAACAATGTTACAAACAAATCAGTTGATATAATCCAAACTTCATATAAATGAAAGACATTTGTAATAAAAGATATTAACATACCTTGTCCTGACATTTTTTGACGATTTCTGAGGTAAAGTGTGGCAACTGTTTCAGATATGAATCTTTACCCCACATGGCCTGGGTAACCATTTGTGCCAGTTCCATAGCAGCTAAAGCTGGTGTTAACCATCCATTACTACTCAGTACATCTACACAGGCTTGGATCAAACGAATAGCCTGTAAAAACAATATGTGCTCTTTATTTCTGTCAGATAATCAGTTTTCTATTTTTTCAGTAAAATATTCTTTACTAATTGATTGACTATAGACTGAATTTCAGTTTCTCTAATTTTAAGTCGATTTATACTTTCCCTGATCTGTAGATTATTACAATACAACATAATATAATCAATGTGTGGATAGTTTGATATAAGTTCTTCATAGGTCAAAATTTTTATTTATAGCTTTCCTCTGAATTTACTATTGTGATATCATGAAAAAAAAGGCAACCATGCCTGATGACGTCAAATTAAAAGTACACATCTTTTTGCAGATTAGTGGGAAACAAAGATGGTATGTCTTAAAATCATTAGAGAAACAGATTCCACCACAGAATCTTGTGTAATACAATATTTCTCCCCTGTCAACAGTTAAATTTCAAATATTTTATACGCTCGGCTCTGCAAGCCTAGTGTTTTAAATTATAAAAATTAACTGTCTCGAGTAGAGACATTGGATACAGGGGTAGAATCCAAATATACACCATTTCAATATTTGTTTTAGGTATGACCAATAAACAATAATAGTATCTTTAATAAACTTCATATCTGTAAATAGCAGAAATGTTGACTGAATGAATAATGTGGGAAAGTAAATAGATTACCTTGCTGAGAATATCCTCTGTATCTTGTTGTAGTTCAGCTGATAACTGCATCCTAGATAAATGTGCTTGTAGTAGGAGATTGGTCTTTAGATGTGGATCATTGTACTTAGGATTACTAGGTTTGTTAGGTAGTCTGGATGAAAGCTGTAACAATAAAAATAATATTGATAATATGATATTACTAATTTTGTTACTCAGTCTAGATACCAGCTGTAACATTAAACAAGAGTGCACACAGTGAGATTTCTTGCCTACTTTACTAATCATGATTGAAACTGATGTTGAAAGTCTTTAATATCAAGGTTTTGTTTCAGATATCATTAAACTTAACATTATCAAAATTCATGAAAATAAGGTCAAGATCATACAAACACTGCAAGACAAAAATACAACTTTATTTTGGACGTTTTCTACCATAAAATATATACTTCAAGACATTCTAAAAGCCTTTTTGGTTTAAGAAATGCAAATCCATGAAATGGGACATTTATTTCAAAATCAATATCATTATCAAGCCTTCAATTGTATTTCTGATTTGTCAACACTCAAAATCCGTGTTTATAAATGAATCATAATGTAATTTTATACATCCATATATTGAATAAAACGTCAGAAAAAAATTCTAGAACAAATCAGAAATAATTAAAGGCTGCAGACAAGGCTTAAATTAAGATATTGTTTGTTTGCAGTTTACCGACCGACCCTCTAAAATCCGCCTGTCTGTGAAAATTTTATTGCTTTTCATTTGAAGAAATTATTTTTATTTTTCTATTGATGCGATCTGGAACTTCGGGTGGTTTCCGGAATTGATTTAGTCTGGGTCGATCACATGTTTCAAGTTCGGGTTTTTTTACCTTCCTGTCAAGCGTTCATGGGACTGTTTAAGGATAAAGCACATGGAAATTGTTTACAGGTATCCATGAAGTCATGGAGGAGTACTTTACGCTGTCGTCTTCTGTCAATTTTAAAGCAAATAACAAACAAAAAAGTTTAATAGTAAACTGTTTATACAGATTCAGACAGAGTTGTACATGTAATGATGTCTTTGATGATATTATTGACAATTTGAGAAAGCATGATGCAGTGGATATTCATAAAACCGACACAATAACTGTTTCTGTCTCAAACAAATCAGGTACAGAATCTCTTGAGCCTGACTTTATGGAACCAATATCAGTGGTGAAACAATTCGACAGCAGCCTGAAGTATGCCATAGTTTCTATAAAACGTGAAGATGACAAAGATGAAACCACTCCCCCATGACTTCACTGATACCTGTAATTTGTACACTCCTGTTCGGATGAAGGGCACATTTGAAATTTATAATCGATAGAGAATGCCAAATCTATAAGAAGCAACAGACACTACACTAAGATGTAGAAAAAATGAATGGTTGGCTTGAAAAATAAATATACTTTCTCTATATTAAATCTATCATCTATTGCAATGAGTATGCTCCTTTATGATAAGGGGGCTACCCCACTCATTGCAATTCTTCTTCCCCTTACAATATTAAATATACCCAAACAGTGTGGCTTGTCTGAATTGAATTAAAACATGTCCTTAGGAGCTATGCTGACATTTTTTTATGCAGTTAAGTCTAAGATTTTTTTGGTGTTAATTTAAGCCTGACATCAACATATCTTTCAGAATATAACCTTATTACATATAATATAATATTGTTAGATACAAATGTATATGAAAACAGGCGGATGTCAAATATATTTCTTTTAAGTTGCCTTTTTTTCAATTCAGGAAAATTCAATGGATATTATTTTTTTCATTGATAACACTCTTACATTGTCTTATGAATCTTTAATATCTACATTTTTCTGATGAAAACACTCTACTCATGAAAACTTTCTAGTAAAGAATATGTCTGTGAACAATTTCTTTAAAACAATTCTAGTCATTCTTTGTTTAATAAGTGTTCCTATATTCAATAATACCATATTTGTATGTCATAAATTGGATAATCACACCATGCTATAATTTCAATTTTGGTTAAAAAGTTATTATCTGAAAATGCCTGTTCATTTCATGTTGGTTTTCAGTGTTTGTTTTTTTTAAATTTTTTTTCTTCACAAGAAACTTGGTTTGTATAATTGCTTGTTTAAACTTATTTTGGCTGATAAAATAAAATATTTTTCCTACCTAACGACCCTTCAGTCTGAAGGTGCAGTCGGAAAACTGCAAACAACATATTTTTAAGGTTGGCCAGAGAGTGATTGTCCAAAACTGGAATATAAAAGAAATCTTCTCAAAACATGAGTATTTCATTGATTCTCATGTAAGGATTTCACTTTTATCTGAAGCTTCAACTTAACACTTTACCTGTCTCAGTATATTGTCTTCGTGATGTCTGATAGGAATGTCTTCATACTCAGCTGCATTAGATATGATTTCTAGTAATCCTTTGATCTTTGTCTTACCATTTAATGACATACTGAAGGTCTCTACAATAGTATTTAGAATCATCATTATTACTACTTTAAGAAGATAGAATCTATCGTTATTTTAGAGATAAATCAACTTTTAAAAAAATGTAGAAAGTCGAAAATATAAAACTGTTAAGTTAAAAAATTAACTAGAGGCTCAATTGTATATTTATTTAAAGAAATATTTCACAGTAGTAACTACATATGGTTCTCCTCTCATGTTTAGTTAAAATGGGTCAAGCATTTCACATTTAGAACTTCTAATGTATCTATCCATATGGTTCTATTTGCCATAGTGGTAGTATTAAAAGATGTCTGATTAGGTCAAAAGGTGTAATTTTGAGAAAAAAGAGACAACCATTTAAACCCATTCCAGCTTAAATTGGTGCTAGTTGTTCAAATCACTTATTGAAATAGAATTTGTAAATATTCTGTTTTTTTATAGTTATGTAGCAGGCTAGGTCTTTGACCTTGTCTATTTAAAGTAATGTAGCAGGCTATGTTGTTGACATTGTCTATTTATAGTAATGTAGCAGGCTGTGAACTTGACATTGTCTATTTATAGCAATGTAGCAGGCTGCCTACTAGACATTGTCTATTTACAGTAATGTAGCAGGCTGTGTACTTGACATTGTCTATTTAGAGTAATGAAGCAGGCTGCGTACTTGACATTGTCTATTTATAGTAATGAAGCAGGCTGCGTACTTGACATTGTCTATTTAGAGTAATGAAGCAGGCTGCATACTTGACATTGTCTATTTATAGTAATGTAGCAGGTTGTGTACTTGACATTGTCTATTTATAGCAATGTAGCAGGCTGTGTACTTGACATTGTCTATTTATAGCATTGTAGCAGGCTGGGTACTTGATTTGCCTATTTATAGCCATTTAGCTGGCAGGGTACTTGACATAGTCCATTTATAGTGATGTAGTAGATTGGGTATTTGACATTGTCTATTTATAGTAATGAAGCAGGTTGAGTATTTGATATTGTCTATTAATAGCTTTGTAGCAAGCTGGGTACCTGATTTGCCTATTTAAAGTGATATAGAAAGCTGTGTTCTTGATATTGTCTATTTATAGTAATGAAGCAGGCTGTGTACTTGGCATTGTCTATTTATAGCAATGTAGCAGGCTGGGTATTTGACATTGTCTATTTATAGTAATGTAGAAGGCTGGGAACTTGACATTGTCTATTTATAGCAGGTTGAGAACCTGACATTGTCTATTTATAGCAATGTAGCAATTGACATTGTCTATTTATAGCAGGTTGGGAACCTGACATTGTCTATTTATAGCAATTTAGCAGGTTGGGTACTTGACATTGTCTATTTATAGCAGGTTGGGAACCTAACATTGTCTATTTATAGCAATGTAGCAGGCTGGGTACTTGACACTATTCATAGCAATGCAGCAGCATGATATTTGACATTGTCTATTTATAGCAATGTGGCAGTCTGGGTACTTGCAAATCAAAAGACCATAATCAGTGTCTTACCTCTCATGGTCTATTTTTTTTAATTATTCAAATTGACATATTGATTTAAACCCAAGGGTCATCCTAAATAATGCTGGAGTAACAAATATTCTAGAATGATTGTGGTCAGGTTCAAGTGGTTTCAGGAAGTAAATTAATGAACGGTTAAGAATGGACACAAAGTGATGTCAAAAGCTCTCACTGACCTTTTGGCAAGAGGGAGTAGAATGTTCAAACATAACCGAAATATAATGTTTCTGAAAAACATAATAAGAAAAAAAAAACATTGGAATGCTGAAAAATATGGGTAAAACCAGAAAAGAAGATAATCGCCTTACCTATGGTGGTATAGTTGATGTAGTAGTAAGCTGCAATCATACCAAGATTGAGTGGTGTCACATCCATTTCATCTTCAATACTAATACACTGAAATTGTGAGAGAGAAAAATTCTGTTATTTTCTTTATCAGATCTAAAAGGACCCTTTTTACTGGTTTAAATATGGCCACTTTATTCATTAATTTGTGGTAAATGAAATACATCAAGTTTATAGAGTAACATTCCTTTTTTAACACAATGGTGATTCAGCAGTTATTTGATTTGAAAACGTTAAAATAAAGAACTTAATAGGAATCATTATATTGTCAATTGATATTTTCACCTCACACGTTTGTCAAAATTTCTTGCTTTCGTATGTAAACATTATACTAGTCACTTATGAAGAATACCTAAGGACATATCAAAATAATGACCTAAATGTACTATTTTTTTACATTCGTAAATTATGAGATCATCCCTTATACCCTGACCTTTGGCTGTTAAAGAGTCACTAACAGTAATTTCTACTGGTTTTGACTTTTGATAATGTAAATGACTGGGACACCCTTACCTTTGACTGTTCCAAGTCACTGATTGTATTTTCCACCAGTTCTGACATGTGATCAGATAAATGACTGTGTGAGACTCCTTGTAAATTGTAATAATTAGGATTTTGTGTCATTCTTCTGTACAAAAATGTCCAGGTTAGATAATCTACAGCATCCTGTTTATTTTCTACTGTCTTGGTTACTATTTCAGCACTGAAGTGGTCATGTAAACAATGGTCAAGATGACTCTACAAACATATTAGGACTGTTATTCTATTGTGAAAGAAAGTATTGCAATTTAAGGGATATCAATTTCAATGGATTTCATGGCTGAGTAAAATCATGATTTTGTTAAATCCTTAAAATTACAATATTTTTTTCACATTAGTTTATTAAAGGAGAAAGAAACCCAAAATAAAATTTGTCATTAACACAAACAACAGTTTGTAGAAAATATTGTTTACACACGATATACAGTTCTGAAGTTTTCTCGGTTGCAACATTTTGTGGAACTCTTGGAACATTGAAGAGCACAAACAGTGTACTTTTCTATGGAACAGCAACTATTACAATTGTCATGCTTCCATAACATAGTAGAAAGAATAAAATTTAAGTTACTTTAAATTTGTGTAATACATTCATGACTGTCCAAATTTGATGGAGAAATTTGTATGCAAGTAACAAAATCATTCCTTGGTTGTTGGCATTTATTGGCAATTTCCATAATAGCAACGGAGAATTATAAGATTTATAATTATGACATCAAAGTCTATACTTACCTCTACTGGAAGTGGTTCATACAGAAACTTCTTGAAAAATTCTTTCTTTGTATTCTGACAAAGAATAACTGCTCTCCCTAAAATTTAAAAGACTAATCAATATAATAACTTTGTAATGATAATCTAAATATTTCAAATATTTTAAGAGTTAAAATTTTCTAGAAGATTTAAATGTTATTGTACTTACATTGTAATGTAAAACTATTAAGTTTTTTTTCTACAATCTATATATAGATAAAATATAGATCTAAGTTTTCAAGTTCATTATTTGTTTTGTTTTTCCAAGTACATAGTCTGTTACTTTCATGTTCTAGCTTGTTGCTTTCTGCTAAATTTTAATTTTTTCTATCTGACAATGACATGTCTTGTTTTCGACTTTTTTAATCTTATGCATGAACATTTAGTTTCAGTTGGTAAATTTTATATAAAAATTTACGCATGAGAATTTTGAGTTCATTTTAAACAAATAAAATATGCACACATATTTAGCCATAGCTTTAATATATTTTAAAACAACATATTAAATACTGCTACATGCATAATAAGGTCAATGATGACCATACCTTCTTGGTCTGTCATTGGTCTATTAGCTCTCCCTATCATCTGTAATACATCTGTCACTGGATAATCTTCATACCTATAATAACATTAAATATTTCTGTTTTACAAATAAACAGTCATGACACAAATGTATGAAATTATGTAATATTCTGAAGTAATTTCATGGTACAAATCAAGTGTACATTAACATAACATTTCAGACTTTACTGTAATGTATAAAATCAATGTGAATCGAAAACATATTGATTTTTCAATTAACAGTCAATGGCAAATATTTCATGCATATACAGAGCAAAAAAAAAATCAATTAAGATTGTTCTGGAAAATTGATGGATAGGGGAGGATGAACAGTTTTGAATGTCTCTGGAAAATGTGGGCTGCTAGTGTGGGTAAGAAATTTTACATTGCAACAGGCCACATAGGGCCCCCTCTAAATAATTGTTGAAATTTTTTTCTATAGGTTGCACTTTGTAAATACAGCTGTTTTTCAAACCACGCCTCTTTTGGGGAGATATAGAATATTCATAGACAATTAATTTTGTTTACGTACTGGTTCCCGGATATGATCTCTATGTTTCATCTCATAGAGACATAACTTGGGAATGTTACCAGTAAATATACATATTCATAGTGATCAAGTTGAAGTCTGTGGAAATCCTTAAGTCAAGGTTGGGGTAGTATAGAAATATAATGTAAGTTTAAACTCTTAGAAGTTCGGGGCATATAAACGTTGAAAATATGCCGCACAGCCCTATATTTTGACCTTTGAAAAAAATAGTAGTGCATATGAACTTTCCATTCTAGGATATATTTTTTTTCAAAACTTCATAGTAAAAGTGGTACAGTTTTAGCCGTGAAAGGAGTTCCTATGGGAAATTGCATTGTTGATATTTACAGAAATGCAACCTTTAAAATTCAGAAAATGAGGAACTCTTCAACCATGAGGCAACCAATTTGTCTTTTCTAAATCTGACTTTGCTGTGGACATCCACTGTGCAAAGGTACTTCTGCCAGATAGGAGAAGTCCAGATAGCTTTATACTAGAGGAAGTATTTCTATACTCAAGGTCTCTTAGGAATCACTTCAACAATACTTCTACACAATGAAGTGTTAACAAGTCATAATAAATATTAGTATACTTACGAGTGAGTTTTACCATCATAATACTGTGTATCCATGACTACTACTAGATGTGCAGCAACATTCATTCCCCATGATAGATTGCGTGATGAAACAACAACCTGAATGGCTCCACTACTAAATAAATGCTCCACAGCCTTCCTCTCAATGTCTGCTAGACCTTCATGAAGGTATCCTACACCATTACTTAATGTTTCCTTCAGTGTCTGAAAACATAAAGAACTGATCATGATTGATCTTAATTTTACTTTATGAAAGGACCGAAAATATCCCTTTCTTTATGAATTTCAACTCCCCCCCTCTCGTTTTGATAGAGCTATATGATCTTTTACAAATTTATTTTAATGATGTGTTTCTGGGTGAGGCTTTGTTGATCATAAAAAAATCTATTTTATGTTAGGAGCAAGCACTAACAGTTTACACATAATAACTCCATGTTCATATAAAATACCTTGTCATTGATTTTCTCCAAGAAAGGTTGTATATCCTCTTCCTTCACATGTAAGAATCTACTCCGTACACTTTCACTTTCTGGGTTCATTTCTGCAGCACTAAATGTCAGTATATCTACAGCTGTTAGACGTGTCTGTTTTCTGGATGGGACAAACAAAATGACTGGTTTCCTTGGAGAATGTCTTACTATAGCTTGATATGCTGGCTTGGCCATAGCAATGATTCTAGACTGATTATGGCTTATGTTGAAACCCTTAAAAGTAAAATAATAAATATTAATTCCTCTTCATTATGTTTTATCAAATTTACATTAAAAATACAAATAAATGTATGCTGAAGTGACAAAACAAGCAAGCGGAAAAAAACAGTACTAAAGTTAATAAACTGTTAACCTAGAGATATGTCTCCCCTGTTTGTCCTCACAAACTTAAACAAAAATTGATTCCCCAATACCCAAAACAACACAGCCAAGTCTTACTTCTGCAACGTTGTCTTTGTTTTAAATTACTTCATGTGTGCATGATATCATTATGAATTTTTAACATTTATCTTTGGTCACATAATTACCAAGAACAAATGTTTTAGCTTCAATGTACTAGTATTATCAAGGAAGGGAGATCCAGAATTAAGTTGCACTTTAACATGACTAGGTGTTCAATGGTAAATATACATAGGAAACAAATATCACTGGAAATCTCTCAATTTTTAATGTCACTAAATTTAAGTCTAATTACCTGTATGTGTAGTTCTAATGGGACTGGTCTGACATTTGGATGGAAGTTGAAGAATCCTGTTGTACTACAACCTAACCACTGTGAGATATCTCTAGCATTGGACAATGAAGAACTCAAAGATACAATTCTTATGTTTCTCTCCAGTTGTGAAGAGATGTACCTCATTCTGGAACATATCACTTCCAATATTGGCTGAAGAAGACAAAATATTAAATTATAAACATAGAACAGTAAATTCATGAATTAAAAGTGTTTTTTGAAGAAATTAAAATTATTTAATAATGATTTCATATGTTTTGTCTTCTGTGTCTGCTATTTTCTAAATTAAAAAAACAATAACACCAACTTATAGGATCATACAATATAGTGTTCAAACTAGACCAGTCTAGACAACACAAATGATCGTCTGCTGCCAAATTTGAAGGGCTTAAATAAGTGAACGGTATGTCACTCTTAACAAAACACAAACTTCATCTTTAACTCACTTTTGTATATTAATGAACCATCAATCAACTCAATATCTACTAGCATTATGGAAAAAAATCAGGAAAGCTGTTTGATATCATAAGGATGGGTGAAAGAAGGGTAGCACTATATACCACTGAGAGGTGGAGACATAATAAGAAACATTTTGCTAAAGTCACTTTAACAAACCATCCAAATGATGAAAGTATACACAGAATCAAGATAACTATAACATACCCCGACATCTCCTCCAATCAGATGTAACTCATCGACATATAAACCATTACATACCCGACATCTCCTCCAATCAGATGTAACTCATCGACATATAAACCATTACATACCCAGACATCTCCTCCAATCAGATGTAACTCATCGACACATAAACCATTACATACCCCGACATCTCCTCCGATCAGATGTAACTCATCGACACATAAACCATTACATACCCCGACATCTCCTCCAATCAGATGTAACTCATCGACATATAAACCATTACATACCCCACCATCTCCTCCAATCAGATGAACCTATCCACATATAAATCATTACATACCCCACCATCTCCTCCAATCAGATGTAACTCATCGACACATAAACCATTACATACCCCGACATCTCTTCCAATCAGATGTAACTCATCGACATATAAACCATTACATACCTCGACATCTCCTCCAATCAGATGTAACTCATCGACATATAAACCATTACATACCAGGACATCTCCTCCAATCAGATGTAACTCATCGACATATAAACCATTACATACCCGACATCTCCTCCAATCAGATGTAACTCATCGACATATAAACCATTACATACCCGACATCTCCTCCAATCAGATGTAACTCATCGACATATAAACCATTACATACCCGACATCTCCTCCAATCAGATGAACTCATCGACATATAAACCATTACATACCCGACATCTCCTCCAATCAGATGTAACTCATCGACATATAAACCATTACATACCCGACATCTCCTCCAATCAGATGTAACTCGACATATAAACCATTACATACCCGACATCTCCTCCAATCAGATGTAACTCATCGACATATAAACCATACATACCATACCCGACATCTCCTCCAATCAGATGTAACTCATCGACATATAAACAATCATTACATACCCATTACATACCCGACATCATCTCCTCCAATCAGATGTAACTCATCGACATATAAACCATTACATAACCATCTCCTCCAATCAGATGTAACCCGACATATAAACCATTACATACCCGACATCTCCTCCAATCAGATGAACTCATCCACATATAAACCATTACATACCCCGACATCTCCTCCAATCAGATGTAACTCATCGACATATAAACCATTACATACCCCGACATCTCCTCCAATCAGATGTAACTCATCGACATATAAACCATTACATACCCCGACATCTCCTCCAATCAGATGTAACTCATCAACATATAAACCATTACATACCCGACATCTCCTCCAATCAGATGTAACTCATCGACATATAAACCATTACATACCCCGACATCTCCTCCAATCAGATGTAACTCATCGACATATAAACCATTACATACCCCGACATCTCCTCCAATCAGATGTAACTCATCGACATATAAACCATTACATACCCCGACATCTCCTCCAATCAGATGTAACTCATCGACATATAAACCATTACATACCCCAACATCTCCTCCAATCAGATGTAACTCATCGACATATAAACCATTACATACCCCGACATCTCCTCCAATCAGATGTAACTCATCCACATATAAACCATTACATACCCCAACATCTCCTCCAATCAGATGTAACTCATCAACATATAAACCATTACATACCCCAACATCTCCTCCAATCAGATGTAACTCATCGACATATAAACCATTACATACCCCGACATCTCCTCCAATCAGATGTAACTCATCGACATATAAACCATTACATACCCCACCATCTCCTCCAATCAGATGTAACTCATCAACATATAAACCATTACATACCCCACCACCTCCTCCAGTCAGATGTAACTCATCCACATATAAACCATTACATACCCCGACATCTCCTCCAATCAGATGTAACTCATCGACATATAAACCATTACATACCCCGACATCTCCTCCAATCAGATGTAACTCATCCACATATAAACCATTACATACCCTGACATCTCCTCCAATCAGATGTAACTCATCCACATATAAACCATTACATACCCCACCACCTCCTCCAATCAGATGTAACTCATCAACATATAAACCATTACATACCCCGACATCTCCTCCAATCAGATGTAACTCATCAACATATAAACCATTACATACCCCGACATCTCCTCCAATCAGATGTAACTCATCAACATATAAACCATTACATACCCGACATCTCCTCCAATCAGATGTAACTCATCGACATATAAACCATTACATACCCGACATCTCCTCCAATCAGATGTAACTCATCGACATATAAACCATTACATACCCGACATCTCCTCCAATCAGATGTAACTCATCGACATATAAACCATTACATACCCGACATCTCCTCCAATCAGATGTAACTCATCGACATATAAACCATTACATACCCGACATCTCCTCCAATCAGATGTAACTCATCGACATATAAACCATTACATACCCCACCATCTCCTCCAATCAGATGTAACTCATCGACATATAAACCATTACATACCCCGACATCTCCTCCAATCAGATGTAACTCATCGACACATAAACCATTACATACCCGACATCTCCTCCAATCAGATGTAACTCATCAACATATAAACCATTACATACCCGACATCTCCTCCAATCAGATGTAACTCATCGACACATAAACCATTACATACCCACCATCTCTTCCAATCAGATGTAACTCATCGACATATAAACCATTACATACCCGATATCTCCTCCAATCAGATGTAACTCATCCACATATAAACCATTAAATACCCCACCATCTCCTCCAATCAGATGTAACTCATCGACATATAAACCATTACATACCCGACATCTCCTCCAATCAGATGTAACTCATCGACATATAAACCATTACATACCCCACCATCTCCTCCAATCAGATTAACTCATCGACACATAAACCATTACATACCCCGACATCTCCTCCAATCAGATGTAACTCATCGACATATAAACCATTACATACCCCGACATCTCCTCCAATCAGATGTAACTCATCGACATATAAACCATTACATACCCCGACATCTCCTCCAATCAGATGTAACTCATCGACATATAAACCATTACATACCCGACATCTCCTCCAATCAGATGTAACTCATCGACATATAAACCATTACATACCCGACATCTCCTCCAATCAGATGTAACTCATCGACATATAAACCATTACATACCCGACATCTCCTCCAATCAGATGTAACTCATCGACATATAAACCATTACATACCCCAACATCTCCTCCAATCAGATGTAACTCATCGACATATAAACCATTACATACCCCGACATCTCCTCCAATCAGATGTAACTCATCCACATATAAACCATTACATACCCCGACATCTCCTCCAATCAGATGTAACTCATCAACATATAAACCATTACATACCCTGACATCTCCTCCAATCAGATGTAACTCATCCACATATAAACACATTACATACCCGACATCTCCTCCAATCAGATGTAACTCATCGACATATAAACCATTACATACCCCGACATCTCCTCCAATCAGATGTAACTCATCGACATATAAACCATTACATACCCCGACATCTCCTCCAATCAGATGTAACTCATCGACATATAAACCATTACATACCCCGACATCTCCTCCAATCAGATGTAACTCATCGACATATAAACCATTACATACCCCGACATCTCCTCCAATCAGATGTAACTCATCGACACATAAACCATTACATACCCCGACATCTCCTCCAATCAGATGTAACTCATCGACATATAAACCATTACATACCCCGACATCTCCTCCAATCAGATGTAACTCATCGACATATAAACCATTACATACCCGACATCTCCTCCAATCAGATGTAACTCATCGACATATAAACCATTACATACCCCGACATCTCCTCCAATCAGATGTAACTCATCCACAACAAACACATTGATGTTGTGTACATTTTTCCTCTGTTTCCATCTCCTTGACAATACATCCCATTTCTCTGGTGTGCTAACGATTATGTTGCCCTGAAATATAATACATTTATTAGTATAATGTAATAAATATTGTATACTAGATCAAAACTCACTTTGTTATTTAGTATGAAAATTGTTCTTATATATATTGAATAAAACATTAAAATAATCTTGGGAAACATTGAACACGTTTATATCAAGTCACCATTTTCAGTTAAGATTTGCAAATATTTTAGAAATTGGATTAGGAATCCAAGTTTTATCAATTTTCATGTTCTTACAACTGACTTTAAATTCCAGTACTAAATTACATTAAAATGATAAGAAACATCTGTTTGAAATAAATGCAACTATGTGTCATAATTTATAAATATAAATCGCTGAACATACCTTTGCTAATAGTTTGAGATCAGTGGCTGTTTCTCCAGTCAGCAAAACTACTTTCTTACCCAATTGTTGCCCAAACTTCACCTGCCACTCAATGTACATCTTCAAAATAAATATAAACAAATCATTATTGAAACCTATATGACATTTCCTGTATCAAATGCCCTGTATCATACACCCTTTATCACATACCCTGCACATATCCCTGTTTTGAATACTTGTAGAATCATCATATTTTAATGTATAATGAAGTCAACAATATATGGTAAAATATGTATTGCATGCTGTACCAACACTTATGCGCTCTTATAGCTTGTTTCAGATGAGTGTACTTTAGATATATAAGAGTTCCACCCGAGCAATTTTGGTTTGGACACCTGATCATTTGCAAGAAAATTTGTTTACACTCCTTTGATTTTGGTTGTAAACATTCACTTGCATATCAATCTGTTTAAAGTAAATCCAGTAACTTTCAGAATTTTAACCTAAAATATTATGAAGGTCAAAAGTTATACGGTAAATGAAACAGAGTGCATCTTTTAAATAAAATCTTCTTTTTTCTTTAAATTTTAATTTGTAGAAAGCATTTACCAAATTAATCAATCACTTTTTGTTTTTATTTACATAAAGTTGATTGAATTGGTAAAATATGGTGGTTATTCATACACAAGTTTATATCTGTATATCAGATGTCAAAAATAACCTTACCTGTTGTGCAAGGGCTTCCAGTGGGGTAACAAAAACACATCTTCCATCTGGACTCTGTGAAAACAATCTGAGTAAAGCAAATTCTGCACAGATTGTTTTCCCACTCCCTGTTGGTGCCCCAACAAACACATTGTCATCACTGTTGTAGATGGCATTAAAAACTGAAAGTGCAACAAAACATTTTTTTAATTAATTATTTTAGTAAATAATATTTGCACTGCATAGTATTTTAATATTCACTGCTCTTTCTGAGTCATTGCCTTAAACCTTTCTGCAACTTTAATGATAATGATCAACAAAACAACACAGTTTCTTTCACAGATGCAAACTATATTGTGAGTTTACTACAAAATATTTCAAAGTAAACTCTGAAGTTCTTCAAGTATAGCTTTGTATTGTTATGTTTGTGCATTAAGAAATAGCAGGTAGCACCGTATAAATCTTTTTAGTTAATTAATCTTTGTTCAAGCATAATCAATTTGACATCATTATCCTACCTTGTGTCTGGATGGGATTGAAGAATGGGAATTTATCACTGTACAGAGTTTCAAACTGTGGATTCCTGAGAGCAGAGACTGGAAGAGGCTGTAGATCTAACAACTCTGTGGGTGGTGGGTACTTCTCAGGAAGAATTAAATGTCTGAAGGATACTGGTAACTGGGTCTCAGCAGCTGAAATCATTTATATTTATATTTATAATACTAAAGGCATGACATATTTTATGTACATTTGTTTACAAAGATCTGTTATTGTACATTTTGTAAGAATTTTCAAAAGGAAAAAATGCATCTGACTTTATATGATACTTCTATGGTGTGAAAATTTAAAACCATCTTAACATTTAATGCACTCATGTTCATAGCTTTATTGCAACAGAAAGGCACATGCAATCATCTTTTGTGAACTCAGTTGATAAGTTGTTATCTCACTGACATTTACCAAAAAAAAAATTAAAAGCCTTACATCTTTGTTACAAACTTACCTAGCCATCTGTCTGACACAACTCTGATGAAATATTGTGGTGGTAAAGGTTCAAAAACTGGGACAAAGAATTTCACTACATGTTCATCAGCTGCAAATTTACTGAAAAAGAAATAAAAGCTTAATTATATCTATTTTTTTCTTTGCCAAGATGTTTAGATCCCCAACACAACAAATATTGTGCAAATATTGAGCTTTTGTAAGATAGACTTTTTCAATAGAAAATAGTGGCGAATTATTTGTTTTACTTTTCAGATGAAAGTGGTTGGATTCACTTACTTAATTCCATATATCTTGCTGTAAATAAAAATCTTAAATTTGATAAGAAATGTTATCTACTATTGACTTGACAGCTTAGAAAAGTCTACCAATAGGATTGACAGCTTAGAAAAAAACATATGTCCATAAATGAAGTCTTACCTTTTCAAAAGAAAGTATTCATGATGTAAAATCACTTCACTGTCAACATCTTCTACTAAAATCCAAAATGCCTAAAACATAAACATGTTAATGATTAGTATGTATCATCATAAATAAAATAATATAATAATGATGGAGAAAGGATCAATCTGTTATTGGGACATATGCTGTGTATGTGTTTTATTCTCCAAAGATTTGTAAAAGAAAATGCACAACATGTTATAGGTTATCTGAAAAAAAAAATTATATGTAAAATAAGGGGTGTAATTGCTTCAAAATAATTGTCAAAATTATTAACGAGTATGAACAACTTTATAATGCTGGTGGATAAAATTAACAGCATGCTACATATAGATTTTTATGTACATTCATAAAATTTGTAAGGTGTTCAGCAGAACCCTGTGTCTTGCCAGTGATTGCTGCTGTCAGTGTAAAAGTATAATGTTGACTTAAAGTTAAAGTGAGTAAATTTATCAGTAAAATACAGAATTTACTAAATATTGACTACGCCGAGGACGGAATCTAGGATCTCAGTGTCTCGCTTACTCGACTTAAATGTTGCAGGCTCGACAAAAAATTAGGAGACAATTAGCTTTTTTGTGTTGATTTATTTCTTAAAGAATCATACATTTGGATTATGTTGCAAACTTATATTCATGGTCTGTCTCAGTCAATGAAATACATTCTTTTTAAAGGTAATGAATCTACAATATGTACTGTGAATTGATTAATATTCTCGGGATACCAATTTCTGTGTTATTTCTTGGGTGGTGGAAACCCAGTCTTTAAATACTCTACGAAATACTTTGATTGGTCAAAAGATGAAACCAAAAAATTTGGTACCCTAAAATTAGGTAATTATTGTTAAACCATGAAAACTGATACCAACAAAATAATTTAGTCTACAGAAAGTTATCATTCAATAATGATACCCCACCTCTGACTGCCCATGTATTTTCTCTTCCCACTGGAAATCAGGAGCTATTGTCAGTTCTACTTTTAAAGTAGATCTTGTAATTGGCTGTACATGAACTGATAAATCAAGCTTTGGGAACTGATGCACATATTTATGTATTATCTTTCCACTCTTTGCAACTCGGACAAGTTCTCCAATCTCATGTGGATTTAAATCATACAGTCTCTCAAATGGAAAGTTTTTCTTCTCTATTTTCTTGATAATTTCTATAGGCATCTTCCTGTCTACAAACTGTCGAAGAGGACACATAGACTGCCACCTGAAGGAAATATTTGAAATATAATTTAATACTTTGCTGATTTAGTGAAAACAGACTTGGTTTGGTAAATATTAAGCAAGCACTGGAAATTTATTGAAAACAGTCATGAGATATACAGTCAAACCTGTTTTACCCTGAAACATTCTTTATGTTCCTGTACCAAAACTGGGTCTTTAATTCAGTTATTTTCATTTGTTTTGTCTGCCATATGTGTTTTTTTTTTTCGTTTAAAGTTTTTAGCAAGCTGTTGATTTTCTCTTTCAATTTGTTTCACTGTCAAGCTAGGACCTTTAATAGCCTACTAAACCGTATGGGTTTTGCTCATTTGTTAAAGACCATTGTTTACATCCTCGTCCTTTGTTCTCTGATAGCTAGTTGTCTCATTTGCAATCATACCGCATCTCCTTATTTTTATACTTAACTAAACCCTCTAGAACCAAAGAATTTGGTTTAGATAGGTGTACAGTTTATACAGGTAAGCTGGATGACAGTTTGTAAGTCTTGTTGTCTCTGATATTTCTGTTTCTTGAGCAGAAAACCTTTATGGCTACCTAAGCTAGCTAACCAATAGTAGTCAGCAAACTTTGACTTTGCTTTACAAATCATGTAATATCCCTTATTTCCTTTTTCTTATGGAAAATCCTTAAATACAGGTTCGGAACATTTATATGTTGAAGACTTACATTCTTTTGTTGACCATTTTACATAAAGCTAGAGCTTTGTCTGTCAGCTGTGCCCATCCTCTATGTAGGACAATCTCAAAGATAGCTCTAATCAGTCTGCCTGCTGACTGGGTAATAAATACCATATCAGACATCAGGGCAAATCCTTCTAACTTCAATTGTGAAATGTAGGCTTGGAGTAACACATTCACCTAAAATAAAAGATATCAAATTTTACACATTTTATTTCTCTCGTTGGTAAAAAATTTATATAATACTTTGCTAGGTGGCTAAAAATAATTCAATCCACAATTTAAATTCTCATTCTGTTAGCTCATGAGTAATAATATTTCCCCACTATATATAAACTAAAATTTTAGACTCGCTACAGTTTGTATATTGAAACTAAAATAAAAATATCTTTAGTGTAGAAATATAATAACCCATTCAAAATGAAACTAATCAAAATATTTACTAAAATACAAACATGACTTTTATGATAAAATTATTTGTTCAAATAGAAGTCAGTTTTGAGCCTTTTCTTAAACTTGACATTAAAGCTTAAATTTTCAAATTAAAGTCAATTGAACTACATTGGAACTTTATTTTTGAATAAACAACAACCTATATATGCTCATAATAACAACCTATATATGCTCATAATTCATATTTACCAAAATGTTTACTGTTCAATTATTCTATAAATTTTGAACCGAACACATGGAACATTGTGGTTTTCACCTATACTGAATTATCATAAATATCACAATCATTAAACATTACAAGGAATTTGAGTAGTGAAATTTATGGAGGATAAAAGAACAGAGTTCCAATATCCCCCACGTTGCACATATTTTATCTATCCAAGGTACAAGGGCAATAACTAAAAAAACACTTTTTTTTTTGTTCTTTAAAACTTTTTATCAATATCTTAGAGAAATGAAGGCTTCAGAGTAAATGCAATGTGATTTCCATTATAATTAATATTTCCAAGGGGCATAACTCATTAAAATATTTGATCAGAAATTATTTTCAAAAGTGTCAAAGACATTGCTGATATAAACCTATGATATCAGTTTCATAAAAATTCTGGCAAGAATTGAACATATTAGAGCGCTAACAATGCAATTTCCCATATAATCAATATTTCCAAGGGCATAACTCTTTTAAAAATAACTGATCAGCACAATTTTTGAACTCGTCAAAGACATTGATGATATAAACCTATAATATAAATTTCATAAATATCTGGCAAGAATTGTACACATTAGAGCGCTCATAAGGCAGTTTTCTATATAATTAATATTTCCAAGGGGCATAACTCTTTTAAAAATTACTGATCGGCACTGATTTTCGAACTCGTCAAAGACATTGCTGATATAAACCTATGATTTAAGTTTCATAAAATTCTGGCAAGAATTGTACACATGAGAGCGCTAACTATGCAATTTTCCACATAATTAATGTTTCCAAGGGGCATAACTCTTTAAAAATAATTGATCGGCACTGATTTTCGAACTCGTCAAAGACATTGCTGATATAAACCTATGATATAAGTTTCATAAAAATCTGGCAAGAATTGAACACATGAGAGCGCTAACAATGCAATTTTCCATATAGTTAATGTATCCAAGGGCATAACTCCTTTAAAAATAATTGATTGGCACTTATTTTCGAACTCATCAAAGACATTGCTGATATAAACCTATGATATAAGTTTCATAAAAATCTAGCAAGAATTGTACACATGAGAGTGCTAACAAGACAGAACAGATGGATGGCCGGTATTTCTATGTCCCCCGCAATGCGTTGGGTGGGGGAGAAAAATTTTAGTTGATAAGCTGTTTTAATTCAAATACTATTCAGATTTCTTTATTTATTGGATCTCAAATAGAAAACAATAGTTAACTTACTTTGGCACTTGATTCTTCAATACTTTCTTTGATTGGTATTGGTACTCTTTCTAATAATTTCAGAAGTTCTAGTTTTTCTTCCTATAAAAATGCACAAAATCAAATTATTAACAAAATGCATTAAAAAATAAACACTATTCTATTGAGGAAATAACACAGAAAAATAATCAAATGGCAGTTGTTAAAACCATAAAAAATAAATGGGGAATGTGTCCATGGGACACAAATGATGCCCCGCTAGCATATCATATAAAGTTATAAAGGGACATAACTGAAGAGCAGTAAAAGTGACACTACCCAAATGTATACTTGATCTGTGTTTTATGGTAATAAGTATTGTGTATAAGTTTCATAAAATTTGGTTGAGGCAAACTTAAGCTAGAGAACGGAAACGATAAATTCAACAATTTTTCCTTTTGTAAAGGGGCATAACTCTAGAATGGTTAAAGTGATGCAACCAAAATTCAGTCAAACTAGATCTGTGTTTTGTGGTAATAAGCATTGTGTATAAGTTTCATAGCATTTGGTTGAGGCAAACTAAAGTAAGGGAACGGAAACAAAAAATTCAGCAATTTTTCCATTTGTAAAGGGGCATAATTCTAGAACGGTTAAAGTGACGTCACCAAAATTCAAACTTGATCTGTGTTTTGTGGTAATTAGCATTGTGTATAAGTTTCATAACATTTGGTTGAGGCAAACTAAAGTTAGAGAACGGAAACCAGCTTTGGGACGTACGTACGGACGGAAGTACAGACGGACAAGGGTAAAACTTAATGCCCCCTCCGCTACAGCAGGGGCATAAATATAGGTTTTTATACCAATTTGCTAAAATTAATAAAATATAAGTTTAATTTTTTTGCTAATGTTCTTTTTAATTAGGTCAAAAGATTTTTTTCTATACTTCTAGTTATAGAACCAACCCTCCTTATTTCCACTTGACTCAATTACTTTTTATTTATTGCAGATCATCAAAATACATATATCTGATCCATTTCAAACCCTTCAAAAATTACATCTGTTTTTGTGTGTTTCACACTAACATATCTGAACTAAGGGAGAGAATTTAATGCTAAAGCATTGTTTTTGAACTTTTTATGTGCATTATATATTGATCTACAAAGTTTAAAACATTACCAAGACGATGGAAATACATTTGGAAAGACAACCTTAAAATTTATATAATCAGTGATTTTGATTCTTCGATTTTTGATTTTCCATTTCTATATCAAACATGTACTTCTGTTCAATAAA
This sequence comes from Mytilus coruscus, assembly GCA_017311375.1. Classification (NCBI taxonomy): domain Eukaryota; kingdom Metazoa; phylum Mollusca; class Bivalvia; order Mytilida; family Mytilidae; genus Mytilus; species Mytilus coruscus. The sequence continues at coordinate 24,664,203 of CM029601.1, read as the reverse complement.
AAATGACTTAAAAACATGAGGAAACAAATTCTGACCTGAAACACTTATTAATTTTAGATAACATCAATTTCAAAGTTTAACATTTTTTCAATTTCTTTACCTCTCTAACAGCAATGTACTTGAACTCTGAAGACAATGAAAACACTCTAAACAATTCTATCTCACTCAGTGTAGGTTTCAACAATTGGTTGTACGTAGATACTGTCTCATTTGTCAGATAATAGTGACTAGCTATACGTCCTAATTCTGTACTTAGAAACTGTCCAGTCTTCTTGTCATACTTAATCAAGTTATTTTTATCCAGTGCTAAGGCGGCTGTATGTATAATATCTTTACGTCTTTGTTGTAACAGTGGATCATCCTTCAGTTGGTCATGGCTGACACCATACAGGGATGGAGATCTCAGCATTCTGATATATAAATATGTGTATCCTGCAATGTATAAGAACTAGCTTTTACAATGTTGTAATCAAATGTAAACACAGAAGGGTTAAACACTTTAAAAATAGGTTTAGTGATTAAAGATATATAAACAATCAACATGATATCTATACCAGAAGATATTAAAGATATATAAACAATCAACATGATATCTATACCAGAAGATATTAAAGATATATAAACAATCAACATGATATCTATACCAGAAGATATTAAAGATATATAAACAATCAACATGATATCTATACCAGAAGATATTAAAGATATATAAACAATCAACATGATATCTATACCAGAAGATATTAAAGATATATAAACAATCAACATGATATCTATACCAGAAGATATCAAAGATATATAAACAATCAACATGATATCTATACCAGAAGATATTAAAAGAACAATGAGTGTGTGTAGCTGTAATCATTCTTTGTTATTGTTTTGATAGTATTGTTTTTGTTATCATTAATCTATGTTTTTGTAATCTGTAATACTTACATTAACTCTACTGTTTATAGTGTATTTCCTCTTTCCATTTGGTATTCCATTGAGATAATAATAGGCAGAATGAGTACTCACATAACCCCACCGCATGTTTATGTCTCTGTCCCAAGTCAATAGTTTTAATGTTCATGTCTCTGTCTCTGTCCAAAGTCAGTGGTTTTAATGTTCATGTCTCTGTCCCACGTCAGTGGTTTTAATGTTCATGTCTCTGTCCCACGTCAGTGGTTTTAATGTTCATGTCTCTGTCCCAAGTCAGTGGTTTTAATGTTCATGTCTCTGTCCCAAGTCAGTGGTTTTAATGTTCATGTCTCTGTCCCAAGTCAGTGGTTTTAATGTTCATGTCTCTGTACTAAGTCACTGATTTACATTATTCCTTAATGGTTTTTGTCCATTTAAAAATTTGGTATTGATGGTAGCTAATTAATTTAAACTTGTCTTGACTCTTGCATCTTCAAGCTTAATATATTGTATGCAAAAGTTCAGCTTTAGATGTTTGTTGGTTTTTTGTTTGTTAAATTGAGTTGTTGGGTTGCTGTGCCACTCTCATCAAACTCATATATCAAATTTGTATATTTGCTTTCAAATACTCTTAAATTAAATGAACCAATATTCTTTATATTAACTTCCAATATCATGCAGATTAACAGTCAGATGTACTCTGAAATTATTCGTTGATTGTCTATAAATCATAAGGCAGTCCCATTCATTTACAAATAGGACAAAGTAAACAATTAAACTTAATGTATCGATACTAACCTAACCAGTCCACAGCATCTTTGACACTTTGAACAGTACCCAGCACTACCTCAGCATTCAACATGTCTGGTAACTTACTGACAAACTGACTTTCTATGGGCAACTACAAAATATAACAGAGAAAACATTTTATGTAAATACACACAAGTCACACTGATAAAAATCTAAAACAAGTATAATTTATTGTAATCTGAAAGTAAATGTCAGTAATACTTTATATACGTTAGAGCTATTTTCCTAATGCTTGTAGTTTAAAGGTTTGGTTGGCTTGCTTGCTTTGACATCTGCAATCAATAGATAGGCATGGCTTCAGCTTGTATACATTATACTTAAATGTTTTGGATGTTAAGTATAATGCAAAGTATAATGTATACAAGCTGAAGCCCCGCCTATCTATTGATTGCAGATGTCAATCTTAATTACAATGCTTGAGCAAACATTTGTACAAACAAAGCAAACAAGCCAACCAAACATTTAAACTACAAGCATTAGGAAAATAGCTCTAAGTCTGAGTGGTTACTGCTGTTATTCAGTGTTTGCAAAATTCTATTAAGTCTATTACAGAGAAATTCCTTAAACTAAATGTAATCAATTCCCTAATTAGGGACACCTTTGACCTTCTTGTGAAGTGTAAACTTTTAGCTTATTTCTGAAGACCTTCCAACGTGTCATGAAGAACAGTAATAAAAGCCATGTTACCTTCAAATAATTTTCTAGTAATTCATTTAATAATTTTATATGTACATGTAAATCTACATGTTTCTTTTCTAATTTAACAGTAATTAACTTCCTACTTAGGTTCTCCTAATTTCTGTTAGAATTGTAAATACATAAAGTATGACAATTTAAACTTTAATAATGAAATATGATGTGAAGTTATTCCATGTGTCTATGTTGGTAACACAATGAAAACTATAAAGAGGATTACCTGTTGGTTCATCAGAGACAGGTAATACTGTAGTTCACTGTGGTTAGTGATCATGATACCCTCACCCTTAGTGTCATACTGTGGACGTCCTGCTCTACCTATCATCTGTAATAAATAACAGTAAATAATTGTATTTTAGACTTTCCTGACTCAAACCATTTAAGCGCATCGTGTAGATCAAGAGTAGTTTCTATTACTGATACAGTTCCATTATGTACTTTAAAATATTAAGGTAGCATTAATGTTTAAGTAAGGTGACAATATATGTTCATGCATCTAAATTGTTAAAGTAACTTTATTTCTTTTAAAAACCTTTGTTCTTTGAACACAAAAATGAAAGTTGGTTAATAGCAGGTCAATGCTGCTATCTTCCAGATCAAAACCTGTAGATTTCAATTTATAAAAACTCTACATACCTGCATAACATCTAGAGCACTGAGTTCCACCCATCTGCCTTTCTCGGGACTGTATATCTGTGTTCCTTTAATGATTACAGTATGTGCAGGCAAGTTAACACCCCAAGCCAGAGTAGATGTAGATACTAACACTTGAATATGTCTGTCTGCAAACAAATCTTCTACCAGGATACGGTCAACTCTAAATAACATATCAACTATATGTAGTAAAGTAGACAAAAATAACTTAAAATTAGCTCATGATTTATATACTAATATGATGTTAAATAAATTCATTTATATAAAACATTAAAAAAACTTATCCCAATACCAAATTTTTCAACTTTTAAAAGATGCCAGAAGATTTTCAAAAGCTATCTATCCTGATCCTAACCAATCAAAATATATAATGTTTTCATATGTTAGTAAGTTAATTTTATTTCAAGTGGGCATACATATACACAATAACAACAAAAACATGAGTTCTGATGTGCTCTTTAACTGTCCATCATATACAAATCATACAGCTTATACTTATAGACAGTTAATGCTCCAAAAACAGTGAAGAAAATAACTATTCATACATGTATTACAAAAATTGCTTTCCTGCCTATTGTAACAATACTATCATATGAATGCAAGACCACAGAATTCTCAACCAGAATGACTTCATATGGTAATTAAAGTAGAACATAATATATCTGTAACTTACTTAGCCATTCCTGCATGATGTATAGCAAATCCATATGGTAAAAGATCTTTAAGTTCCATATTCTGAAATCACATAAAAATGTAACACATCAACTATTTCTCTGCATATATCACAACATCTTTTAACAAATAAACAGGTAAAAACCGTACATGGATTTTTAGAAAAGATTATTAACTTTCATATCATTCTAATGCATAATTTTGAGTGCATAAAAGCATAAAATTTTTACATTATGTCTGCTTAAAATATTATTTGGGTTAAATGTTTGCTTTTTCATTCATCCTTGCAAAATTATATGAATTTCAAGAAAACAACTCTCTGACAAATAATTTTCATCTGTAGCTTAATTTGTTAATAGACACATTTGAAAAAACTTTCATGAATTTCTAATAATTCTCATGCAAATTGACATGAATTTCATAGCAAGTAATCTTTATTTAGGATCCCAAATAATCTAAGAATTTCAAGGTATTTACAAGTAAAAGTGAATTTCTTTTTTTTGATTTAAGAATGAATTTAAAATTTTCTATAGCAGTCAATTTAACCTTAAAATAACATTCATTATAGATGAGCCTGTCCAAATATAGGAACCTTGACAGTGAATGTTGCTGTCTATTTTTGTCCATTGAAATTTAGTGTTGTTATCAGATATTTGTGATAAACACTGTGTGATGACCTCTATATATCTATTTTCCTCAACATGTATTGTTGAATTGCTGTCTCATTCGTATCAACCTCATTTCTTTTATTCATTTTAGAATCTAAAATTGCATTTAAAGGGCTACTTTTAAAATAATTTCTATAAGCAAATTTCAAGTGAACATTTTGAAATTTAGCTTGAATGTTCCTGTAACTAACCTTGACTTGTTCTGCTTCAGTTCTCAATACTGCAGTAGAAGCTGAATATTCCTTGAGGAACAATCCTAATGTATCCTTCTCTAAACACATGTCTCTAATGGCTCTCGCTGTTTTACCTGTCTCTTTCCTTGAGTGAACAAATATCAGCAACTAAAACAGAAAGGGGTCTCCATTTTATTATTATTGCATTGCTAAATAAAGTTTGCAAGAATCATAATGAACAGCTGTACTAGAAAAATAACTTAACATTTGAGGATAAAATTCACATGTGTATAGATATTTTAAAACTGTCTGTAACAAAGGAATAATCAGGAAGTTCTTTGCAAGTTTCAAATTACAAAGGAAGATATTACCTGCAAAAGGAACAAACAAAAGAAAGAGTTGGCTTAAATCTTGTTTGATAAATATAGAATAATGGCATTTTTGTTTTGATACTGACTTTATCAGCAAGAATATCAAGCGAGCCCGCTAGGGCGAGCTGATATTCGAGCTGATGAAGTCAGTATCAAAAATTAAATGCCATTATTCTTTATCAGCAATCTGTCTTAACTCTATGTTTTTTGTAAAGAATAAGTAGTAAATGAAATAATAAGTAAAACTACTTTTACATGTACAAAACGTTGGGGTCGTTGTTCGGTTGTATGAATGAAGTCGCGTGCATTTCATTGATAAATTGAAGCAGATGGACAAGAACATGTGACGTTACTGCACTGATACATGACGTCATTGCCTAATATTTTCGAGTATCAAGTCCTGTCCATGATATTGAAATATTAGGCAGCAAGATCAAAGGGAAATGTTCTAATTGCTGATAGAGGTAATTAGCTGATGCTTTATTCCAGATGAAGAACAGCAGATAATTCCCTTGCATTTTGTGTAAAATAAAACATTTCTTTTCTCTAAATCTTTTGAATGTTTTCAATCATTCCATCAAAGGACATTACCTCAAACATGGAGTTGGAGAAATTTGTGATGAGAAAAATATCATATTAGGAATACATTATCATACCTGATTTTTTCCAGCATGCTCCATTACTTTTTCATAGACAATATCATTCATGATCTGAAACCTTTTTACAGCCTTCTTCTCTGTGATACCTATAAACTGTTGTTCCAGAGGTACAGGACGGTAACAGTTGTCAAAAAAGTACAAACCCTCTGCAGGATCTACACGAAGGAATGTAGCTACATCTTCATAGTTAGGTAGTGTAGCACTAAGTCCTACTAATCTCACATCTTCTTGGGTTGTTTCTACATTACGAATTGTTCTGAAACAAAAACATTTTTTTTCTAAATATGAAAATTAAATCTGATATTAAACATAGGTACTGTAAATACAGAAGTTTTAACTAATTTAAAAAAAAGAAATGATACAGGTAATTCATTAAACTAAATAAAACTATAACAACATGGTTTTACATTGCATTCAATAAAATTTGAATTTAAAATGGTCATTAGGAATTTGAAACTTTCATCCATTGTTTTCTGACTATACAGTATAATTCTGTAATATCTTAAATCTTTAAACTAACTACTGATATAAATCTAAATTCCATGATATCTTCCTTCAATGGGATTTCTTCATTTTACATTTATACCTGAAGAAAATATAAATTTGGATAATTTTGTTTCAAGAAAACTATATAAGGGTTGTTATAGAAAAGTTAATTGAAGATCATTTATTCTAGTTAGAATAAGAAAAGAATATTCAATAAAATAAAACAGTTTTTTAGCTGAAGTTTTTCTTTCTGTTATTCATATTTAAATGATAATATCCTTAAACTGGTTAAAATGCTATTTTAATCTCGCATCCTATCATCTATAATTAACAGTTTTATCATTTCTTTTTGTTTTATGTTGATAATTTTTACCTGGCAACAAGAGCTTCCAGAACTGGTCCCCTGTCATCATGCAACAGATGTATTTCATCCTGAAATAAAAAATAAGAGATCAATGATTGACAAGTTGAAAAGTTATGTTTGATGCCATATCCTATATAACTTCATAGATGTCAACTGTATTCTTTGGGTAAAAGGTTTTTTGGGGGCTAAAAAATTGTTAAAGATGTGTATCTCAAGCTTATCCTTTGCTTTTCAAATATTTTTTTTAACATTCATGTTTTCCCATTCAATATCCTTTCCTCCTTCAATTTCTTCATTCACATATTTGCACAAAGTATTTGATATCTTTTTTAAAAAGGGTTTCTGGCCAACAAGTGTTGATATATTCTGATTGAACCAGAACATGTCAAAGGGCCACAACAGAGTAAATATATATAAAAAAAACACCAATCAGGAACAAAAAACTCGCTCTACCTTTTCCTGTGCAAACAAAGACGAGACTCGGGTGTTTGTTGTTAACCTGTACTTAGTAAGATGATCAGATTGAAAAACTATGTGTAACCCCTTTGTTTATAAAGATCACTTTTTATAGGTTGTGTATAACCTGTACTTAGTAAGATGATCAGATTGAAAACTATGTGTAATATCTTTGTTTATAAAGATCACTTTTATAGGTTGTGTATAACCTGTACTTAGTAAGATGATCAGATTGAAAAACTATGTGTAACCCCTTTGTTTATAAAGATCACTTTTTATAGGTTGTGTATAACCTGTACTTAGTAAGATGATCAGATTGAAAAACTATGTGTAACCCCTTTGTTTATAAAGATCACTTTTTATAGGTTGTGTATAACCTGTACTTAGTAAGATGATCAGATTGAAAACTATGTGTAACCCCTTTGTTTATAAAGATCACTCTTTATAGGTTGTGTATAACCTGTACTTAGTAAGATGATCAGATTGACAAACTATGTGTAACCCCTTTGTTTATAAAGATCACTCTTTATAGGTTGTGTATAACCTGTACTTAGTAAGATGATCAGATTGAAAACTATGTGTAATATCTTTGTTTATAAAGATCACTTTTATAGGTTGTGTATAACCTGTACTTAGTAAGATGATCAGATTGAAAACTATGTGTAATATCTTTGTTTATAAAGATCACTTTTATAGGTTGTGTATAACCTGTACTTAGTAAGATGATCAGATTGAAAACTATGTGTAATATCTTTGTTTATAAAGACCACTTTTATAGGTTGTGTATAACCTGTACTTAGTAAGATGATCAGATTGACAAACTATGTGTAACCCCTTTGTTTATAAAGATCACTTTTTATAGGTTGTGTATAACCTGTACTTAGTAAGATGATCAGATTGAAAAACTATGTGTAACCCCTTTGTTTATAAAGATCACTTTTTATAGGTTGTGTATAACCTGTACTTAGTAAGATGATCAGATTGAAAAACTATGTGTAACCCCTTTGTTTATAAAGATCACTTTTATAGGTTGTGTATAACCTGTACTTAGTAAGATGATCAGATTGAAAACTATGTGTAATATCTTTGTTTATAAAGATCACTTTTATAGGTTGTGTATAACCTGTATTTAGTAAGATGATCAGATTGAAAACTATGTGTAATATCTTTGTTTATAAAGATCACTTTTTATAGGTTGTGTATAACCTGTACTTAGTAAGATGATCAGATTGAAAACTATGTGTAATATCTTTGTTTATAAAGATCACTTTTATAGGTTGTGTATAACCTGTACTTAGTAAGATGATCAGATTGAAAAACTATGTGTAACCCTTTGTTTATAAAGATCACTTTTATAGGTTGTGTATAACCTGTACTTAGTAAGATGATCAGATTGAAAACTATGTGTAATATCTTTGTTTATAAAGATCACTTTTATAGGTTGTGTATAACCTGTACGTAGTAAGATGATCAGATTGAAAACTATGTGTAATATCTTTGTTTATAAAGATCACTTTTATAGGTTGTGTATAACCTGTATTTAGTAAGATGATCAGATTGAAAAACTATGTGTAACCCTTTGTTTATAAAGATCACTTTTATAGGTTGTGTATAACCTGTACTTAGTAAGATGATCAGATTGAAAACTATGTGTAATATCTTTGTTTATAAAGATCACTTTTATAGGTTGTGTATAACCTGTACTTAGTAAGATGATCAGATTGAAAAACTATGTGTAATATCTTTGTTTATAAAGATCACTTTTATAGGTTGTGTATAACCTGTACTTAGTAAGATGATCAGATTGAAAACTATGTGTAATATCTTTGTTTATAAAGATCACTTTTATAGGTTGTGTATAACCTGTACTTAGTAAGATGATCAGATTGAAAAACTATGTGTAACCCCTTTGTTTATAAAGATCACTTTTTATAGGTTGTGTATAACCTGTACTTAGTAAGATGATCAAATTGAAAAACTATGTGTAACCCCTTTGTTTATAAAGATCACTTTTTATAGGTTGTGTATAACCTGTACTTAGTAAGATGATCAGATTGAAAACCATGTGTAATATCTTTGTTTATAAAGATCACTTTTTATAGGTTGTGTATAACCTGTACTTAGTAAGATGATCAAATTGAAAAACTATGTGTAACCCCTTTGTTTATAAAGATCTCTTTTTATAGGTTGTGTATAACCTGAACTTTGAAAGATGATCAGATTGACAAACTATGTGTATAAATTGTTTTACAAAAAGTATCTTTTTATAACTCCATGTGTTGATACAAATCTTTAAAATGTGTATAAACTGTACTTACAAAGATCATCAACCTTACAAGCTGTGTGTAAGACCTTTCTCCACCTTTTCTTGTTATAATGTCCCACTTCTCAGGTGTACATACAATAATCTGTGTTTCATTTATTTGTTCCTTGGTAAGCTGATGATCTCCTGTCAATTCGGCTACTTTAATTTTATAATGTGCTAATCTCTGTCAAAATATAAACAAAAGAGTTAGTTTTCTCTATTCGCTTCTGACTTGGTAGCATAAAAATTTCAGCCAAAATGAACTAATATCAGAAAACAAGCCTTTGATATAAAATATGTCAACACTTAACGTAATGCTGAAGCTATTGTTAATTTTTATATTTGAACATTTTAACATTTTCTATACCAATATTTTCTCCTACAGATTAATAAACATATCATTACAGCTCAGTAAACATACTTAAATATACATAAATCCAGCCGTTAGTTTTCTTGCTTGAATTGTTTTACATATGTTATGTTAGAGACCTTTTATACACGTAGCTTGCTATGCAGTATAGGCTTTACTCATTGTTGAAGGCTGTACTGTGACCTATAGTTGCTAACTTCTACATCATTTGGTCTCTGGTTTCATTGGCAATCATACTTATTCTTATTATTACATTATATACTTTCTCACTTATTTGCCCTTTGCAATACAAAATATTTTTTCTCAAATATATGGAGTATGTATGTGAACCCACAATATGAACTAAATATCTGTTAGAACATTCAAACCTAAACTAATACATACCTTTCCAAAACTGCCAACCATTTCCTGTACTAGAGATCTCATGGGAGCTACATAGATAATTTTGAACTCATCTGTATTGATAGTTCCATCCGGGTTCACATGTTTACCAATCTCTCTCAGCATACACAACAAAGCTACATTGGTTTTACCTGCTCCCTGTTAAATATACATGTATGTACAATGCATTAATATATATACAAATATGTATAAGAATAATAGAAAATAAGCAACCTAAATGCATAAAATATCCTTTTCCTGTTTTGAATGTTTAAGTGAAATGCAGTTTATATACTTTTACCTCAATTTTTGTCTTTAAAATATCAAGGATGCTTACTTTTTTCTAATTTATTTGTTATGGAAAAGGCTGCAACTTAAAAAGGCTTTATAATATTTGCTACTGTAAGTTTTTCTAGTAGACTCGATAAAAGATTAATGAGGACTAACTGAATACAAAATAAGGAAATAAAACACAAAATTTTCAAAAGTATCAATAATTTAGGGCTATCTTTTGTTTCACCAGTAAATATACTTACAGTAGGAGCACAAAGCAGGATATTCTGGCTAGACTCAATGGCAGCTTTGAATAGTCTACTCTGTATTCTGTTTAAACAGGCAAATCCATCAAATGCTGGCTGGGCATACTTTGGTAGTTGGTCAATAGGCACCAAAGACTGAATATACACAGAGAAACCAATAAGTTAATACATTAAAACAACAAAATATTGGGAACATATTTTGACTGAGATTTTCTTCAGGTGTTTGGTTTACGAAGGAAATAAGAAGTTACTTGTAGTTATTAGTTTAAGCATACCATACTCATAATTTTATCTATCAGAAACAGGACATAGGTATCTGTCAGATAAAAAACTAGAGGCTCCAAGGACCCTGTGTTGCTCACCTGATATTTTTTATTTACAATTGATGCATGATAAATGCAACTGTTGTACTGTCGTTTAGTTTCAGAGATATAAGACTAAAAAGTGCGTTTTATTTCAGCCATGTGTGCCATGTTGGCAGGCAGGGTCATCATACACAGTGGTCCCTGGATATCCAAGTGGTGATTTAAACCAAGTTTGGTTTAATTTGACAGTAGTTTCAGGGAGAATTTTGTAAAATTTATCTAACGAGAAATCTAAGTGATGAGAAAGTTTGTTGTGAAGTTTTGTTGTTCGCAACCCCCTTCCAAAAAAACAAAAGGTAATAAAAATTCTCATTTAAGGGCAATCTATCCTATTAATGATTTCTGCAAAATTCAGTTGATTGTGCAAGGGTTGTATAGCCAGCTGAGGTCGTTAAAAACTCTCATTTTTGTTGCAAAATTCAAGTGGTTTTGAATTGCTTTGTTGATCTTTTTGTATTCAACTTTAAACAACAAAGTACAACAAATATGATGACTGATACTCATGACACTGAAAATATGGTCTTCATTCTTGTGAAGAAAATGGTAAGGTTTGAAATATTTCTTAAATATTAATTCAATACCAATACTTTAATTTGTATTGGATTTATCCCAGGAAATGAGAACAAGGGACACAATTAAATTCAATTTTTCCCTAAATTTCTGATAAAATATAAAATGAAGAACTATATTTTTAATGAGAATTTTTTTTTAATAGTTAATTGATAATTTGAACAATATTAATTAAGTTTTACATCTTGCATGGTTGATTAATTTTCTCCAAATTTCTGATATTCTATTAAAGTTTTAAATATAATATGAGGCAGGCATTACCTGTGAAAGGGATGAAGTCTGTATAAATTAGTGTAGGAATTCAATCATCATTTGCACTTGAATCTGTAGAAAATGAAGCCAAAGTACTGAAACATATCTGACATTCGACCTATTGTTCGGGATTATAGTTGTGACATCATTTTCAACGTAAAGAAAGAAACACCATCATCAGGTATTAATGTGGTTTTTTTCATGTTATAGAATTATCAATTATTTTTATTGCCAGTACATTAGTAGATTGTTTTCTATATTGATTTTCTACTGCAGTTTCAGAAAAGAAGATTACAAAGGAAAACATTTTGTAAAACTTACCAAAATTGACCAAATTAATGAAAATTGTTAAAATTGACTATAAAGGGCAATAACTCCTTAAGGGGTCAACTCACCATTTTGGTCATGTTGACTTATTTGAAGATCTTACTTTGCTGAACATTATTGCTGTTTACAGTTTATCTCTATCTGTAATAATTTTCAAGATAATAACCAAAAGCGCAAAATTTCCTTAAAATTACCAATTCAGGGCAGCAACCCAACAACCAGTTGTCCAATTCATCTGAAAATTTGAGGGCAGATAGATATTTACTTGATTAACAAGTTAATCCCTGTAAGATTTGCTTTAAATGCTTTGGTTTCAGAGTTACAAGCCAAAATCTACATTTTACCCTATGTTCTATTTTTAGCCATGGCAGCCATCTTGGTTGGTTGGCTGGGTCACCGCACAAATTTTTAAAACTAAATACCCTAATAATGATTGTGGCTAAGTTTGGTTGAATTTGGTCCAGTAGTTTCAGCGGAGAAGATTTTGTAAAAGATTACAAAATTAACAAAAATTGGTAAAAATTACTTTAAAGGGCAATAACTCCTTAAGGGTCAACTGACCATTTTGATCATTTGACTTATTTGTAGATCTTACTTTGCTGAACATTATTGTTGTTTACAGTTTATCTCTATCTATAATAATTTTCAAGATAATAACCGAAACGGAAAAAATCCTTAAAATTACTAATTCAGGGGCAGCAACCCAACAACCCATTGTCCAATTCATCTGAAAATTTCAGGGCAGATAGATCTTGACTTGATCAACAATTTTACCCCTGTCAGATTTGCTCTAAATGCTTTGGTTTCAGAGATATAAGCCAAAATCTACATTTTACCCTATGTTCTATTTTTAGCCATGGCGCCATCTTGGTTGGTTGGCTGGGTCACGGACACAATTTTAAACTAGATACCCCAATGATGATTGTGGCCAAGTAGTTTCAGAGGAGAAGATTTTTGTAAAAGTTAACGGACGACGGACAACGACGGACGACGGACGCCAAGTGATGAGAAAAGCTCACTTGGCCCTTTGGAACAGGTGAGCTAAAAAGCACTAACACATTACAAATCATTACTGCAAAGATGCAGACAACAACTGGCCTAAAAACATCACAGTGGAATTTTTGTATCATTTAAATAAAGGTAATCAATGAGTATTTGTTAGTGGATAGATTTCATGTTATTTGCAGTTTGGACAGCAGAGAAATCAGTTAAGTTAAAAGTGTTTGAAATTCTATGGTTTTGAAAGGCATAATTAAACATTCCAAAAAATTACAAAATACCAATAAAGAGCTGTGCCATGAGCAAATGATGAGAGCATGATGCGCATGATACGCCCGTCGCTTTTTCAAAGAATAAAGTTCCATATCTCCTCAATGTCATTTCAGAAATTTATAAAAAACTTAATGGAGGTTATTTTAATAGATACAAACAAGTCACCAAAGTTTCATAAAAACTGCTCAAAGCATTTTTGAGTTATTGTCACAAAACTGGAAAATCCCCCCTTTTTAATGAATAAAACCCCATAATTCAGAAACATAAAATCTAAAATTTATAAAAATTTGAAAGGGAGCTCACGTCAAAAGATATAAAAAATTCACCAAAGTTTCATGCAAATTGGTTAAAGTGTTTTTGAGTTATTATCCGACATGTTGACAAGGGACGGACAGATGGACAACAGTATACCATAATACATCGCATAAACGGGGGTATAATAATGTAATATTATTCAGCATTACCTCTCCAGCTTCAAAAGTCTTTGGTTTTAGAGCTGGAACATGTACTTCTTCATATCCTATAAAAATAAATGAAAAGGTTCAAAAACTTATTACTTTATTTGCCATACATATGCTTTGATAGAAATCTTTATCAGCAAAATGAATGTTGACTGTGAATTAACACAATCATTCAAAACAATAACTGCTGATATACCATAGTTTGTGAGTTGCTAAAGATAAAGTACAGGGCTTTCAATAGAAGCCGGTAGCAGGGTTTTCTCTATTTTAGCACGGAAATCAGCCGGCTACTTTGCCCTAAAGTATATTGTTGAAAATCATAAAAAAATGTTTAAGATAGAGATCAATATGTTGACAATAGTTCTATTTTTAACCTTGTCGTGTTTTAAATTAAACTTCTTTTTTGTGTATTCGTATGTGTGCTAACAGGATCGCTGTCAGTCTCTCTGTTAGAGTAAGTCTGTTGTTGTCATTCCAAGTATTGTTCGTAAGAGGATACCTGATTGGCTGATCAATAAGTCCTTTATTCAACCGGACTACGATTGGTTCACTTTTTTTAGCATATCATGGCAAAACGTAAATAATGGGACATTACCCATTGGGTACAAAAAAGTACAGAAACAAGGTGACTAATAAAAAAAAACCTGGATGACAACCGATTAAATGAATTTCAATGATTGTTGGTAAAAAAAAAAGCAATCTTTCTCATAATCAAGATAATGTAGATCGATTTTCTAACCCTAATTCTTAATTTGTTGTAACCATGGACAATTCTGATTTAAGTTTCCTTTTATTGTTAATTAAATGCAAATGCATACCATACAAGAATAAGTTTGTTAAAGTTATGAATTCATTTTCCAATTTTCAGGATTAAAACAGAAACTTGCACACTTGTTTTTGATCAATTTAAGTGATGTTAAAACTGAAATGAAAATCATGAGGATCAGTTAAGAAGAAAACAATAAATATACCAATTTTAAATTCCCTGTATCATATGGCTTGTAAACTCTTTTCTACATGTTGAAAGTTCAATAAGAATTTGTTTTAAAAAATCTTTTTCTAGGCAGTCCCATCTTGGTTTGTAATAACAGAGAATTTCTAAAAGCTTTGTTACCAAAATTCAAAATTTACAAAAAATTCAAAGAGGCAGTAAATGAACAGAAGACACCAGCTTGGTTTACCCAAAATTTTAATAAGGTAATGTAAACCAAAATTCATTAAAAAATGAAAACTTCACACAAAAAATGGCAATCTGAAAGTTGTAATTATGTGCCATGAGACTGCCAGAATGCAGGATTTTGCTTCAAAATACCCCAAGACCCGCAGCCGTAAAAGGCGGCTAGCAAGCTCCCCACAGTAGACAGCAAAAATTGGTGGGTTGGCTACTTTTTGGTTTCAGCCTCCACTTCAATTTCTATTGAAAGCCCTGAAGTAATTAGTCTTTATATTCATTCACTGCTGAGCTCACATGTTAACACCAATAAAATGTTATAGTAAAAATAGACCTCTGGCAAAAAAAAGTTCAGTAGCAGGAAGTTCTGAATTGCAGGATAACCAAATATCAGTTTAACGATCAGGGTAAATTTCAGACCCTCATTATACTTCAGCCTTTTGTGTATATGCAAAACACAATGTTTAAATATTTTCTTTTCTTGCAAACCTTTCTCTAAGAAATAAATGTTTGAAGAAATGTAGTAAAAGGTGATGGTATGTAGTAGTCTCACCTTTTCTCTGTTTTCTGTACGAACCATCAGGAAGCTGGCATCTTTTATTTGCCATGAAATGACTTCCCTGTGCAAATGTCAAATCATCTAGATCTAAGGTCTGAACATAGCCCAAATTTTGCTACAAAGAAAAATTATAATATGCTCAACATATAAAATATTATAACTTTTCCAGCAAAATGCATTGAGTGTGTAGGTAAAGATAATATCTTTGGTTAGCTTGCTTGCTAGCTGAACCGTGAAATCATTATAAGGTTAGGTATACTACCCTCCTTTCGAAGTAGTCTAGTCCTACAGACAGATAGATTGGTTATCTGTCGGACTAGTCTACTCTTAAAGAGGGGTAATATACCTAACTTAATAATGACTTCACAGTTCAGCTAGCAAGCAAGCTAACCAAAGATATTACCTTTACCTACACTCAAGGCATTTTGCTGTAAAATTCCTCGAGATGTTATATTTGACCATATAAAAACATCTGGTTAATTTATTTTTAAATTCTTTAGTTCAATGAAGACATTTCTAATTTTGTTTAGTTAAATCATTTATCCATTGTATAAGGAAACACTTTTTTGCAATAATTTGATGACACAATAAATGTTCTATTTTAGGCTTCAAATAATGCCAAAACAAACATACGATTAAAAAATGTCAAAAGAAATAATACAAAAGAATGTGTAAAATATGTTGGACATACAGCAAAGCTTATATTCAGATTCCAAAACTATTTGAAGAAATGGGGGTTTAAGGCAAAGAATCATGCAATGGAATAATTATTTAAAATTTTGTATCTAAATTAAATGTAACAACTTTTTTGTTTATTTTCCCTTTCTTCTAAAAAACTTTCTCTTTCTTATATAGATGATTTATTTTAGAAGTCATAATAATACTAATGTATTTTGTTTTTTTAAGTTTACAAAATGTATCTTTCCCCTTGAGATTGATTAAGAACCTTTTGCTCATCTGTATCCATAGCTTGTATATCAGCAGCTACACGTGATTGTCTAGCTTGTTGACGTCTAGCTCTCTCCTCTGATACAATATCCTCTTTGTCTGTTGCGCCTAAAGCATGTAGGAATTTTGCCAGCTCTGGATCACTTGACATTTTCTCCTCTATTTTTTTCTTCTCAGCCTCGGTCTGTGCAGAAGCCAGTAATGTACAATAAAGAACTGAAAAAGACCAATGAACTCCTTGCATTCAGGCAAAAAAAATTCAGATTTCTAGTAAATAGTAAAAGAAAATTGTCCATTAACTTCTTCTTGAATGAACATATCAAAGTTGTATTAATAACAAACAATATAAGGTTTTAAACTATACTAATATTAAAGTTCTTCAATCACTTATTACTGATGTACAGAAACATAACAGGAAGACAAAAAAAATCTTTAAGATATAGATGTCTTTTTTGTGTCATTTGTTTAAGACTTTTATCTCACTGAAATTTCCCTAACATCATTCTTTACTCATTTATAAACTTCCTCTCATTCAATTTAATGTATGTGGGTTAGTTAACCACAGAAACAGAACTTACTCATGTTCCTGTACTGACGGATTGTTTTGATGAAATCAAACTGAGTAAATCCAAGTAATAATACCAACTGATTCTCTACTTCTCTGTCATCACTGGAGGTCTGAAATTATCACATAGATTATCTCTGTTAAAAATGTCAAACTGATAAAATAAATGACTGCTACTAACTTCGACAGCTCTAGTGTCAGTCATAGAAGAGGTAATACCGGTGTTAGAAGAAATTTTGTTGTTGTCTATCTTCATAAAGCTAATATGCTTTCTTTTCCTAGTGTAAAAACTACATGAATGTATCCATCAATATTTCTGTGTTCTTAAATGAAATGAACATTTAATAATTGGTTTTGACAATGCAGACTGTTGTTTAACAAGTATATTTAAAGACAGTAAATCATATTCATATTTCTGTATGAATATCTAAATTTCTGCAAAGATATCTTGTTTTTTTCCCCAGTCTTTAAGACATGAGACATGATTTGAGTTTTTTGTATATAATTTGTGTCCTAAGGAATTCATTCAAAGTCCTCCCTATACAACGTTAATCATAAATATATTGGTGAAAATCATACCAATAAATTTTAAATAAAAATTGGCAAGGAGTTTTATTAAATTCTATAAATTTTTGAAGATATGTCAAAGTCAAGAGTAAAGACATCTATGCTTTTGAAATAAAGATCACCCTTGAGTTTGATGTCTCATCTTTTACTTCAAAATGATAACCAGGATTTGATCTGGTTTCTATAATGGAAACTGACCTATGTGAATACCAAATTTCTTAAATAGTTCCTTAATTCTGACACAAGTACAGCATCCTTTAAGTCCCTCATTTTTTTTTGAAGTAGAAACAAATTTTAAACTAAATACATCCTTACTTTCAATATATCCAATATTTCTCCTGCTTTAGTTTGAGCCATGGTAGGATCATCAGTATAACCTTTACTAAGTTTTCTCTGTAACCAGAAAGCATCAATATCTCGAGGATGGAGACCTGATTCAGATTTACCTCCTTCTTCACGTCTTTTTTGTAACTGAAATTCAAATTACAAATTTGGTAAATCTTAAACGATAAGAGTATTTCATGATGAACTTTTTTAATAAGATTTATAATCCCCCATGGAAAGTTTGAACTTACAAGTTAACAATAAATATTTGAAGAAAAATTATGAAATAAATTCTAATTATTGTCAAAGCAATTCAAAGTTAAACATTTTTATTCTATGACTTTAAATTTCAACTCCTTCAAATTACCAGAAAATTTAAATGCTTATTTGAAGCAAAATAATTGCTTAACTAGTATTTATAATAAGGGATATTCCAAAAATGAACGTTACGGGTTGGGAGGCACCCAAATTAATTAAGTTTGGGTGGTTTCATTTTTCTTCATATCTTGAAAGAATTATAAGTAAAATGAAAATGTTTTATTATGGTTGTTTTGTTCTGTTTGGGTCTAAAAAAAAGTGCTTCCTGTGTTCCCCTTGCATTTAATTCTGTAACAGCCTTTAGGTAAAACTTACATTAGCATGTAAAGTTGCATCAACTTCAGCTTCTACACCTTCCTCGTCATCATCTTCAGCATCTTCTTCTTTAATTTCTCCTACTACATCAAAATCATCCTAAAGAAACAGAAATACCAATCAATATAGATACTTTTTTTGTGTTCACAACTTGTAGGAAAAAACTGAGTAAAATTTTGTCTTGGAAGTTTCACTTTCTATATTTGGATATGGAATGTTTTATTCTAATTTTAGGTCCGAACACGCGATGGTGTTTTGAAGTCACGTGACGCTCAAATATATATGTCTTGAGTTAGAATATTAATATCTTTCTAGGGGAGACCGTTGAACAGAGCACATGTGTATTGATTGGACAAACACGATCACTATTGGTTTTATTATTTAAAGGTCATTGATGATGCATGCATATAACGTACACATGTTTACGGGAGCACAGATTTGTATTTTAATGCATGTTTAGAAATTTGATTGTAGGATTTCAGTAATATTTACGAACTTGGGAGCGATTTCTACGTCATTGATTTTAAGACCGCGCCTAACTGGAATATAGTCTGATCACGAGTCTTCATTCAATGCATGCACACAAAAATAATGCTGTTTTTATAGTATTTTAACAAAACATTTATCGATTAATTTCAGAAAATACATTAACTGGAGCAAATTTTTGCAGGGGATGGATTTCTATTTCAGAAAGAAGTTTGTTCACAAGAAGTATTAACATTTTACAGTAAAATGTATGGGACTAAAAGCGATTTCTTTTCTTATAGAAATGGGATAACTAAAAAAAAAAAAAAACAGTTGAAAAAAAGGGGGAGGGATGTATGAGTGTAGTGGTAGACTGTGGTTGATAATTGAGATAAAAGATATAGCTGCAAACTTTGAAGTTTTGATAAGAACTTTGTTGATTTGACCATAACAGGGGCATAGACCCTCCAATAAAACGATGTATACCATTTTGACAAAAATTTCCAATAAGGACATGTCGCGACAAACAGTTTGGTTAAATTGTTTTGTCCATATCTATAACTCTTTCTAAAAAGAAGCGATATAAACTGAATGTAAAAAAATCACAACATGATGTTGACCTTGACTTAATTTTCTTTATTTTGGACCAAGGACCTCAAATCAACAGACCCTAGGTCTCTATCACCTATGGTTTACCAGTTGCAAATGCATATCACTTATATCAAATGCATAAGGGGAAATAACTCTCATATGGAGTCTCCAGTCAAAATTATTCTTCAGATCCTGAGGATATAACGAGCAAATCAGTGAACTAATTTTGTCGTAATCTTTTATGGTTGCGAAGGAGATGCGCACACTTTAAAAGCAGTGTTTGGGGAGATAACTCTTACAATAAAAAGTGTTCGGTTAAACAGGGTCAGTTTCAAAGTTGCAATAACTGTTCGATATCATATGCAAAAAATCTAAGCGACATCTTGCGAAACCACAAAGCACTGTAAGAAAAAATGTGGCGGAAGAAGAAAATAATAATAATCAGAAGAAAACCAATAGGCCTTTCCACAGAAAAGTGAAAGACCTAATTATGATCTTAGCAATGAAAGACAGTGAAACCATATTCAAGATATTTTAACTTACTTATCAATTGATTATTTTTTTTTTTTGAACGGTTCTTGCATTATTTAATGTTATTAAACACAATTGTGAGCAATTCAAAACATACTTTTGTTTGAAAAAATCTTTGAGATGCAGAAAAATTTGACCAATGTCAAATCTTCAATTCATTCAGACCTAGCTGCACAACCGTAGCTCTTCTGGTCCTTATGATATTTTTTGACAATTTGCATATGTAGGTACAAATGTAATTCAGACTACAAGCATGGCAAGGCAAGGAAATACCACCTTAGCAGTTGTCATGCAAAAATACTTTGAAAATAACAAAAAGGTATAGATGCTTGGAAAATTTGATTCTTAAAAAGTATTAACGTGATCCTTCAATTTTCCCTGAAGTCTCCCTGTTGGGGCTTCAATTCTCCCAGAAGTCTCCCTGTTGGGTCTTCACTTCTCCCTGTTTGGCTGCCAGGGAGAAGTCACTTCTCCCTATAATTCTGACGTGTGGTGACCCTTGCACATTTATGTTTACCTAACTAGAACACATATTTGATTCAACACTACACTCATTATCTATTTGATCCTTACCTCATCTTCAGATTCTTCAAATTGTACATTAACACCATAGGTCTCATCAATGTTGTCATCTGTAAAAATAATATATGATTACTTCTAGAATTACCAAATATTTATTTGTTCTCAAGATATGATAATGTAAAGTTACTGTGCATGGAAAACTGCTAAAACATTTCACGAGTATGACATAATTTGCACATAAATGACAATATGAAAAATAACGTCATAAAATTTATAAATTTTCATTAAACATCAACCCATATCAGTTATTCTAAATATTTTAAGCTTTTAAGAAATAAAACCAAAACATTTGTAAGATTTTTGTCTCCATTATATCAAAAGTAAAATAATTCTTGGCACAGCAATTTTGTAAATTAAATATGTAGACCCCAAAAACATGACTAAATACTTGATAAACATAATTCACGTCTTCAAAGAAAAAAATGAAAAAAATAAAGCACTGGGCTTTTTATCCTTTTATCTATTTGTTAATCATTTTGGTTTTATATATCTTTAAATTTGGTTTATTTTCTGTTTTAATCTAATTACAGAAGCTGTCACAACATGTTAAGATATTAAATTTTAAACTAGTAATGTGAAGTAATTTAAGTAAAAAAAGTAACAGTTAGTTTCCATAAGAAATTGTCACAAATTACTTGATGATAAACATGCTTTACACAGTTAAGTGTTACCTGTTTGCATTTTCTCTTCTTGTCCCCAGTCAGAAATTTTCTTGCCAAGATTTACTAAGAGAGCAAATCTTTCTTCTGCAATTTCACCTAACAATGATTCCACATCTTTTTTCTTTTCTTTATCTTTCATTCTGTCATTCTTGAGTACCACCAAGACTTCATCTGCAGCACCACATAGGACATCTCTTGGCTGAAATATAGACAAACAACTAATTAAGGATGTACTCAGGTCAGGTTTATTAATTTTTGTCTGATGTTCGGACTTCTTGCGTTTTTTCCTACGACACAGGGTAAAATATTTTGCCCCATATCACCCACTTTTCTTTTCATAGAAGACTTCAATAGCTCATAAAAAGGTCATTACCAAAATTTTAGCAGAATCTAGAATTTTTTTCTTACGATTTGAGACCCAAATCATACCAATGCTAAATATAAGGTAATAGTCTGAGTCAGCCAAATTTTCACGAAAACTGCTCAAAGCATTTTTGAGTTATTGTCCGAAAACTGGAAAATCCCATTTTTAATGAATAAAACCCCACAGCTCGGAAACATCACATCTAAAATTTATAAAAATAGGAAGGAAGCTCACGTCAATAGATATAAACAATTCACCAAAGTTTCATGCATATTGGTTAAAGCGTTTTCGAGTTATTGTCTGACATGTTGACGAAGAAATGGATGGACGGACAACGGTATACCATAATACGTCCTGTAAACGGGCGTATAAAAAATGAATGCAGAAATATTCTTATTCCCAAAACTATCAAGAGTAGTCATTGATAATAAAATGTAATATGACTGGCAACTTTAAACTCTCTACAGCTTTTTGAATGACATACCTGGTCACCAATTGCAGCTTGTATAAAGCTAAGGATAACTTCGTAAGTTTGTCTTGTGTCCTGTGTCTTTGGTCGATATTGTATCCCTACCATTTCATCAATACCCTCAGATAACAATGTTGTTCCTTTCATTTTAAGCATGTCATGCTGTGCTTCATCTCTTTTCCTTCGCCTAAGAAATACAACAAAACATTTTAGTCCAATATCTTCATACCTAATTTGTTTTCTTTAAATCAGATGGCTATAGATACAACTTTAAATTTATTGTTACCCTACTTAACTCTTACAATTATAGTGTAGAAATTCCAATAGGGAATACATTTTACTTTATTGTAGTAATGTAACGAAAACCGAGCGGTCGGGCCTTAGTGTTAAGCTATAAATGTTTATCCCTTAGTGCGTTGCTATAAAAATGTGTTTTGTTAGAATGTACGAGTATATAAGAAATAAAAGTTATAACTGGTGACCCTTCTTTGGTAGCATGATACTCTGGTATCGTGGTACTATGTAGTACTCTGGTATTCTGAATACACACTGGTAAGGTTGGTTCCTCTGGTAAGGTAATGACTCGGATATAAAAGGGTAGGTTGGAGTATAGGTTTTTGTATGGTAACTCTCGATGTTTGTAAGAATAACAGACTCGTTAAATAAAAAAATTAACTTGTATTAACTTTAAGATGCATTAAATATCAACAATACATATAAATATTAAATAACTTAACAGTATTCTAGTCTAACATATAAATACTTTATTAACCTTCTATCGTGAATTAAAGAAAATGGATAGCGGAAAAATATACCCAGAAAGTTTACTAATATTAGTTAGGTAATCGGCAAATGGTAAATCAAGTTCAATGCCAAAAGATAAAGTTTCTCTCGAGAAGTTATTCTCTAAATGCAACTTGGAAAGGAATTAACAAACCCACATTATACGGACGTAGTCTCCTCGGACATTGTAATAGTGTTGGCTGTCTGGTTACTACTTGGTCTGGTACATGGTATCTGTACGTATATCAAAATCGCTTGGAATTAACGTGTTACTTGCCCAGGGTAAAGTCGTACTCAAGACTTATCTGTATTCTCCGCCGTATTTATACTTAGGTAAACCAATTTAGCGACTTGGTTTATCATTTACCATTTCGGAATATACCTAAATTACCAAAACCGGAACTGACGTCATTGTACGTCAATTGAAATAAACAATTCAGAAGTTTTCCGAATGTAAAAACATAGGCAAGAATAATAAAATGTTTTAGAATTAACAATGTTTAAACATAGTTATACAAGAAATATATAATAAGAAAAGTCAATTATCGGTAAGATTTAAACAACGTCATCACACTATTTTAAGGAAAACAAGTTCCATTTCAGGGGACCCACATTTCGTTACAGTAATTAAACATTTTTTGAGACGTTTTAGCAACTGGCCTTCTCTATTTTCTATTATTCTCTATTACCCTTCTAACCTACATGGTAGACAAGTCACTTTCTTCAAATTATGTCAAAAACTGATTATCAAAGGTCATTTTAACAAACAAGTCCTCTATGGAATCATCAGCTCAATGAACCGATTAGTCAACACTTTTGCAGTGAAGTGGTGTCTCATATTAATTTATTGATACGCTCATTTTCTGAAAAATGTTGAATATTCAAAACAATAAGGTTTTACCCCCAGGAATAGATTGCCTTAGCCACATTTGTCACAATATTTATTATTCTTTGGTCTTTAAGGCTCTTCAAATTCATATTTGATTTCACCTTCCTGTTTTAATTGAAGAACCACTGATGAGTCTTATGTGGACAAAACGCTGTATCTATACCTAATTATAAGCCTGGTATTAGAGCTATTTTCCTAATGCTTGTAGTTTTAAGGTTTGGTTGGCTTGCTTGCTTTGTTTGTTTGTATAAATGTTTGCTCAAGCATTTTAATTAAGATTGACATCTGCAATCAATAGATTGGCGGGGCTTCAGCTTGTATACATTATACTTAAATGTTATTGGATGTTAAGTATAATGTATACAAGCTGAAGCCCCGCCTATGTATTGATTGCAGATGTCAATCTTAATTACAATGCTTGAGCAAACATTTATACAAACAAAGCAAGCAAGCCAACCAAAAATAAAACTACAAGCACTGGAAAATAGCTCTAATACAAGTTTTAAATGGGTTTTACAGTAGTTAATTCCATTTACGTGATGTAGGGATCTTGCAGTTGCAAAATCTTTATTTGCATTTGCATTAAGTATTTCTCAAAGCTGAAAATTACCATAATGATATTTTACTACTCATAACATGTGTACTGTTGAGACTAGTGTTGTTCCAATAATTGGAATAAGTCAGAAATCAGTTGGTTGGGCTTTGCAATGTCGATAATCGATTGGGATTTTGTTCAATTGATTGTTGTTATAGTTTCCTGACCTTTTAGCATATCAACTTACGGTCCGTTTCCGATTTACATTTTACATGCAGTCAAACAAATGGTAACAAAAATATCAGCTGATAACAATAACAATGTCAAACATCCAATAATCAAAGTCATAAGCAATCTCTTTCTTTATAAACGTGGCAAAAGCATTGACTTTACAGATTGATCGTATGTTATTTAAAATAAATAACTTTTTATGAAATACTTTCTTTCACTTCTGGTACTTGTTACTCGAGAGCGTACATCAAATCATTCTGATTTTCGACAAAATAAATTTGTTGCTACGTAAGAACGCGGTAAAAATTGCTTTTTATTAATGTTTCATCCATTTGTTACGTTTAAAACGTCATATTCCTTTCCAGATTGTTTGTCCAACATCGTTTATTTTTGTTATTTTTCCCCGGTTTGTCCGCCATTGAAATAAAATACCAATCATGGATCGGATACAGACCAACTATGAAAGAATTCCGTATTCTTACGATCATAAGTACAGACGCACGAATGACACAGCTGACATAAGAATAATGATCACAAAGTGAAAAATATATGCATTCCACACGAATTAACACGCATTGGTTTGACTCCTTAGTTTAATGTATATATATCAATGCAAATGCATTGTTTTATTTATTGATTAATTTTCAATTGCTTAAAGTTACTTTACATATCATTTTTTTTAAAGAAAAGCATTCAGATTTTGATACAGCTATGTATTTAAAATTATAATGTGAGTGATAACATTGAAATTTAGAAATTTTAGTGTCAATTTTGGTAATAAATGTTGTAATCATAAGACAAATTATGTTCAATTTGAATTTGGATTCTAATTCATTCACTGTTTTAATTGCAAAATAAATATGAAAAGGAAACAAAAGATCAAACATGAACATATAAAGCTCTGCAATGATATGGAATATATGCAATAGACATGTACAATGTGGCTGAATGCATGATTTCATATAAAAAAGGGCAAGGTATAATGATGTGTCGGTTGGTTGCTGTCAACCTATAGTAATAGATAATCGGTTGGTAATTTCAACCGATTATCCAACACTAGTTGAGACCAATTCATAGTAAATAGAACATTACACACTATAAAACTTTGATGGTGGTTGTCATTTTTGCACTATGATACGTGGTTCTGTAGTCAGAGATATATATGTATGTACATACTTGACTTTTCTTTCTTCCATCTGTGGAGGTCTGGTTCTCTGTGCCTTATCACCCATTCTTGTGCCCAGTAGCTTTCCAGTAAGGGAAACAACCTCTCCTGTAGATTCATCACGAGCTCTCCTGTCAATCAGTGACCTATCTGCTTGCAATACAAGATTGGAGTTCTGAAAAGTAATCAAAATTTACTATAATTTTTTTTTTAACAAATTGGAGAGTATGAAATGAGCTTTACCCTGATTGAATAAAATTCTACAAAAAACATTGTTTTTTTTATCATTCAAACTCCTATTTTAGATAAAACATTTCAAAGAAGACACTGTACTCCTTTATACAGTTAAATCTAGCACAGATGGTGACTGGAGTATAAAAAGAAATGGTCATCTTGCAATTGATCTTCGTCTGACAAACAATAAAACCCTAGCCAAAGTAGGGCATGGTTTTGGATGTGAAGAATGTATAAACATGCAGCCATGTCCTGTCAAAATCGGTATATTAAATCTGATGCCTCGTATTAGAGATTTACAATAACTGTAAACTGTGTTTTGGGGCTACTTGTTTCCACTGAGTATAGTATTGTCACATTCTTTATGTGCATGTCACAAGTCAGGAGCATGTAGTACAGTGGTTGTCATTGGTTCATGTCTGTCATATTGTTTTTCATAAATTGTTTTGTTATAAATTAGATTGTTAGTTTTTTCATGTGAACTATTTCACATTTTCATATCGAGGTCTTTTAAAGCCGACTTTTCTGTATTGTTTTTCTCAATGTTGAAGGATGTACGGTGGCCTCTAATTGCTTACTACCACTTCATTTGACCTCTGGTGGATAGTTGTCTCATTGGCAATCATACCACCCTCAGTTTTATAGTCTTAAGCTTGGAGGACATGATAAACATTTTCAAATAAATGATTGCTAATTGAATTTTGTATTGACAAATCAATTGAAAGAGAGTTCTTTCAACAATTACTATAGAATATTAAAATAAACTATATCGTGAAAGAAATACGTGAAAAAAATGTGGATCGGATTTTAACGATCTGCACATTTTCACAGAGGATCTCTACCAACGCCTAACAGGAACTGAACGACATGCATCGTGTTTTCATCTACCATTAGTGTATATTGTTGACCATGGACGATAAATAATGTCCAGGTTTACGTTCTGTGCTGACTGAGAAACGTAAAATAAAAGGCTGGTGTTCGCTTATTCAGAAAAGGATTATATTTTAGATTCCGGTTAATCAATTGTAAAAGGACCTTCTAGAGCCTCAATCTTAACGCACACAAATGTCAATCATTACAAAGCAAATTTAAACCCTGAATGAATTTTCCCACGGTCATCCAGAAAGGTCACCCGAGTTGACTGTTACATGATAATATTTCCGCCAAATAAAAATCTCGTGGACAAAATTGATGTCACTATTTTAGCATTCAATATTGTGAGCGAAGTCAAGTTCAAAGTTCAACCACGCACTTTTGATCACTGAGATGTGTATCGTCTTCCCACGGCAATTAATTCCTTTAAAAATATTTAAAGATCACTGTCCTAAATACAACACAAAGTTTACATTCATTGTGCGTAAATAAATTTTATGCAACGACGAGTTGATGCAGCTATAGAAGTATTCCTGTTGTAGCCGAAATGTATTATTTATCCTAAAGTAATGCTAACAAATCGTAAAGAGAAAATGCCGAGACTTATTAAGCATAACGAATGGTGAATAGTATTTTCTTTTTACTTGCATATACAAGTTTTGAGACACGTAATTTTCTTTATACTGCTCACATTTCATATTCAGCGTTAGTTTCTGTTTATTTTACGCAAGTATGTCTCTTTTCGTAAGTAATATAATTTACCAATAAAAAAACGAGGTCAAAATCAAGTATAGTTTTTTTATAAAACTTTAATGCAATTGAAAGAATTAACAACAACATTTTGCTTTTAAATCTTTTATATGTTACCATTCCTTCAAACAATTTCAGAATGAATAAGAATGTGTCCATAGTACTCCCACTATCATTTTCTATGTTCAGTGGACCGTTAAATTGGGGTCAAAACTCTAATTTGGCATTAAAATTAGAAAGATCATATCATAGGGAACATGTGTACTAAGTTTCAAGTTGATTGGACTTCACCTTCATCAAAAACTACCTTGACCAAACACTTTAACCCGAAGCATGACAGACGGACGAACGGACGCATAAACCGAAAAACATAATGCCCCCTAGGTGGGGCATAAAAAAATAAAAATAAAACACCAAACGATACAATAGAATTTGAAAGGGCAAAAAGAATCGAAACGACGGGACAGAGTAGTGTGTGAGAGGAACACGGAAAGTTCATGTATGTGGATGTTATGACTCGTAGTCAGACTCAGGTCGGAGTCATACACTTACTGTAAATTTCTTTTAATTTGAGTGCCACACAGTCACTCTCTGCACACTTAAGAACTGTTGCAAATACTCTTTGATGGGCCTGTAGCAAGGTAAAATTTCTGTCCCTATCCATTCCAAATTATCTCATTGTTTTCCAGTGGTGGCCTCATTTTCTGCCCTTTATCCCTATTGTCCCACCCTCTGTCAATTGTTTTAAAATGTTTCTAGTTTTCATGAAATAATGGACTTTAAGCAAGTAACAATCAATCATTACATAAAATCTCATTTACCTGCTGTAATATGTAAACAAAGAGATAACATGCTTTGCAAGGAATACAATCAGAAAGTTTTATCGGAAGAAATTATACTAGTATACAGTCCCGCCAAGAAAATTTACAACAATTCCGCGTAAAGTATAGACAATCGTAACAGGAAAATAATTTTTTACCTATTATATGTTCGTGAAAGTCCATTTTGATCACAACAAGCTCAAATTTTTTATTGTGGGCCTTCACGGACATTGTGATCAATAATGATATGTATTGTGATAAGCATAGGACTTTTTATAGTCGATTAAATTTGTGTTTTATTTAATGATAAATGTAGGATGAATATTTGTTGCTGTAACTATTAACGAGTAAACAAAATATTGGTCAGTTTATTGGTTGTTACAATTGTTATATATATTTATTGTGGTATGTGAAATTCTAGAAATTACGAAAAACCTACAGTATACACACATTCTTTCGTTAATAAATTACTGCTGTTGTTGCTATTCAAGCTCAGGTAAATTCTGAGTGATAGGGGCGGTCTTTCATTTGCATACTGTGTAAACGTGATACATACCAGGTGAATATCGATTAGCAAATACACAAAAGTCCTACGACAAGTTTAAACCAATGAACAGGTGAGGCGGTCATAATTGCCTTCTGAAGGAGGAGCTACATATATGACTGATTGAATTTGATTACTCTACTTCTGCATACAATCTTTCATTAACAATTTTGATTCATAAAATCATCAATGTGACTTGTAATTCATTATGAAAGAAAAATAGTTCAATTGACAGTTTTTATAAATATTCAAGACTATAGAAGTCTCAGTAAATATCCAGGGTTTTTTAAAGTATACTTTTATCCCCTAGAAAATCCTTGTAATATTTACTTTTATCATTAAAAGAAATTAACTTTTATTAAATGATACTGGTCTCATTACCAGGGCTAATGGAAAGGTTGAGAGGTGCTTGTGTGTTTTAAGTTAATTGCGAATTCTTAAAGGATGAGAAAATAATTGATATGGCTCATTCAGATTTTTAATGTCAGGCAATGGGCTTATACAATGTACCACACTCGATTATTGATTGAGTGTGGTATAAACCCCAACATATTATAGATTCTTTATCTACATATTCTTTAAGAACTTAAATAGTTCTCATTAATATATTCTTTTTTTTTATATATCATTGTTTGTATTGTATTATGAAAATTATTGATGTTGTAATGTTTATGCCCTTTGGGGCCCATAATTGGAAATAAAATATCTTCTTCTTCTTCTTCTTCTTCTAAAAAGATTGCTTAACATCCACTTATATCGGCCTACAAATGTACTTCCGACGCTATCTAAAGTTGATTAGGTCAATCTAAAGTTCACCAAAATTAACTTTAGTTCGACCATAATGATGTCACAATCGAACTATAGTTCGACCCTGCCACTGCTCAGGTTTCTCCATTTTATAAAATGGCCGGCAATTGTGGCGAGGCCATTTGTTAAACTGAAAATGTTATTTTTAACTCCCAACATATTCATATAATTATCTAAAACACGACCCGCTGCATTTTCCTGATGTTGTTGGTTTTATTGATATTATCTAAGCTGAATAATGTGATCCACATCAGAAATATGGGTGATCGTATTGTACTATATTTCATTGGTGACGTCATTATGGTCGAACCAAAGTTAACTTGTTTTATTTGAGCGTCACTTTAAGACTTCTGTAGACAAAACGTGCTTCTAGCGTGTAAATTTTTTATCCTGGTATCTATGATGACTTTATTTGGCGAGCTCTGGATTGACTATATTAACTATAGATAACACCTGAAGTAGGGTTAGTCAACATCGCCATGGTTAGAAAATATAAACTCTGGAAATGCGTTTTGGCGAATTTATTAACTAGACATGTGCACTAATTCGACCTTAACTAAACTATGGTAAACGCTCGAAGTAGGCCTAGGCCGTATATCGGGTTCAGAATATTTCAGGATGAAAAGTACTCATACCAGTGCTAATCAATTCGGTCTATTTATTGTCAAATAACAGTTGTAAAACGACACAAAGTCGGTGTTGTTTTAGAATTACAAACGAATACGAAAGTTTTATTTTGATTCTGTTCACGTATAGATATAACAGTACAAACACAAAGCTCAACCAGTAGAGTTTGTCATTTATCAATTTTATGTCAGGGTCAGTAATCTAATTGACTTACAGCCTTGTACTCATATTGAAGCGATCTGGCCGCTGCATCAGCCATGTTCCCTCCTGTTGGTCTTTATTTAACTGTTTTGAGCGTAAGTATTCTATTCCATGCGGCTACGTTTGTATTTCGTTTCGTTTCGCTTTTATTTGAAGACGCTAGATGGCAGTACACTTCCGCTTAACAGTTCCGGATAGTTGTGTCTTCTTTGTACTAAATACACCACTGTTATATCCCTCATCAAACAGTTTAATTCTGAAACGAACATTGAAGCTTTTAATAAAGGTGACTTCAGATTTTTTCTTTCGAAAGTAAGTGAATTTAAATGATCAAGAGAACAAATAATGTTTCTTTTCCGTGTTAGTTTTTAAATTAGGCTATTGTGCTTTAAATCATTCAAACGTTTTATACAACAAATATTGTCATCTATTTCCAAGTTCAAATTCGACACCGACAAATTCAGAAAGAGAAAGTACAGTAATTACTCCTTTATCAGGTATGCAATTCATGCAAGTCATACAGACCAAATTATGAGTACACTGCAACAGTATATGCTATAATAGGTTAAACAAAATTTCAAAACAGTAATTATTAACAATAATTTGACCAAGATAGAAGGACTCAAGGAGTTTACAGAAGGGTAACTAAACAGCTACCAGGCCTCATAGATTAAAGTTCAGAGGAATGCGGGTCCGTTCGCCCTGATTCACGTTCGCCACGGTACCTGTTCGCCCTGGGTCCGTTCGCCCTGTTTCCTGTTCGCACATGCACTGAGTCCGTTCGCCCTGATTTCTATTTTATTTTGTGGTCTTGTATAAAATAAATTATTTTACTTAATTATGTTAAAGTTTGTTGAATATTTCGTCAAATATTTACGTTGTATTGCTGCTACCAGATAATTATTTTTCTTTGATTTGCATTGAATATTCTTGCCAGAATATTCATCATGTTGAATGTGGGTAGTATTTGGAGGAAGAAGAAGTGTTCAGGAACTGGAGACCAAGTTATCTGTATGAATTTATCTTTTTTGAAACATTGTTACAATTTCAAAACAATCCTGACAGGAATAACAAGATCCAACACTTTGAGATCAAAGAAGCCAAGCTGCGAAAACAATTTTCCCTTTAATGTCTTACAATTATTACATCATTGTTTCAACTCATTCCAAGCTGACTTGTTTATTTAAAAAAAAAATCATTGTTAATCCACCAAACACAATCAGTGAGATCAAAGACATCGTAATTATACCTAATCAGCATTCTAAATTACAAAACTTTGAATTTTCGAAATACTAAGGCTTTTCTACCTCAGGAATAGATTACCTTAGCTGTATTTGGCAAAACTTTTAGGAATTTTGGGTCCTCAATGTTCTTCAACTTTATTTGGTCTTTTTAACCTTTTTTATTCGAGCGTCACTGGTGAGTCTTTTGTAAACGTGACGTGTGTCTATCTTACAAAATTTCAATCCTGGTATCTATGATGAGTTTATTTACAATCAACAGTCATTAAAAGTAATTCTGAATAAAAGCAAATGTAACAATGAAGCCAATCAACCTGATTAATGCTCCAAAACAAAAACCAATATATTTTTTTTTGATTTTCAGGTTTATTCATGAATGTGGAAAGATGTATATTTTCTTTGATAATTACCATTTTAAATATCTGAATAAGATTATAAAACCTTAAATTATACCATTAATATTAATATTTTTTTTTATAAAAATTAGGACGAACGGACCCAGGGCAAACAGACTCAGGATGAACATGTAATTAGGGCGAACGGACCCGATACCAGTTCAGAGAGATTGAAAAAACTAGGTATAAATACACTTTCATACAGGAGATTAAAAAGAGATATGATTGAAACTTTTAAAATTGTAGAATGGCTGTTAGTATGATTAGGAAGCAAGCTCTTTTTTAAATTGACAGAGGACTCAGAACAAAGAGTTAGTACTGGGACTATTATACTAACGGGATTAGAATCTCGTAGGTTTTCCTTATGATATGACCAAATTACCTGACTCCACCAGATTTTTAGAGACTTGCGAGGATTTGGAGTGAAAGATGTCAACGGCTGTGTAAATTTACGGAATAATTTTAAAAGATTGTTAAAACCTTTCTATTGTTACGTATTAAACAAAACAAAATATAATTTGTTATTTAGAATGACACATAAAAGAAAATTTTCAGGTTGTGAAGTGATTTAAAGTGTTGTGAAATGGTCACTGATTTATGGCCCCTGTTTTTATTTATTATCACTTTGCATTTAGGCACACTTCTGTAACTAAAATAAATAGACAAAGTTATTTTTTAGTTTTTCTTAGGAAAGAAATCAATTTAATAACATACCATCAATAAGTACAATAATAATTGTTGATCAACACATAATATTTAACAAAATTATTAATTTTTAAATTAAATATTTTAAAGAAAATGACAATTAATTTCTCATTTGAATATACACTATCATGTCTCCGAGGCAAATAATTTCACAGTATGACATGTATATAAGGTGTGAATTATTTGATTACCAGGTAAATCACAACATGTTCTAATGAGTTTAAATTGACACCTTGTACAGAGGAAGATGAATGGTTACTACACCACAGGAGTTAAAACTCTTTGAAAACAATTAAAATTCCCAATGTGAAGTAAAATATAAATAACTCTTTAAATTTGTATCATATAAATGACAAGGTTTTATTAAATGGAGGGCTAGCTTATATTTAGCATAACTTGTTTCATCAATGAACATAATTTTTACAGAAGAAAAGAATTCTTGCAACAACAACAAAAAAAAAAAAAAAAAACAAAAAAAAACCACAAAATTGCTGGACAGAAAGTCACAGGACATACGGTGATATTATATATTTTTTAATTTAATTTTTATTTATTGTATGTCTCAGTTGACAAATGGTTGATAAGAAAATAGAAACAAACAAAAACAGAAAGAAAATTATAATCACAATTGCCTCTTTCTCTAATAAAATAAACTTTATTATCTGTCTTATTGTTTATTTTATCATTTTGAAATTAATTAGATATTTTTACATTATTAAGACAAAGAAGGAATATTCTTTGCTGTACATGCAAAATCAAAGAGTAAATATTGTACCAGACAAAATAAAAGACAACTCATGCATTGTTAAAAAAAAATAAAAGACAGGTATCTTTGATAGGTAAATGTATAATAATTATAATAATAATTTTCTAAAGAAAACAATTTGTGATCAACACAAATAATATTTAATGAAATTATTTATTTTTAAGATTTAAAGCATACACCCACATTAGAGCACTTTTTAGCTGAAAGTTCGCTTTTTTGGTGTTTCATAATAAGAATATAGAAACAAAAAGGAAAGACAGTTATAATCTCTATTGCTGTTTTCTCTTTTAAAACAACTATAGTTTCTGTATAACTCTTCATTTTCTAATTAATTAAATATTTTTACATTATTGTTATAAAATACAAGAAAATTTCCAATCATTATTTTAAAACTGTTTCGAATTGGTAATGTAGGGCAGTATATTATTGTCAATAAAAGCGACTTCTGATACGTAATCGGTAAGTTGAACTGACCCGACAAGGTAATCGATACAATTGTCGAGTGTCAAGTCCTGTCAATATATTATGTCCCTGATTAGTAGCAGAATAATAAAGTGGTACATCAAAGGTTTCAATCAAATATCCGAAAACACTCATATTCTGTAAGAATAACTAAAACTTGGAATAAACTGCCAGATAAGATAACCAAAGCCACTAATTCCTGTTGGAGTGATTTTATGATTTGGCCACCCTCAGAATCCCTTATCAAGACCTATAAAGTCAAATAGGGAAAATGTACGCCAACTACTTCACCCCAAACTGGTGATTTTATGATTTGGCTGCCCTCAGAATCCCTTATCAACCCCTATAAAGTCAAATAGGGAAAATGTATGCCAACTACTTCACCCCAAACTGGTGCCTTTTACAGGTACAGCACCATTCCATACATCTGAAGCAGGTAAGGTATTTTCAAAATTTTAACAAGATTCTGAAAGGCTTATATGTCATCTATTCAATTCTTACCTGCTTTAGGTGTACAGAATGGTGTAGGCATAAAAGGCATTTTTGTGCCATTTTGTTAACTGTTCTTCTTTATTTGAGATCCTGTTTGTATCTTATTGTAATTTAGCAATTGAAATCTTTTTGCCTTTAAAAGCACACATTTTTAAATGATGGATCAAATAATTTCTGAAAGAATTATTTTATTTTCTGTTAAAAAAGGATAGTTGAAAAAAAATATTGAGAAAAATGTTACAGGTTTGTAATTTCTAAGTACAACCCATTGCAATCAAATGAAAAAGTTCAAATTCTTAAACTTTGTTAGATTTCCATCTGGTGAAAACAGAATTTGAAATCTATGTTAAGGATGTCTGTTTCACAGTGACTGTCCTGACTTTTGCTCAAAGTGAACTGAACTATACTTGCAAATAGTTATTGATTTCTCTATGTTTGTGTGAACTCTATACAAATGTACATGTTATACATGCATGACTTAAAATTTTCTGATAAAAATTAAGTTACATAGATGTATAACAGTTAACATGATATACCCAAGATACTTAAAATGAATAACGCTGGAATATTTTTTAAACAAATTATTGGCATTTGCATGTTTACAGATGGTCAAGAGGGAGATACCTGAAAGTTAATTTCTTTTCACGCATAAAAATTGAAGTGCACAGAAAATAGAAAATGGTCAAGTTATACATTCATATATATATAAAGGATCCTTAATAAGAAAATTGTTTACTATCTGTATTTTGCCCTTTTAAAGTGTTTGTGTTATAACCATGATAAGATCAGTTTAACTTGATTCAGTTATAAGTTAGTAAGATAATATATTGTTTATTGCTCCATTTGTGTGGCTCTCTTATGTCAAGGACCACAATCATTGAAATCAGTGAGAAACCCTTAGGTACCAAATGAGCAGTACAGGTCCTTTATAGATACCAAATAAGCTATATAGGTCCCTTAGAGCCTTTTTTTTATATTACTTGTTGGATTTGTTAGGCTCTGTTCTCACAACATTGATTGATTGACTGATTGATTGATTGATTGATTTTGGTTTGAACTCAAAACCTCAGTGTTTTACAGGCTAGGGATGTCTGTAGATGATCTATTTAAACCACTAGCCACCAAGGCCCCTGTTCTTACAACATGTTGAAGGCTATACACTGAAGAAATATATGAAAAACATTGCTGAAAATGTGAAATTTATTTTCAGGAGGAAGATAATAATGGTAATGAAGAAGATGCATGCATGTACAGAATTGAAGTAAATCACAGTACAAAAGCTAAAACTGAAATTAAATAAAGCTGCTACAATGGATCAAATTACCAATTGCAGTAAAAAGAATGACAACTCCAATTGTGATCAGGAAACAAATTATGAAAATAAACAGAAGACTGATAACAATGCACCACAAGAAGAACACAAAAATATTAATTATCAGGACAATAATGAGATGACAGAAGAAAGTAGTAAAACCAGTCAGGGTGTTGTCTCAGATACATCAAAAGCTGATGAAGTACAGACAGAACAAAAAGTTAATGATGATAAAATAAATGGTAATACTGACAGTGAGGAGGGGGATTCTTCATCAGAGGAGGAGTATGAATCTGCTGAAGAAGGAGAAATTGAAATAGAAGAAGAGAAACTAAAATTGGAAGAAGAAAAGTTGACAGAAGAAGAAAAAAATGTAAGACGATAACACTTATTAAATTAGATATATATATGTTACAAAATCGTTACTTCATGTACATGTTTATGTGAAATAATATACTTTTGATAAGTAGTATAAGGCAATTTTGATATCAGTCATAATGATTTGTACTTACTTAAGCATAATTAAGTGGCAAGAAAATATGCACATATTTATATCAATACTCAAAAAAAAAAACAGTATCACAATATAGAGGAATATCTAGAGTTAAACATTTTAGAAATATATATTGAACTTTTATTTCTATTTAATAATATGACATGAATATTTCACAGGGATTCCATCATTTTGATTTGCATCCCTGAAATCATGTGGAGTTTTTAAAGGAGGTTCTAAAATTCAACATCACTGCTTGTATAAATATCAATATATCAAATATCAATAACAATGGTATAACAATGAGCAGGAATATTTAAAACACTCAAAAAGCTTGATTTAACTACCACTTTACTAGTTTCAGTTTCTAAATATAATAATAAGATTTGAAGGATTCTTTTTTGTAGTCTTAAAGGGTTGTAAACATTTCTAAACAAGATATGCCTCGGGCAAACAGTTTTACATATCAATAAAACTACAGAAAGAAGCATTCAATTCCTAATTACCGATGTTTATTAAAATAATAGTGTACATATTTTTCTGTATTTTTTTCAGCTAAAGAAAGCAGAAGCTCAAAAATATAAAGACGAGGGGAATAAAGTGTTCAAAGAAGGGTTCTATAAAGAGGCTATAAAATATTATAGTAGAGCTTTACAGACCTGTCCATATTCATACTTCAAAGAAAGGTCGATTATGTATTCAAACAGAGCTGCTTGTAAACTTCATATGGTAAGGGGAAAATTCACCTCCTTAACAAGAATGTTTGTTAAATGTCTTGAAATACAATTTTATTAATACAATTTGATTCATATCCATGTCACATGATTCAGTTAGAAGCTGTATTACACTATAGATATATATTTTGTGTTGTACCAAAGCATATGCCCATAATGTATGTTTAACAATTTTCATATGTGAAGAAAAGGAGATTCGTGGTATATGTCAATAAGACAGCAACCCAATGACACAAAAGATATCTGGAGGTCAACATATAGACGTATACAACTTTAGACTTTGTTGCAAAAATTAGATTGATTGATTGATTGTTGGTTGCTTAACGTCCAGTGGCAATCAAAAATTAGAGAAGTCCTCTCCTCCCACAGTTTTCAACCAAATCAGTTACTTTTCATAGAATGTTTGCATACAAATTACAGTTATGCATTTTCATTATTGTCCATTGTTTCGTTTCTTGAGTAATTTATTTCCATATTTCAGTCATTTTTAGAACAGAATTAGGAGATGTACATCACAAAGCATGTTATGATGATTGATTGATTGATTGTTTTCTTAAACGTCCAGTGTGTGAAGATTTGATACATATCCATAGAAGTATAAAAAATATCATACAAAACACACCAATATTCATGTATAGGCTGACTGTCTTTATGTAGAAATATTTTCATATACTGTGGATCATTATTATTTGTGGGATACCAACTCATTTCATTGGTATAGAGAAAACATACTCTAAAAACAGAAGTCTATAAAATGTTATTAACTCAGTTATATCACTATCACAGATGATTCAAACACAGCATAAACAGGGTTCTCACTAAGGCAAGTGCTAGAGTCCTGGACTCTGAAAATCTGTCTGGACTCATCATTTTTAAATGTGGTGAGTCCAAAGATGCATCAGTTTGTAAAATGTTGCATCAACTGAGCTAAGATATCAATTTATAGCAAAATCTGAATTTGATTCCATTTTCTTGCTGTATTTTGTAAATGAGATTCAATAATAAATCGTATAGCAATTACATTTCTTCCTCTCACTATTACACTCACCATGTCAAAATATTGTGATTCTCTTGACTTCCTACAAAAATCCTTAGTGAGGACCTTGGTTATATAGTAAAAAATTACCATATTAAAAAAATACTTTAGGTTACTGAAAGCATGCTTAGAGCCCCTAACTTGCTGACATAGAAATAATGTGTATTATAGTATTGACCATTACTTATGTACTTTTGATTTTAGGCAGCAATGTAACAAACAACATAAAACAACCCATTTTGATCAATACTCATTGTAAATTTGTTCAAAAATTTTAATACAGCATTTTATTGTAAAAAATTTCACCTGCTTGTTGTTTTTTCATTTTAGGAAAAGTATGATGAAGCTATAAAAGACTGTAGTAAAGCAATAGACTTACATCCACACTATCTGAAAGCTGTACTGCGAAGAGCAGAATTGTATGAAAAGGTGGAAAAGTTAGAAGAGGCTCTAGCCGATTATCAAAGAATTATAGAACTTGATCCAAGTCATTACATTGCTAGAAGTGCTTGTATGGTTGGTATATTATTTTAGTTTCAGATATTCAGAAAAATCAAAATAATGTTCTGCCTTGTAGCCTGCAATGATCCCCCACCCCTTCCACCCTTTCAAGGAAGAGACATATTTACTATCATTCATACCATGTGTAGTTATGCTAGATACATTATATTCTATGATTAGATTTACTTTATTATTTCATTTAGCTTCACATATGAATCTTTGTCATTTCTGCATATGGTAAATTTTTTAATGCAAAATCTCCTACAGTTTATTTTGGCATGAAACAAACTTTGCCTGAAATTTTTTTATTTGAGCCAATAAGTTGATTTTTTTAGAGTAACTGTCCTTTACATCTTGGACTGTAGAAAAAAAAAATTATTCTATTCTGCAGACAAGAGATGACAACATTCCATCTGTTTATAAATATATAGAATTTGACCAAGATGTAGGTATCGTTTAATACAAATAACACATTTCCTTTTTCTCCAGAGACTTCCTGACCAAATAAAAGAAAAGAATGAAAAGTTAAAGGAAGAAATGATGGGTAATTATAAATAGCAATATGTGAAATAGAAGTGCTTTTAATTTGTTTTTTACTACATGTTTTTTTTTTAAAGAACAATGAAAAATACACAAAAAGCTTGATCAGCAAGATATAAAATGAATGTATATGTTGCATCTTGTTTTATTATATGACTATACATTTTCTGTTTTCTCATTTGATAAATGCATAGTTAATCCTTTTTTGTAAATCATTATATTCACCATGGAAAAAGTCATGAGAGGTTAATATGAGATTTTGAACAGCTAACATGTACCTAAATATAGTTATTTCAAGGCAGTGCAATGACATAGGTTTATGACATTATGCAATTTTGGTTTTTCTTCCTCTCCTTTTTTCGGTGTTAACTTTTTTAAGTAAATGTTATTGAATTATATTTCAACTTATAAAAGTTTAGCAACTGCAAAAGCAGATGATATATTTAGTATAAAAAAGTTTGTAAGGGGTTCTGCGGAACCCTGTGTTGTGCCTACGATTGCTGCTGTCAGTGTAAAAGTGTAATGTTGACTCCGTGAATTACAGAATTCAAAAAAAAATTCAATCTTTTTCTTTAGATGCTATTTCTTGGACTTGAAGATTAGCTTCTGTCCAATTTTATAACATTCATGAAGGTTTACAAACTTATCCTGTCAAAAAAATTTAATCCCAGACTGTCTGTAAATGTTAACTGTAAAAAACTAAGTCCATCTATCAGAAAAATACTGAAAATGAAAATATATTTTCAAAAGTTTGCTTCAGACATTATCTCTTATTCATAAAAAAGCTTCTGCCAAATTTCATAAAATTCTATGAAGGTTTGACAAAGTATTTGATGTGTAACAAACTTTAACCCCAGACTGTTATCTACTTGTTAACTGTAAAAAAGACTAGTCCATTTATCAGTAAAATATGGACAAATGAAAATAGATATTTTCAAAATTTTGCT
The DNA here is from genome assembly GCA_017311375.1 of Mytilus coruscus. Taxonomy (NCBI): domain Eukaryota; kingdom Metazoa; phylum Mollusca; class Bivalvia; order Mytilida; family Mytilidae; genus Mytilus; species Mytilus coruscus. The sequence goes on along the minus strand of CM029601.1, from coordinate 24,623,934 downwards.
CTGGATACTATATTTTGGTCATTCACAAGCTTCTGTCCAAATTTCATAAGATTCCATGAAGGTTTGACAAAGCTATTGATGACTGAAAAACTTTAAACTCAGACTGAATCTGAATGTTAAGTGTATTAGTAAAATATGGAAAAATGAAAATAAATATTTTCAAAATTTTGCTCTGGATACTGTATTTTGATCATAAACAAGCTTCTGTCCAAATTTCATAAAATAATTCCATTAACGTTTGACAAAAGTTATTGATGTCTAAAAAATCTTTAACCACAAACTGAACCTAAATGTTGACTTTAAAGACAGAATCTAGGTTCCCTATGTCTCGCATTCGTGACATAAATGTCACAGGCTCGACAAAAACAAAGAGCAGTTAAATATCTTGAGCAAATCCTAAAAAATTGGAGAAGGGTAAAAAAGTCATATAATAAAACAATTGTTGACTTTGATATCAGTTGATACAATGATTTATCAACCCCGAAGATATGACATTCACACATGGCCATTGGACTCTGTGAATATATAATCTTTGAGGTTGATAAATCATTGTATCAACCTCATCAAAAGTTATTAATTGTATAATGTCAGAGAGAGGATGTTATCAAATTCTGTTTGATTATTATCATCAATAAGATATTTGAAATTTAAATTGTTTTTTAGAATTGATTTGATTCTTGAAAAAATAATTTGGAACCTAATGATGATGAAATTAAAAATGTTACAATTAATTATAATTTGTTTAATTATGTACTGGTACTTTATTTACAGGTAAATTAAAAGACTTAGGCAATATGGTTTTGAAACCATTTGGTCTTTCTACAAACAATTTTAAAATGCAACAAGATCCAAAGACAGGAGGATATTCAGTGAACTTTCAACAGAATCCTGAGTCATGACAACAGATCAGACTTGAGAAACTTGGGGATGAGTTCTTCTTGACAGAATTTATTAACTTTTGTAAACTCCAATATATTTGTCCATTTCAATGCAAAGTTGTTTATACTACTAGAGTATTAAAGTCATACTTAACAGCAGTATGCTTCTGCATGTTGGGTTTTATTCAAATGAAAGAATATAGCTATAGGAATACATCAATGTGTCTATTTGAACTTTTATAAATGGTTTTAATGTTGTTGGTTTTTTTACCAGTGGTTCCTAAAATGTAAGGAAAATCATGTTTAATGTTTTTCATTGTCACAATATACTGCATTTGTATATAGAAGGAGGGTCAAATTTGTATAAGTCTCACTATTTCATTTGTAGAATCTTATGGAACAATGTTATTTTGTTACATATAAGAATAAAAAGGCAGTTGCACATATTATGAATTAACATGTTTCACCATAAACTGAAGTTTTCCTTTAAAGGGTATTTTGTTGTTTGAAATTTTATAACTTTATGTAAATTTCTTGTTTTGTTTTGGCATCTATCTAGCATAATGTAATTTCATTACTTGGTTTAGTGATGTTGGCAGGTGCACATATCACTGTAAAATATTTCTTCAATAGTGTCTTTGTTATTTTATCTCAGTCTTTTTTTGTCCTTTTAATTTTTTGACAAATAATCTTACAGCTTCTATTGGCAATTGAAAAACCTCTAAAAACAGGAGCTTGTCATAAAACCATGTACCTTGGTACACACAAATAAAAGGGTATTCTTATTACAGTTTTTTCAACCTATTTATTGTCTTATTAATTTTAAAAAATCAAATTTGAAGCAGAATTCCAAACTAATCTGTTGAAAAGATATTTAATTTGGTTGGTTGCATAAATCAATGAATTAATTCCATACAACATACATCTTTAAAAGATTCAAGTTTTGTTCTGGTGAAAAGTTGGTAGATGATATAACAAATATTTTGATGTAGTATGTACAAAATTTTGTAATATTTGTAAGAAAAATTCAAACATTTTTGGGTTCGTTCAGACCCCAAAGAGAGGATATGAATAAAATTTTTAATACAATTGTAAACATTGCAAATATTTGTATTTATACATATTCATTATCCTAAAGATGTTTGTTTGGTGTCAGATAATGGCTGTCTCATTGACATACATCCCACATCTTTTATCCATATATGTAAAGAAATATCATAATTAAATTTTATCACAGATGGCACAATTTGCCAGTTTTTTGCCAGTCTGAAAGCATTTTACCCAATCATTTCAAAAGAAATGGAACAAATTATTCTAAATGTCAATTAAGGGCATACGATACAGTTACAGGAGGTAATGACGTTGCTAACGTAAATTGTTATTTTTGACGTCAAACTATGACTTATCGGAAAAGATTCAGTTTTCGACTGATTTTATCATTCAAACTTATTTGACTTGAAAACGAGTTCATGGACCCTCTTTTAAAATGCCATTTGGTTTGATTACGAGAAGATTATGTGTACCAATTTTCATGAAAACGTAAATAGTGCAATTTTTAAATTTGATAAATGTACAGCAAAAATGGTGTTTTTCTACATTCATGAACATTGGATAAATATGAGTTATTTCTGAATAAAAATGTATGAATTTTAGGATACTTATAAAATACAGAAATTATAGATTATTGAACAAAAACAATTTGTGTTTATCTTTTAAAACAAAAGTTATGTCTTTCTTTCGAAAGGAAAATACGACCACAAATCCAATTTTGAGCAAATATACAAAATTTCGACCTCATTTTACTCAAAAGTAGCACATGAAGGTATATTTTTATTACATATTTGATTTAATCAGGTAAAAATAGTCTATATGGAAATTTTATCAAAATGTAAACGGAATCAAAACTGTATCGTATGCCCTTAAATGAAAGTTAATATAGTAAACAACAAATTTTGTCTTGTTTTAACGCCATAAACTGTCCTTTTCCAAGATTTCATGAACGTTGACCTAGCTAACCAAGAATAATGATACTAGTGTTGAACTTTTCTCATGAAGAATAATTAGCATTGACTCCTTTTTTTCACTGAAAAATTGTTACTAGATGTTGACCTTTCCATATCTAGCAATATGTTTTTAAATCATAAATGTGAACGAATTATATTGTTATTTTCACAATCTCAAACTTCACTTCCAAGACATTTAGAGCTACCATACTATCAAAGCATGTTGACTATCAATCAGTAAATCTATTTTTGTAACATCTCTAGGAAACTGAACAAAGATTTTCTACAATGAACTAAGAGTTTAAATTGTGTTTGGAAAGACATCCAATACTAGTAAATATAATACTTAAATGTTCAAAGCTAATTTTTTTTCAGGTGAAATGAAATAATGGCTTGTTATTTTCATAATTTTACTTTCGAAGCTTTCAACTTTCTTAACCTTAAAGATATATATGTTGCTTTTAACTTAGCAAGTTGCTGAGTAGATTCGGCTAGATAATGGTATCAACTGCTTTATAAATATTTGTAAATTCAATTGTTAAAGTGAGTTATCTCCTCTTGGATTGTTTAAAAATCAGAAAAGTACAGAGTTATCTCCACCTAGACTACAAAACCACATGAAAATATACCAGGCCCACATAAATATTAGCTTTATATAGTAATATGGAACTTGAAAACATTTATTGTTTTATGTCTTTTTTATTGATATTTTTTTTCAATCATTAATTTATTTTGGGGGTATTAATTTATTATATTCATTTACAGCATCATTACTAGCAGACAGTGGAATAAAATACAAAACCTTGCTTCTCTTTCTAGTTATTACACCCTAGAAATATGTTTTATCTTTTTTTCACCATTGTTCATTTATCAAAGTATACAGATGTTTGTTTTGGCAATCTCAGGTATTAATATTCTATGTAGTTTATTATAAAAATAAGAAGATCTGGTATGATTGCCAACGAGACAACTCTCCATCAGAGACCAAATAACATAGGAGTAAGCAATTATAAGTCACCGTACGGCCTTCACCAATGAGCAAAACCCATACTGCATACTCAGCTATAAAGTGACAATAGTAAAACAATTCAAACGAGAAAACTAACGGCCTGATTTATATATAAAACAATGAACGAAAAACAAATATGATATACAGCAACAAACAACAACCACTGAATTACAAGCTCTTGACTTGGCACATTCAGAATGTGACAGGATTAAACTAGTTTGAAGATAACCCTAACCTGGGACAGTGGTGCAACAGCACAACACAAAAACAAACTATACAAAACATTAAACAAAAATAAACATGAGAAACAGCAATAAACGACAACCACTCAGTTACAGGCTCCTGACTTGGGACAGGCACATATAGAATGTGGCGTGTTGAAACATGTTTGTTGGTGCCTAACCCTCCCCCTAACCTGGGATAGTGGTGTAACAGTACAACATAAGAACAAACTATCAGAATCAGCTGAAAAGGCCTCAACTTATCAGATCAATACAAGGCAGAAAGACATATAACAAAAACACAGGCCAGACGTGGCAGGGTATTTATACATCCCTATAACAAACAAAAAAACACTAAATAAAGATCTGAGAGTACTTGTAGTTTCTGACAGCTAGTTCAAAGCCAATAACAACTAATAAAAGAAATCATGTATCTTAGACTAAAATATCAATCAGTACACATCCAACATCCAATAGATTTAGTGTAAAAAATGTCAACAGTCAGAGAAAAACATGACCTTGTGCAATGCCAAAATATAGGTATCGACAGATTGTAGCACCTTGAAAGTGCATATGTGTAAAACAATACTATTTAGCATGCTTTTAATTTACTGATAACAAAGTCAATATTTATACCAATAAAAACAATATTCAAAGATCTTATTACAGTGTTGAATTGGTAACCTTTTAGAATAAGTTTATTTAAAGGATTGATAACATCAACCTAAAATTTAGGATGTGCTGTTCTATCTGAAATAAGTTTTTTTTACAGGTACAGCCAAACTTGCAAACCAAATCTTTGAATCTATGGAAGAATTTGGAAAAGGTTTTAAGTAATTTATGATAACAAAATCCCTGACTTAATTGGTACCTGTAGGAATACCTACAATCTGTCGATAAACTTTATTACCAAAACATACATATAAGTTCACTTTTTTTTTTGGTGGTAATTTATTTTTTTCTGTGTTGTTTTTTTTTTTTTTTTTTTATTATTGTTTGATTTTCTCTATTTTTTTTTTGCCATGGTGCTGTTGGTTTTTTTCCTGATTTGTGGTTTTGGTTGCCCTTTTGTTAGGTTTTGCATAAGTAAGGAAATTTCTACAACAACAGTTTATGATCATGTAATTGAAAATAATTGTTTACTTGTTTCACAACTGCACCAGAAATATAAAATGTAACCATCGAAAATACATGATTAATGCCTGCAAATATCAAAATTCATCATTATTACAATGTTTCTCCTTATCTCATTTACATGTAAGGGTTGCTTTAAACTCAACAGTCTTTGCATTGGTAGGTTGTCTTTTCTTTAATGTCAGAAATAGTCAATTAACGATTTCAGCCATGTTTACTTGTTTGTAGATCTTATTTTGATGTACATTTTTTGTATTTACTATTGCTCTCTATCTATTTTAGTTGGATAAAAAAATGTGTAATAAAAGAACAGAGTTCCAATGTCCCCTGCATTGCACATATTTTATCTATCCAAGGTACAAGGGCAATTACTAAAAAAAGCACTTTTTTTTTGTTCTTTAAAACTTTTTATTAATATCTTAAGAGAAATGAAGGTTTCAGAGCAAATGCAATGTGATTTTCCTTATAATTTATATTTCCAAAGGGCAGAACTTGATTAATATTATTTGATCAGAACTTACTTTTGAAAGTGTCAAAGACATTGCTGATATAAACCTATGATATAAATTTCATAAAATTCTGGCAAGATTTGAACACATGAGAGCGATAACATTGCAATTTTCCATATAATCAATATTTTCAAGGGGCATAACTCTTTTAAAATTAATTGATCGGCACTGATTTTTGAACTCTTCTATAAAAATCTGGCAAGAATTGTAAACATTAGAGAGCTCATAAGGCAATTTTCCATATAATTAATATTTCCAAGCGGCATAACTCTTTTTAAAAATTTTGATCGGCACTTATTTTCAAATTCGTCCAAGACATAGCTAATATACACCTATGATTTGAGTTTCATAAAATTCTGGCAAGAATTGTACATATGAGAGCGCTAACAATGCAATTCTCCTTATAATTTATTTTTCCAAGGGGCATAACTCTTTTAAAAATAATTGATCGGCACTGATTTTTGAACTCTTCCAAGACATTGCTGATATAAACCTATGATATAAGTTTCATAAAAATCTGCCAAGAATTTAACACATGAGAGCGCTAATCATCCAATTTTCCATAAAATTAATGTTTCCAAGGGCATAACTCTTTTAAAAATAATTGATCGGCACTGATTTTAAACTCATCCAAGACATTGCTGATATAAACCTATGATATAAGTTTCATAAAAATCTGCCAAGAATTTAACACATGAGAGCGCTAATCATCCAATTTTCAATATAGTTAATGTTTCCAAGGGGCATAACTCTTTTAAAAAAATTGATCGGCACTGATTTTCAAACTCATCCAAGACATTGCTAATATAAACCTATGATATAAGTTTCATAAAATTCTGGCAAGAATTGTACACAGAAGAGGGCTAATGATGCAATTTTCCATAAAATTGATGTGTCCAAGGGCATAACTCTTTTAAAAATAATTGATAGGCACTGATTTTCGAACTTATCAAACACGTTGCTGATATAAACCTATGATATAAGTTTCAAAAAAATCTGGCAAGAAATGCACATGGAGAGCGCTAACTAGACCGACGGATGGATGGACGGATGCCCAGTATTTCCATGTCCCCTGCAACGTGTTACGTCATTCAGGAGCAATAACTTCTATAAAGGGTAAATTGATGGTTTTGGTCATGGCTGACATGGGTAATAAAATGCTTTGCTGAGCGCAAACTGATACGACCGCAATGTCGAACCCTGAACAGTTGGGACAAATTTGGACACAATATTCAAGCTTGAAACTGTCTGAATTTGGATTTTGATCAAATTTTTGACATAATATAGGTTTCTGACACAAAATAAATGTGGTCAAAGATCTTAAAATCTATTGCGCAATACTGTGCAATTGAAGATTTCTTTTTGAAACTTTTCAAATTTGAAATTTGAAAAATTTTGAAAAAAAAATATGAACCCCTTAAGAAAATTGGAAAAACAAAATCTCCTCCAAACTTTTTGAACCCCCCCCCCTCCTTTGGAACAATAACCCCCAAACTCAATCCCAGCATTCCCTTTGTAGTATGGAACCTTGTAGTACAATATTAGAGAGATCCATACACTTAAACACAAGTTATTGTCTGGAAACTAGAAAATTGCTTGTTTTTGGCCCATTTTTGCCCCTTATTCCTGCACGTTTGGGGCAATTATCCCCAAACTCAATACCAGCCTTCCCTTTGTGATATGGAACCTTGTGGTACAATGTCAGAGAGATCCATACACTTACACACAAGTTATTGTCCAGAAAGTACAAAAATGCTTGTTTTTTCGCCTTATTTCCTAAACTGTTGGTACCATAACCCCCAAAATCAATCCCAATCTTCCTTTTTGTAAAATTTCATAGAGATCCATTCACTGAAACTAAAGTTATTGTCTGGAAACTAAATGTGTCTTCGGACAACGACGATATCATAGCATTAATTTTTGCAGTCGTATAAATATAGATCATAGGGGTAAAATACAAGTTTTGTCTATTATCTTGAAAACTGCTTTAAATAGAGAAAATCTGACCTGCATAAGCATTTTCATCTACCGTATTATTATTTTCAAGATAAAAGGCAAAAATGCAAAAAATTGATATAAATTGTTGTTAAAGGGCATTAACTCCACTAAGGTGTCATTAGATGGTTTCAACAATGAGACTTAATTGTAGATCTGGTCTTGCTGATCATTTTTGATTATTTAAGTTTCTATCTATTATACTTTTTCAGATATTAGGCAAAAATGCAAAGATTGATATAAATCTATATATAAATCTTCATTTAAGGGCAACAACTCAAATAAGGCATGTCGGCCATGACCAAAACTGTCAATTTACCCTTTAAAGAAGTAATTGACTGCAATTGTCTGATAGTTATTGCCAATTTACATCAAAACTGTCAGATGACTTCTTTCAGGAGGTATTGCCCTTAAATGACACATTTATCAATTTTTTTCATTTTTGCCTTTTATCTTGAAAATAATAATAGATAGAAAGTTGAATAGCAAACTTGATCAGCAAGATAAGATCTACAAATAAGTCGACATGGTAGAAATTGTCAGATAATTCCTTGAGTTATTATTATTGTCCTTAAATGACGATTTTTATTATTTTTTTGCGTTTTTGCCTAATATCTGAAAAACTATGATAGATAGAAACTTTAAGAAGCAGAAATGATCAGCAAGACAAGATCTACATATAATATACAATTATGGCCCGTAGTAAAGGTGAATATCCAAAATTGTCAACACGAGAAGGTTACATCACTGAGGGCGCAGCCCCAAGTGAAATTATTTTTTAGGGTTGACAATTTTGGATATTCATCGCTTCTAAAGGGCCACAATTGTTTACCATACTAACAGTGGATGACCGTTTGAACCATTGAAAAAGCACTTACCTTACTGTATAGTAAAAAACACAAGTTAACATTTAAAAATAATTTGTGTCCTAGAATTTTCGTATGTACAACAAAGGTAGAATCTTTTTGCAAAATATTGATGGCCCTGCAAAGGACTGTTATAAGAGATATCATTGGCTCTAGATGCATGTCCGAAGCCTTATTTCCTCGTCACTCGATGGGCTTCCTGTAACGTGAACGTTGCCATTTTGTTTTCTTACGTCTGTGACGTCATTTCTATGGGAGATAACTCTTGTACAAATCAAGAAACTCGAAAGGTTATTCGCAGGTGAATAATAGGTTTATTTACTGCTGGTGTAAATTTTGAAGGTTATTCGTCCTTCCTTGCAATTTAATGAAAGTTAACTGAATTATTCCATGTCACATGATAACGTGTTACCCAATAGAATTGTTTATATTATATGTAAGGTATAATAATATTCATTGTTGGAATCGTCTGATGATGCCTTATTGGAGTTATTGCCCTTTAATGGAGATTTATATGCCTAATATTTGAAAAACTATAATAGAAACTAAAATACGCTAAAATGATCAGCAAGACAAGATTACAATTTTAAAGTTTCATTGTTGAAATCATCTAATGGCGCCTTAGTAGAGTCATAACCCTTTAACGACGATTTTTTGTCAATTTTTTGCATTTTTGCCTTACATCTGAAAAACTATAATAAAAGATAGATAGAAACTTAATTAGCAAAAATGACCAGCAAGACAAGATCCACAAATAAGTGAAAATGACTGCAATTATCTGACGACTCCTTATTGAAGTTATTGCTTTATTGTGACAATTTTTACCATTTTATTGTTCTGCCTCTTATCTTGAAAACTATTATAGATAGCCACTTTAAATAACAAAAATTATCAGCAAGACTAGATCTACAAATAAGTCAATATAGCCAAAATCGTTGGTGGACTTGCTATCAAAGTGAGAATGTTTACCAATATTTTATGTTTTTGGACTATAAAATATAGATAGACACTTTAAATAGCAATAAACTGTTAACAGAGAGATATGTCTTATATAGATATAAGAAGATGTGGTATGAGTGCCAATGAGACAACTCTCCATCCAAGTCAAAATTTATAAAAGTAAACCATTATAGGTCAAAGTACAGTCTTCAACACGGAGCCTTGGCTCACATCGAAAACAGCAAGCTATAAAGGGCCCAAAAAATTACTAGTGTAAAACCATTCAAACGGGAAAACCAACGGTCTAATCATTGCCTTTTTGTTATTTTGATAGTAAAATGCAAATATTGAAATTAAAATAGTAATACTTTAACATGTAAGTTATGCAAAATATTCAAGGTCAATAGACCATGACTGAAGGTACAGGACCAAACAATCTCCATGGAAATAAGATGCGCCAATGCTTGTATATATATCATTGACCTACCACAAGTGGTTCCCCATTAATTGACCTTATCTCAAATACATGTAAACTAAGCAAAAGTTTCAAAGTCAATAGACCATGACTGAGGGGGCAGGGCCAAACAATCTCCATGGAAATGAGATGTGCCAATGCTTATACAACTGCATACCAAATATTGACCTACCACCAGTAGTTCCTCATAAACTGACCTAATCACAAACTCATACATGTAAACTAAGCAAAATTTCAAGGTTAATAGACCATGACTGAGGGGGTTGGGCCAAACAATATCCATGGAAATGAGATGTGCCAATGCTTATACAACTGCATATCAAATATCATTGACCTACCGCTAGTAGTTCCTCATAATCTGACCAAATCACAAACTCATACATGTAAACTAAGCAAGAGTATAAAAATCACAAGACCATGACTGAGGGGGCTGGGCCAAACAATATCGATGGAAATGAGATGTGCCAATGCTTATACAACTGCATATCAAATATCATTGACCTACCCTAGTAGTTCCTCATAATCTGACCTAATCACAAACTCAAACATGTAAACTAAGCAAGAGTATAAAAGTCACAAGACCATGACTGAGGGGGCTGGGCCAAACAATATCGATGGAAATGAGATGTGCCAATGCTTATACAACTGCATACCAATTATCAATAACCTACCGCTAGTGGTTCCTCATAAACTGACCTAATCACAATCTAAGCAAAAGTTTCGAAGTCAATAGACCATGACTGAGGGGGCAGGGCGAAACAATCTCCATGGAGATGAGATGTGCCAATGCTTATACAACTGAACCCAAATATCATTGACCTACTGCTGGTGGTTCCTCATCAACTGACCTAATCAAACTAAGCGAAAGTTTCAAAGTCAATAGACCATGACTGAGGGGGCTAGGCCAAACAATCTCCATGGAAATGAGATGTGCCAATGCTTATACAACAGCATTCCAAATATCATTGACTACTAGTAGTTCCCCATAAACTGACCTAATCACAAACTTATACATGTAAACTAAGCAAAAGTTTCAAAGTCAATAGACCATGACTGAGGGGCGGGCCAAACAATATCCATGGAAATGAGATGTGTCAATGCTAATACAACTGCATACCAAATATCATTGACCTACTGCTAGTGGTTACTCATCGACTGACCTAATCACAAACTAAGCAAAAGTTTCAAAGTCAATAGACCATGACTGAGGGGGCGAGGCCAAATAATCTTCATGGAAATGAGAGGTGCCAATGCTAATACAACTGCATACCCAATATCATTGACCTACCACCAGTGGTTCCCCATAAACTGACCTAATCACAAACTAATATATTGTTGATGATGCCACTACCGATGCAGGAAACAGCATACCTATGTCTCGATTTCTGACTCCGTCAAGGCGAGATAAAATGATCAGCAAGATAAGATCTACAAATAAGTCAAATTTGCCAAAGTCGTGAGTAGAATCGTTATATGAGTGATTGCCCTTTTAGTAGGTTTATGTGTAGTTACTCAACAAATACAAAATGCTCATTCTTCATCTTGGTTTTATTTATCATTTAAAATTGAAAAGTGCACCAACAATTCACAAACTGAATGTGAAAACAGAGAACAATTTTAATATCCCTGTTTGTATAACAAAACTTTATCCAGTATTATGAGTGCTTTTTGTAATTATTCTTGATTGCACATTCATATCAACAATTTTAGTAACAAAATATACTAGAAATTTTCAACTTACATGTTAAATCAACTGTCATATATTGCAATAAGTATTTTTTTTTTTATCCTCTACTTGTAAACTATGTTAATTGTTTTAACGTTTCATTACTTTTAAAATACTATATTAAAGTTATTTAAGTGTTCTAAAACTTGGACATGGTGGATATAAAAAATATGACATTTTAGTGCAACTGAAATTTGATTATATATAACAGAATCATTTGAACAAGTTAACAAAAGGGTTAAATCCCTAAATTATGATTTTATTCTTTCTTAGATCACTGAATTTAAAAGTTGATATGCCAGGATAACTATATTGAAAAAGTAAAGCTATGTTTTTAAACTCCATTATGATTCATAAAGAAAGAACAGAGATTGTACATCTGCCATCTGAAAATGACCTGACTGGAACACTAACATCTAAATATATAATTTTTGTCTTATCAAAACGAGTCTTAAGGAGGAGTATATTGATGGAATTTCTCATGTAAAAAAATGAAGTTTAATCATGTAATTTCTGGGTTAGCAATCCCCATCTGCAAGTCCAGGACCAGAAATTAGTACAATGAATCAGAGAATCTTCAATACTTAAAATAGCATTGTACAACTGGTAATAATGAATCAGAGAATCTTCAATACTTAAAATAGCATTGTACAACTGGTATTTTTAAACAGAATATACCTAACTTTAGGATTACACTGTTGAGGAAAATAAATTGTCAACAATGTTTACATGCCATAAAAACATTTTAAAACAAGGAATTATATGAATCCGAAATAATTTTGAATTCTGGAATATTGATAAGAAATATATGATGAAAACTAACCCAACTATAGAGGGTTAGCCATGGCTAAGGTTCAGGTTACTTTCACTGATGTTTCAGTATGAACTAACTAACCCCCCTTAGCCATGCATGCATGGCTAACACACCTTAACTGGGTTAGTTTTCATCATACATTTCTTATCAATTTTCCAGAATTCAAAATTATTCCAGTTTCAAATAATTCCTTGTTTAACTATAAAGAAGTTGAACATCATACCAAAAATAATATATATTATTACAGAGAAGGTAAAATAATATCTGGTTTTCTCTTGAAAATACAGGTTCATGAAAATCTCATAAAAATAAACATTCTAAACGCATGCAATTAAAAATTTTCAAATCATAGGTACATTCATAAAAAGCATTTTCTTCCTTGCTCATTCAACATAATGTAAAATCATTATCTATATAAATTCAAAATCAATGATTCACTAAATAAAGAACATACATACCGAATACATTAGGTACGTTATATATGACGTAACAGTTCTTTTAACATAAAAGATATGTACACATGAAATATCGATAAGATAATCAACTCTGGAATGCACTCTCAATTTCTATCATATAGCAGTTAGTAAAACTGTAATCAAAATTGAATATTTTGGTTTTGATATGAAAAAAAATTCTGATTTAAATAAATAAACGAATCATACAACTGAAAGACTATGTATATCAACTCCTTCAAACTCTCATTACTCCCCAATTTAAGGAGGGAAATTATCAATGCAAATTTTTAACTTTTTATTATTTGACATGCAAGGCAAGTGCCACTTGCTTACAATAAGTAAAGATATTTCATATGTGAAGAAGGTTTTTTTTAAGAAATTAAATAATCAAATGTTGAACAGAAATCACACAAGTTCTTAAAAGACATTATCATTAAGCTGCCTAGTTTTGTAATCTTTTTGTGGCATATTTTGGCACATAAACAATAAGAAATCTCCAACTGAAGGATTTTTTTCCTTTAGGTTAAAACCACATTTATTTCTAAAATATTTAACAGAAGCATATTAAGGACTAACAATTTTGGAAGTTGAAATGTCACAAGAAGTTGCAAATGATGTCACGCAAATTATGTCCCCACTTGCTCTCTTTTTACTTGATACTGATAAAAAAGTCTATGCTCATTTGGTATAATAAAACTTGAGAAAGTATTGTCCAACAGGAAGTGACTATTTGGAAAATCTGAAAATGGCTTCCACAGTAAACTTTTAAAACATCATAAAGTTTAAACCAAGTATAAAATCCTTCTTACAGAAGCTGAGGAATATTTAACAAAAGTAACAGATGGACGGACAAGATGATTGCAATGCAGTATATATACCATTCTATAAGTGGGGGGATATATTGCCTTGATCTGTATTGTATAATAATCTAAATATTATATTACAACTAGAATTTCCTATGTCAGTTTGATAAACATCATTTATCTTAAATGATCAACCAGCACACTGACTTCAGACATGACTGATGACAATGAACAGAAAAAGATGAAAGTATGAAAAGTTTATGGTTACAGATGCCAGACAATGACAGGACACCACGTAATTACAATAGTTCACATGGAACAAAATACCAGGTGAGGATACATGTATAACCAATTTCAAACACTCAACTAAAGTGAGTTATAAAGTGAAAATTATAAGCATAAACTCAATCTCAAAAAGACTGCCCAATGGAGTCAACTTACTTCATGTGTAAAGCCAACTTGTCTACTTTCAGAACTTATCAAGATTAGAATGAGATAAATTATACGTAAAGGATAGATTTGCAATTGATGAACTTTCACTGAAACAAGACTCAGTATTATCTTACATTGTCAAACTGAATAAAACTTAGTGAGTGGACATATTTATACCAATTCTATAAATTATATTATTTCTATTTTAATTGGGATTATCCCCCCTTCTGCATGCTTTCTTAAGTTTAGCATTTATATAATTTCATATAATCCTCATGAACAATAAAATGCTTCTGCATGAAAAATATTTCAACAAACTAAAATAGTGCAAAAAAAATCAAAGAAAAACATAGTATCAGAATTTCAAACACATTAAGTCATTAAAAAATAGTGTTCCAACACAACAAAACAAAACTGACTGAAACTTAACAAAACATTATATTTATACTTCTGCCCCTTATTTCGGTAGACTTGAAAAGTACATGTACAAAATTATTTTACACACCTTGAACAGTCAGTATTATTCATATATATTAATCCTACTGTAAATACATTTTACACTTTGTAAAATTACAGGCAGTGAATATAATCTTTATACATTTGTACATATAAAAGTGACTAGAGTTTTATATTCTTGGACTCAATATATATTAGTAAATTTAAAATAAATACTATAATGATTGTTAATATATATTTAACTGGCCTCCAATGTAAAAGTGATACAAACACATTGACTTCTTTAAAATATGAATTTATATGAAACAGCATATTGGTAGTTTTGAAGAAGAAATAACAATTAGAGCAGAGGTCAAGACTTAAACCGTCATTAACATGTTCAAATTAAGAAATTATCCAAAGATAAGTTTATCAAGTCATGTAAAAGGTATAAGGCCACTAATTTTGAAACTTATAAAGCATATTATTATATCTTATTTTTCAAAAGCCATGATTTGTCAATTTCTATCCCGTGTTTCCAAACCTGAATTGTAATTTATCTGCATGTGTTTTACAAAACTCACAGTACTCAATGTTAGGATTGTACCTATTTTATCACTTACATTTTTATAAATACAAATGTAGTTTATTAAGTCAAAATATATATGTACATTCTGTATATGCTTCATTTGTGATAATCCCTATTTATGTCTTTTTATCAGCAACAGTCGAATACATTTCTAAGGACGTTCACTGCTAAATATTCTACTTGCTCTTGTATATTGTAACTGTGTATTTATGAGCAATTCATTAAAATTAAGATTTTATTTTTTATTAAAACAAATAAAAAATAAAACATTAATTTTAATGCACAGGAACAAAATTTTAAATTACATTGTACAGTTGTCTTTGTGAGGTAATTTACCAGTCAGTATGGCAGGCCTGTTATGCCTGTATTCTGGCATAATTTGAGAGAAAAAGGTGTTAAAGCTTTTTGTCAACAGTATTGTATAGTCACTAAAAAGGTTTTGACTAATGATTCTTTCATATAACATTATATAATTTAAATTCTTGTCTTAAAGGGGCATTAGCTACGAGATATAAAAAAAATTTAAAATATGATTTTTTTTTGTTCAATCATTAATGAAAGTTATATAGTGAAATACTAATTCGCTTTTAGCAGCCAATTTGGTTCAATTTTGTCAAAATAAGATAAGAAACATCACTGATGAATTATTCATGTGACCTTTAATTTAACCCCTTAGCTGGAGATGGGCTACCCTTGTATTAAGTTTTTAAAAGAAAAAGAATGAACACTGAAAGTGGAACAAGGATGAACCATTTGGTTGACTGATTCTATCTACAAAAAAATCATTCTTACACAGGTAAAAACGACGATAAACATACTTTTTAACCTACAGTATGAAATCAAACAGACCTAGAAAAATCCAATTGCACGTGGACGCTATCTGTTTATTATTACATTTATGTTTATATCCAGTCTTCAGGGCTCATCTAGATGGTTAATTAGATGTCTAGACAAATATACACACGAAATGTTGATACATATTATCCATGCATTGTTAATTGTTTATTTTAGACTTTTTGTAATTTGGATATATGTTTTAGTTTGCTATAAATCTTATATGAGAATTTGAGTCAAATAGGTGAAGATGAATTTGACAGCTAATGCCCCTTTTAGACTTTGTCCTTGTAAGACTTTGCCCCCGATCTTTTTAAAATCATTAGACAAATATCTCACTTTTGTTCCCAAGTAAAGCTATTTGATTCCATAGGGGCTGCTTCACTAGAACAAGCTATCATACTGCATTGTACTCTAAAATATGAAAAGATATTTAGACAACAAAAGACAGAAGACCTATGATATCTATACCGTAAATGGAAAATTGTCAGTTGACACAAATGTTAATATTTTTCCATTTCTTATAAAAATGTACTTTAATTTGTTGAAAAGTAATTCGAATGAACAAAACTTATAAATATAAAACAAAATAAAAGCATCAATTAAGAAATAAAGTCTGTCTTAAACTGGACTCAAGGCAAATCTGTTTAACTTTAGAAATTGGTGGCTGGTTATTGATCTGTAATTAGGCATGTTTCGTTATCCGTCTTGTAAGAAGCACTGTAATATTAATTTCCTGAGTATACAGTAAATCTGAAATAAAAAAAAAAATCAAATCCAACATACATTTCAGTGTGAAAAACCACAAAAAAAAAAAATCTTGATTGAAATTGAGGTATGAATTTTATGTTTTCAACTGTTAAAGCTATTAATTTCAACTGCTACATATATCAGTATGTGTAATTAGTGTTTGCTGACAATTTTTTATTGTACGTGTAAGTAAAGCTGCCCTCTTAAAATATTAAGTGTAAGTACATGAAGTAATGAAAGAAATATCTGTTATTGAATCAGGTAACTATCACAATAATTCAGTATACAAGTACAAACTATACACATTTGTTGGTATAAAAACTGGGCAATAATCATACTACACATGCTACATGTAATAATGTGGATTGTGTGTCTTTTTTCTTTTGGCAAAGGTTTTGTCCGTCTTTCTTCAGTTTATGGTTTTTGATTGCCTCCCTTAAGCTTGGTATCTTCTACCTCTTTTTGGTACTTTCAACTACTTTGAACACATGTACATGTACACTTATATATTGTACAATGTATTCATTTAGCCTGTGTGTGTTAGGACAATGTATCATTTACCCTCACTTACAAACAATATTATTTGCTAAGCATACTTAGCATAAAACAATAAACAAACCTGTTTTTTTTCAAATGAACATTTTACATCTATTGCTGAGATATTATCTATAATTACCTTTCATAAATCAAATTCTGAAAAATCAATATGATGTGTATTTGTGAGACTTTGTGCTGCAATTGTTGCTTGTTTAATTGCCATCTTATATGGACCCCTTTTCTTTTTATTGTAACGGATTTTAAAATCTTCCAGAAAAGGGTACAAGTCTGAACACTGAATATGCGACATTGTGGAAGAACCAAACCAAGCTAAATGTGCAAGCTGCCGTAAAACAACACCACTCTCTCTTGAACTAACTGTTATTGATAATACCCGTCCTGGCCACCAAGGAAATCCTTTGATTTTACCCCAAACAATATCCCCTAACTGAACAGTTCTTCCATCAGATTTAACACATTTTGTCACATCTCTAGTTTGTATTTTCATCATTAATGGACGAAGAACTTCAATGTTTTCATCAAGTTCAACAGGGGGCCCATCTGCCTCTTCCTCATCTTGGTTTTCTTCAGCACTACTCTGACTATCCTCATTAACACTACTTGCATTGAAAGACACTTCGTTGTCATCCTCACTTCCAGCAGACATTATAACATTGTCATCACTCTCTGACGTATGTGAACTATCACTAGAAACACATGATTCGTTGACTTCCTCAATAGATTTTTCTCTACTTCGCAGTCTATATTCTTTTCTTGGTTTTAAATCTAATTTATCAATACTTTGAACACTTTGTTGAGGTGACATTTTAATATTGTACGTATTGTCTATATCTCTCCTTGGAGAGAGCCCTTTATTTTGTCTCCATGTATATAGCAAACGAGGCCTTTGAGATGTAATTGTTTGTTGATTTGAATCACAATACTGTAAATTATCACTATTTTCATCACATTTTTTAACCATATCATCTTCAGGATTTTTCAACTCTTCTTCATGTTTTCTTTTGTGTTTTCTTTTATGTTTTTTATGATGATAAATGTCAGATGAAATATCATGTTCGGTAACGATGTCATTTTCACACTCCTTTTCAAGCTCCTTAAATTTCAACTTCTTTAATTTCCTATGACTAGAATCATCTAATTGATTTTCAGTTTTTGGTTCTGAAGATTGGCTATCACCTTTATTTGATACACCATCCACTTCATCTCCATGAAGACGTGGAGGAATTTGTAACACAGTACCCGCTCCTATATTGATTTTGATAAATGGACTAGCTTTAGTGTTCATCATACTAATTTTGTCTGGTAACTTTTCTAGCTTAATAGTTTTTGAAACACAGTTGTTTTCTGCTTTGAGGTTTTGATTACTTAGTCGTCTGCGGAAGCCTTCTTTGGACGGTGAAGCTGTTGTTTTATTATTTGTTGTGTTTTCTGGTTTTGTACCTTGTTTTGACACAGCAGTTATTGGTACAATGCCCTTATCAGTTTCTTGACACATTGCTTTACATTTATTACACAACATCTGTCGAGGTCTTAGACGAATGTGTTGTCTAGTATTTTTATCTTTCTGTACATTCTTTACTGGAACATGTTCCTTCATTTTATTTTCATGTTGCATGTAGGTATGTCTGAAATAGGTGGCAGGAGCTTCAACAGTACCATCCTCTGTTTCTATACCATTCCCCTCAGCTCCTTTGAATCTTGAACAGACACCATGAGGTATATTTCTGAAATAAGATATAAAAAAAAAACTCTTACAAAAAACAAATGATTAGGGCTGTAACTATACACCTACCTAATGATATGATATGTATCGCGATACAAGAGTGATGATACATACATAATCAATATCCAACCTTGAATTAATACATGTACTCATGTAGTCTGATAGCAAACTACCTTAAGCTTTGTTCTGTTTCTTTTGTATCTGTTTAATAAATGTATCGCAATGACCCAGCCATGTCAGCCATTTTCATGGAGACGTTTAATTTGAAATAATTTGTAACACAAGTTTTGATTGGCTAATAGAGAATTATAACACTCAGAAATTAACCATACTGGAAAAAAACTCAAATAGGGATGCAATGAATGAAAATCGAACCAAGAATTATCGCGGTTCATAGATTTTTCAGTGAATCGTTTCACCTCAACAAATGATATGTAAAATTGCTGAAACAAAAGAAATTGTATTATAAACTAAAAAAAAATATTTTTAAGGGTTTGCTTTGAAAAACAAAATTTAATACAATATAATTTTGCTCTACTATCATTTTTTCCACATTTCATACCATTGTGTACATGAAATGGGAGTTCATAATCGTATAGACCATACTGTAATAAATTTCCTGAAAAATTCAACTTTTTAGCTTCCAGTTTTATCATATGCAATAAAATACTAGTGTTTTCAAAGTTTTCTGGTTGTTAAAATACCATGGTTTTAATACCTCAAAAAGTAATGCTTTTTATAACTGACAACAGTGAATGTTTGCACATTATGTAATCATTTCTGATGTTTCTTAATAAAAATACTAAAAACAAAAGTAAAACAAATTTAAATTAGTTGTGAATTCAGTGACTAATTATCTACTCATCAAAGTGAATTTAAATTTGAACATAGACGAGACCTACATTGTATGGAAGTCTTGCCAAAAATGATTGATTGTTGTTGACTTAACGTCCAGTTGCATTTTTCATTCTTATTCAGGATGATTTGCCAAAGAATAGTTAAATATAGTTTTGGAAGCCTTCAAAGGAAGTAAAAAAAAGTTTAATTGTAATTGAAAATTAGGGGGGGATGAATACAACATTTTGAGTATCAAACTTCTAGTTCCTATATTTTATTGAATTTTTTTTTTTTTAAACTAAAATTAAAAAATTATTAATATTATATGTTCTTGAAAAAAAAACAATTCTCACCACCACAAGTATTCAAAAGGCTCTGTTTAATTCACTTTAGTCTTCATGACACTTATTACTTTGTTACTGGTGTGGGCTACCTAATATACTAATATAATTCAGACATACTGAGGCATATAATGCATGGTGGGGAGCACTCCTCAAACAGTGAAATATAGGATACATGGGGCATCATCAACATTGTGGATACTCGTAAACTAATGACAAACAGTAGAAAAACTGTTGGGTAAGATGTAAGAGTTTGGTCGTTAAATACTTAATCAAAGTATGTTAGTTTCGTTCTACCTAAAGTATTTGATTTGTGAAATAGACAGATGTTTACATCGAAAACAGACGAATTTCCATCAGATATGGGCATATTTCTTGATACCTTTTATTCGAATCCAATAAAACGCCTCTATATTTTCGAGTTCCATAATCGAGACACACAATGAGTGCATCCTCAATAGCATCTTCGATGGTAACTGGAAGCTTTGACCCTTTTGAAATTATTTTATTTTGTCTTCTAGTCTCCGCCATATTTTCAGGGGAGCTCCATTGGTAAACGCATGCGCGAGTGAAATATTTGCTGTGTTTTTCTCCGAAAAATCTTGTATGGAGCAATCGTCAGTTGACTTAAGCAGTATCTCAATGTCAATTGATATCAGAGTCGTATCCTTCCTGCTTCTTTGTATTATCTTAAAAGGTATTTTTTTACAAAATCGTAAATTCGAGTGTTAAACAAGGGAGATTACTCTAAATTCTCCAAAAGTATTCCCTCCCCTTAACTTATAACTTGGGATACTAAAATTTTCCAAAGATCTGTTAGAATGTATACAATCTAAGTCTCTTTCCTCTTGCAACGATGTAACAACTTTTGAATATATAACCCTTAACACTAATATTCCCTATTCTAAACTCAAAGAAAAAGAAGTCCAACTAGACTCTATGTTACATCAAAAAGATATACAAATACCTTGTCAGTTTAGGAACTGCAGATAAATCAATCTTTGACATAATATAAAATTCTCTGTAACTTAAACAATCAAAATGCTTGATTTTTTATTCACACATATATTTGTTGCATTTGGAGGGCGTGTTTTTTTTTTCAACAAATAATCGACATTCCCATTAAAACCAACTGTGCTCCCGTGACTTCTTGTCGACTTGTTCCTTCTACTTCTACTTTTACCTCATAGTGGTCGACCGCCTTCAACACGTTGAGGTTTATGTCACTTGTACTGCGCATTGCTTTGTGGAGACGTATATACAGTGAACAATTTAACATTTTTTTTATAATTAAAAACAAAAATTGATAACATTTTTACTTAGTGGTAGTGCATATTTTTATTTTATTTATTTTTAATATTAAGATAAAACTATTTACACATGATGAATTTACTGACTGTAGGTGTAGGTTGAGATGGCTGTTTTGGACGACTCTATAGAGTCGCTCATAACAAAACTCAGAGGAAGGCTGTTCCAGTTTTTAATTGTTCGTGGAAAAAAAATATTGTTGGCGTATTTGTGATCTGCAGGATGGAATTTGGTATGAGAGTGCGTGCATGTTCCGGGACAGTCTGAGTGGCTGTATTAGTCTGTCTGTTTTTGTGATTGCGGTGAGATGGTATGTGATTTTGTAAAACATAACAAGGTGTGCATCTGTTCTTCTGCGTGCGAGGTCTCTCCATTTTAAGTGGTATATCGTGTCACTAACGCTTGATGTGTTTCTGTGTCGGTTAGTGACAAACCTAGCAGCCCTTCTTTGCACCTTTTCTAGTTTGTTTATATCCTCAGTAAAGTAAGGATCCCATACTGAACAGGCATATTCTAGTGATGGTCTGACTAAAGATTTATATGCCTGTTCCTTTACTGAGGTGGAACTGATGTTAAGATTCCTTCTTAGAAAACCTAGTGTACTGTTAGCCTTATTACAGATGGTGTTTATGTGACTGTGCCATTTCAAGCGAGGTCTGATTGTATTGTCACGCCTAGGTATTTTGCCTTGTCAACATATTCAAGAACGTGGCCGTGTAGGGTGTAATTGAAAGTGAATGGATTTTTATTTCGACTGATGGACATAACATTACACTTGTCAGGACGAAAAGCAATTTTCCATGTATGTTCCCAGATGCCTAGTGTGTTTAGATGAGGGGGCAAGGGGTTCCAATAACAGCAAAACAGCAAATTGATTTGGCTTATAACTGATAACAAGGAATTGAAAAGGGATAAAAACAGATAACAGTAATTGAAAAATTAAAATCAGTCGGGTCCAGGACAAATCCAGTATATATCTTATTATAATCCTTTGTAATGAATTCCATTTTCTATGAACATGTTTTTAGAGTTATATATCTAGAATTGGTTTACTCAATGTATGGTAATATTTTTTTGTTATGGAATACTTTTTTCAGCATTTATTTTTGTACTTTTAAAGAAGCTCACACATGCTTGTAATTTAAATAGTGAGTGTATTCTTAGAAAAGAATCACAGAGCTGAGTCTGTGTTCCTTATTATATAAAAGGTGTTTAGGTTAACTGGTCGTATGGAACTAGGACTTAAATGCCATCCTCATCAGGTATTCCTGGCCATATGTTTTCCTTTTTGTCGAGTCTGCGACTTTTGTCGCAAAAGCGAGACATAGTGATCACACATTCCGTCGGCGGCGTCGTCGTCAGGGGCATCCACAAATATTCAATTTTTAAAATTTGAATAACTTTCTTAAAATATCCTGGATTTTTACCAAACTTGGACAGATGCTTGTTTATGGTCATAAAATAGTATCCAGAAGTAAATTTTGTAAAAAAGAATAATCCTATTTATCCGTATTTTACTTATAAATGGACTTAGTTTTTCTGCCAGTTTACATTACATTCACTCTGTGGTTAAAGTTTTAAAATTTTAATAACTTTCTTAAACTATCCTAGATTTTTACCAAACTTGGACCAAAGCTTGTTTATGATCAAAAGCTTGTATCTAGAAGGAAATTTTGTAAAAATTTATTTCTTGTATTTCCATATTTTACTTATAACATGATTGTATAAATGGACTTTAATAAGTTTTTCTTTCTGCTAACATTGCATACAGTCTGCAGTTAAAGTTTTTAAAACATTTATTAGATTAATAAACCATCCTGGATTTTTACCAAACTTGGACAGAAGCTTCTTACAATCAAAGGATAGTATCTAGAGGAAATTTGTATGCCCCCGCCGTAGCATTAAGTTTTACCCTTGTCCGTCTGTACATACGTCCGTCCGTACGTCCCAAAGTTGGTTTTCCGTTCTCTAACTTCAGTTTGCCTCAACCAAATGTTATGAAACTTATACACAATGCTTATTACCACAAAATACAGATCAAGTTTGAATTTTGGGGGCGTCACTTTAACCGTTCTGGAGTTATGCCCCTTTACAAATGAGAAAAATGCTGATTTTTTTAGTTTCCGTTCTCTAACTTTAGTTTGCCTCAACCAAATGCAATGAAACTTATACACAATGCTTATTACCACAAAATACAGATCAAGTTTGAATTTTAGGGTTGTCACTAAATTTTCTAGAGTTATGCCCCTTTACAAATGGAAAAAATTGCTGAATTTTTCATTTCCGTTCTCCGAGTAAATTAAGTTTGCATCAACCAAATATGAAACTTATACACAATACGTATTACCACAAAACGCAGATCAAGTACAAATTTGGGTAGGGTCACTTTTACTGTTCTTCAGTTATGTCCCTTTATAACTGTATATGATATGCAAGCGGGGGCATCATCTGTGTCCCATGGACACATTCCCCATTTATTTAATAACTTTTTACCCATTTTGTTGAGCCTGCAACTAACTTCAAAAGTAGGCGAGACACTAGTACTGGGTTCCGCGGAACCCTTACGAATTTTTGTAATATTTTAAAAGAATTGTTCGAATTTAATATGCACATACAGGAAACAAGGATCGTTATCCCTATACGTAAAAATCAAGATAATTCTAAATACATGTTCATAGAAAAGTAATTTATTACAAAGGATAATAATAATATATACTGTAATGGTCCTGGACCCACCTAATATTAAAATGTTTATGTGATGATCTGTGATTAAATATAAGAAGATGTGGTATGAGTGCCAATGAGACAACTCTCCATCCAAGTCACAATTTGTTAAAGTAAACCATTAATATAGGTCAAAGTACGGTCTTCAACACGGAGCCTTGGCCCACACCGAACAGCAAGCCATAAAGGGCCCCAAAAATGACTAGTGTACTGTCAACCCATTCATATGTCTATATGTTAATTGAATCCTTCTCCGAATACGGGACCACCATGTTACTAGTGGAAAAATCCCAATTCAATTTCTACTGAAGATTGGCTGTCAAAATGCTAACATTCCAATTTTCAATAACAGTTAACAGCAAATACATTCTCACAATAACAGATAACAAAAAAACTAATAGTCCAATAACAGCTAACAAGGAATAAGACAATAACAGCTAACAGCAAATATATTTTCAGAATAACAGATAACAAAGAATTAAATTGCCCCAAAACAGCATAACAGTTAAACCCCTTGCCCCCCTCTTAGATCTTTTTATAGGGTTTCGCAATCGCTGTTAGATTTTATAACCAGATAAGTAATAGTGTCGTCTGCAAATAGGCGTATGGTGGATTTAACCCAACTGGTATATCATTAATATAAAATAAGAACAGATTTGGGCACAGAACACAGATCCTTGAGGCACTCCTGACTTCACAGGGACATAGCCTGAAGTCTCACCCTCTAGGATAACTGCTTGGGTACGAAATGATAAAAAGCCCTGTATCCATGCAATTGTTTTCCCCTGTATCCCATAGTAATTTAGTTTGTGTGTTAATGACTGACTTTATCAAAAGCTTTAGAAAAATCCATTATAAGTACATCTGTTTGTTTTGAAGTTTCAATATTTTTAGTGACATCATCTATAAATTCCAAAAGCTGAGTTTCACAAGATCTATTTTTCGAAAGCCGTGTTGTAGGGGATACAGGATGTTATGGTTGTCTGCGTGTGTCATGATTGCGCTAACTACAACATGTTCCATAATTTTGCAACATATGCATGTTAAAGAAATAGGCCTATAATTCTCTGGATTATATTTGGACCCTTTCTTGAAAATGGGGGAGACATGTGTAGTACGCCAGTCAGTGGGGACTTCGCCAGTGTCTAATGATTTCTGATATATGAGGCACAGTATAGGTGATATTTCATGTGCTAACTCCATAAAGAGGCGTGGCTTCAGTTCGTCTGGTCCACTTGCTTTTGATGTGTTTAAATTTAAAAGTAGTTTGGAGATACCTTTGATGGTTATGTTTATGTTTTGCATGGTAGGATAAGCTGTTTTCTGTTGCATGTACTGATTGTTTTCAAATTCAGTAGCAGAAAATTTGTTTGGTTCTGAGAAAACTGATTGAAACTGCCTGTTGAGTGCATCGGATTTCTGTTTTGTAGATATAGGAAGATGTGGTGTGAGTGCCAATGAGACAACTCTCCATCCAAATAACAATTTATAAAAGTAAACCATTATAGGTCAATGTACGGCCTTCAATACGGAGCCTTGGCTCACACCGAACAACAAGCTATAAAGGGCCCCAAAAGTACTAGTGTAAAACCATTCAAACGGTAAAACCAACGGTCTAGTCTATATGAAAAACGAGAAACGAGAAACACGTATAAATTACATAAACAAACGACAACTACTGTACATCAGATTCCTGACTTAGGACAGGTGCAAACATTTGCAGCGGGATTAAACGTTTTAATGGTACCAAACCTTCTCCCTTTTTCTGAAACAATAGTATAACATCACAACATAGAAAAACACACGATAAAACATCAATTGGAAGGCTTAACTCAATCAAAAACGTAAATTAACACACTATGTGTCTGTTACAAGTTTCCCATTCTGCTTTAGTGATGTTATTCCACTGTAGTCAGTTTGTTTGCTTTTAATATATGACCAACATTTTTTCATGTTTGAAAATTTGCTTTCATCAGGTTTTGGTGTAACAATATTTTCAATGTACTGCCAATATGATTGTCTTAGTTGTTTTTGTACTTGATGTTTAATTTGCTTGTATTTGTTTCTCATATTGTCATTTCCAGATTTTTTTCATCTTTTTATAGAGTCGGTCTCTCTTTTTCATTAATTTTCTTGTTTCGGATGTAATCCATGGGGTTTTATTTTTTGTAGTTAGCTTTTTTCATATGAGGCAAACTTCATTCAAGAGCTTCTCAGAACGAAAAAAAAAATCTATCATTATTCTTTAAGTCATGTAACGTGTTCCGCTATATAGATGATGTCCTATCACTTGATGTATAATTAACATCAGACGCAGATACCATATCACTTAGCCAACACGATCTGAATAAAGTAGCAGACTGGGAACATCAAGGGCTAATGCAGTTCAAGATAGACAAATGCAATGTCATGACAATTAGCAAGAAAGAAATCCCGCCATGAAAGACTACATCGATTATACACAGTGATCGAAATACTTGAGAAAGTATCAGCTGCAAAATACTAAGGAGTTACCATCAGCCAGATTTGAAATTAGAGTATCCATGTGCATAACAATTGACAAAAAGCAAATTTAACTACTAGTATTGGCTTCCTAAAATAAAATTTAAACATCAACAACAGTCAGTTGAAGGAAAATGCAACGAGTCATTAGTAAGCCCAACATTAGAATATGCAAGTGCAGTTTAGGACCCACATCAACTGAACAACAAGACAAAAATTGAGATTGTACAACGCAAAGGGGCTAGATATGTTACGAACAAATATACTGTGATACATCATCAGTAGATGCCATGATAAAACAACTAGAGTAGAAACAATTGGAAGAGAGAAGATCAACAACAAGGATGTGTATGATGTTTAAAATAAAAAATGGACATGTTAGTATTGATGCAACATATATAGGTTTTTTCCAACAAGACGAGCATCAAGAACAGCTTGTACTAGATGCTACCAGGTTCCCTTATGTAGGACAAGGCCTGAAGGCTTGGATGAACAATTACATAATTACTGTTTTTAAAGCCCCTGAGCACATGTATATATAGGATTTAAAAAAATACAGAACTGTATATATTTAATTATTATTTTGGACTTCATGTGCAACACAGTGGCACAATTAGACAGTTGATTGTGCCTGCTAAACAGGAAGAAGAAGAATTTAATGTTTGTCGACTATTTTGAATGCATCTATCCCATTGACCTTGAAAAAGAGGATACCACAGATGCAGTTAATAAAATTGAGAATGGAAACGGGGAGTGTGTTAAAGAGACAACAACCCGACCAAAGAGCAGAAAACAACCCAAGGCCACCAATGGGTCTTCAACACAGCGAGAAAATCCCGCAACCGGAGCCGGGCTTCAGCTGGCCCCAAACAATAATGTATACGTGTTCAGCGAAAATGGACGACACAAAAAAACATACAAGTCTAACAAAGGCCAGAGGTTCCTGACTTGGGACAGGCGCAAAAATGCGGCGGGGTTAAACATGTTTTGTAAGATCTCAACCCTCCGCCTATACCTCTAGCCAATGTGGAATAAACAAACACACAGCAATACGCACAGCAAAACTCAGTTTAAAAGAAGTCCGAGTCCGATGTAAGAATAGGTAACAGAAGAAACTAAGCAAAATGACAATGATCAACATAAATTAACAAAGGACTACTAGCAGTTACTGACATGCCAGCTCCAGACCTCAATTAAACTGACTGAAAGATTATATCTCATATGAATATCAATCACAATCCCTCCCGTTAGGGGTTTAGTATCATACCATCATAAAATATACGAGAAGAACATAACCCATATCATGCCAACAACTGCATGGTTTCAGAATAAATGTGTTTATTTCCGATGCAAAGACCCTATGAGTGAATCAATATTAATTAAAAAAAAATGCCATCTTTAATGACCTGACAACAGTATCGTAACTATATCCCTTCTGAATAAGTCTGTTTAAAGGTTTGGTTAGCTTTTGAGGTGAATGACGTCATTTTTGTGCTTTGTATAGAATATTACTATAAAAGATGGGATGTAAAATACCTGAACGTATAAGATGTCTACACGTTGATTTATATTTACAAATGATGTCCTTGTACCGATGGTAAAATTAAGTAAATATTTTGACAAGTTTAAATATCGAAAACCCTGGTGTAATAATTTTTCAGTAATACAGAGATTTCTTTCGTTAAAATCAAATACGTTGTTACATACACGAGCGAATGTCACCATCTAAAAATGGATAATTAACAATAGGAAATGAAAAATCATCTCTTTTATCGTTAATTTTAGTATTAAGCTTCCCGTGAAAGATATAGATATCAAGACCCAGGAAAGGGCAGTGTTCGTTGTTAGTATTAGCTTTATTTAAGATCAGTTCAGCAGGATAAATCTCCTTAGTGTACATACTGAAGTCGTCATTATTGAGAGCCAATATATCATCCAAAATATCTAAAAGTATTATTAAATTTTTGTACCGGATGTTGTTTCGATGGGTCTTTGCTGATTTTAGTCATAAATTGTAACTCGTAACAATACAGAAACAGGTCCGCAATAAGTGGTGCACAGTTAGTTCTCACTGGAATTCCGATAACTTTACGATATGTGGAATCTCCAGAGCGAACAAAAATATCATCTAGTAAAAAATCAAGTGCAGTTATCGTATCAAAGCAGGTCCAATTGCCATAGTTCTTTTGCTTGTTGTTACTAAACAATGACCTTAAAGAGTTTGAACATATATATTCGCATTCTGACTTTTTAAATGTCCATTTAATTAGGTATGCATGTGATTTTTTCTTTATGAGATTATGAAGCCAGGTGGTATATAGGGTTGAAAAATCAAAACTTTGAACAGATTCGAAATCACCAATATGTGCACGCAATTTATCAAGTACTTCCAACGAATTTTTGACATATCCTGACTTACATCTTAAAATTGACAATGAGGGTCTGTTGAGAACATAACTAAACGACAAATGCGACGATTTTAGCTTCCCATTTAATATAGCACCCTCCAGCAACGCCGAGATGTGGATTATACAAATCCTAGTTAATACGATATTCCAGTGCTTGCGTTTCCTATCATGCTATTCTTCATATACGGTTGCTTTTTAAAGGATGATATTGGACCAAGGGTCCCAAGTTCTAAAGTGGAAGTCATTCCTTCGAAAAATTTGCTGACGCCATCTCGAGTTAGTTGAACGTTATTGAATACTTTCCAGCAAAGTTTGCCGTAGACTTTCTTGTCTTCTTTATATAGGTCCTTTGAGGTTTTTATGCTTTCGACATTATTTTTTGGCTTTCCAAAGTTCAGGTTTCGATCGCAACTGTGCAAGGTTAGAGTATCTTAACATAGACACAAATACTATTTGTGTCTCTGCTTAATAATATAACTATTCAGAGGCAGAATCACTTGACCGTTTCAATACATGAGTCTGTAGCACTCTAAATTTCAAATTTTAAATGAAAATTTTTGCTCAAGGCTTAAAATTATCCATCTATAAATCATTTGAAGGTTTATTTGTGTTGATATGTCATTTGGAGTTATATGGGAGATATATAATTGACAGATCTAATAAAGAAAAAGTTTTCATATTTAATAAAATGGTCTTTCGAAAAATTTCATTGTAAATTTATTTGCTGTAACTCGTTTAAAGCCTTTTTCTGTAACAAAAAAGGAAAGTATGCTAGATACACTTACTGGAAATGTGAGGATATGATTGAAGCTTTAAATTTTCTCCTAGATAACATATATGTACGTTTCGGCGATAAAGTGTATCGTCAGGTAGTAGGTATTCCTATGGGCACTAACTGCGCCCCTTTAATAGCAGATTTATTCCTGTATTGCTATGAATCTCAGTTTATGACCAAACTCAGTAAAGACACATCATTGTTACATTTGGTTGATATATTCAACAATACCTACCGTTATCTGGATGATATTATTTCGTTAAATAATCCAGAGTTCTCTAAATATACTACCGAAATTTACCCAAAAGAACTTACTTTAACTAAATCTAACATAAACAGCAGCAGTTGTCCTTTTCTAGATTTAGACATTTCAATTTCTAAAGGGAAACTCCATACTAAAATTTACGACAAAAGAGACGATTTTTTATTCCCTATTGTTAACTTTCCTTTTTTAGACGGCGATGTGCCTTTGGCTCCATCATACGGTGTTTATATATCCCAACTCGTTCGGTATGCCCGTGTGTGTATTGATGTCATAGATTTTAACGAACGTAATCAATACATCACTGGTAAATTATTTAGTCAGGGATTTCGTTACCATAAATTACTTAAAACTTTTACTAAATTCTTTCATAGATACAAAGATTTAATTAGTAAATTTGACTGTACCTGTAGAAAACTTATTAAAAATGGTATTTCACATCCTAAATTTTACGGTAATAGTGTACTTAAAACGCGAAATTTCACTATGTGACCTGTGTAAACTCATCGAACCTTTAAACAAACTTATTCGTAAGGGTTATCGTACCAATGTTGTAATTAGATCTCTGAATATAGTTTACATTGGCACTAATATCGATTTTGTCATTAGCAAATTAAAACATAACTAAATTTGTATTTTCTTTTCAAACGGGATGTATAGAGACACACACACGTTCATTTTTATCGATAAAGAAGTCACTCCTAACTATCCTACTACCTGTCGATACATTTATTTTTGGCATTGTACAAGTCATGTCTTCTTTGACTGGTTATGACGTTAAAATACTAAATCCCTGGGATGTGTTTTAGTTGATTTCAGCCTCTGATGCATGATTTTTTATTATTAATTGTTTTGGCTTTTAACTAGCTGTCAGTAACTGCGAGTACTCTCAAATCGTACTTTAATTTGACCTGTTGATACTTGTTGTAATGCTTTTTTGTTATTTAATGTTAACATGGATCTTGTCTATATACCAGCTTTGATTATTTGGAATAACTACAAATTTTCACTTCTTCGTACTATGAACATCAAAATTATTTCATTTCTCCTTAAATAATGTTCTTGCACCTTTACAGGAAGTTTTATCTAACACTAATTGTATAGTTTTATTGTTGATATTCACCCCATATGTATCAAGTGTTAGATTAGTTTTACTGATATTAAAGAAATTTCTTGGTATTCCTAAACGGAAGATTTTATACACAAAGAAGTAGAAGTATACTTAACAACAAAATTATTTTCATTTACCTGTGTATAATATGACGCAGGTTTTTTTTCAAAAGTGATGAGTGTTCTAATTTTTATTAACTATGTATTTGCATTCAGGTATCACAGATCAAATTTATTCGTTCATTGTGTGTTAATTTACGTTTTTTGATTGAGTTAAGCCTTCCAATTGATATCTTATAGTTTGTCTTTCTATGTTGTGATGTTATACAATTGTTTCAGAAAAAGGAAGAAGGTTTGGTACCATTAAAACGTTTAATCCCGCTGCAAATGTTTGCACCTGTCCTAAGTCAGGAATCTGATGTACAGTAGTTGTCGTCTGTTTATGTAGTTCAAACGTGTTTCTCGTTTCTCGTTTTTATATAGATTAGACAGTTGGTTTTCCCGTTTGAATGGTTTTACACTAGTAATTTTTGGGACCCTTTATGGCTTGCTATTCGGTGTGAGCCAATCCAATGCTCCGTGTTGAAGGCCGTACCTTGACCTGTAATGGTTTTTTTTTATAAATTGTTACTTGGATGGAGTGTTGTCTCATTGGCACTCATACCACATCTTCCTATATCTACTATAGTTTCTGTTAGTTTATTTACTTTTTTATATAAATAATAGGATCGGGACGATTTAGAGATGCGCTATATAGCACTGTCCTCGCTGTTTAAGACTGTATGTTTTCCTTTTAATATAGCGGAAGCTTTATAGCAGAAGAGCTTCTTGCTAAAATGTGATTGTCACTTGCTTTCGTAGAAATTTTCAAGAATACAACATTCATTTCTTTTATTTACAAATTGGGAGTTTGTTTTTTTTGGGGGGCGGGGCTGGGGGGTCTAATGAGATATCGATGAAGGCGGCATCATTCCACATGAAATCAATTATATTTCGTCTTATAGCTGAAATTAGTATATGAAGATGTCAATATCAAAGAAGATAGCTCATAAAAATTCGGTAAGTCAAGTTTTTCGTTGGATAAAGGTTGCATTTTTATAGAGACTTCACTGCATTAATAGTTTTGCCAAATTTGAATTACCAAGATTTCAATGTTTTTACGTTGAAAAAAACTGATATATATGTTGAACTCCGATCTAGCTGACGTCATAATTAAATAGGATTCTAAATCGACGGCTGTTTCTATGCCCTCTAATCGAAGTCTTGTCCGTTCTCAAATCGACGTCCAATTCTTGGCTGAGACTTACCACTTTAAAAAAAAATACAAAAACAATATATATATGGAACAAATAAATAAAAAAGTGTTTAATTAGGTTTATTAAAGTTTGGATTTCAAAAGTTCTTCATCGAGGTATACAGGTCATGATATCAATTTCATTTGATATATTTCAATTGATCCTTTTTTTATGAAAAAATCCTACATAATGTTGATGTATAGTCGGGGGATTTTAGTCATTTTTGATAAAAATATTTCCATGTTCAAAGTTAAAAACCCCGCCAGTAGTTATCGTATATGTCATATCTGAATGTCTTTCGTTATTTGGATAATTGTCTCAATGTTGTTTAAGACCTTTTTTTAAACAACATTGCAAATTTTATATGTTACATTCTTTGAGTCGAAGGACATCGTTAACTATAAATAAGAAGATGTGCATGGTATGAGTGCCAATGAGACAACTCTCCATCCAGGTCACAATGTGTAAAAAGTAAACACTTATAGGTCAAAGTACGGCCTTCAACACGGAGCCTTGGCTCAAGCTATAAAGGGCCCCAAAATGACTAGTGTAAAACAATTCAAACAGGAAAACCAACGGTCTAATCTATATAAAAAAACGAGAAACGAGAAACACTTATGAAGCACATCAACAAACGACAACCACTGAACAACAGGCTCCTGACTTAGAACAGGTGCATACAAAACGTTTTAACAGGCGCCAACCTTCACCCTAACCTGAAACAGTAGTGTAACTTTACAATATAAAAAGACACACTGTAAAATATCTATTGAAATGGCTTATTGCGAACCCAATTAAAGTTTTCCACAGTGCCATCTCTATCTGGACAAGGTGTTTAAACTTTTGTAAGTTCACCTGTCCTATTGAATAAATACAATAGCTATTGTTCTCTGTGTAGTTTTTTTTTTTCACTGGGACCTTTAAATTTCTTCTTAGAGAAATCTATCACTCATTGATTAAATTACCTTAGTAAAAAAATTATCTTATATATATACAAAAATACTTTTTTATACTCATTAACTGCATGTGATTATGTATTTATTCAATATTAATAATATATTTTCAATCAGTTCAATATAAACACTGATTCAATCATGAAATGTTGATTTCTAACAAAACATTTAGCAATGTTTCTAATAAAATTTGAATTGTTTTGTTTAGTTTTGTATTATATGTCTCTGGTTTTAGAAAACATTTAATAAAGGTTAATTTGAACATCATAAGTTTAAGTTTTTATTCATGTCAAACACAAATAAAAAAAAAAATTAAAAGGAACAATGTTGAAAGTTTTGTCAGAAATCAACTTTTATTAATGTTTGCATCACTGTTTCATTGAACAGATTGAAAATATATTATCAGTATTGAATAACTACTACATCACATGCGTATAAAACATGTATTTTCGTCTTTTACAAGATTTTATTTTTACTCAGGTAATTTAATCAATGAGTGATAGATTTCTAAGAAGAAAGGTTTAAAATTGTTCCAGTAAAAAAAACTACACACAGAATAAGTTTGATCTATGACAATATAAATACAAAAAAAAATGTTGTAGAACAATGTCAAAAAGACAACTAGCATGTATTTTTTTTTTTTGTATCAAAATACAATACGTATAACTTTATTTTCGATAATTTTTCAGTCCTTCTTGTTTATTATTTGTGCCGTCAAAATATATCATATATTACTTCGTCTCAAATTTAGTCCAACAATGTTAAATGTGCATAAGCAAATTTTTGTTCTTTCCTCAGTGGGATTTGAACCCCTGCATCTGAGATATAAAAATGCAGTTATGATACCCTTTGAATGATCGAGGGACATGTTGAAACATGCACTTCTAAAAGAAAGATGCTCCTGAGCCGTGGCGTGAAATAAATTTAGGGTGAATTGGCCCTACATTTTTTATTCACTACTTTCGACATATTGTTTAGACAGCCCTCTATTGTTGAAGACTGTATGTTGTCCTGTAGATCTTCGTCGTTTGGTTGCTGTCTGATAGACGTTTACCCACATCCCCTTTTTATTCTAGAGGAGGGACGACACTCTACACACGGCACGCATATTGGACTTTTATTATCGATCGGTCTCGAAGATAATGTGTCATTTATTACAAGCAGTTCGTGCTATGAACATCACCTGGACAGTCGAAATTTGTCGAATGAGATTATAAACATAAGCAGTAATATACAGTTGTAATGATTATACAATTTACATACATGTATACATAATAACCGAATTTGATGTTAGTCATTATTTGCCGGGAATATACTAATGTATCCCCTTATTTAACTGCTATTTCCTGGAGCCTTTTTCGTACGACATGGATATTAATTGAATACTCGTTTATTAAAGTCATTTAACTGATTTTGAGCTTTAATCGAGTCAAAAATTTAATTTGATACAAAATTATAAATATTGGGCTCTGCTTTTATTCATACATGTACATAAGTATGAGAGGAACGAGACAATCAGATCAAGTGAATCACCGTCTTCCACGCAAAATATTAATGCCCGTTTATAGATATAGGAAGATGTGGTATGAGTGCCAATGAGACAACTCTCCATCCAAGTAACAATTTATAAAAAAAAACAATATAGGTCAAGGTACGGCCTTCAACACGGAGCATTGGCTCACACCGAACAGCAAGCTATGAAGGGCCCCAAAAATTACAAGTGTAAAACCATTCAAACGGGAAAACCAACGGTCTAATCTATATAAAAACGAGAAACGAGAAACACGTATGCACTACATAAACAGACGACAACTACTGTACATCAGATTCCTGACTTAGGACAGGTGCAAACATTTGCAGCGGGATTAAACGTTTTAATGGTACCAAACCTTCTCCCTTTTCTGAAACAATTGTATAACATCACAACATAGAAAGACACACTATAAAATATCAATTGGAAGGCTTAACTCAATCAAAAAACGTAAATTAACACACAACGAACGAATAAATTTGATCTGCAACTTCAACATGATACCTGAATGTAAATACATAGTTAATAAAAATTATAAGGGATAAATAATTAAGGTCAAAAGTAAATAAACAGGTTTAAACAAAGTTAAAGTATGATACTACTGTGAAATGTTAAACAATATTTAGAAAATCATCACTTTTGAAAAAACCTGCGTAATCTGTTTTCGGTGGTTCCCTTGTTGTTCTGCACTCATGGTCATCCTTTTATTTTGCTCTAGTTGGTTCTTTGGCACGCGATATTGTCTACTTTGATGTTCCTTTTCGTAATTCAACTAAGTTGTTATAATTTGTAAGATGTATACAAATATAAGAAAATAATTCCTTTACTTAGGCAGCATTATACGACCCAAAACGACCACTACAGAGAAAAGAAATTAAAATCAAACTAGTATTTTAAATGATTAAATCGTATTGGATCGTTTGGTAATACGTGGCGTGACATGCATTTGACGTCGATGAGAAAGTGAACTTATCGGTCGTCCCCCTGTCTACATCATTCTGCTCATGCAGCTCTTAATAAAATTGCATATCACGGCTTTTTGACGTCAAATACGTTGACCCGGCCTTAATAACTTTGACCCGGACATATCACCGACGTCATAATTATATGAACCAACGTTGATAAGTTTGATCCGAACTTATCACGTCATCTTCCGGTTTGCTGGTGAAACAAAGAAAACATTTGTTTCTATCATGCAAAATACGCAAATACACTGTGACCCAATGAATCGATTATCTGGATGTCCGCATCTATTGATATTGTAAAATATCAGCTACTCGACACAATATGAAACCTTTTTGATCTCGTTCGCTGCGCTCACTCGACAAAAAGCTTCATATTGTGACTCGCAGCTGATATTTTACGATATCAATATGCAGACAACCTGATAATCGGTACATATTATACATTGACCTGAGAATGTGAAGTTAAATTGGACGTCGATTTGAGGAACTGACGTTGATATAACCTAACAGTAAGCCAAATTGCACCGAGTACCCAATTTGAACCCATTCCCCAAAAAAAAAAAAAAAAGGCAGCTGAAATCTTCTTACAGGTTTTCTTGAGACTAAACAGTTTGTGTTTTTATAATTTGCCATTATGCACGTCTTTCAGCATAGCTAAATATATTTAAACGTATACAAAAAGTTCACATTATATATCAACAGATGAAGTATTCAGAGAAAAAAGTGAAATACAAGGAAACGTCGAATGCGACAGCCACAAAAAGTCAACATGAACAATAAGAATATGTCACTAGCAACATTTTTTTTTCCAAATGTGTAGTAAGCATGGACTATTGTTAAATTGTTTTCAAAATGTGGAAAATTAAAAAAAAACATTAGTTATTCGATTTTTACGGATATGAAGTTAGGCATTGGTGCAATGTAGGTTACAGTAAAGGCTTTATTACAGAATCTGGGGTCGTTTTTAGGTCGGTCCAACCTATTTTTCTATGAGTCAGTATGAATTTAAAATTATTAAATTTGTGGAACTTTATAGAAAATTAGGATACATCTACAAAATAAATACAGAATGAAAACTTTTGTCTGTTTTTTTTTTAAATAAACGTAGGTGAAAAACTGTCAAAAAAGAGAGACGAAAGATACCATAAGTAGAAAATATACTGACAGCCATGATAAAAAAAGACCAAAAGGCAGATAACGTTATACAAAACACAACATAGAAAACTAAAGACTGAGCTACACGGAACCCTACCAAAAACCGGTGGGGTAAGCAGATCCTGCTCCACATACTCCTTAAGATATGAGGCAGACTTAACTGTATCTGTTGTTTCCTATATCTCAAGTTCGATGGGATAGATATGTTCAACATAGTCACCAAACTTTGAATTATTTAGTGAGAGGACATCATCTATATAGCGGAAAGTGAAGTTAAAGGATATTGTATGAGCCTTGTATGAATAAAGGAACAAGTCGGGAAGAAGATGGGCACATTTTTTTCCCATGGGAATGCCGATAGTTTGTTGAAAAACACGTCCTTCAAACGTAACAAAAAAGTTGTCAATCAAGAATAATCAAGTTTAGAGATTTTTTTGTTTGACTCAGAGTAAGGTTTTAAAAAGTACGCGGTGTATCCCTCCCTAAGACAAGATCGACGTTGGCCATTCTTTTTTATGAAACAAAGCAGGACAAATTCTTCCGATTTGTCTTTTAGTGTGGAAATGGGAATACTTGTGTAAAATAAAATATTTTAATTATATTGCAAGATAAAAATCTTACGGATTGCATGTACTCAAACAGGTCTTTGGAATATTTTAGTATCCACGTCTGATTCACGCCGCCTCTAGAATAAGTAGTTTCACAATATCTTCGAAGCCCGACTTTGATTGCTAATAAAATTGATGTTAATAAGTTAGAAAGAGGTTTCGTGGAGCACTTGGAAGACCCAGCAATATAATGTTGTTTGTAAGGACACTTATGTAATTTAGGTATACAGTGGAGGAAGATCCAATTCTTCATCTTTGGTTGAAATTCCAAAGATAAAACGGGCCTATGATTATTCAGGATTTTCTCTTTGGTAAGTGTCTTGGGGGATATATTTCAGTTTCCAAGTGAATTGTCAATACTAAATGCATTAGTCAAGCAGTTTATGTAATGTAATTTACATGCCAAAAAACGATGTTGTTTGGGGCTTTGTATGCGGGGACAACAATATATTTGTCATGGAGGTAGGACAGGTGCTTTGCAGCATTTGGGGTTTTTGAAGATTGATTTAACATTTGTATATTCATAGACCCATTCAGGTTTGTTTTTATTTCTGATTTGTATCAACATAGAACAGACTTCAGATTCATGATTTCCTCCTTTGTAAGTGTCTTGCATGTATATATGTTGAGTTTTAAAATAGTCAAAATTTGGGTTCCCTCGCCATTGGCGGATCCAGGGGTTGGAACCCTTCCTTTTTTCGATTTTTTAAATCATATTATGTGAAAGGTTTAATGATGTTCCAGGGGTTGGAACCCCCCTCCTTTAGTCAAAATGGCTGGATCCGCTCCTGCTCGCGTTTATATGCATGTGCTGTACATATTTACAATGTGATTAAAAATTTAATAAGGCATTAAGAGTATATACTCCATTCGGAGGTGCTCATACTTAAAGGAGGCTAATACACAGAAGAAGAAGAAAAAAGTAGATCTATTATTAAATTACAAATTGGAATTCTGTAGGATCCACGCAGAATCCATGCATAATCCTTAGAACTAGTAGAAATTAGAATTCTAATATATACACATATACGACAATGTGGTTTAACTTTCAGTGGTAGGGTAAACCACGGATATTACCGTAGTTGGTCGTCGGGTATATTTGTATGTGTTTTTATTTTTACTAAATCATTAGAACGTTTTTTCTCAGGAAGAAACACTGATAGATGAGGAAACCATTTTAGACTGTGTAACTAAAAGTATTTTAGTGCCAAGATTTTAAATACAATTTGCTTTATGGTGTGGCGGTATATATATGACTGTTATTGTTTTGTTTGTAATGAGTAGTGTGATCCGTAAATAGACCATAAATATACCATTATACTATCGTTTCGACTCTTGTGATTTAAGGTTCATCATAAGGAATTGAAAAATATGGCCGTGTTTTCACCTTAAAATTTACTATGAATACAGACAAACTGGTAAGTCTAGGAAAGTTTTCAGGCATGGCAGGAACTAGATATATAAAGTTATATAAGTCTACGTTTCAGAAAATTAAAGCTTACCTTGATTTTGATGTCCAGTTTTTCCAGTCTGCAGAGAGAGCAAAATAAACAAACACGAGTTTCATTTGATACGGTCCACTCAGTTACACAGTTTAAATCACCTATTATCTGCAGATGTCTATTGTCCATTTCAATTAATACTACTCACAACATGTATTACAATGTATTATATGAGGAGATTCTCAAACCTCTTTCCCAACTTAGTTTATTTTGACACCTTCTGCAGGAACGAAAAACTGGATAACAAAATCTAGTAAAGTTTATAATTTTCTAAAATATAAAATGCATTTAAAATTTATATATCTAATCCTTAAAACTTTTGCAGGTGCATAGTTTTGTCTGTACTTAGAGTAAAATTTGTGGTGTAAAGCCATATAAGCCAAAGGTTATGATGAACCTTAAAGCAATTTTA
The DNA here is from genome assembly GCA_017311375.1 of Mytilus coruscus. Classification (NCBI taxonomy): domain Eukaryota; kingdom Metazoa; phylum Mollusca; class Bivalvia; order Mytilida; family Mytilidae; genus Mytilus; species Mytilus coruscus. The sequence goes on along the minus strand of CM029601.1, from coordinate 24,584,098 downwards.
AGATTTTTATTTTTGTCTAATTTTGAGTGCTAAATCAAGAAATTACTTTAAGGTCACATGTTATACAACAGTGAAACATAAACTCAAAACAGCGTTTAAACCAATGTAAATGCACAATCACACAAAGCATGCAAATACTTAAAAGGACAAGCATTAAATAGACATAACAATACTGAATAGAGAGCATAGATATAAGCCATAATACAGCATATACAAATGAAAATTAACGTCACACACCTTTTTACGATGCAGTCCCGTAAGTCCACCCACATAAGGCTTTGATTGTATGTATTTCTGCTTAATTATATACAAAGTGTACAAAATTCACTGACAAATCAATTTTGAGTAGTTTTTAAAATATCTCATTTCCCAAAAAATATCTGAAATAAATTTTAAAATCAACAATTTACAAAACAAGTGGGTCATCTGTGCTTTTATCGGAAATGTGTTTGTCCGGTAAATCCGCCCATTTTCAGTTCAAGTTCAAAAGCTTTATTTATAGACGAGATCATTATACAGTAAACATAAGCTCTATTGAGCTTTTATATCGTCTTATTACAAACAAAACATCTAAAACGTGCACGTTTAAAACAAAGCAAGCATGCTACACACACAAAAGCTACACAAAGCAAATCATTACATTGAAGCATTCATATACAGTATACATGACATGAAGAAGTTAAATATGTAATACCATGCAGAAATAGTTAAAGTACAATAAGCAACTCAGTATTAAAACATATAAAGCACTTTAAAACACATAAGCAATTACAGCACATTAAGCAGGAAAAAGCACTAAAATTAAAGCATTAATTATTTGCAGGCATTGCATTGGCATGAACTACCATTCCAGGTAACAATAAGTTTAGAAAATTGGTTAAAATTGTTTTCATCTCTAAAACTCTGGGGTAGTTCATTCCAGAATTTAGCAGCTGTGTATCTAAAAGAATTGATGCCATAGCTTGTTGTTCTCACCTGGGGCTGTTCAACTGTATTTTTATATCTGAAGGAATATTTGTGATTTTTTATATTAATCAAATCATGTAAATAAGACGGACTCTTTTTATGTATAATTTTAAAAGTTTCTATAGCTATTGCTCGTACTCTTCTGACTTTAAGAGATGGAAATTTTGACTTGTGTAAAAGATCTTCATAGGAGCTATTATAATCCTCATAAACAAATCTCAAGGCTCTCTCTTAGATTTTTTCCATCTTAACTGTGTTTTTTTCACTACAAAAATGCCAGGTGACTGGGCAATAATTAAGATTAGACAAAATAAAAGAATAATAAATTGTTAAACGACCAAGTCTATTCAGATATCTACCAATAGTTTAAGAACATTAAGTTGACGAGAGGCCTTCTTACAAATCTCAGATATATGTTTATCAAAATTTAATCTGTAGTCTAGTGTGACTCCCAGTAGCTTTACATCATTTTCACATTCTATTCTATTTCCTTTAAGATTAAAAACAATATCTTGATTAAAAGTTTTTTTGCCAATTGCCAGAGCTTGAAATTTATCTGGATTAGCTTTCATTAAATTGTAATCAAACCAGTCCAACATTTTTAGACTATCACTTTCTAAATTTTTTATGACATTCTGTATATCAAAATCCCATGCTTAGTAAAAATGTATGGAGGGCCAGTTTATCACACATTTATGAAAGGAAAAGGTGATCTATTAATAGACCACTTATAAAGGGATTCCAGATAATCCAAAAAAAAAAATTTCAAGCCAGAAATGAGTTTTGTAAGCAATAATATGATTATCATTAGCTTTAGGAACTGTATTATATAGATCACTAGATATTTTCGTAATAAAGGATTTTTCTTTAAAATTTGACATGCAGTGATGATAAGTAGGCTACAGTTCCTATGAGTATGAATGAAATAGCAGAAATTTTCACAGAAGTGACAAATACAAGTAAATGGGAGTGGGCGGGTTTACCGGACGGGCGGAATTACTGGACACTACTGTACTGTATCGTATATATTAATTTTTTTTAAAGTTTGAGCAGTTTTAAGTGTTAAATCTTTTTAGCACATACAACTTCTCGTCAAATCAAATTGCTTAAATTTGCTTTCTAATTTTCATAGTACATACTTTTTCCGAGTACTAAGTAACTATGCATGAACGACCACAAGGGTAAGATTTCATTGTATCGTAATCAAGATATTGAAACTAAAATTGCCTGAAATGCTGGTTTCCAAATAAAAAAATGTTTGTAATTAGTTTCAACAACAACAACAACAATACTTTGTTTTAAGAGGGTTACACAGTTAGCTATATAACTAATCTTCCCTGAGGCCCTCATCATAAAAAATCAAACAAAATGCAAACATATACATTGCATACATAAGTATAAAAAGACAAGTATGATAATAATGTTCAATACAACTTCATAAAATGTTATGAAAAATAAACGTGATGACATAATCAGTTTTCAATATTTTTATACAGCTATGTTGATTTCAATAAATGATCTGTTATTTTGTTTTGAAGAATTAACATTTGTAATATTTCTTAACGGTATTGGCAGATTATTCCACAAGAATGGTCCAGAATACATAAAAGATTTTTGAACAATTCTGTTTTGGTTTAGGGAGTATGAGGTTTCCTTGAATAGCATTTCTCAAGGGGTATGGGTTTCTGTCTGAAACATAATGAAACTTGTTAGTAAGATATGATGGTGCGTCATTTTTTAAGCACTTAAATGTCATCACAAACTTGTGATATTTTATTCTCTGTTCAACTGTCATCCAGTTTAAGTGTTTGAATAAGGGCTCGGAAGGAGCGAAAGGTTCCACATTGATTTTTATATATATCCTGCTATTAAAATCTTTGGTTTTAAAAAATGTTTTATACAATTGCAAGTTTCTATCATTTAAATAAAGAACATCAAATATGGTCCTTAATATACCTTGATTAGAGTACAAAGCTATCTTATAATTGTAGTAATTTATCATCCCTGCAATTACTTTGTACACAAAAAAAAGTATTTACTATGAAACTTTGTGAAGGGAAATTGAGGCAACTTGATGATATTTTTTTTAACTTTCTTTAAGAAATTGATCCATTTCATCATGAATTGTATAACTGCGATAATGTCTGAAGGAAATATGCCACCTATATCTATATTCTGATAAAGCTATTGGTTTTTACATTGAAATATAAAAAAATATAAACCTATAATCTTTGATCTTTTGGAAGTTGCTTTTGAATGCCAATCAGCTAGACTTTCTATGGGCACATATATCTATATTTATCAAATTTATTATAGCTTTAGTTTTACTGTGAAACTGAAAAAATGTTTTCAACACATGTAAAGCTCCCACTGCAATTTAATTTTTATATGCCTATTTTTGGTCAATTTATTTAGTCATCTTACTATGTAAAGAAGTACATGTAGTAAAACAACCCTTTATATCAATATACATACTTACACCAACAGCTACAATCTTTTCATTCTGAGTCTTATAGGGCCTTTTAAAATCACATATTTGTATGTGAAATTGACTTAGAAACCGCTATTTTTACAATTCTTGTTTGTTGCATTTATAAACTCGTAATCTGTGAAATCACTGTCACAAATTAAACAAATATGATGTCTATGATACTAGTGAGTAAACTTACAAAACATAAAATTTAGTTAATGATCTTCGTGTACAAACACCTGTGATACAAGTAGTCAGCCAAAATAAACTATCAATAGACCAATTTAAAGATTTGTAAATATGTACTAAATTGGATAGACTATGAAAGGTATATACTATAAAATTTGGAGCGAGGGGCTTGCCTTTTCATAGACTATCTTATACTTTTCAAATCCAATTGATGAATTTCATTTTTATTTTGATAATGTATGCCCAGATTTATAACAATCAGTAATTCCTTGAGGGTTAACCGGTTTAGGTAAACATGTTTCCTGTTGTCTTGTTCATTTCCAGGATCTAATTATCCCTCCAATTCATATACATGTGATTAGATCATTAGTGTTAATAATCCAACTGTTTGTATGAAATTTAGCAGGAACTCAATAGTCATATTAACTTGCCTCAAATTACTTTGAACACTTTAGCTATATGGTGTTTGAAGACAAAGTTGACAGGTAAGAGTTGTTATTACAGGGACCATATAAACATCCTTATTGTATGGTATAAATAGTGCTGATCTTGATTACATTGTATTGCAAATCAGAAATTTAGAGAGGTAAGAATATGTAATTGATTGGGGATGAATCCAACACTTTTTTTAAAACTAAAATTTAAAAAATATTTTAAAGCAACGATAGTCACCCACCAGGTGTGTACATCTTATACAATTGGTACACATAAATTAACATCTTTTTTTAAGACTGGACCTAGTTGGTCAGCCTCATGGCCTGATTCTCTGTTAATTTTTCATCTATCCTGAGCTAATAAAATAAGTTCACTAGAATATTACAATGTCGAGTAATAAGATTTCTTTTACCAGTGTAAGTTATAGCTGATTACTTCTGATCTCAGAATAAGATTTTATTTTGTATTATGGCATAACAAGTCTTTTCTGTTTCTAGTCTACCTGGTTGTTGAGGGGGATTATTGTTTATGAAATACAAACGTCATGTAGTATATGACTTTATCAGTAGACTGAATCCCTAGTGGTCCTTAAATTTACATCATTATTTCCCAATTGTAAACATGTAATTAGAAAATCTTCAGGGATGATAGTAATTGTAAACCCTCAAGGGAATATTCTGACACATATGTTCAATTATACATAATATGCAAACAGAGCTTTATTTCAAATCCTGTTTTTTATATGTAATAAATACATATCTCATGAGTAAAACAGTAAAGACATCTATAATTACCCTCATATATATTTTACATGTAATATTTGAAAAGTGAAGAACAGTCGTAATACAGATGGTAAATAGAATTTTATACCTTTTAATCATGTTAATAGTTCAATTTATATTCATATACTACATTTCTATTTGTCTAAGTTTAGGAATGTTTAATTTAAATTCAAAGCATTTTTCTTACTAAAATAATCTATGGAAAAGTATTTAAGTTTTACAACTCAGTTCACTGTTTAAAACATTTTATTAAATTTGATACTCAGATATGTTGGTCTTTAAATTAAAAATATTATTTTGGTATTAAGGGTATAAGGCAAATCAGGGTTACAAGAATCACATTTGGGGATGGGGGAGAGGGAACATGTTTTATGTATATGATATAGGTTATAAAATAATCTTTATTTAAGTTCCTACTGAAGAAGAATGACGTTATGGCTTCAGGCAGTCCAATTTCTTAGTTGAATGATAACTAAGAGTACTTGTGTCAGTGGTAAGAGAACACAAGGAATCTTATTACATGTATAATTGCTAATTAGATGTCTCAATTAGACAATCAGTTTTTTTTTTCTTAATTGAAATTATTTTGGTTTAAGGCCAATTCATTTTTATTTTGCATTCACCCTAATTATTAAATACCAGAATATCCGAAGCAGTCACAATGTAGTGCTTCATAATGTCAAGGCAGTTGTACAGCCTCCTTGATAATATCGAAACAGATGTCAGACTTCTGATTAAAAACTAATGTAAATTTTATTAGAGAAATCTTTAGCCCTCAGAACCTGTTTTAAATTAAGCAAATATTTTTTAATTTTTTTCACAGCAGTAAGCATAATATAAATATTTTAACACATATCTTTCATCAAACATTTGTATACATTATTATTGAATATATCACATTGTATTGAATTGAATAGATGCTAGTCAAGGTGAGGTTTTCTCAATAATCAATTATTTTATTTTTGAATAATGTTCAAAATAAGCGCAGTAATAATTGATTATTTAAACAAGAAAGGGTTTGAGCATAGAAAATCCACAGTCATACAGTGCTATTTCATACATTATTAAATAAGTATTATCCTCAGTAAACCATGTATATTATCATAGTTATTTGAAATTTTCAAAGCTTTCATTAAAATCTATTTTCTGAATAAATATTTCTTCAATTTGATTTAATTTTGATTTATTGATTCATGAATTGTATACCAAGCACTATTAAATATGGTGGAGTGGTAAAGGTCATTATCAAATTAAAACTAATCCTAATTACAAGGGTCTGTTTACCCAGATTAGATATTATTTGATCCTTGACAGAGCTGGTATTGTGTAATTTGGAAGATAGATTGTATCTGAATATAATGACACTTTTTATCAAAGACTCAACATGATGTTTGCCCACAGCTTGGCTTTCACACTCACATGCCTATTTTTATGGTGGACAATGGACTGCAATTTCTTGTCATCTTTATATCAGTGAGAAAGGTTCAGTCAGATGGTTGAATATCATTTCCTCTTAAATGAAAAATATTTTTTGAGGAGATCAAATTTGTGTTGCCAGGATGTTATAAAGATTTTAAGAAGCTTTGATAATAAACATTAAGAGGTTTGTTATTAAGAGAAAACGTTATCACTTTGTGTTCAGTATTTAAGGAAAGGATTATTGTTGGCTATTGAAAATGAGTTTTAGCTTAAGGTAACATAGTGAAATCTGATTTACTAAGTGTTGGTTGTAACAAAGAAAAAAAATATCTTTTACTAAATTATTTATATGCAATGGAGAAATATTTTGAGAAGGTAGAGCTTTTTATTATTTTTTACTGTTTAGTGTTTCAAATGTGAGAAGGTGTTTTATATTTGTTCTGTTTAATATGAAACTTAATATGACTATTCAAATGGCATGAATGAGACAGGATATAAATTTGGTGATTAATTCAGTCTTACCAGCAATTTGAGCAGATATTTTGCATTCAAAGCAATGGATTTATAATATTAGAATATCAAATTCAGATTTTTTTCCATATATCTTTTTTCAATTTTATATTTTTTGTAGGAAACAATAGTATAAAATCAAGAACAGAATAAATAAATGTTACGTATTTGGGAAAATTTTCATAATGGCAATGACAGTGGAATGGTGGAAGGACAAAGTTGCAGAGGATATTTATGACACAATGAGAAAAAAGGAACAAGATAACTTTACAACATACAGTTGCCATTCCCCACAACTATGGGCTAGAAGACAATTAGTGGATTGGATATCTGTAATAGTGGAAAATTTTAACTTAGATATGACTTCCCACCATTTAGCTGTATATCTGTTAGATTTCTTCATGGAAAAGTTAGAAGTGGACACAAATCATTTATATCTGCTGGCGATAGCATGTATTTGTTTAGCAGGTAAAATCACTTTTGACTAATATCACTTTTATTACATGAACTATTTCAGACCTTAACAAGTGGATTTTCCCCCAAATATTTCGATTAAGTCAAACTAATTAATATTAGTAGTCATTCATGATATGACAGTGATATATCTATATATCTTCAAGATTACTGTGAAGACATAGAATATGTGTAACATTACATAATAAATGTCATAATATTAACAACAAATGACACAGAAGGCCAGAAACCATAAATAGGTTTAAATAATGTACATGATACATTACAGTTAAAATATATCATGTATGGCTTTAAAATATCAATTTTCAAATTATTTAGATTAATATGCATACAATGTATTCAGGCTATATCCAACAACGATTTTTTTGTTTAGTCTTGTCACAGTCATGACAGTACAGTTTGTTATTTGTCTTGTAAACTTAATCAAATAATGTCTAAAAGACTAAATAGCTGCACCTATTCAATTATTTAAACCTCTTAGACTATAAATTAAAATGTAATATTTCAAAACTCTAATCCTGTCAATAGTATTATATTTGAAAAGTATTTAGTGGATTATAGAGAATTAGAAAGATATGGCTGTATGAAATAATAGAATTATACAGTGGTGTTTATTTTTAATGTAGTATTTGTTTAGTCCATTTATTACATGAAAAACAAACTAAATTATCTCCCTTGGATATACCACCATATGTAAATATTTCATGCCTGTTATTGTTGTCTTTTATACTTGTCTTAAAAGAAATACTAGATTAAGAAATACATGGTCTCAATTTTTTTCTGATTGTGTTTGACATTTCTTTCCATACATGACTAAAATAAATACCAAGGACCAATAACAATCATAAGTTGAAGAAGGACAGAAAATGCCATACTCAAAATAGAAAAAAGACCACAACAGTCTACAAAACACTGCCCATAAAAAACCCTTAAGATTGAACATATGGAACCTCAACAAAGACTGGAGATGAACTAAAATGATTTTGCTCAGGAATGATAAGGTGTTTAATGTGGTTGTCTTGCTCACTATTACCTTAGTACAGTTTGTATTATAGAAAAATTAGACTTGTCAAGAGGTTTTTATGGAAAATCAAAATACCTATACTCAAAAAGTCAAAATAATCATTAATTATTTCATTTTAAAAGGCTTTCTAGTATAAAATGAAATTCAAACCAAAACATATGCCATCCTGTCCTTCATACTGGGGAAATACCTAGGTTCTTTAACCTTTTAATAAAAAATCTTAACAGCTTAATCATTAATTACTTAATTATCTCATATAAAATCACATCATGCTACATGTGTTTTTTTTCTTTTAGTAAAATATGAAGAACATTGCGAGAAAAGACCAAGACTAGCTAGTTTAAATGCCTTTATACCATCTCATGGATTACTGGACATTAGAAAGTACACAGCATCAGAATTACGATCTATGGAACTAACAGTGCTAAGTTACTTTAACTGGAATTTATCTATTCCAACATGTGCTCAATTTCTACCATATTATTTATTAGTAGCTGTGGACAATTTAGACTTAAGAAATGGTATTCCTATATCTAGTAAAGAAGTTGTGGAATCATACTTACAGAAACATACTCATTACTTTCAGGAGATTTCTTTACAAGGTAGGTAAAAAGCACTTAAGTATGTGCATGGGCTTTTAACTTGAATGTGGCTAAAAGGGCAATTAAGAGGATAACAAAATTGTGTAGACATTTTTCTATTTTCAAAGACCTTATGTTTACCTCTATTTGTCTTTTTGTTTGTTTTTTTGTGTTGTTGGGTTGTTTCAGTAATGGCATCATATATACTCCACATCTTATATTCACTAAGGAGAAGAATAAAGTTTCAGAGACACAGCAACCAACAATCTTATTTCTAGAACTGTTTTTTTTTTTTAAAACAATTTCACCATTATTTTTGGAAGACGAAAAAATACTTGTACAATTTACAAATTTTTACAAAATTAAAATGATAACTGTAAAATATATACTCTGAAAAAGACAAGACTTGATGAATAAAGTAAGCTAGGTGTTGTTGTGTGTATAGATAAAATTGTCAGTTGGGCTCCTAATTCAAGTTTTAAAAAAAAAATCATATAACAATTTATACTGTTTTATTAATGTTTGTGAAGGAAGTTTATTTTTGTTTGTATTGATGTTTGATAACAATCCTAAATTTTGATTTGAATTCAATAAAATCTTTGACTTTAAAATGAAAACATGTCAAATTATCTATATCTTTCATTTATTAATTATCTTTACATGACACAAAGAATAAATTTCAAAGTCAGCATGGGAACCTTTAACCCCTCCTATAAGTACAAATGTGTGTAGTATCAAGGAAGATTTTGTTCACACAAGACTGTCAGTTTAGGGTTGTAGATAAACTTAATCATGCTGACAATGATAAAGTTGTGTCCGCCAGAGATAGACCTAGCAGCTGGGACTATCTTGTATGGACTATCAACTGATAGGCAACTTATCTAAATTGGCTTGTTGATATTAACAAATTGTAACTTGTTTAATTTTAAATTTAAAACATTTTTAATATGGGTTTAATTTAATGATTAGTGCCCTATTTAGCCAAAAATAGATGGGTGCAGCTCTCCTTTGCCTTTTGTGTGCAACCCTCTGCCCTTATAGTCCTCACATAAGCATTTTTGTTTTCTGCAGCAAAATGAATACTGTTTAATGCAAACAAAAATTTTAACTTCTGGAAACCATTTTTACAAACAAAAATACTATAGTTCAAAGAAAAAGACATTAATTTATTGAATAATTTATTTTTTAAAAACATGATCAAAAGTTTTCAGACAAGAAACTGTGCTATCTTCTTAAAAACTGTGCCCCTCTGATGTTAAACCCTAGCTAGAACACATATTATGCTTAGTTATTAAAAAAAGTTGAGTGAACATCAGTGAGACATTTAACAACAAACAGAGATATCACAGAGTGGCTTTAAATAATTCAATACAGAATTTTAAGTAGCAGAATTCATTCTAATGTATTTAAGATTATTTATTATTGCTTTATACATGGACTTTGAATAATCAGATAGAGAACTTTATGCTAAAACCATAGATAAGCTGTTCATTTGAATGGTTCATTATGATGAAATTTTAATAATTTTACAAGTAGCTTTAGTATCTTGCAAAACATCATTTTCTCCTCTGTACTAAACATCTTGTGACACTTGCCTTCAAGAGGGTTTGTTTATATGTATACAGGTCATTTTAATGGTAGCACTATATTTTTCAAATTTATGTCTTTTTTAGAACACACTTTTAGGAGTTATTTACCATCAATGATTGCTGCATCATGTATTGCTGCATCTAGAATCTGTCTCCACCTGACTCCAACGTGGCCAAAAAGTTTAGAGTTAATGTCTGGTTATTATATAGAAGAATTATTACCTTGTGTTCATATGATGATCAGGTAGATACAATTATAATTTAATTCAATAGATTCTTATTAAAATTTTGCCTCTTGAATAGTATTTCTCAAGATATTTCCAATAGCATTCTGGCATAATAATTTTCAAATAGTATTTTGTTGCTGAAATATATAGCATTAGTGTAAAACAAATTTCTTATACAACCTTAAAGAAATTGAATTTTATTAGGATCACAGTAATAATGCTTAAATACCTTACTGAGAACACAGCTTAAAATTTGTACAATTGAACAGGTCAAAATAAGACGTCTCCCATTGGCTCTGTCCAGGAAGATTTATACAGGGCAAACTTAGACAAAAGTAAATTGTGCACAAGGTCAACTTATTTCATTTATTTACACTGTTTAAAAGGGAAAGTCAATGTCATTGTTTACAAGTCAGTTTTAGGAGCTTGCCTGCTTGGCAAGTTGGACACTACATCATATTTCTACCCCTAAGAATGTTATGAAATATACATTATATTTTTAATTTCTTATCAATATAGTTCTTTAGTATGTTTAGAAGACCCTTCAATAACTTTCTGGAAGATTGAAAATGAAATCTTCAAGAAAATGTACTCTTAATGAAAATTTCTATGCCAACTTTTTTTTTGTTTTATATAGTTTGTATGTAATGATTGATAGAGTGTATTTATCATATACATTTTTAACAGAACATATTTTATAATATGTCATAACAAGTTACCTTTGAAAGTTTACAGCTACACCTTTATTTGAATATGAATTGACTGTAATATGATAAAAAGCTTAAAATAGTTGACTAATAGTTACATTAGATTTAAAAATTCTTTATTGCAAGTAAATATTTTCCACTTGGTTATTTTTTCCTCCATTCAAGTGATACTTCTGGCAAAATGATGTCAGAAGAAACTTGACAAATGTTTACCTATCTTTAAATATTAAGTACATTCAATGATTTCAAACTAGTTGTTGAGGGATAGTTCAAGTACTATTTTACGTACAATGTCTGATAAAAGTTTCCGGTTTAATAATTGTACTAAAAACTTTATAGTCTTGTACTACATAAATAATCACGATTTCTTGATCAAGTTTTTCAGTCAAAAGATTTAAATATTTTAAGCTTATATTCAACAGGATTACTATAAGCTTCAAAATACAATTGATAAAATCAATGAATTTATAATTGATATCTCCTAACCATGCAGACAATGTTAAATGCTCAAATATTTTTTTTATATATGGGAGATAATCTCTATCCATAAGTCTTCATTTGAATGCTAAAATAATTAAGGTCATGGAGCAATGTTTAAAAACTTCAAATTCTAACTGATATTTGGTATGGTCACATAAGGATGAGTTACTGGGTTTAATATTTATTCCTTCATGGCCTTTATGATAAAAAAAAATACATACATTAATATTTATGTAATTTGGCATTGACCTGATATTAAGGATCAAGGCATTAGGGTGTCTTTACTGTGACCCATTGTATTTTACACCCTCCTTTAGTTTTTTAGTGTTGTCTCATTAGAGATCATACCACATCTCCTTAAATAATATTATATTAAAAGATTTACAGATGGTATCTGATTTTAATCGTCTTTGTCAGATTAATGTACATGTACCTGAAATGACTGTCCATGTGACATTATACACATGTAACTATAACAGAGTTATCAGGATTCTTTTTCCGTTAAGAACAATTTGTAGGAAAGGATATTGAAACCTTATTATGCCCCACCTACAATTGTAGTAGGGGCATTATGTTTTCTGGTCTGTCGGTCTGTCCTGCTTCAGGTTAAAGTTTTTGGTCAAGGTAGTTTTTGTTGAAGTTGAAGTCCAATCAACTTGAAACTTAGTACACATGTTCCTTATGATATGATCTTTCTAATTTTAATGCCAAATTAGAGTTTTGACCCCAATTTCACAGTCCACTGAACATAGGAAAAGATAGTGCGAGTTGGGCATCCATGTACTATGGACACATTCTTGTTTATATAAGTATATTGTGTACAAGATGTCGAATTAGAATTTCTTTCATTCTAGAAAAAATGTATATGGAAGTTGCACTCTTTATAAGAATACTATTTTCTAATTTCTTTTTTTTATTTCAGATTGCAACAACATGATAAACAGCAGCATTCTGGTTTACAAGTAGTGCCTTCTAATCCGTCTTACTATCCTGTGATACAGACTCCTTTTATAGACAGTCTCTACAAACCTCCATTTACCTCAGTGGAATATACATCTTTTCATGATGACTATACCAAATCTGTAATGTATGCTCCCTCCAAGTCTCAGGTGATAGCTGTAGGAAGGGAATCATGACTAGCTTGAAAACTTACAAATGTGCTTAATAGTAAATTGATAATTATGTAGTTTTAGTGCCCTTTGGTGATAAAATCATCAGATAAAGAGACCTAAGTATAAAAGCAGAATTATTTGTAGACCATTGTCAAGTGATTAACTGCAGTTAAAGTATTCCAGTCTGGTGGTCATGGAACTAAAACCTTACAGCATAATGAAAACTGTTGTAGGTTACTCAAGTCAAGTCTGGTGTTACCTTACAGCATAATGAAAACTGTTGTAGGTTACTCAAGTCAAGTCTGGTGTTATCTTACAGCATAATGAAAACTGTTGTAGGTTACTCAAGTCAAGTCTGGTGTTACCCTACAGCATAATGAAAACTGTTGTAGGTTACTCAAGTCAAGTCTGGTGTTACCTTACAGCATAATGAAAACTGTTGTAGGTTACTCAAGTCAAGTCTGGTGTTACCTTACAGCATAATGAAAACTGTTGTAGGTTACTCAAGTCAAGTCTGGTGTTACCTTACAGCATAATGAAAACTGTTGTAGGTTACTCAAGTCAAGTCTGGTGTTATCTTACAGCATAATGAAAACTGTTGTAGGTTACTCAAGTCAAGTCTGGTGTTACCCTACAGCATAATGAAAACTGTTGTAGGTTACTCAAGTCAAGTCTGGTGTTATCTTACAGCATAATGAAAACTGTTGTAGGTTACTCAAGTCAAGTCTGGTGTTACCTTACAGCATAATGAAAACTGTTGTAGGTTACTCAAGTCAAGTCTGGTGTTACCCTACAGCATAATGAAAACTGTTGTAGGTTACTCAAGTCAAGTCTGGTGTTACCCTACAGCATAATGAAAACTGTTGTAGGTTACTCAAGTCAAGTCTGGTGTTACCCTACAGCATAATGAAAACTGTTGTAGGTTACTCAAGTCAATTAAATTCAATTGTAAATAATGTTGGTTTTAATTGCTATCAGGAATTCAAAGGTTTGTTTTGATTTTTCATTGTTTGGAAAAGGATAGTAAGATTTATTCTCGCTTTATCCAAAATAAGTTGAAATAGTGACACTTTTCACAACTGTGCAGTATGGGAGATAACTCTTCTCAATTTTGTTTATAATCTGTCTCAGGTATTTATTTTGTAATCAAATTTATTTTTATATTGTTTTGTTTCACAAATTGTAAAATATATTATTTTATTTATTAAAAACATGCATTTTACTGTACATAAGCAATTCCAAACACATTATGCAATTACCTTCTGAATGAAATAAATTGACTTCATTGTAGATATTTTTTCAAGTAACTACAGACTACATATGTCGTGATCACTTGCAATAAATCTTTAAGGTTTGACCTATCAGCATTTAATGTTTAGTTATATAAAGAATGACAGATTGTTGACTAAAAGAAAAATATTTGTAAATCATATTTAATTATTATAGTCTTCTTATGATGCATTTGAAGTGATATTTTGAGCATTTGCAAGATAAATTTAGATAAATCATTGTTAGAATTTATTCTCTCTGTTCTTTTCAAAACATTTTGATTGTGTTTGATCTTTTTGTCTCTTGATCTCCTAAACATAATAATAATACAATAATGATTTGATGCAGTTTGTCAGGTATTGTATTATTTGAATCTATAATCTGAAGTATAAAGGTTTCACATTTCTTGGGCTGGATATTAAATGTGTACTTGAATAGACCCTTATCTAAATCCCTATTATTAAAATACTATTGTGTCTCATACTGAAGTATTAAATATTCTGATGGATACAATTATTTGGATTAGTCAGAACTTGTAAAAGTGCTCAGTGATAAGGCATCCTACACTTCATTTAGGTATGAAAAGTCACATTAGACAGATAAACCATCTTAACAAAACTACTTTAATGAATATTTCCTGACGCTAATTACTAGAGATCTAGACTATGTAGAAATAGCCTGTAGCATATTTGAGAAGAAAAGCACATTGATTACCTAATTACTGTACTGGAAAAAATATGACAAATTTTAATGATGTTAGACACTTCTTTAGAAAATAATCAATATATTTTTCTTGACATCTGTTCCTAATTTGTTTCTTAAATTATGTATTTCTGTATTCTTATGGAGAACTATTATTGTATCAATGCATTTCAATTTGCTCTTATTATATACTCTGTGTATTAACGAGTGATTTGTTTGGTGAATTTAAAAAAAAAATGTTCTTGAATATTTAATCAATCTATTTCCTGATTAAATAGGAAGAAATAAGATTGGAAAAGAATTATTTATACATATAAAAATCAATTCAAATAGCTGAAAAAGAAATATTTTTGGGTAAACAGTCTCCATGTTTCTAGTAGTTACTATTTGGTACAAATCCCCCTGATACATTTTAACCTTCTTCTGCTAAACTGATAAATATGGTCTTTTTATATACGAATAAAGAGCAGAAGAAGAAATTAAAGGAATAAAGCAAAATGTCAAGTATGAAAACTGAAAAATAATGTATTTTTCTCTATTTCGCTTATTTTTTTCCTGTATTCAAAAGGGGAGATAACTGTTGAATATTTTTGTGTAGGAAAGAAAAAACCTAAAAAGTCTGTCATTCCAATGATTTTTTAATTTGTTCAATTCTTAATAGTGATTGTTAACATTTATATCAACATATGTTTGTAAAATTTACAGTCAAGACTTAAATGTTGAACATTTGGTCTTGTTTGTATTTAATAATTTTTATGTCAGATATATTTAGGGTTTATTCAACAGACATTAAAACTTGTCAAGATTTTGAATTCAAATATCTACATGACTCAAAAGCGTGTTTATCAAATTATTTATTGCTGCATTTATTTATTAAGAAAGGAATAGGCTCACAAAGGTTTTTTTATTGCCCGTAATATAAAAAAAAATCAAATTTGAAAATTACAGCAGTATTACAGAAAAATTATCAAATATGTTAATTAAACACAAAGTTATAGTACTTTGATTTAACTTTTGGTTTTGATGTCATTGTGACATCATAATTATGTACTCTGACTCAGGAAAATGTATTTAATAACTTTGGGGCTTTTTTAATAGCTTTTTATTTTAGAACCACAAGGCACTTGGTCAAAGCAAAAAGTTTTTGTTATATTGTGTATGTTACCTTTATATGCCTTTTGATTACAATTTTGATGTCAGAATGTGATACATGTACCCGTTTTTCTTAAAAGGAAGTATTGTACATATTTACCTTTGAAGGTAATGTTGTCATAAAATCTTGAAAATTATCCAGTTTTGGAGATAAAATGTTCTTAATATATTGCACTTAAAGATTTATAAAAAAATAATATATACTTAATATGTATTTAGATTTCACATCTGCTTTTTTGGTGCAATGTAGCAAACTTTGATTTTCAGGTTCAAAATAGGGCATTCCTGGAGACCTACTCCTTAACCATTATTTAATGTTCTTAATGTGATATATGATGTAATGTTTTAATTATCACCTTATTGTGTTCAATAATATTGTTTGTTCATAATTGTTACAATGTTGAACATATAAATAAAAAATTGAAGTAAAGGAGTTTAATTTTATAACAAAATGACTGATTTTATACTGAACTAGAATGGATAGTTTCGTTAGCCTTAGATTCTGACAGACATTTCTTAACTTCCAATTAGTATTTGAATATAGTTAGATTGGGGGAAAGAGAAATACACAAACTGGAAGAGACTCCTCAGTAAATATGAAATTTGGCTTTGTCTTGCCTGCCACAAAAATTTCAATAGGTTAAAATATGTATTGCTTATCTTGCAAGAGTGTTAACAATTTGCAATAGTATCCACCATATGATCATAGTATCATATTACCAGTAGTACCTTGGCTCACAAAGAACTGACTGATGATGTTTGTCTGAGACCTTCTCAACCATTGTCACTAGAACTTCACACAAGTTTCACTCTTCAGTTGTCAAGTTTAGTTTTAGGATCACACCTGTATTTCACTCTCTCCTGGTTAGACTACACTTTGAGGTTTTCTGTTCTTTAGTTACTATACAGGATAGGTTGATATAATATTTTGCATGTTTGTCTTAACATTCTATTTGACCTTGACCTCATTTAATCTTTTCAAAGTCAGTTTAAGGTTACAGGATTAGTATTTTCCTTGGTAACTATACAAGATGGGACTTCAATATTAAGTATCTGGATTGGTCATGACGAGTATGTTTGGCATATGTCATTTGTCATCAACCTCATTTTCACATTTCAGTAGAACATTTTTAGGTCTGTTTCTTAGCAACTTTACATGATAGGTTATGTGGATTGGTTGTCAGTATATGTAGTTATTTCTCCTCAAAATGCAAATTATTTATTTACTTTCAAAATATACACATGGTCTCATCAAAAAGCTATTTGAAAAAAATCCAATGAACAAAAGTGGTAAATTTATTAAGATAACATTTTATAATATCAATTCTGGTTTTTTTTTTTGGCTTAGCTTTGCTTTGTTTTTATGCTTACCTGTCTTAAAGCCAATATAAACTACTATCATTTGGTATTCATTATTGTCATGAAGTGCTCTTAAATGTCTTGTTAATATACCATTTCAAATTCTACAGTGCCCACAATCAATATATAGATATTACTACTGAAAAAAAATAAAAATCAGTATGCTTTAACATTTTTATAGGATATTTTAATTTGTTTAAATTAACTTGTTTTCTTTTTTTTTCATTCTTCAAATATGTCAATGGAATATAGAATTACCCATGTTCGTGCATATGACCTTCATCTAGTAGATGTACCTTCTTATTAGGTCAAAACTTATGTTTAGTTAGATTTCTCAAGAGATAAATGTATCCATGGTATTTAACTACCCCCAAAAAAAAAAATCCTTTTGTTGAGTTTTGTTAGATTAAGTCCATATTTCTCTGAAATCTATTGTTATATATCAATGATATTTATATATATCTTTATTCTCAATAAACCACATACATAGGTATAGAGAAGACAATTATGTACAATATTTACAATAAGACAGAACAAACAAAACAATTGCTAAGACAATATATGAAGTACATTTTAGCCAGGAGCACATATACCTGTGTTGATAATCTTTATAAATTAAAACAGTTTAATCAATTCTGATTTGTTTTTTGAAGACATAATCTGCTTGTATTTGACAATATTTGCATTTTTAAAATAATAATGTGACATACAATGTTTCCTGTTTTCTTCAAAGTTTTTACATTCTAATATATAATGAAATTCATCGCCAATATCATTTTTATTACATAGAAGACAAAATCTATTGTTTCTAACTATATTATTCCATCTACCCTGTTCAAAAGGGAGCTTGTGGTTTGTGGTCCTAAATCTACACAAAACAATAGACAGTTTGTTCCCAAGAATTTCAAAAGAATCTTTAAAAAGTTTGTAATTAAGTGCTTTTGGTGAGTTTTCAAGCAAAGAATGCCAGACTTGTACAAACTGATCTTTAAATCTGAGTTTGATGAATGCAACTAACCATTTGCAATTCATAAATGATTGTGTTTGCCACACATTTGGGATACCACATTCATTTAGAATAGTCTTTATTCTGTTTAACCATGAAAAATTCACATTGTCATTAATAGACATCTGATAGCACAATTTATATAAAGTATATGATAATTTTGTCTCTTTACCAGAGTTTGATTTTCCCCAAAATGAAATCCATCTACAGTTTTTATGTCCAAGTCTATAGGATATCTTCCAAGCTCCCCATAAATCATGTAAGAGGGCGTTGATGCAGTGGCGGATCCAGAGGGGGGGTTCCGGGGGTTGGAACCCCCTTTTTTTTTAACGATCAATGCATTTGAATGGGGACATATAGTTGGAAACCCCCCCCCCTTTTATCCTGGGTTGGGAACCCCCCCTTTTTAAAATGGCTGGATCCGCCCCTGTTGATGATTTCAGACTTAATAATAGTTTACAAAATTTTAGATGTACCCTTTCAATTATATCATTATTTCCAATACCCCATACTTCACAACCGTACAGTAATATTGGTTTCACCATTTTATCAAATAAATCCAGCTGACTACATATAGAAAGATTATGTAGACGACCTGGTCTTAACACTTCGTAAAGAGCCTTAGTAGCCTTTTCTACATTAAACTGTTTTGTTTTATTAAAATAGCCTGTTCTTGTTAGAACTATTCTTAAGTAGTTAAATTCATCAACGATATCCAGTTTTTTTTTATTAAAGAAAAAAGAGAAAATTACATGATGGTCGTCTTCTTGAAAAATAACCACCTTTGTTTTATCAGCATAAACTTTTAGACTCCATACATCTGTGTAATCTTGAAAACAATCTAAAAGGTTTGATTTTAGGCCCTCTAAGTTACAGTTTTGCAAAAAAGAATCAAGATCATTTAAAAATAATGAAAAAAGAAAAGGCGATAAATTTTCGCCTTGTCTAACCCGTTACTACATGGGAAAAAATCAGATATGGAATTGTTATATGAAATACATGACTTTGTACCTTGATCCATATTTACAATTACATTATACATACATCCATTCATATTATTTAAAAGCATTTTGTACCACAGTGCATCTCGCCAAATCGTGTCAAACGCCTTTTTGAAATCGACGAATGCACAAAATAGTTTTTTCTTTTTTAACTTTAGAATTTCAAACAATGTATGAATTACAAATAAATTATCAATTGTTGGATAACCCTTTCTAAAACCACATTGGTTTTCGTTTAAAATCATAAATTCTTCGGAGAAAAGATTTAGTCGCTCGCATTAAATTGCGGTACAAAGTACAAAGGTAACTCAAAATGGTAATAGGTCTAGAATTTTTTGGGTCCGACTTTCTACCTTTATTTTTATAAACAGGTTTAATGTAACCAATTAACCAACTGTCAGGAATAATACCAGTGCAAAATATAACGTTAAATAATTTTTCGATTAATTCAATGAATAAACCAGCTGTCGACTTGATATATACGTTTATGATACGATCATCCCCAAATGCTTTATCATTTTTTCAGGTTTTTAATGCTCTTAAGAATTTCTTCTTTTGAAATCCTTGTATTTAAATTTTCATTAAGCCTATCAACATCATTCGGGTTTAGAGTTGGAATATTTGTACTTTCTTCATCACCTGGGGCGGCGTTCAAGTTTTTGAAAAAATCGAACAATTTGGTGATAGGGATGTCGGGTTGGTCTCTCTTTCTTCTACTGTTTAGTAATTTCGTATACTCGTTTTCAATATTACAATCCTCTTGTATTAAACAAAGCTGTTCAGCAACATTTTCCTCTATCCAATCTTTATTTGAGGCAAATGATTTCATTGCAGGTCCAATTATGAAGAAAAAAACATGTTGTAATTTAGGCTTTAGCAGTAAATTATCTCTACTGCAGACTGACTGTGTAGTGAGAACATAACAAATATAGATTGAAGACAACTTTCTTTTTAAATAAAGTTATAATATCTTCTTCATGACCTACAGGCAAAACAACTGTGCTGTTTTAGTTCATTTTTGTTGAGCCTGCGACATTTATGTCGTGAAAGCGAGACAGCGATCCTAGATTCTGTCGGCGGCATCATTTAGGTTCAGTCTGTGGTTAAAGTTTTTTAGACATCAATAACTTTGTCAAACCTTCATGGATTTTTATGAAATTTGGACAGAAGCTTGTTTATGACCAAAATACAGTATCCAGAGCAAAATTTTGAAAATATTTATTAAGTAGATACAGTCTGGGGTTAATTTGTTACACATCAAATACTTTGTGAAACCTTCATAGAATTTTATGAAACTTTGGCAAAAGCTTTTTTTATGATTAAGAGATAATGTCTGAAGCAAACTTTTGAAAATACATTTTTATCTTCAGTATTTTTCTGGACTTAGTTTTTTACGGTTAACATTTTACAGACAGTCTGGGATTCAATTATTTTGACATGATAAGTTTGTAAATCTTCATGAATTTTTATGAAACTTGGACAGAAGCTTATCTTCAAGACCAAGAAATAGCATCTAAAGAAAAAGTTTGATTTTTTTAAATTCTGTATTTTACTGATAAATGGACTCACTTTGTAAGTCAACATTACACTTTTACATTGACAGCAGCAATCGTAGGCGAGACACAGGGTTCCACGAAACCCCTTACGAATTTTTTCTGCTATTCCCCACATCCATATTTAAAATTTCAAACATCCATTTTCCCATAAGCTCTATTTGCCATTTCTATTCATTGAAATATTACTTTAAACATCATTTTACGGTCAAAATTGTAC
This sequence comes from Mytilus coruscus, assembly GCA_017311375.1. Classification (NCBI taxonomy): domain Eukaryota; kingdom Metazoa; phylum Mollusca; class Bivalvia; order Mytilida; family Mytilidae; genus Mytilus; species Mytilus coruscus. The sequence continues at coordinate 24,562,871 of CM029601.1, read as the reverse complement.
TGTTTTGATACTCATTAATTATGTTTAAGGTGATATTCAAATTTCAGCAGATTCTTAAAAAAAAAGACAGAGATAATTATTCTTTTTAGTATTTATCCTTTTTTTTTCAGTGGATATATTTAGAATAGAATTTTGATAATAAGACTGTCCTGTTAATTGTAACGATAATTTACCAATTTGTATTCACAAAGGTGTGCACAACAGCCAGATTTGGCATGTTGTTTTGAAAATCAAATTTCTTGAAAAAAAAATTGGCTAAGGTTAATTTGTCTGAGAACTTAAGAGCAGAAATCAAATTTCTGAAATCTGTATTTTTCCTAGAAACTAAAACCAATAATCAATAACTGTTTCAGTTACATGCAAATGATCTTTTTAAATAAAAGTTAAGGACACTAGTAATAAAACACATACCAGTCTGTACATATAAATGATACCACAGTCGCTAATCTATTACAAAGTCTTTGTAGAGCATATGCTGACCTTTATAAATGTCTTTTCATTAAATTGTGATGTTAGGTTGCTGTTTCATTAAAGATAACCCCACAGCTCCTTTTATTCATGTTATATACATATTCGAGATACAAATCTTACAATTTAGATTGCCATCAATTAGGAAATAGGCAATAGAAATCGGATTCTATAAATGCATATGGTTCTATTTATTCATTCCCATTATTAGTGGACATCAAAACAGAAATATAAACGACGTTACGTTACTGTGTTATTCGTATATTGACTGTTAATGTAATTTTCTTGTCCCGAACGTAAAACGCATTGATACCAAATACTAGTATGCAAATGTTTTTGATGAAGTTGTAAGTTGTAATTGTGGAATTTCAGAAGGCATAAAAAGACGAAACGCTTAATTTTGTCTTTTCTTTAAAACCAGACATGAATGGTTTTACACTAGTTATTTTTGGAGCCCTTTATAGCTTGCTGTTCGGTGTGAGCCAAGGCTCCGTGTTGAAGACCGTACTTTGACCTATAATGGTTACTTTTATAGATTTTAACCTGGACGGAGAGTTGTCTCATTGGCACTCATACCACATCTTCTTATATCTATGACATATTTACATCGAGACGATGCTGGTAGTGGCTGTTATTTTTGGCGAAATGAGAAAAAATGGATATGATTATATAAATAATTAATACTAAACGAACCAAGGAAATGTGTTGTGGTTGTTATTGACACAGCAATTAAAGGGGCTTAATCCATTAGCTACGAGATATAAAAAAAATAAAATATGATTTTTTTTTGTTCAGTCATTAATGAAAGTGAAATAGTGAAATAATAATTCGCTTTTAATAGCCAGTTTGGTTCAGTTTTGTCAAAACAAACAAAGAAACATCGCTTATGAATTATTCACTTGCAAGTGAATAATTCGACCTCATTGAATCCGTATTCATGTGTACTTTAATTGATCCCTATAGCTCGAGATGGGTTACGCATGAACTAGGCGTGTTCAGTTATAGAATGGAAAATAATGTAAACATTGAAAGTTAAACAAGGTTAAACCATTTGGTTGACTGATTCGATCTTGAAAAACTCATTCTTATACAGGTAAAAACGATTATTAACATATTTTTTTAACCTATTACATGAAATCAAACAGACCAAGAAAAATTGCACGAGTTCGAAATCTATTTATGTCTATGTTTATGTATGATCGTCGGCAGTCTTCGGAGGTCACCTCGATGGTTAATAAGATGGCGTCTAGACTAAAATACACACGAAATGCTGATACATACTATCGAGTCAATGCATCGTGAATTGTTTATTTTAGACTTTTTATAATTTGGATATGCGTTTTAGTATATTTTAGGCGAATATAAGAATTTAAGTCAAATCGGTGAACATGAATTTGACAGCTAATGCCCCTTTAAGTAAACCAAAAAGAACGAGAAAGTAAAAAATAAGAAGATATGGTATGATTGCCAATGAGACGACTCTCCACCCAAAAGCCAATGACATAGAAGGAAACGACTAAGGTCACCGTAAGGCCTTCAACAATGAACAAAACCCATACCGCATTTAAATTATTCCCCAATTTTGAGGATCTGTTTAGAAATAAATCAACCACAAAATACACATACAGAGCTGTGATACTGTGAATTTAAATAAAGATTGAACGACATTTTGAAAACTGCCCTTCTTTGAAATAAATTTAGGAAAAATTCGCCCTACATCAATGTTATTTGAAGCTATATTAGAATGTTTCTTTTTATTATTCATTTAAATTCTGTACAGTTTTCTCGTGGCATTGTTCACGTCTTCCTGCATTGTTTATGTCATTGCTGTACAAATTCTGCAGTTGCGTATAGCTTGCATCTTATTTCTAGTGAGGCAAACGAGTTGAATATTGGCAGTACAAGCCCTAACACGGTTCAAAGACCACGATGCGAATAGGAGATGGAAGGTTAATAACCAACCGGCATTGGGGAATAGTTTCCAGCATTTAAAATAAAAAAAAAATGAATTCTATACATGTCTGATTTACTGATAGTTGTTGCCTGGCATCAAGTGACAAATGCTGCATACATATTCAGAACAAGAAAAACAATGATAGTCCAGTAGAAAAGACCGACCAAGATGAGAGTATGAATTACCACTGCAAATGGAAATGGAGATCATTAGCTGTAGCAGACAACCGTTCTTGATGAAGGAAAATTGATCATAAATACCTGGCCCGCCAGGTTTGCGCGTTTGGCTTGGGACTTACTACATTGTACCTGTAAAACAACTTTGTTACAGAAACCCTAACACGTCAGAAAATATGCCTTTATTGATATGAAGCCGGAATATGCTCACTATATATAAAATAAAAACTCCTGATAGCGACCTTAAAAGTCCTCTGTTATCATACCAACTCCTACTAAATAACTTTAGACTGCAATTTTGCCGCCAGATGTCATTTGATATAATCTAATGAATAGCAATGACTGTGTAAATATTATAAGCAGTACACGCAGATACATGCATGTTACTACTGAGCAAAGGAAAATACACAAATGTGAAACGAACTCGCCTCGTTAACGTTTAACGTATAGATTTGCATTCAACCGTTATTCTATGTACAAGTGTGAATATTGGCTATTATTTTAGGTTCTGTTTGGTGATAGGTCTCATATACATAATTGGCTTTCAAATTTTGTCTTTGGACGTTCCTGGTGAAAGTAAATCCAGAAAAGAGGTTCAGACGCATACAATTTATATAGTGTTGTTTTCTTTTTTTAACATTGCATGTTGAATCAATGTTATCTTTAAATTTTAGTTGTTTGGGAATGATCGTTTAAATGTAGTGTGAAGTAGAAGTACATCAAATCAAATGAAATTTGATTCGTATTTAGTGTCACTCTTCTTTACGTCTGACGGTTTTACATCTATTATAGATGAAGTTATAGATTTTTTATGCTCCCATTTGTTAGAAGCATATTTTTAGATAAGGCAATTTCTGAGAAAAAAAACTACTATTATTCTATATGTTGTATTGTTGGTGTTTTTGTTTAGCTGTTTCTGACAATTTTCCTTTCTGTCGCCGTATATTGTAAATTTGATTCTCCATTGCTTAATGGTTTCGTTTTCTTGTTTTACATGGTTACTTTACATCTTTCCATGATGAAAGGTGACGTATTTTACGTGGTTACTTTACATCTTTCCATGATGAAAGGTGACGTATTTTATATGGTTACTTTACATCTTTCCATGATGAAAGGTGACGTATTTTATTAGCTCTTTGTATTGTCTACAATTTCTGTTGATTCACTTCGGTTTCGTGCAACCCCAGGCGACTACCTTTTCATCCCTTTCCACCGCAAAAACATTAAAGTGCAAATGGTCTATTCCGCGTACTGCCTATCAAGCTTCTAACATGCGAATGACGTTATCTCTTATATATCCGGGCTATTCGAGAATTAAAACAAATGATACATAATGTTATTTATACGAGTTTTATGCATCATCTTTTTTCCCTAGAAACGGAATTCCTTCTTTTTTTAGTCAAGCCTACTCACTCATGTTTGCACTCCCATCTTATTAAAACGCGGATTATCTATATCTCAAATTTGACAAAACTATGTGAAAATTTAAAATCACATTATTAAGTATTACTTAATATAATTTATAAAGCAAGGAAGTTAACGTTTTGACAAAAAATTTAATTTGTCATATTGCTGTTTATTCATTGTACTAAGCACTTTTTAGCTCACCTGGCCCGAAGGGCCAAGTGAGCTTTTCTCATCACTTTGCGTCCGTCGTCCGTCGTCCGTCGTCCTGCGTCGTCTGTTAACTTTTACAAAAATCTTCTCCTCTGAAACTACTGGGTCAAATGTAACCAAACTTGGCCACAATCATCATTGGGGTATCTAGTTTAAAAATGTGTCCGGTGACCCGGCCAACTAACCAAGATGGCCGCCATGGCTAGAAATAGAACATAGGGGTAAAATGTAGATTTTGGCTTATATCTCTAAAACCAAAGCATTTAGAGCAAATCTGACAGGGATAAAATTGTTTATCAGGTCAAGATCTATCTGCCCTGAAATTTTCAGATAAATCGGACAACCCGTTGTTGGGTTGCTACCCCTGAATTGGTAATTTTAAGGAAATTTTGCCTTTTTTGGTTATTATCTTGAATATTATTATAGATAGAGATAAACTGTAAACAGCAATAATGTTCAGCAAAGTAAGATCTACAATTAAATCAACTTGACCAAAATGGTCAGTTGACCCCTTAAGGAGTTATTGCCCTTTATAGTCAATTTTTAATCATTTTTCGTAAATTTTGTAATCTTTTACAAAAATCTTCTTCTCTGAAACTACTAAGACAAATTTAACCACACTTGTCCACAATTATCATTAGGGTATCTAGTTTAAAAAATGTGTCCGATGACCCCGCCCGTGAACCAAGATGGCCGACATGGCTAAAAAAATAGTACATAGAGTAAAATGCAGTTTTTGGCTCATATCTCTGAAACCAAAGTATTTAGAGCAAATCTGACGGGATAAAATTGTTCATTAGGTCAAGATCTATCTGCCCTGAAATTTTCAGACCAATCAGGCAACACGTTGTTGGGTTGCTGCCCCATAATTGGTAATTTTAAGAAAATTTTGCAGCTTTTGGTTATCTTGAATATTATTATAGATATAGATAAACTGTAAACAGCAATAAGTCAAAGTAAGATCTACAAATAAGTCAACATGACCAAAATTGTCAATTGACCCCTTAAGGAGTTATTGCCCTTTATAGTAAATTTTTACAATTTTCATAAATTTTGTAATTTTGTAAATTTTACAAAATATTTTCCACTGTATCTACTGCGCCAAGTTCATTATAGATAGAGATAATTGTAAGCAGCAAAATGTTCAGTAAAGTAAGATCTACAAACACATCACCATCACTAAAACACAATTTTGTCATGAATCCATCTGTGTCCTTTGTTTAATATGCACATAGACCAAGGTGAGCGACACAGGCTCTTTAGAGCCTCTAGTTGAGATTAATATCGATTCGCTTATTAGAATTTTGAAACACGACAAAATGATTCAATCGTTTTTAGTTTTGAAAAATCTATTCACATGTTTACTTCAGCATTCATGCATTAGACAAGAACGCGTTCTTCTGCACTACTTGCAGTTGTGTTTTTTTAATCTGTCACATACACAGCATTCAGTCAGGTCCTTTTACTTAGCTAATTTTTATTATCATCTGTATATTTTTTGTAATTGTACTGATCGAGATTTATAGAAGGGAGGGAGTAAAATTGCGTACTGACAAAATTAGTTTAACCCCACCACATGGTTATGCTTCCCTATCCACGGATCTCGACAGTTGTCTTTGTGTATACCTTAATGTGTTTTTTTTTCTGTTGGAGATTTGGTGTTTATCAGATTCTGCCATTCTCCATTAGATGTATTCATTACTTGTCTATTGGAACTTGACGTACGGTACAGTAACGTATCTATTGTCTCTAAATTTCTTGTTGTATTTTTGGGTTGCTGTGTCTTTGACCTTTTTATAGACTTCACAAAATAAACCCCACGAAAACTGGTGGTGAACTGAGTTAGGTGTCCTGGAATTAGTTAAAGCTGCTCTAGTAGTGGCATCTGTTATAAACGATTTTTGCAATTTTTACTTAAATTTGTTACTTCTGCATGATCTTCATACAATATAACACGACCTGTTTTAAATTCGCTGTTGATAAATTAAAGATTTTGGTAAATCTTATTTAATAATATTATTCAGGTTTAATGAAATGTGAGCGAAAATGGTTATTTTTGAAATCTCAGGAAGAGATTTTATATGAATTTATAGGGTTAAATATACTTACCATGAATTTACATTTATATTATATAGAATATGTTTGCCTTCATAACATGTTCTCATCGCAATTAACTAGGTGATTAAAAATACATCCATGAGCTGTACTCACCTACGTCATAATTTACCTGTGTACATACAGTAACTTCAGTTTTGATTCATCGTTTAATTGAATAGTTACAATTGTGTGAACAATAAAACTGAATTTATTCTACGAGCGGTGGTGGATTGTGGTAAGTATATTTAACCCTATATATTCATATTAAATCTCTTCTTCAGATTTCAAAAATAACCATTTTATATGAATTTGGTTAAATATACTTACCATGAATTTACATTTATATTATATAGAATATTCACTGATTACCAAGCAGTGTCTCATCTTTGTGGAGGATAAATTCTCTCACACATGTACAATTTACAACACATAAAAACTATGTCAAAATTGTTAAAAATATAACTACACTAAATTTTGTAAATACTGTAATAAGTAAAACTAAAATTACAAAATTTACATTTATTACACAATAAAGCTATGTTGTATAACTATTAATCTATCAACCAAACTTTATGACAAAACTTTGCAGATTGCACTAATAAAACTATGCAAATATAGCCTTGGATAAATAATCTGCAGAATAGAAATTATTTTATTAAAGCTCCTTCATTATGAGCCAAATATGGTGTAATATTGCAAAAGTAAATGTGCATTTATATTTGATTTGTCATGTGAATAGGTTGTTCTTATTGCTTGTACAAATCAACAAGAACTAATTAAACCTTATCTGATTTAGAAGCATCTTGTCTTTATCATTACAAGTACTTTTCAGCTTTGAAGTATTAGTTTTCTAAACTTATTTGAAAACATTTAGCTTCTCGCTAAATTTTCTTTGTTTTCTCAATAGTTTTAATATAATAACAGAGAACATAATGATTTGTGATCATCTTTTGAAAACCTGATCATTATCAATATCAGCCTTTTCTAATGAATTGTCAGTGAATTATAATCAATTCAAATATACTTTGTAAATCACTTGTGTTCTAAACAGTTCTAACAAAAAACTGTGATAAAGACTCAAACAAAAGTTGTTTCATGATTTTGCTTAATATGGATCAACCTATAGAATTTTTGGAAATAATAGTCTCTTTGTGTACTTATTGTGTAGATGTACTACTCTTACTAAAGTTAAACAGATCTAGAATGAAATTCTTTTTGTCAAGAGAAGTCATGCATTTCACAGTTGACATGAACATTTTCCTATTCGACTAAATTTTAAAATTTGATAAAAAATTCAATGAGAGTGGTAGAACCTTTGAGTACAATGTCTACCAGTCCACCCATGAACAAACATTATCTTTGAAATTCGTACTAGACTACTAGTGTAAAATTAAAGAAATGTACAAATCAGTGGAAATATTTAATAGATAGATACAAGAAGATGTGATATGAGTGCCAATGAGACAACTCTCCATCCAAGTCAAAATTTATAAAAGTAAACCATTATAGGTCATAGTACGGTCTTCAACACGGAGCCTTGGCTCACACCGAAAAGTAAGCTATAAAGGGCCCCAAAAATTACTAGTGTAAAACCATTCAAACGGGAAAACCAACGGTCTAATCTATATAAAAAACGAGAAACGAGAAACATTTATGAACCACATCAACAAACGACAACTACTGAACATCAGATTCCTGACTTAGAACAGGTGCAAACAAATGCAGCGGGTTTAAACGTTTTAATGGTACCAAACCTTCACCCTTTTTCTGAAACAATAGTGTAACATCACAACATAGAAAGACACACTATAAAATATCAACTGAAATAGCTTAACTCAATCAAAGGACATATTAACACCACTGAACATACACTGAACAAATAAATTTGACCTATGATACAATGTAAATACAAAATAAATAAACTAAGGAAGAATAATAAAAGTAACATGTTATATCGGTATGAAATGTTAAACAATTTAAGAAAAACAATATGCTCGAACAAAATATCAGCCATTTGCAATAACTTTAAACACAGGTAAATGAAAATAATTTTGTTGTTAGGTATACGTGTACAGTTACAATAGAGAAAGGAAATATTTTACAAAATAAATAATTTTGATGTTCATAGTACGAAGTGGAAATTTATATTAGTACCAAACACTTATCAAAGCTGGTATATAGACCAGATATAACCCTGATTGTGAAATAATTTCTGAAACAAATAAAAACAATTGTTAAGAGCAACATGTTTTCCAGTTGTTACTCATTAATACTTTTATAGAGCATTTGGATGTGGATCTACATGTACAAGCCAAAATCTTTTGTCCTCAATAAGCCAAAATGAGTGACTGACAGATGATTTTCCCAAACTATGAAATATCTTTCTATTAATGACGTTTTAAAATAACACAGTGGTATTCTGTCTGAAAATGTGAACCTTTAGGAGACAATTTGTTCTGAATTATAAATTCCCATGCACAGTTCCACATTAAAAGAAACAAAAAATATATTGACATATTGAACAACTCTTGAACTGTTGCTCTTGATAATTGTTTTTATTTGTTTCAAAAATTATTTCACAATCAGAAATACATTTTGTACTAACATGCAACTTGTCAATTATAGTTCTCTATTTAAAAAAACAAACGTTTGACGTTATAGAAAACAATTGTACTAACTTGCATTAAGTGTTTTTAATTGTTTCAGAAATGGTTTTACAATCAGAAATACTCATTTCATTTCTCTCTCAGTTCATCTTATCTGAATTCTATACATTCTCATATGGATCCCTGTATACCCACCAAAACACTTTTGGTAGTATTTTTGTGACTTCAACACTGTCATTTGGTTAAACTAAAAATCACTCTGAAGATTTTTGCATTAGTCCAAATTGACATAAGATTTGACAAAACAAAGTAATTGGATTATATATAATCACATCTTTCAAAACAATATTGAATCCAAAATTCAAAGTACTGTTAATAAACACATTTCAATTTTGTCTAGTATATTCTTGCATAAGAGACTAACTCTATGCTAGGTATTTAATATTATTCCTGCAATGCATTAAAAGAATTATGAAATGTTGTTGAACAATTGTCTGATCATTATCAAAATTGAATTGTGAATACCCTCAATTGTGGGGTAAATCACACCCAATCTATTTGAAAAACTGTCCTATATGTAGATAAGTCACAACTTGACTTTGACAAGACTAGGATTTTTGTACTCTTTGTTAATAATAAACAAAAATAAAAATAAACAGTGACATTTTTAAATTTAGATATTCATAAATGTCTTGCACTAACCATGGAATTATTATATTGCATTTTACTTCCATGCACTAACAGACTATTGAATGTTATTTGCTAACTATAAATCAGTCATTTAAATACACTGCTTTTCTTGAGTATTTTGCTCTTAGACAGACTGCTTCTATAGATGCTAAAATTTGAACACAAATTGAAATATATATTTTTATTGGAACAAAGTAGTCAAAAAGATCTCTTCTTTTTTTCTGCGTCTTGTAAAGACTAGCTAAAATGAAGATTATAAAGATATGTATTGGATAGTTCCTTGCTAAATCTTGTAAACTATTTCAATCTTTTACTAATTATATTTAATTCGTGCAAAATCTGTATGATATGCCTTTATTCTAAATTCTCAAAACATAAATAATATACTAATTTTGTTTTATATATCAGTACCTTTTAGTCATATATAGTTCAACTTTCTGATTTAATTCAAACTCAAGGAAAAAACTTGTAGCAGTTAGATTAGCTGTTTCAATGACCATCTCTCATTAAGATTGAAAACAGATCCAATGAATCCGTTATAGCAGTTTTGGCTCTTTAAAGCAGACAGCTAATATTGGAATTGGAAGATATATGTATCATTTTTCAGTGATTCTCATATCAGTGAGGGTAAAATATACCCTAGTCTTATGTTACCACCATTTCGTATACTTAACGCAAAATATCATAAGTACCTATCATATATGTCATATACATTGGCAATGTACACTCTGATATAAATAATCAAAATTCAAAGCCATTTTGTGAATCGAGTCTTTGTGAAATGCACCATAATGGCATCCCCTAAACTCTTCTTAACTGGAGAAACAATCTAATGTTTACTTAAAAAAACATATAAGTATCAGTAATTTCTTTAACATCTGTAGGAGAAAATTTATATGCAAAGAAAAATCTACAGCAATTTCCTGATCAGAGAAAATATTTCAGGTCTCTTAGAATTTTATGTCCTCTAAAAGATCTGGACATAATAATAAATTTTGTGTATTGACATGTTTAAACTACATACACATTTGTAAGTACTAAAAACTCTGTACTGTTTCAGTTCTTGGCCATTTCTAGACACACTTTCAATATATTATAATATGAGTATATAATTGACTGAACTCATCACAATAATCAATGTTCAATCAAAATTAGCTAAGATCAAAATATGTGTTGTAGAAAGCGTGCAACTTGTTAGCATGTTGTTCTAAATACAATAAAGGTAGACCTACGTTCCCTAAATGGAACGATTTCAACAACAATCAGATAGACCAGCATTAAATTACCTATTCTGATTCTAATTAATTTCATTTGTGTTACGTCAACCACTCAAGTTTCTATTTCCAATAATGGTCCCTAAATATCAATGTGCAATAAAATAATAACTGAATTTTAGGTAAGATCAAAATCTGCATTGTAGAATGCATGCAACTTGTAGACCCAAAATCTTGCATGTTGTTCTAGTAACGATAATGATAGACCTACGTTCCCTGGATGAAACGACGTCAACGTTAATCAGATAGACCCGGGGAAAAATCCCTATTCTGATTTTGATTAATATTATTCGTGTTGTATCAACCACTTTCTATTTTCAATAATGGTCTATGCTCCCTAAAAGGAAGGTTAACCAAATCAAAACATAATCTGTTCTGGGAAAATTCCCTATTCTGATTGTAATTCATCTAACTACTTTTAATAGATGGTAACAATAATGGTCTACGCTCCCTCTTCAGAAAGGTTATCCAAATAAACAATCAGATATGGTCAAATATCCTATTATTATTGAAATTTAACCATTTAAAGTTCTAGTGACAATAATAGTCTACGCTCCCTTCAGAAACGTTATCCAAATAAACAATCAGATATGGGCAAATTCCCTATTCTGATTGAAATTTAACCACTTAAGGTTCTAGTGACAATAATGGTCTACGCTCCCATATAGGACGTTATCCACATTAAAATAATCAGATCTGGTCAAAATACCTATTCTGATTGTAATATAGTGTTGTGTTTACTCATCACCGTGAGTCATGTAAATAATCAACTCTTTCCAAACTTTCCACTTGACCCTTTTCGTAGATTTCGGAACCCCTTACGAATTTTTATGCTATTCCCCACATCCATATTTAAAATTTCAAACATCAATTTTCCAATAAGCTCTTTTTGCAATTTCTTTTCATTGAAATATTACTTTAAACATCATTTTACGGTCAAAATTGTACTGTTTTGATACTCATTAATTACGTTTATGGTGATATTCAAATTTCAGCAGATTCTTTAAAAAAAAAGGACAGAGATAATTCTTCTTTTTAGTATTTATCCTTTTTTTCAGTGGATATATTTAGAATAGAATTTTGATAATAGGATTGTCTTGTTAATTGTAACGATAATTTACCAATTTGTATTCACAAAGGTGTGCACAACAGCCAGATTTAGCATGTTGTTTTTGAAAAATCAAATTTCTTGAACAAAAATTGGCTAAGGTTAATTTGTCTGAGAACTTAAGAGCAGAAATCAAATTTCTGAAGTCTGTATTTTTCCTAGAAACTAAAACCAATAATCAATTACTGTTTCAGTTACATTCAAATGATCTTTTTAAATAAAAGTTCAGGATACTAGTAATATAACACATACCGGTTTGTACATATAAATGATACCAAATTCGCTGAATCTATTACAAAGCCTTTGGAGAGCATAATGCTGACCTCTATTAATGTTTAATCATTAAATTGTCCTGTTAGGTTGCTGTTTCATTAAAGATTACCTCACAGCTCCTTTTAGTCATGTTATATACATATTCTAGATAAAAAATCTTACTATTTATATTGCCATCAATAAGAAAATGGGCAATAGAAATCGGATTCTTTAAATGAATATGGTTCTCTTTATTCCTTCCCATTATTGGACAACAAAATAGAAATATAAAAGTTGCTGTGTTATTCGTATATTTACTGTTAATGTAATTTTCTTGTCTCAAACGTAAAAAAACATTGATACCAAATACTAGTATGCAAATGTTTTTGATGAAATTGTAAGTTGTAATTGTGGAATGTACAGTGCTCTTATATAATGACCATTAATTATCATTTTTCAGAAGGCATATAGGACAAAACACTTAATTTTGTCTTTTCTTTAAAACCAGACATGACATAATTACATCGACACGATGATGGTTGTGGCTGTTATTTTTGGCAAAATCGGAATTGATGGATATGAATATATAATTAATTAATACCAAATGAACCAAGGAAATGTGTTGTGGTTGTTAGTGACACAGTAATTAACTAAACCAACAAGAACGAGAATGTAAAAATAAGAAGATGTGGTATGATTGCCAATGAGACAACTCTCCATCAGGAAGCAAATGACATAGAAGTAAACAACTATATATAGGTCACCGCACGGCCTTCAAGAATGAACAGAACCCATACCGCATTTAAAATGTTCCCCAAAGTTTAGGATCTGTTTAGAAATAAACCAACCACAAAATACACACAAAGAGCTGTGATACTGTGAATTTTTAAAAAAGATTGAACATTTTGAAAATTGCCCTTCTATGAAATAAATTTAGGGAAAATTCGCCCTACATCAATGTTATTTGAAGGTATATTAAAATGTTTCTTTCGTTATTCTGCATTGGAATTCTGTATACAGTTTTCTCTTGGACACGTCTTCCTGCATTGTTTATGTCCTTGCTGTACAAAATATGCATTTGCGTATAGCTTGCATCTTATTTCTTGTGAGGCAAACAAGTTGAGTCTTGGCAGTTAAAGCCTCAAAACGGTTCAAAGACCACGATGCGAATATGGGATGGAAGGTTAATAACCAACCGGCATTGCTAAATAGTTTTCAGCATTAAAAAATTTAAAAAAATGTATTTTAGACATGTCTGATTGATTGATAGTTGTTGCCTGGCATCAAGTGACAAATGCTGCATACATATTCAGAACAAGAAAAACAATGATAGTCCAGTAGAAAGGATCGACCAAGATGAGAGTATGAATAACCACTGCAAATGGACATGGATATCATTAGCTTTAGCAGACAAGCGTTCTAGATGAAGGAAAATTGATCATAAATACCTGGCCCGCCAAGTTGGCTCGTTTGGCATGGGACTTACTACATTGTACCTGTAAAACAACTTTGTTACAGAAACCCTAACACGTTAGAAAATATGCCTTTATTCATATGAAGCCGGAATATGCTCACTATATATAAAATAACAACTCTTAATAGCGACCTTAAAAGTCCTCTGTTATCATACCAACTCTTACTAAATAATTTTAGACTGCAATTTTGCCGCCAGATGTCATTTGATATAATCTAATGAATAGCAATGACTGTGTAAATATTATATGCAGTACACGCAGATACATGCATGTTACTACTCAGCAAAGGAAAATACACAACTGTGAAACGAACTCGCCTCGTTAACGTTTAACGTATAGATTTGCATTCAACCGTTATTCTATGTACAAGTGTGAATATTGGCTATTATTTTAGGTTCTGTTTGGTGATAGGGCTCATATACATAATTGGCTTTCAAATTTTGTCTTTGGACGTTCCTGGTGAAAGTAAATCCAGAAAAGAGGTTCAGACGCATACAATTTATATAGTGTTGTTTTCATTTTTTAACATTGCATGTTGAATCAATGTTATCTTTAAATTTTAGTTGTTTGGGAATGATCGTTTAAATGTAGTGTGAAGTAGAAGTACATCAAATCAAATGAAATGTGATTCGTATTTAGTGTCACTCTTCTTTACGTCTGACGGTTTTACATCTATTATAGATGAAGTTATTAGATTTTTTATGCTCCCATTTGTTAGAAGCATATTTTTAGATAAGGCAATTTCTGAGAAAAAAAACTACTATTATTCTATATGTTGTATTGTTGGTGTTTTTGTTTAGCTGTTTCTGACAATTTTCCTTTCTGTCGCTGTATATTGTAAATTTGATTCTCCATTGCTTAATGGTTTCTTTTTCTTGTTTTACATGGTTACTTTACATCTTTCCATGATGAAAGGTGACGTATTTTATATGGAATTAAGTCATAAGTTATCTTTAGCTCTTTGTATTGTCTACAATTTCTGTTGATTCACTTCGGTTTCGTGCAACCCCAGGCGACTACCTTTTCATCCCTATCCACCGCAAAAACTTTTAAGTGCAGATGATCTATTCCGCGTACTGTCTATCAAGCTTCTAACATGCGAATGATGTTATCTCTTATATATCCGGGCTATTCGAGAATTCAAACAAATGATACATAATGTTATTTATACGAGTTTTATACATCATCTTTGTTCCCTAGAAACGAAATTCCTTCTTCTTTTTAGTCAAGCCTACTCACTCGTTTGCACTCCCATCTTATTAAAAACGCGGAATATCTATATCTCTATTATCCGTGACAAAACTATTTTTTTTATCATCGTTGCAATAAGTTTATGACCAATTTCCACTGAATTTGTTGGACCCACGAGGTCAAAATCTCGAATTTGACAAAACTATGTGAAAATTTAAAATCACATTATTAAGTATTACTTAATATAATTTATAAAGCAAGGAAGTTAAAGTTTTGACAAAGAATTTAATTTGTCATATTGCTGTTAAATCATTGTACTAAGCACTTTTTGAGATTAATATCGATTCGCTTATTAGAATTTTGAAACACGATCAAATGATTCAATCGTTTTAAGTTTTGAAAAATCTGTTTGCATATTTACTTCAGCATTCATGCATTAGACAAGAACGCGTCCTTCTGCACAAGAGTAACTGTGAGAAATTTCTACTTGCAGTTGTGTTTTTATAATCTGTCACATACAAAGCATTCAGTCAAGTACTTTTTTCTTAGCTAATTTTTATTATCATCTGTATATTTTTTGTAATTGTACTGATCGAGATTTATAAAAGGAAGGGAGTAAAATTGCTCACTGACAAAATTAGTTTAACCCTACCACATGGTTATGCTGTCCCTATCCACGGATCTCGACAGTTGTCTTTGTATATACCTTAATGTGTTTTTTTTCTGTTGAGATTTGGTGTTTATCAGATTTTGCCATTCTCCATTAGATGTATTCACCACTTGTCTATTGGAACTTGACGTACGGTACAGTAACGTATCTATTGTCTCTAAATTTCTTGTTGTTGTGTTTTTGGGTTGCTGTGTCTTTAACCTTTTTATAGACTTCACAACATAAACCTCACGAAAACTGGTGGTGAACTGAGTTAGGTGTCCTGGAATTAGTTAAAGCTGCTCTAGTAGTGGCATCTGTTATAAACGATTTTTGCAATTTTTACTTGAATTTGTTCCTTCTGCATGATCTTCATACAATATAACACGAACTGTTTTAAATTCGCTGTTCATAAATTACAGATTTTGGTAAATCTTATTTAATAATATTATTCAGGTTTAATGAAATGTGAGCGAAAATGGTTATTTTTGAAATCTCAAGAAGAGATTTTATATGAATTTATAGGGTTAAATATACTTACCATGAATTTACATTTATATTATATAGAATATGTTTGCCTTCATAACATGTTCTCATCGCAATTAACTAGGTGATTAAAAATACATCCATGAGATGTAATCACCTACGTCATAATTGACCTGTGTACATACAGTAACTTCAGTTTTAATTCATCGTTTAATTGAATAATTAAAATTGTGTAAACAAAAAAACTGAATTTATTCTACGGGCGGTGGTGGATTGTGGTAAGTATATTTAACCCTATAAATTCATATAAAATCTCTTCTTGAGATTTCAAAAATAACCATTTTATATGAATTTGGTTAAATATACTTACCATGAATTTACATCTATATTATATAGAATATTCACTGATTACCGAGCAGTGTCTCATCTTGGTGGAGGATACACATAGTATATTCTACAATTTACAACATATGAAAACTATGTCAAAATTCCACTAAATTTTGTAAATACTGTAATTAGAAAAACTAAAATTACAAAATTTACATTTATTACACAATAAAGCTATGTTGTATGACTATTATTCTATCAACCAATCTTTATGACAAAACCTTGCAAATTGCATAAATAAAACTATGCAAATATAGCCTTGGATAAATAGTCTGCAGAATAGAAATTAATTTATTAAAGCTACTTCATTATGAGCCAAATGTGTTGTAATATTGCAACAGTAAATGTGCATTTATATTTAATTTGTCATGTGAATAGGTTGTTCTTATTGCTTGTACAAATCTACAAGAACTAATCAAACCTTATCTGATTTAGAAGCATCTTGCCTTTATCATTACAATTACTTTTCAACTTTGAAGTATTAGTTTTCTAAACGTATTTGAAAACATTTAGCTTCTCGCTAAATTTTCTTTGTTTTCTCTATAGTTTTAATATAATAACAAAGAATATAACGATTGGTGATCATCTTTTGAAAACCTGATCATTATCAATATCTTTCAAAATACAGCCTTTTCTGCTGAATTGTTAATGAATTATAATCAATTCAAATATACTTTGTAAATCACTTGTGTTCTAAACAGTTCTAACAAAAAACTGTAATAAAGAGTCAAACAAAAGTTGTTTCATGATTTTGCTAAATATGGATCAACCTATAGAATTTTTGGAAATAATAGTCTCTTTGTGTACTTATTCTTCTAGATGTACTACTCTTACTAAAGTTAAACAGATCTAGAATGAAATTCTTTTTGTCAAGAGAAGTCATGCATTTCACAGTTGACATGAAAATTTTCCGATTCGACTAAATTTTAAAGTTCGATAACAAATTCAATGAGAGTAGTAGAACCTTTGAATATAATGTCTACCAGTCCAGCCATGAACAAAACTTATCTTTGAAATTCGTACTAGACTACTAGTGTAAAATTTAAGAAATGTACAAATCAGTGGAAATATTTAAGTATACATGTTTTCCAGTTGTTACTCATTAATACTTTTATAGAGCATTTGGATGTTGATCTACATGTACAAGCCAAAATCTTTTGTCCTCAATAAGCCAAAGAGAGTGACTGACAGATGATTTTCCCAAACTATGAAAAATCTTTCTATTAATGATGTTTTAAAATAACACAATGGTATTCTGGCTAAAAATGTGAACCTTTAGGAGACAATTTGTTCTGAATTATAAATTGCCACGCACAGTTCCACATTAAAAGAAACAAAAAATTGACATATTGAACAACTCTTGAACTGTTGCTTTTGACAACTCAAATTATTTGTTTCAGAAATTATTTCACATTCAGAAATACATTTTGTACTAACATGCAACTTGTCAATTATAGTTCTCTATTTAAAGAAAACAAACGTTTGACGTTATAGAAAACAATTGTACTAACTTGCATTAAGTGTTTTTAATTGTTTCAGAAATGGTTTTACAATCAGAAATACTCATTTCATTTCTCTCTCAGTTCATCTTATCTGAATTCTATACATTCTCATATGTTTCCCTGTATACCCACCAAAATACTTTTGGTAGTATTTTTGTGACTTCAACACTGTCATTTGGTTAAACTAAAAATTACTCTGAAGATTTTTGCGTTTGTCCAAATTGACCTAAGATTTGACAAAACAAAGTAATTGGATTGTATATAATCACATCTTTCAATACAATATTGAATCCAAAATTCAAAGTACTGTTAACAAACACATTTCAATTTTGTCTAGTATATTCTTGCATAAGAGACTGACTCTATGTTTTTATTTGTTTCAGAAACACTTTTGGTAGTATTTTTGTGACTTCAACACTGTCATTTGGTTAAACTAAAAATCACTCTGAAGATTTTTGCATTTGTCCAAATTGACATAAAATTTGACAAAACAAAGTAATTGGATTGTATATAATCACATCTTTTTATACAATATTGAATCCAAAATTCAAAGTACTGTTAACAAACACATTTCAATTTTGTCTAGTATATTCTTGCATAAGAGACTGACTCTATGCTAGGTATTTAATATTATTCCTGCAATGCATTAAAAGAATTATAAAATGTTGTTGAACAATTGTCTGATCATTATGAAAACTGATTTGTAAATATCCTCAATTGTGGGGTAAATCACACCCAATCTGTTTGAAAAACTATCTATATGTAGATAAGTCAGAACTTGACTTTGACAAGGCTAGGCTTTTTTTACTCTTTGTTAATAATAAACAAAAATGAAAATAAACAGTGACCTTTTTAAATTTAGATATTCATAAATGTCTTGCACTAACCATGGAATTATTATATTGCATTTTACTTCCATGCACTAGCAGACTATTGAATGTTCTTGTGTATTTTGCTCTTAGACAAACTGCTTCTACAGATGCTAAAATTTAAACACAAATTGAAATATATATTTTTATTGGAACAATGTAGTCAAAAAGACCTCTTCTTTTTCTGCGTCTTGTAAAGACTAGCTAAAGTAAGAATATAAAGATATGTATTGGATAGTTCCTTGCTAAATCTTGTAAACTACTTCAATCTCCACGTCCATGGCATGTCTAGAATTTTTAATGAATCTTGCATCACCAATACTTTTTCTGTATTCATTTTCTAATCTTTTACTAATTATATTTAAGTCGTGCAAAATCTGTATGATATGCCTTTATTCTAAATTCTCAAAACATAAATAGTATACTAATTTTGTTTTTATATATCAGTACCTTTGACTCATATATAGTTTCTAATTCAATACAAACTCAAGGAAAAAACTTGTAGCAGTTACATTAGCTGTTTCAACGACCATCTCTCATTAAGATTGAAAACAGATCCAATGAATCCGTTATAGCAGTTTTGGCTCTTTAAAGCAGACAGCTTATATTGGAATTGGAAGATGTATGTATTATTTGTCAGTGATTCTCATATCAGTGAGGGTAAAATATACCCTAGTCTTATGTTACCGCCATTTAGTGTACATAACGCAAAATATCATAAGTACATTTCATATATGTCATATACATTGGCAATGTACACTCTGATTTAAGTAATCAAAATTGAAAGCCATTTTGTGAATCGAGTCTTTGTGAAATGCACCATAATGGCATCCCCTAAACTCTTCTTAACCGGAGAAACAAATTAATGTTTACTTAAAAAAACATATAAAAGTTTTTGTTTCATTAATGCAGACAAACAACCAATTGGTCATAGCAGTACATACTGATAATATCAATGTTCTTCTCTTCAGTAATAAACTGACCTTGAAAATAAAAAAAATGATAATATGATATGAGTTGTCGCAAGTTATCAACAGGTTTTAGAACTGTGTTCTAGTCTCATTGTCTCAGCATATCAGTAATTTCTTAAACATCTGTAGGAGAAAATTTATATGCAAAGAAAAATCTACAGCAATTTCCTGCTCAGAGAAAATATTTCAGGTCTCTTAGAATTTTCTGTCCTCTAAAAGATCTGGACATAATAATAAATTTTGTGTATTGACATGTTTAAACTGCATACACGTTTGTAAGTACTAAAAAAACTCTGTACTGTTTCAGTTCTTGGCCATTTCTAGACACACTTTCAATATATTATCAATATGAGTATATAATTGACTGAACTCATCACAATAATCAATGTTCAACCAAAATTAGCCAAGATCAAAATATGTGTTATAGAAAGCGTGCAACTTGTTAGCTTGTTGTTCTAGATACAATAAAGGTAGACCTACGTTCCCTAGATGGAACGATGTCAACAACAATCAAATAGACCATGATTAAATTCCCTATTCTGATTCTAATTAATTTTATTTGTGTTACGTCAACCACTCAAGTTTCTATTTCCAATAATGGTCTCTAAATATCAATGTGCAATAAAATAATAACTGATTTTAGGTAAGATCAAAATCTGTATTGTAGAATGCATGCAACTTGTAGACCCAAAATCTTGCATGTTGTTCTAGTAACGATAATGATAGACATACGTTCCCTGGATGAAACGACGTCAACGTTAATCAGATAGACCCGGGCAAAAATCCCTATTCTAATTTTGATTAATTCTATTTGTGTTGTATCAACCACTTTCTATTTTCAATAATGGTCTATGCTCCCTAAAAGGAAGGTTAACCAAATTAAAACATAATCTGTTCTGGGCAAATTCCATATTTTCATTGTAATTCATCTAACTACTTTTAATAGTAGTAACAATAATGGTCTACGCTCCCTCTTCAGAAAGGTTATCCAAATAAACAATCAGATATGGGCAAATTTCCTATTCTGATTGAAATTAAACCACTTAAGGTTCTAGTGACAATAATGGTCTACGCTCCCTTCAGAAACGTTATCCAAATAAACAATCAGATATGGGCAAATTCCCTATTCTGATTGAAATTTAACCACTTAAGGTTCTAGTGACAATAATGGTCTACGCTCCCATATAGGACGTTATCCACATTAAAATAATCAGATCTGGTCAAAATACCTTTTTATGCTATTCCCCACATCCATATTTAAAATTTCAAACATCCATTTTCCCATAAACTCTATTTGCCATTTCTATTCATTGAAATATCACTTTAAACATCATTTTACGGTCAAAATTGTACTGTTTTGATACTCATTAATTATGTTTAAGGTGATATTCAAATTTCAGCAGATTCTTAAAAAAAAGGACAGAGATAATTATTCTTTTTAGTGTTTATCCTTTTTTTCAGTGGATATATTTAGAATAGAATTTTGATAATAGGATTTTCTTGTTAATTGTAACGATAATTTACCAATTTGTATTCACAAAGGTGTGCACAACAGCCAGATTTAGCATGTTGTTTTTGAAAAATCAAATTTCTTGAACAAAAATTGGCTAAGGTTAATTTGTCTGAGAACTTAAGAGCAGAAATCAAATTTCTGAAATCTGTATTTTTCCTAGAAACTAAAACCAATAGTTAATAACTGTTTCAGTTACATGCAAATGATCTTTTTAAAAGTTAAGGATACTAGTAATAAAACACACACCAGTTCGTACATATAAATGATACCAAACTCGCTGAATCTATTACAAAGCCTTTGGAGAGCATAATGCTGACCTCTATTGATGTCTATTCATTAAACTGTGCTGTTATGTTGCTGTTTCATTAAAGATTACCTGACAGCTCCTTTTAGTCATGTTATATACATATTCTAGATAAAAATCTTACTATTTATATTGCCATCAATTAGGAAATAGGCAATAGAAATCGGATTCTTTAAATGAATATGGTTCTCTTTATTCCTTCCCATTATTGGACAACAAAACAGAAATATAAAAGTTGCTCTGTTATTCGTATATTGACTGTTAATGTAATTTTCTTGTCTCAAACGCAAAAAACATTGATACCAAATACTAATATGCAAATGTTTTTGATGAAATTGTAAGTTGTAATTGTGGAATGTAAAGTACTCTTATATAATGACCATTAATTATCATTTTTCAGTTTGGCATATAGGACAAAACACTTAATTTTGTCTTTTCTTTAAAACCAGACATGACATATTTACATTGAAACGATGATGGTAGTGGCTGTTATTTTTGGCAAAATGAGAATAAATGGATATGAATATATAATTAACTATTAACATATGAACCAAGGAAATGTGTTGTGGTTGTTAGTGACACAGTAATTAACTAAATCAACAAGAACGAGAATGTAAAAATAAGAAGATATGGTATGATTGCCAATGAGACAACTCTCCACCAGGAAGCAGATGACATAGAAGTAAACAACTATATATAGGTCACCGCACGGCCTTCAAGAATGAACAAAACCCATACCGCATTTAAAATGTTCCCCAAAGTTAAGGATCTGTTTAGAAATAAACCAACCACAAAATACACATATAGAGCTGTGATACTGTGAATTTGAATAAAGATTGAACGACATTTTGAAAATTGCCCTTCTATGAAATAAATTTAGGGAAAATTCGCCCTACATCAATGTAATTTGAAGGTATATTAAAATGTTTCTTTCGTTATTCTGCATTGGAATTCTGTATACAGTTTTCTCTTGGCATTATACACGTCTTCCTGCATTGTTTATGTCCTTGCTGTACACAATCTGCAGTTGCGTATAGCTTGCATCTTATTTCTTGTGAGGCAAACGAGTTGAGTCTTGGCAGTTAAAGCCTCAACACGGTTCAAAGACCACGATGCGAATATGGGATGGAAGTTTAATAACCAACCGGCATTGCGAAATAGTTTTCAGCATTTAAAAATTTAAAAATGTATTTTATACAAGTCTGATTGACTGATAGTTGTTGCCTGGCATCAAGTGACAAATGCTGCATACATATTCAGAACAAGAAAAACAATGATAGTCCAGTAGAAAGGATCGACCAAGATGAGAGTATGAGTAACCACTGCAAATGAACATGGAGATATTAGCTTTAGCAGACAAGCGTTCTAGATGAAGGAAAATTGATCATAAATACCTGGCCCGCCAAGTTGGCGCGTTTGGCATGGGACTTACTACATTGTACTTGTAAAACAACTTTTTTTGTTACAGAAACCCTAACACGTCAGAAAATATGCCTTTATTCATATGAAGCCGGAATATTCTCCCTGTATATAAAATAACAACTCCTGATAGCGACCTTAAAAGTCCTCTGTTATCATACCAACTCTTACTAAATAATTTTGAGACCGCAATTTTGCCGCCAGATGTCATTTGATATAATCTAATGAATAGCAATGACTGTGAAACGTAAATTTTATATGCAGTACACGCAGATACATGCATGTTACTACTCAGCAAAGGAAAATACACAACTGTGAAATGAACTCGCCACGTTTAACGTATAGATTTGCATTCAACCGTTACTCTATGTACAAGTGTGAATATTGGCTTCTGTTTGGTGATAGAGCTCTTCAACTATTTCAGTTCTTATAGATAAACGGCTTTCAAATTTTTGTCTTTGGACGTTCCTGGTGAAAGTAAATCCAGAAAAGAGGTTCAGACGCATACAATTTATATAGTGTTGTTTTCTTTTTTTAACATTGCATGTTGAATCAATGTTATCTTTAAATTTTAGTTGTTTGGGAATGATCGTTTAAATGTAGTGTGAAGTAGAAGTACATCAAATCAAATGAAATATGATTCGTTTTTAGTGTCACTTTTATTTACGTCTGACGGTTTTACATCTATTATAGATGAAGTTATAGATTTTTTATGCTCCCATTTGTTAGAAGCATATTTTTAGATAAGGCAATTTCTGAGAAAAAAAAATACTATTATTCTGTATGTTGTATTGTTGGTGTTTTTGTTTAGTTGTTTTCTGATAATTTTCCTTTCTGTCACCGTATATTGTAAATTTGATTCTCCATTGCTTAATGATTTCGTTTTCTTGTTTTACATGGTTACTTTACATCTTTCCATGATGATAGGTGACGTATTTTATATGGAATTAAGTCATAAGTTATCTTTAGCTCTTTGTATTGTCTACAATTTCTGTTGATTCACTTCGGTTTCGTGCAACCCCAGGCGACTACCTTTTCATCCCTATCCACCGCAAAAACTTTAAAGTGCGTACTGTCTATCAAGCTTCTAACATGCGAATGACACTATCTCTTATATATCCGGGCTATTCGAGAATTCAAACGAATGATACATAGCGTTATTCATACGAGTTTTATACATCATCTTTGTTCCTAGAAGCTTTTTAGTCAAGCCTACTCACTCATGTTTGCACTTCCATCTGTTTAAAACGCGTAATATCTATATCTCTATTATCCGTGACAAAACTATTTTTTATCATCGTTGCAATAGGTTTTAATGACCAATTTCCACTGAATTTGTTGGACCCACAAGGTCAAAATCTCAAATTTGACAAAACTATGTGTAAATTTAAAATCATATCATTAAGTATTACTTAATATAATTTATAAGGCAAAGAAGTTAACGTTTGACAAAGAATTTAATTGTCATATTGCTGTTAAATCATTGTACTAAATTAAGCACTTTTTGAGATTAATATCGATTCTCTTATTAGAATTTTGAAACACGACAAAATGATATTCAATCGTTTTTAGTTTTGAAAAGTCTGTTCACATGTTTACTTCAGCATTCATGCATTAGACAAGAACGCGTTCTTCTGCACTAGTAACTGTGAGAAATTTCTACTTGCAGTTGTGTTTTTATAATCTATCACTTACACAGCATTCAGTCAAGTCTTTTTTTATTAGCTAATTTTTATTAAGCGTTCATCTGTATATTTTTTGTAATTGTACGGATCGAGATTGATAAAAGAGAGGGAGTAAAATTGCGTACTGACAAAATTAGTTTAACCCTACCACATGGTTATGCTGTCCCTATCCACGGATCTCGACAGTTGTCTTTGTATATACCTTAATGTGTTTTTTTTTTCTGTTGGAGATTTGGTGTTTATCAGATTTTGCCATTCTCCATTAGATGTATTCACTACTCTATTGGAACTTGACGTACGGTACAGTAACGTATCTATTGTCTTTAAATTTCTTCTTGTTGTGTTTTTAGGTTGCTGTGTCTTTGACCTTTTTATAGACTTCACAACATAAACCTCACGAAAACTAGTGGTGAACTGAGTTAGGTGTCCTGGAATTAGTTATAGCTGCTCTAGTAGTGGCATCTGTTATAAACGAATTTTGCAATTTTTACTTGAATTTGTTCCTTCTGCATGATCTTCATACAATATAACACATGCTTTAAATTCGCTGTTGATAAATTACAGATTTTGGTAAATCTTATTTAATAAGATTATTCAGGTTTAATGAAATGTGAGCGAAAATGTAAGTATTACATGATTTGTACTGCAGCTTTTGATTGATAGATTTCTTCAGTCTTTTCTGAAATCGTTGGCCTACATGTATATAAGCAGCATTTATCGTTGTGTGGGTCAATACAGTGTACTCTGTATTAGAAAAATTAATTTTTCCGTCAACCAATTAATTTTTGTATAATTTTACAAGCCTTTCTAGATTGAAGGATTCAATAAATCATGCACATATGCACTACTACTTAACGTTTAACATTACTTAAATTTAAAAGAAGAAAATAACTAAAAATACACGCATGCGTGAAGCTCTTAGACAAAAATTAGCAGTATAAATGCCAAAATGTCGACAGGAATTAATAATAGTTAGAAGAAAGAAATGCCATAAAAATAAATTGTAGAATATTTAATATATATTAAGGTAGAGAGTTTGAAATTTTGACGTTTTCTGATTACAAGAAATTAGAGAAAAGGTTAATTTTTACATACTGTTTTCTTGAATGAAATAACAACGATTGTTTCTTGAATAGCTAAGGGCATTTCCACAGATGAATCTCCCCCTGGACCGAATGAAGTCCAGAAGATCATGCATATAGTCCTCTCTACACCATAGAGAAATTACAACTCTTTTTAAATTTTGTTTTATTACACACTTTTTCAATTTTTTTATATTGATCTTAAAGAAAGTAAAGAGATCTTACTTTTCTATAAATGTAACTTGACATTTACCATTTACACTGCACAGAAATTGAATGCACAATCAAATTTTGATTTGTTGCTGTAATTTGAAGAACTATCCTTGGCATAAAAGTTTGTTATTTCATTTCCTTGACAGTTTACAACGAAGTTTTTTTAAATAGGTAATTATGTCATATAATATTATCCATGCAATACAACCTATAATTATTTGCAATACAAAAAATATCAACGCATCGCAAGAATTTAATGATAGTTTCTTCGTTAGAAAACAAAACCACATTCCTGCTTTATACCAAACAAGAACATGGCTGTTTTCTTAATAAGGAATGATGACATTTGACTTCATGTTGTAGTATTTACTTTTCCACAGTGGTAGTAAAGTCCCATATTACTGATGCAAATAAATGTTTAACTTCGGCTTATGTATCCCTAGGAAATGTATTGCTTTTTTTTTTCAATCAATACATCGTATATATTTTGACTCGTTTACTATACTTATTTTCCTGTTTGGTTATGACAATATCACTTTAATTACTAACTGACGATGTAAATAATATAGACACGAATTTGTTGAGGGATGAAATGAAATGGTAATGAATGTCTAATTTAGCTTAAAATAGACGTATTTCAATAAAGTTAATTACAAGTAACAAAACAGTTATAGCAGTAACAATTCCGTGATTAACCTTTGACATAGTTCTAGTTCTTGTAAACTTCGTTTATTACCTTGTATTGACAATCAACTGAGGCAATGTTTAACATGCCATTTTGTCGACCTATAAAACCTGATTTAGTATCTTATTATTAGTTTGTTAGAAGTGTAGGTTTGCTGCGTTTAGATATATGATCATTGAACATGCATTAAACAAACAATCAGTCTTTTGCATCTGTAAAAGCTAGTAATTTCACTTAGAAAGTTGCAGACGTCAGTTTTCTAAAATTGATAACTTTATGACGCTTGGATTTACTTAAACACATGGTAGATGCCAATAAATTTATAAGTATGGATTGTTTAACTTTTGTTCTGGCTTATCTTTCCCAAAAGGATACTTTCTTCCTTTATTTTTAATGTTTGATCAGAATGTTATCATCATATAAAATGTAAAATATCTATGATATCCAACTAATGGTTGGGGAGGTACTTGTTCAATCCCTTTAAATCTTGATCAAGAAAAAAGGCACATAAAAGAGCGTAAGATAAAATTCAGTTAATTAATAGAACATAACTCTATATAGGTTGGTTTCCTCCGTAAAATATTAAGTATGCCTTCGGCATATACAAGTATTAATATCTTCGAACTTGTAAAATACCGGATGGGTGCCAGGCTAAACTCTATAATACTGGTAGTTGTTTTTTTATTTGTCGTTTCGGGGCCTTTGATGGGTGCCTATACGGTATGGGTTTTGCTCATTGTTAAAGGCCGTGCGGTGACCTGTGGTTGCTAGCTTCCATGTCATTTGGTATCTGGTGGAGAATCATACAACATCTTCTTATATTTGTCTCTGTGGTGGAGAATCATACCACATCTTCTTATATTTGTCTCTGGTGGAGAATCATACCACATCTTCTTATATTTGTCTCTGGTGGAGAATCATACCACATCTTCTTATATTTGTCTCTGGTGGAGAATCATACCACATCTTCTTATATTTGTCTCTGGTGGAGAATCATACCACATCTTCTTATATTTGCCTCTGGTGGAGAATCATACCACATCTTCTTATATTTGTCTCTGGTGGAGAATCATACCACATCTTCTTATATTTGTCTCTGGTGGAGAATCATACCACATCTTCTTATATTTGTCTCTGGTGGAGAATCATACCACATCTTCTTATATTTGTCTCTGGTGGAGAATCATACCACATCTTCTTATATTTATATGGAAACAAAGGTAAAAGTTAACAAATAAAATCGTATGAAAGAATTCTGACTGTACTAAAAGCATACTCAACTAGGTCTGCATGGCTGCTTTTAAAAAAAATGAGGTCAGATTTCTGACTGCTTTATATGATATGATATTGTGAATAGTCGGTAATAATGATCACTGAAATGTGGGTTATACATATAAGATGAAAACGTGAGATGGCTATTCGGTCAGCGAACATTTATTCCATATATTTCATTAAAAAAGGCAAACAACTGGAAGTAACTTGATGATTAAATATATAGGAAAGTAACTGACAAATAGAAAATGATATTGTGTAAAAGAATGCGTGGGAAGATATTGTCAGAACAGACTAATTAAGAAAACGCAGAAGTTTGCTTAACTTGTTTAGAAACCTGCAGAATTATGATCTTTAGTTTTTGTTTTATAAATGTGCATTATTTGTGTATTAAACTTTTTGCCATACCAAACTATAAAAAATGTATATATGTCGGTTGTCATCTTCTTGTTTGAACCAGATACATGTATAGTATACAAGTATATACGTCTCTGTTTGAGCGTTGCGTGGCGATTCTTTAAAGTGACATGTTACCCTGCATTAAAATCATTACTATGGATTCATTATTTTCGTGGGTGCCAATTTTTGTGGATAAAGAAAAAATGATTTTTTCGTGTTTTTAAGACAATTTCTGCATACCAGCCCGTAGAAAATATGTATTTTGTTGAACACTAAAATTCGTGGTTAACTAATTAAAAAAAATGAGTATCCAACAAATAACAGTGAATCCACAATATAACTGTGAAAGTACCTATCTTTCTAAAGGTGAACACAATTTCGAATTAACAACACCTAGGCCTTATCTATGACATTATCTTAGGTTTAAGGGGCCTCGGTGGCCGAGTGGTCTAAGTAGTTACTACTGTAATCACTAGCCAGTCAACACTGAGGTTGTGAGTTCGAACCCCGCTCGTGCGGGTGCACTCGACTCCAATCTTAATTGACTAGGATTGTCAGTTTTCCTATCGAAGGTCGACGGTTTTCTCCAGGCACTCCGGCTTCCGCCACCAAAAAAAACTGGCCGCCACGAAATAGCCCAAAAGCGGTGCTAAAAAGTGGCGTTAAAACACCATAAATCAAAAATCAAATATCTTAGGTTAATAAGTTATATTGCCAATGACTCGGTGCTGCTTCTAGTGGACTATAAGTCCTTGGACCATCAATCAAGTAGTCAGCAGTTAGCTATTGCTACAATTTAATTGGTACATATGATAATGAAATAAACTTTCAATTTTTAAATTTTAATTGAACTAAAACTCGGTTTGCAAATACCTCGAGCGATATTGACCATAGACAATATGGTTGTTCTGTCTGTCACATTATCTTACCTACTATACATTTCTACGAATATCATTGGTTAAAAGCAAACACGTGGAGATTCTGTATATTTAATATTGGGTTAGTGGGCGTGTTTTATTTTAATATTGGGTTAGTAGCAGTGTTACGTCCCTTTGTAAAAACAACATGACGTTGAAGAAAAATCTGAAACGTTTCGTCCAAACAACAATTGAAGAAATTGATGATGAACGCCTGAAAATAAATGCAGAAAACACATTAAAGCTAACAAGTGGATATTGTTGGCATTTGTTTTTGCATACACCAATGGAAGTATAGCCGTTCTTAATATTGAATACTTGATCACTTTGGTAGGCCACTAGTCTAAATGCCACATGTTAAGATAGTCGGTAAGATAAATTCGTTACACAGTGTGCTAGTGACCTAATACGATACTATATGAGGTCAGTAAATTCCAAATAGAATTCGAGCTTCGCTCTTACCCCATATGGAATTTACTGACCCTATTTATATATATATATATCGAACTAGGTCACTAGAACACTGTGTTACTAGTGTTATGTAAGTTATACTGAAATTTTCATGATTAACGAGTATCCGTTTTTCTCTCGTAAGAATATGTGTGAGCTTGATTGCTGATACTCACAAACGTTCTATATTTTTAGCCCTCTAACAATTGGAATTGAGAGAATCTAATAAAAAAAAATTATCAAGAAAAATATGTCGTGCTCTCAAATATTGATATTGATTGCTGTATGCTTAACGTCCAATGGCAAATATTGCATGCATATAAACGACGATAGATATTGTAAAAATTATATTACATGTGTGTTTCATTAGAATCTGTACTTTTAATTGACTGAAAGCATTCCAATATCAAATTGTATTTCTCAATAAAATTCAACTTCCATGACAGCACGTGCTTCTAATAACAACTTCACAACTATGCATAGGAAAACGAACGAAAAATAAGCTATACGTCGTAATTCATGGTTGTAGCATAAAAATATAATAATTGCAGCCCAATATAAATTACAAAAAGAAGCATTCAATTCCTAAATAAAGCTCGCATTTGTTATTGTCTATAGTTTTCAGATGATCAATTGTTTTGTGGGAGTGTCACTTTATCTTTATTTCAATCGTATTCGCATTAATATAAAATTGACAGAATGTCCTAATAACTTTCTTGTTCATTTCGACTATCCCTTGGAAATAAACAGAATAAGACTGATATATATCCGTCATTTATTTTTCAATGTAATTTTGAACTGTAACGTTTTCCTAATCGATTGCAAACACTGTTTTGTCTATGAATGCTGATTAATTCTGAGCTTCCTTCCTAACTGTATGTTGATGTATTTTGATTTGTATAAACCGGAAAGACAGCTATTGACCATCCTTTATTTTATAGAATGGTTGCTATTAAACCCACACATTAAACAATCAAGGTAATGCTACTCATACATTTCATAATTATGACAGAAGACACTTTGGAATAGAATAGCTTAGACTCTGAATTAACGAATTTATATGATATATCTGAAAGCTTGATAAAACATCCAAGCACAGAACTTTTCGTTTAGGTTTCAAAATGTTTAAAGACAATTAAGTTGACTTAATTTGCCTTCGACCACTTATACGGCAATTTCTTTCAGCAACGTGAAATGTTCAGTGCATACATCCTCAAATAGTCAAGAGTTTTCTTTGGAATGATTTATTTTAAAGATAAACACTGAAAAATCAAAAAGAAAGTATAAGACGAAAAACTTTAAAACCCTACAGAAAAAAAAACAAAAAAAAACATGCTTGACCTATAATGGTTTACTTTTATAAATTTTTACTTGGATGGAGAGTTGTCTCATTGGCACTCATACCACATCTTCTTATATCTATTTATATGATAATCTGACATTCAAGCTACATTCAAACTAGGTTGGTATCACATGTCGCAAAAAAAAATATTCTAATTGATTTGGAAAAAAGTAAAGTTTTATTTACCATTTTTTCGAAATTTGGAAGAAAAAGAAATTTAAAAAAAAGGATAACGATTGGAATTTTTTACATAAGGGAACACTGAGAAAGAAAAGTATACAGTATAAAATAAGGAGATGTTGTAAGTTTGCCAATGAGACCTACAAGAGTCGATCTACGTGGATTTAGGCAACAATAATAATAGGACCTTGAACAAATACAGATAGATACAAATACAAATAATTCGCATAAGGTAGTGTGTAGCCTTTTGTGTATTCTTTTAAAAAAGCACTGCATTATTTCGTTGTCTTAGTGCACAGGGTGTATCGAGAAATAATAATCATGTTAAAAAACACATGTTTTTTCTGACATATTCCGCCATTTGATAATACAAAATAATTTTAATTTTACAGATTTTGAAATTTAATTGTATTTATCACCTTCACGATCCGATACCAGATCATTCGCGATGATTTGCCTCGATATACCGAATGACACTCGTGTCAACAGTACAAACGAGGACCTATTGTTTTTACGTACATTTTTTGCACTTGTTGATTTACATTCTTAGAACTTGTTGACTCATAAATTCTTTTAAAGTTTGCTTGATTAATGCAAACTTGTTGGATAAGATTGTTTTATGGTATCAAATAACAGTATAATTTGATAAATTGTTGAGACAAATACTCTGTTGCATGAAATCAAAGCATCCAAAGTATACATAAAATCATCGAAAATTTAATAAAGATTGTAACAGTGTAATTTCAAAGTCGGTAATTGAATTAACTTTATAATATGAATAATCTGACATTTTCGAGATGCTCATTTTACTGAGTATTTGTTTCGTTGTGTCGTGTTAAGAGAATCTATATATTTTTTTATTTTAAAGTATACTAATTTAATTCCGAACAAAGTACCACAAACTTTAAATTCTTGGACTTAAACTTCGCGTCTCAAAAAGACATTTTTTCATATTCTTTTGTGTTAAACAAGAAGAATAACATGATATCAATAGCAAAGGTAAAAAGGTTTGGAAAGCAAGATGATATGTAAAGCCAAGGTGAAAGGTTTCTGAAAACATGACATAAAAGAGCCAAAGCCAAAGGTTTGAAAACCAATATGATATCAATAACCACGCCAAAGGTTTGAGAAGGTAGATCATTTCAAAATCCAAGGTTTTAGGTTTGTGAAGCAAGATGATATGAATATCCAAGGCTAAATGTTTCGGAAAAAATATGATATAAATAGCCAATGCCAAAGTTTTGGAAACCAAAATGATTTTAGTATCCAGGCCTAAGGCAAATGAATCAAGAAGATATTAATATGCAGGCCTCATGCATATGAAGCAAGATGATACAGGCAACATGTTTTGGGAGCAATATGATATCACAAACTAGGCCGAAGGTTTGGGAAGCAATATGATATCACTATCTAGGCCGAAGGCATAGGAAGCAAGATGGTATAAATATCCATGCTAAAGGTTTGGAAGTTAGATGATATCAATACCCAGGCCACAGGTTTGGGAATCATGACATTAATAATTAGCCAAGGTTTGGGAAGCAGGATGATATCAATATCTAGCACAAAGGTTTGGGAAACAGGATGATATTAATAACTAGCCAAGGTTTGAGAAGCAGGATGATATTAATATCTAGTCAAGGTTTGAGCAGCAAGATAATATCAATAACTAGCCAAGGTTTGGGAAGCAGGATGATATTAATATCTGGTCAAGGTTTGAGAAGCAAGATGATATCAATAACTAGCCAAGGTTTGAGCAGCAAGATAATATCAATAACTAGCCAAGGTTTGAGAAGCAGGATGATATTAATATCTAGTCAAGATTTGAGAAGCAAGATGATATCAATATCTAGCCAAGGTTTGGGAAGCAGGATGATATTAATATCTAGCACAAAGGTTTGGGAAGCAGGATATATTAATAACTAGCCCAAAGGTTTGAGAAGCAAGATGATTTCAATATCCGGTCAAAGGATTAGGAAGTCAAATAAATAAGTAAGAACATAAAACCAGGTCTACAAACCTCACTGTTCAGTTTATATTACACCTTGGCACTATATTTGAGGTTAATACAAGGTTTCGGATGTCCACTCATCTTCAATAAATAACATATGCAATATCTAAAAAAACGACAGTGTAATTGCAATACAAAGAAAGCACTAACATATTACAAAATGTAACAAAGTAAAACGTATTGTTTTTGGTGAGTTTTTTTTTGTGAACCTTTTGATTAAAATCCCCAGAGAATTCTCAGAGCAAAACATTTGAAAAGTCAAAGAGGTATATAAATATATGGGTAACTATATACCAAAAAAGGGTCTTACATTTAGTCAACACACCTTATCATTGAATAATGTAATATGGAATTCTCCTGAAACTGTATTCTGAAAGAAAAATAGTATTAACCAAGGTTTAACGCTATCAATATTTAATCAAAAATCCGCTCAAACCGGTGCCATGGAACGTCTTGAACTCTCAGTGAGTTGTAAGCTGTTGTTCCGTGTTGAATGCCTCTTTGTGACTTTAAGATAAAGAGCAGCAATAAAAGTGGCATTTCTTTACCTTTGGTTTTCTACGGTGATTTTGTGTCATGCATCAATACCCTATCCATCCTTCCTGTACCGTTTAAGGAGTGAAATCTGTTACTTAAGTGTCACCAATTCAATTCC
Source organism: Mytilus coruscus (assembly GCA_017311375.1). NCBI lineage: Eukaryota > Metazoa > Mollusca > Bivalvia > Mytilida > Mytilidae > Mytilus > Mytilus coruscus. The sequence continues at coordinate 24,528,975 of CM029601.1, read as the reverse complement.
AGTGATGCAATACAGTTGCATGTGTTGATTGAAAACCGATGTTAGTTAAAACGTGAGTCCAAACAGACAAACATGGAAGTTAAACACAGAAACCTATAAATAAATCATTAAGTTTACACAAATGCATTGGAAACTTGAACGTTTACAAATTCAAAATGAAATCAACTCTTTATAGAATTGGTGCGTTTAAAGCGCTTTTCCGGATCTACTTTTACCAAGAACGCTTAAAACCAAATACTAAAAATCGGCATGCATGGAAAATTTAAGACCTATTTATGCATCCATTTCAAGTCAAAAGTTTTATTCCTAATATCCTTTAACATAATTTTGATTACCAGTATTTACATTTATTTTCATGTGTTTTTGTTTATCGATACTAAGCTTTAAGGTGATGTGAAATAATTGCAGTTTGATCGACTAAAGTGATACCATCTGCATGATCTGCATGCAACATTTTTACGATTATATCTTACACAATTTGGATAATGGTGTATCTTATCTGTTGACTTCATCCTGTCAACTCACCTGATTATTTTCAGGTAATAAAACAGGATGATTCTTTTGCGATATTTGCGGTTTTTTTTAATTAGGAGTGACTTGTAAATGCATAGTTAATTCACATCATTATATCTTCTTTTGCATGCTAATTTCTTTTCATATTTGTAAATGGTTGCATAGTATACGAAGTATAACTGGAGTTAATCATCCAATGTGTGAAAATAAATTGCTTAACCTATGTAAGCTTAAAATGTTAACTATCGAATGTGTGAAAGTAATTGTTACAATTTATATGATAAAAATGTTAATTTTCGCATTTAACAAATTGATCAAAATAAATGCAACACATGAATAAAACCTAGTAACCATCATTTGAACTCTGTTGGATAGTTGTCTCATTGGCAAGTATACCACACCTCATTAATTTTATATTGACTGAACTACATATTATGGTAATATAATTATTATTAAGTTCATGTTTTGGTAGTATGATTATGTGATACTGATTTAGTACATGTTTTGTTATATGATAATGTGATACCGATAGGTACAAGTTTTGGTAATATAATTTTGTGATACCGATTTAGTTCATGTTTTGTTATATGATAATGTGATACCGATTAAGTACAAGTTTTGGAAATATAATTATGTGATACCGATTTAGTACATGTTTTTGTAATATAGTTATTTGATACCGATTAAGTACATGTTTTGGTTATGATTATGTGATACTGATTAAGTACATTTTGGTAATATCATTATTTGAAACTGATTTAGTACATGTTTGGTAATATTACTATATGATACCGTTTAGTACATGTATTGGTGGTATAATTATGTGATACCGATTTAGTTCATGTTTGTTATATGTTAATGTGATACCAATTAAGTACAATTTTTGGTAATATAATTATGTGATACCGATTTAGTAGATAGATATAAGAAGATGTGGTATGAGTGCCAATGAGACAACTCTCCGTCCTAGTCAAAATTTATAAAAGTAAACCATTATAGGTCAAAGTGCGGTCTTCAACACGGAGCCTTGGCTCACACCGAACAGCAAGCTATAAAGGGCCCCCAAAATTACTAGTGTAAAACCATTCAAACGGGAAAACCATCGGTCTAATCTATATAAAAAACGAGAAACGAGAAACACTTATGAACCACATCAACAAACGACAACTACTGAACATCAGATTCCTGACTTAGGACAGGTGAAAACAATTGATGCGGGTTTAAACGTTTTAATGTTACCAAACCTTCACCTTCATCTGAAACAATAGTGTAATATCACAACATAGAAAGACACACTATAAAATATCAATTGAAATGGCTTAACTCAATCAAAAGACATATTAACACCAGTGAACATACACTGAACAAATAAATTTGATCAATAATACAATGTAAATACAAAATAAATAACCTAAGGGAAGAATAATTAAAGTAAAATGTTATACCGCTGTGAAATGTTAAACAATTTAAGAAAAAAAATATGCTTGAACAAAAATATCAGCCATTTGCAAATGAAAATAATTGTGTTGTTAGGTATACGTGTACAGTTCAAATGGAGAAAGGAAATGTTTTTACAAAATAAATAATTTTGATGTTTATAGTACGAAGAAGTGAAAAATTATAGTTATACCAAACACTTATCAGAGCTGGTATATAGACCAGATATAACCCTGAAAAGTAAACATTAAATAACAAAAAAGTATTACAATTAGTATCAACAGGTCAAATAAACAAGAAAGTACGATTTGAGAGTACTCGCAGTTACTGATTAGTACATGTTTGTTAATATGATTATATGATACCGATCTAGTACATGTTTTGGTGGTATAATTATATGATACCGATTTGGTTCTGACATGTTTTGGCAATATAATTATATGATACCGATTAAGTACGTGTTTTGGTGGCATAAAATTATGTGATACCGATTTAGTTCATGTTTTGGAAATATAAAAATAAGATACCGATTTAGAACATGTTTTGTTAATATTATTATTTGATGCCGATTTAGTGCATATTTTGGTAATATAATTATGTGATACCGATTTAGTAAATGTTTTGGTAATATAATTATGTGATACCGATTTAGTACATGTTTAGTAATGTAATTATATGATACCGATTAAGTACATGTTTAGTAATGTAATTATATGATACCGATTAAGTACATGTTTTGGTGGTATAATTATATGATACTGATTTAGTATATGTTTTGGTGGTTAAATTATATGATACCGATTAAGTACATGTTTAGTAATGTAATTATATAATACCGATTTAGTACATATTTAGTAATGTAATTATATGATACCGATTTAGTACGTGTTTAGTAATGTAATTATATGATAACGATTAAGCACATGTTTAGTAATGTAATTATATGATACCGATTAAGTACATGTTTAGTAATGTAATTATATGATACCGATTTAGTACATGTTTAGTAATGTAATTATATGGTACGATTTAGTTCATGTTTTGGTGGTATGATTATATGATACCGATTTAGTACATGTTTTGGTGATTTAATTATATGATACCGATTTAGTACATGTTTAGTAATGTAATTATATGATACCGATTTAGTACATGTTTAGTAAATTAATTATATGATACCGAATAAGTTCATGTTTTGCACATTTAATTATGTGATACCGATTTAGTACATGTTTGGTAATATAATTATATCATACTGATTTTGTATGTGTTTTGGTTGTATAATTATATGATACCGATTTAGTTCATGTTTTGGTAATATAATAATGTGATACCGAATTAGTACATGTTTTGGCAATATTATTATATGATACCGATTTAGTGCATGTTTTGGTAATATAATTATGTGATACCGATTTAGTACATGTTTTTGTAATATAATTATTTTATTACCGATTAAGTACATGTTTTTAGAGTATTTTATAAGTCATTTACAACACAAACTATTCAGTATCAAATCAAAACAACACAAAACAAAGATCTTTAAAGCCATATCATACAAAACTTTAAAGCCATATCATACAAAACTTTAAAGCCATATCATACAAAACTTTAAAGCCATATCATACAAAACTTTAAAGCCATATCATACAAAAATATACGACCAACTGTACCTCCAGGAGTTGCTTCTTTATTTTGAGTGAAGTTCTAGTTTAGTTTAAATTCTTTCTACTTAATTAGAACTTTTTTAAACATAAAGTTCTGTAAATTTCCGAATCTTCCATTCTTCGAGGAAATATCCATGGGTGGCTGAAGTCTTGGTTGAAAACCAGGACTCATAGACGGTAACGAATCAGCATATATATACATATACAATCTGGCTTACCACAGGGCAGAGTGATTGGGCCGTTAACGTTCCTTTGGTATGGACATAAAATCACCAGTTAGATTATTTGCAGGTGATAGCTTAATCTATTGTTTGCAATTCAAGAGGGACCTGACCCCAGTCGTTAGCTGGACTCAAAAATGGAAAAGTGATATTTAAGGATGTTCGCTGCTCTTAATTTTGACTTTTAATCAAATATTCGAAATCCGCTAGTTTTATCCATGTAGTGCCAAAAAAAAAAAAAATTCCTCGCTAAATCCTACTTTTCTTTTCATAATTTTATTACATATAATTTAAAAAGCCATTTTTTAAAATTTTATGAAATCCTTGTTATTTTTTCATAGTTTTAGAAAGAACAAAGGTGCCAATGTTAGATATATGAAAAATCTAGAAAGAATCATTTCCCGCCAAATTTTCAATTAATTTTATCTCAAAAACAAGGACACGGACCTTTCGTTTTTTTTTTCTGCTTTTTAAGTTCTGTTATTAATATATTATCAATTTATAACAGTCTTTAAAAAAGCTTGTTATCTTTAACAGAGTAGCGAACTCCCTTAATCTATCAAAATGTTTTGTACTGCGTTTAACAACTGAAATATAATAAATAACCTACACATATGAAAGTGAGGCATCACCCCTGCAATCCTTAGCTAGGAGTGGAGCTGTCAAGCATGTGTCATGGAATGTCTTCATCGGGAATATCACTCCAAAGGCGAACAAAACATTCAGATTTATACGGGGAATGGACCTGATATTACCATCACTAATTGGGAGACAAAAAACATCACGTCTACTACTTTTTTCAGTAAGTAATACATCACTATAAATGCAATCCCAATTCCAGAATATTGGTATCTATCATCAAGAATGACTCGTCAGTTCCTGGAACTTCCATCAAAGGCTATTCGTCAGAAAAGGGTCAAGTAGTGAACAACTAAAACACAGCTTTTTTCGTAAAAAAACACCCCTTATTGGAATGAACTACTGCCAAGTATATTGGATATTGATGACCATGAGGCATTCAAGACCCACCTCATAGGCATACAGATATCCGCAAACCAACACACGAATAATGTTTTTATCTGCACTGACACCTGTATAAATGTTCAACATCTGTACATATGATTTCAAAGGAACATATTTTGGATGACACCACCCCTTTGATATTGTACTATAATCGCGTGATGAGTCAGCTGATTCCTTACGGATTACCAATGTAGATGTAGACGCAGATGCTAGACACTTCAACATATACTCTCTATACCAAAAGTTTACGGAATCAAAAACATAAAACGCAAGAGAGCTTAAAAATCTAATGACCTTCACATATTTATCATGACTTTAAATAAATGAATCAATAATAAATAACTATACACAAACACACTTACTTTGGTCCGTTACTCACATTTATCTTGTAACGTTAGATACAAATTGACGAAAGGTACGTATGCTTGACGAATCATACGTAAGACTCGTTTTAGGATCCTTTATTTTGACATTTATGTAATCTTAATCGAAGCGTTTCACCTAAATGTTTGCCTATTAGGACCATTTCACTGCATGCATGCAGCGAGACGTGTTCAACTTGATTTTTCGTGAGATATAGGTTTTTCGGGACGTACGAAAGGTAAAAATATAATAATACCACCAGGGGAAGGAGATAACTCTACCAAATTTCCTAAATACAGGGTTGTCAGAAGAAAAAAAATACCTCTAAAATAAAAATAAATCAACCTCCCCTTTCCCCTAAAAAAGAAATTACAACTTTGCATTATTTAACCTAAGAAAATACCAATGCAAATAAATTGTCTTCCCCCCTCACACAAAAATTGAGATAAAATATAATAGAAATTCTTCCTAAATTCAAAATTTGCGACCACAAAATATAAAATGAAAAAAATGACCTCCAAAACATGTTATGGCAGGGCTCGTTTAATTACTTGCAGTGATTCCCCGCCTCGCCCTGGTAAATACCCATAGTTGCCTTGTGATGTATCCATACACCGAGTTAAGCTCACCTATGGAACCGTTCTTTCAGCGTATAATTGCGTTTTCGTCCTGATTATTCATGAAATATTTGCCACTGGACGTTAAGCGACCAATAACCATCAATCTTCTAAGCATGTTTACTGTTTAATCATATTATTAAATCCAAAATATATACAGTGCAAGATTGTAGATTTATTTTCTTCTTGATATATATTTAGGTGTTAAAAAATGTGTATGTAAATGAACAGAACAATCTCTATAATTAGTTGATCTATAATTAGAGCTCAAGGGCGGATTTAGGAGTGAGGCGCACCCGAGTGCATCTGCTCAGCAGACACATTCGGACTATTATATACAACCAAGTCAGAGACAGAGACGGTTTAATTTTCCAAAACACCAAGTTTTCCGTCTTTTCTTTGAGTGTAGCTTGTTTGTTTTTCTACTTTTTTCATTTAATGCTTGTATCAAACTTTATTTGCCTTGATGTTGATGATCATCTATTTTTTGGTTTACTGTTGTCTCATGGACATTTATCCGATATCTAACTGCTAGTAGGTAAATCAAACCTGTTTAGGGTTGGGGAAGGGAGGGGGAGTATCAAGCATTAACTGAAGATATTACCAGTTGAAAAACAGACCATGAAAATAATCTGTGAAATACTAAGGCAACGACCATTAAGAGGGGTATAGTATTTGTTCCGTTTCACATTTGTGTCCTGCGATCGCAAGAGTCACATTACTTTTTTCACATTTAACCTATAATAATTCATTAAAAATAAAAATAATTGTGAATCTTGTCAGTAAAAATAACAATTCTTACGTCCCATCACTAATCATCAACAACATCCCGCATTTAGTCAAATTTTACACGTAATTTTCCTTTTGTTTAAATTTAGAGTATCATACTCAATAATTTCATGTGTGTAATCGTGGTTAACATAAGTTACGTATTGGACGTAAGTGTATTTGAAACTATTTTTCTTTATTTTCAGATATAAAGATATAAAAAGCGTTTTTTATTTGCGATTTGCTTAAATTTTTAAAGATACGTTTGATTCAGAAAAGAAAGCTGTTTTACAGGATAAAAAAATCCACAGTGTTATCGTGGAAATGTAATACATGCTCCTTTACGTTCGTTCGTACCTTTCGTCAATATGTAAGAAAGCTCTATTAGAACATAACTTGATATGGATTAAGGAGGTGCGGGGAAGCGTAAATTATATACAGCAACCAAGTACCACAAAAAACACACCTATCAGCTCTTCAAAATCTCCACGGGGGATTTTAAGTACAAGAGGACCCAATGTTTACTTATACATGTCATTTGTGTACCTAATTAAAACATCTATGGCTCAGAAAGAGTATACATGTGTTTAAATGTATTTTATACTCCTCTGAATGCATTTTTTAAAAGTATTTAGTCTAGATAAATTAGTATTATAAGGGTCAGGTCAACACCTCTCATGGGGGAGATCCCCCATAAAGCAGGAAAATTGGCAGGCCTGATTTAAAAGACATTTAGTTTTCCATATAGATGTTCATTTTCGATTATATGTTAATACATTATGCGCGCAAGATTATACAACAATATTCTATGTATTTGTAGTGCAAAAGCTATTTAAACAATTGCAAGTATTCATTTTCCGTCAAGTAATCATTTCCCATAATTAAGCCTACAAAATAGGAAAAACCGAACCGAAGTTGTTTTAGATAACAATTTAATTGATACACGAACAGCAAAATACTCGAAACTATCATATCCTAATAAGAAGAATTTCTCTCTCATTAGACTAATTAACCATATAACTAGCTACCATAGAACTAAAACAACCTATTAACGTATAGAAATATTGATGGTTTAGAGATTAGAGCAACATAAAAAGATATTTTTTGCATTTATGTTTAATGTTGTAATTTTGAAATACTATAGTAATCACCCACTTGAACTTGCAATTACAACGAATCAAACAACTCATAGAATGAAGAAAGGTGTACACCAAACATCCCCCTAAGAGTACCCGGGGAACAGAAAGTGATCACATTTTTGTTGTACGGGATGAATAAGGTGAATACCCAGCCACATTTGGTCGGAATGGAGACGTTAAATCCGATACCTCGTGCAGCGAAAGTAACACGATATCTGCTTGTTACAAATCCTTTAATATAACTCTCTGATAGGTCTGTAGGTAGCCTGTTGCAAAGGAATATTTTTTTCATATCCAACTTAACATAGTTTACCCATATTTTGAAGTAGCTATAGACTTTATATTCAGCTAATATTTGTTATCTGTTTTTTTTTTTTTTTTTTATATACATGATATATTTGCCACTGGTCGTTAAGCAAACCACAATATATCTTTAATTGATCATGTACAGCATACACTAAATAGCATAAAGAATTTTGCCACATATATACTTATGACAATTGAATAGAGTACCGGGTAAGATGTACACCAGAAAGCATAGTATAAATTATAAAAAGGTATATGTACACCAATAGACATACATACTACACATGTCTCTGGTACCAAATAACATGTACACAATACAATATGGAATAGATATAAACAAAAGAAGAAATAGGATATACAATGAACTACTAAACAACTCAACAACAACATATACTGAAAGAAAGTCAACATATAGACAAAGCTCTAGAAACCGCCTCATGTCTAGAGAAGTTCAGAATAGACAAAGCTCTAGAAACCGCCTCATGTCTAGAGAAGTTCAGAATAGACAAAGCTCTAGAAACCGCCTCATGTCTAGAGAAGTTCAGAATAGACAAAGCTCTAGAAACCGCCTCATGTCTAGAGAAGTTCAGAATAGACAAAGCTCTAGAAACCGCCTCATGTCTAGAGAAGTTCAGAATAGACAAAGCTCTAGAAACCGCCTCATGTCTAGAGAAGTTCAGAATAGACAAAGCTCTAGAAACCGCCTCATGTCTAGAGAAGTTCAGAATAGACAAAGCTCTAGAAACCGCCTCATGTCTAGAGAAGTTCAGAATAGACAAAGCTCTAGAAACCGCCTCATGTCTGGAGAAGTTCAGAATAGACAAAGCTCTAGAAACCGCCTCATGTCTAGAGAAGTTCAGAATAGACAAAGCTCTAGAAACCGCCTCATGTCTAGAGAAGTTCAGAATAGACAAAGCTGTAGAAACCGCCTCATGTCTAGAGAAGTTCAGAATAGACAAAGCTCTAGAAACCGCCTCATGTCTAGAGAAGTTCAGAATAGACAAAGCTCTAGAAACCGCCTCATGTCTAGAGAAGTTCAGAATAGACAAAGCTCTAGAAACCGCCTCATGTCTAGAGAAGTTCAGAATAGACAAAGCTCTAGAAACCGCCTCATGTCTAGAGAAGTTCAGAATAGACAAAGCTCTAGAAACCGCCTCATGTCTAGAGAAGTTCAGAATAGACAAAGCTCTAGAAACCGCCTCATGTCTAGAGAAGTTCAGAATAGACAAAGCTCTAGAAACCGCCTCATGTCTAGAGAAGTTCAGAATAGATTAAATTGAGACCACCATAATCTGCCATTAATCCTAATTCTCTTAAGGACATAACACTAAGAAATATAGAACCATATACACCCACTGACGGAGGTTCCTCACTCTGGACTTGTTTAATAGGGTCATCGCATATTATTTATTAAAGAAAAATATATGGATGTTTCTTTTAGAAATGTTTTAATAATATTACGTGCTTTTTATAAAAAAAGCTTGTCAGTTTTATGAATTTTCATATTCAGTATTCTTTATTACGATTTTCATGAGTTACGCTTGTATGAATTTTATTAAAACGAATTGAGATATCGGCAATTTGCTGTAACTTGACTTTAATGTTTTGTTATGTATTCGATTACAATAGTCAAATGAGGACAAAAAAAGATAATGCAACAAGATAAATAAAATTCTTCCGTTGAAGGTTTATAGTCACTTATTTGCATATCCTGATAGGTACTTAATCAATCAGACAGTATTTATCTTGTTAAAATCTGATTGCTGATGTTAGGCGAGACATAATTGCACTATCTAGAAACTTTATATTGAAACGAAAATCAGTATCGTTGTCTTCAATAAATCATAGAATTTGTCACACAGACTAATAAATACCAAATAAAAACTGCTCACCAGGCATCTCCTCAGTGGATGTCGCTTGTCGTCTGACGTTGGCGTTAGATATTCACTTGGTCACCTCGATCGAAAATCTTCTCAAATTGTTCAGACTCGGGGCGACTTAGATCTTGCGTGAACTGACCTCCAAGCTAGGACTACTATGTCGAGGGCCTGTAACAAATCTAGTAACCAAGCCTACCATAATCATTAGAGTAATTGAAAAGAGTTGAAGAACAGCTATATATATTTTTATTTTCTGCTAGATCCATTTTGACTCATTGTGAGTGAAACATGTGGGTATGCGTCAATAAATGAGCAGCCCAGTAAAAATATTTATGTTGCAATTGAACAAAAGTATCGACAGATTATCTGATAATGTTGAAAGCGACGAAGATGGTGAATTGTGTATGTACGCTACATATTGCTGTAAACGGTCAAGTAAATTCGATTTACCACATAATTCTACTGTGAAATTCCATTACTTTAATGAGTCATTATGGTCGGTGCATTGCATGGGATAAACGGCCTAATTCAAAGTTGATACCTCCATCTAGTTCATTTGAAATATATCATATTGGTCGTAATATGTTCATAATTTAAAATATTTCAGAATCTTTTGATTTACGATTTCGGATTGAATGTTGAATAAGGATATTAGATATCGAATTTTGGAATCTAGAGTCATTGATTACTTAAAATTTGCATTTGTAGCTGTATATATTTATATCTCGAGTTCTGGCGGAATTTCGGATCTCAAATAATGATCCTTGGCTATATTATAAATGAAATGGTTACCGGCATTATCTGTACTGAACATTATATTCGTCAAATACAAATCTTAATCCAATTGCATAATATTCGTCTTAAATAAATTCCGATTGAAGTTGAGGAATTTAAGAATAAAGTCGGTAAATTGAATTACATATTTCTATGTCACTATGTTGTTTTAGGATTATTGATTTCAAAATGCTTTAATATTCAATGCTTATGTTTGAATACATTCCACAGAAGCAGCTTGAAAATGAAAAAAAATGCATCAATTTGATCTAACGTTTTCTTCTTCAACGCCTACGGATTCCATCAGCCATCTTTTGTGATTTTTAATAACATTTACTAAATCGAATGATACGAGAGGACAGAGGCAACGTAGCATGAAATAAGATTTCTAAATCGAAGCATCACTGAAAATGGTAGTTTGCAACTACAGAAATATATGCCTGAATATTATAAGAAAACAGTTTTGTGTGGGTGAAATTTAGACTCTCCGTCTCTTTTGCATGCAATACACGTTTTCATTTCCTTTGCATGTTTGCTTAGAGCTAGACACACACGAACATTTCGGAGCCAAAATGAGGATAATAATAAACAATCGTTATATGACTTTCGACTACTTTCACAACAATGGCTGATTGATTGTTGCTTGCTTAACGTCAAGCTAATAATGCAATTCTTTCGTGCATTTTCGGGAAGGGAAACTATTAACAAGGAATACAATGGATAGTTTCTCCAAGATGGGAAGGCAAGGACTAAAGACAGGACCTTTGGACTGCCACTTGAAAACATTGGTATGTTTGAAAGGAACATACATTTTGCCTTGCACCAAGCCACCTATGGACCCTTAAAGAGTTGTTGCAACGGTTCTTAAAGGTGCAAAGATCGTGTAACCAGATTTAACGTCCCCATTATGACCGCCTGACGGCTCAGGAAATATAAATCGCTGACAGGGAATTTGAGCATATATGTGAAGATCCCTATTAACATATATTGTCCAAATATTAAAAATAGTCGGATTCGAAAGAACACTGGTGGCCCGTTTCCCTTTTCAGAAGGTGTCTCGGATAAATTCAAAACATGGGCAGTCTGTTCTAAGCGTAGTTATTTTTAAAGACGAGATAATTAGCACATCAGCAAAATAATGGCTGAACTGTATGCTTTCACTGTGATGATGTCAACGCCATGTGTTTCTCTTTTATACACATAGACATTGAAGAATAATGAAACACTCGTATTTCATTACACCCACTGACGGAGGTTCCTCACTCTGGACTTGTTTAATAGGGTCATCGCATATTATTTATTAAAGAAAATATATGGATGTTTCTTTTAGAAATGTTTTAATAATATTACGTGCTTTTATAAAAAGCTTGTCAGTTTTATGAATTTTCATATTCAGTATTCTTTATTACGATTTTCATGTAGAGTTACGCTTGTATAAATTTTATTAAAACGAATTGAGATATCGGCAATTTGCTGTAACTTGACTTTAATGTTTTGTTATGTATTCGATTACAATAGTCAAATGAGGACAAAAAAAGATAATGCAACAAGATAAATAAAATTCTTCCGTTGAAGGTTTATAGTCACTTATTTGCATATCCTGATAGGTACTTAATCAATCAGACAGTATTTATCTTGTTAAAATCTGATTGCTGATGTTAGGCGAGACATAATTGCACTATCTAGAAACTTTATATTGAAACGAAAATCAGTATCGTTGTCTTCAATAAATCATAGAATTTGTCACACAGACTAATAAATACCAAATAAAAACTGCTCACCAGGCATCTCCTCAGTGGATGTCGCTTGTCGTCTGACGTTGGCGTTAGATATTCACTTGGTCACCTCGATCGAAAATCTTCTCAAATTGTTCAGACTCGGGGCGACTTAGATCTTGCGTGAACTGACCTCCAAGCTAGGACTACTATGTCGAGGGCCTGTAACAAATCTAGTAACCAAGCCTACCATAATCATTAGAGTAATTGAAAAGAGTTGAAGAAAAGCTATATATATATTTTTATTTTCTGCTAGATCCATTTTGACTCATTGTGAGTGAAACATGTGGGTATGCGTCAATAAATGAGCAGCCCAGTAAAAATATTTATGTTGCAATTGAACAAAAGTATCGACAGATTATCTGATAATGTTGAAAGCGACGAAGATGGTGAATTGTGTATGTACGCTACATATTGCTGTAAACGGTCAAGTAAATTCGATTTACCACATAATTCTACTGTGAAATTCCATTACTTTAATGAGTCATTATGGTCGGTGCATTGCATGGGATAAACGGCCTAATTCAAAGTTGATACCTCCATCTAGTTCATTTGAAATATATCATATTGGTCGTAATATGTTCATAATTTAAAATATTTCAGAATCTTTTGATTTACGATTTCGGATTGAATGTTGAATAAGGATATTAGATATCGAATTTTGGAATCTAGAGTCATTGATTACTTAAAATTTGCATTTGTAGCTGTATATATTTATATCTCGAGTTCTGGCGGAATTTCGGATCTCAAATAATGATCCTTGGCTATATTATAAATGAAATGGTTACCGGCATTATCTGTACTGAACATTATATTCGTCAAATACAAATCTTAATCCAATTGCATAATATTCGTCTTAAATAAATTCCGATTGAAGTTGAGGAATTTAAGAATAAAGTCGGTAAATTGAATTACATATTCCTATGTCACTTTGTTGTTTTTAGGATTATTGATTTCAAAAATGCTTTAATATTGCTTATGTTTGAATACATTCCACAGAAGCATCTTGAAAATGAAAAAAAATGCATCAATTTGATCTAACGTTTTCTTCTTCAACGCCTACGGATTCCATCAGCCATCTTTTGTGATTTTTAATAACATTTACTAAATCGAATGATACGAGAGGACAGAGGCAACGTAGCATGAAATAAGATTTCTAAATCGAAGCATCACTGAAAATGGTAGTTTGCAACTACAGAAATATATGCCTGAATATTATAAGAAAACAGTTTTGTGTGGGTGAAATTTAGACTCTCCGTCTCTTTTGCATGCAATACACGTTTTCATTTCCTTTGCATGTTTGCTTAGAGCTAGACACACACGAACATTTCGGAGCCAAAATGAGGATAATAATAAACAATCGTTATATGACTTTCGACTACTTTCACAACAATGGCTGATTGATTGTTGCTTGCTTAACGTCAAGCTAATAATGCAATTCTTTCGTGCATTTTCGGGAAGGGAAACTATTAACAAGGAATACAATGGATAGTTTCTCCAAGATGGGAAGGCAAGGACTAAAGACAGGACCTTTGGACTGCCACTTGAAAACATTGGTATGTTTGAAAGGAACATACATTTTGCCTTGCACCAAGCCACCTATGGACCCTTAAAGAGTTGTTGCAACGGTTCTTAAAGGTGCAAAGATCGTGTAACCAGATTTAACGTCCCCATTATGACCGCCTGACGGCTCAGGAAATATAAATCGCTGACAGGGAATTTGAGCATATATGTGAAGATCCCTATTAACATATATTGTCCAAATATTAAAAATAGTCGGATTCGAAAGAACACGGTGCCCGTTTCCCTTTTCAGAAGGTGTCTCGGATAAATTCAAAACATGGGCAGTCTGTTCTAAGCGTAGTTATTTTTAAAGACGAGATAATTAGCACATCAGCAAAATAATGGCTGAACTGTATGCTTTCACTGTGATGATGTCAACGCCATGTGTTTCTCTTTTATACACATAGACATTGAAGAATAATGAAACACTCGTATTTCATCAGTTTTGGACAATCCAATGAATAATCAATAGACTTCTGACATAATCTAATACAGATATTTGAATTTATATTGTCTGACAAGATATGTTTGTCTTATACTTTAGCCACTTTAATTCTTCCGAGACATATAAATATACAAATTATTTGATGAAAAAATAACGAACAATGACATAATTTCTATATATCACGCCCCCAAGTGGCATATCAAACATGTGGTTACTCTAAAAGTGCAACGCACATCCTAATATTTAGAAATCGTGCAAACTGAATTGACGGTGTTTTTTGCTTGAAAAAAACCCATGGAATTATACTTTCATTACGATCTATTGCCATTCAGTTGTAAAAGATAGGTGATAGATACCAAAGGGCTGTTCAAACTCATAAGTCGAAAAAAATCTGACAATGCCATGGCAAAAAACGAAAAAAGAACCAAAGGACGAACAACGGTCTACAAAACACAGCATAGAACACCAAAGACCGAGCAACACGATCACTGCCAGAAACCGGGGGTGATACTAGGTGCTTCAGAAGGGTCAACAGATCCTTCTTCACATATGTAACACCCGTAGTATTACTCAAGACGTTGAACAGTTATATCAATAGGTTTGGAATCACGCAATAATAGATTGCATAGAATTTGTTTCTTTTTTTTTTTAACTCTAAGACATCACCAAATTCGAAAACCATCGGTCATGTAAATGTTCAAACCCTAAAACTTGGCCAAATTACTGGCAATAAAGGCAGGCATCACATACGAAGTGGGATATAATAACCTTGAAGGAGAATAAAACTTCCGGATTGTCTGAAGTAGTCATTTTTTTTTTATATAAAACATTTGTTATTTGTCCGTAAACGTAAATTTTGTCTCATTGCCTTTGCAATGTCTCATTCGTGTAATATCCTCTGGATTCCAATTTCTAATTCCCCTTTGAGGATTTTGTCATAACAGGAATTAAGCAGTCTGCATTGTTTCCGTATAGTATCCTACATTTACAGCTCATTGTGGGAGATGCAAATTTATTAGCGGATAATATTTGAATTTTTTGTCATTTGATAATATAATTTTATGTATGGATTACGTGTAATACATCTCACAAAGTTAGTCTGGTCACTGCAGGACAAAAGATTAAGGAAATATTTCATAGTTACTTGTTAATGTCCCTTACATGAATGTCAGTCCTATAGTTGAGATAATAATACCAATAGAAGAAACGTACAAAGTAAAAGGATAGATATACGACACTTTACGATGGTTATCGTCCTAGATATGTAGTTTAATTATTGTTTAATGTTTTATCATTTGGAAATTTTTGTTGACGGCAGAGATTTGATAATCGCTAGCTGGGCGATTTACAGCTTTACATATTGTATAAATACTTGCCTGTTGTTTAAGACCGGAGGCTGGTCTCTAGATATTTTAAGGGATTTGTGTCGTTGGGTTGCTGTCTCATTGAGGCACATCTCCTTTCACTCTGTAAATTGAATAATGTACCAGAATATTTGTAGGTAGAAATGACTAACATGTCCTTTCACCCAAACACCAGAAATGAGCACGGTAGTATTGAACATTCGGATGCATCTTCGTATCGTGGAGATATATTACACGTAATCCATATACTAACAAGTAGTACTACATAGTTTAAAGCGTGAGTTGACTTTGAAGGACTGTGCAAACATTTTCTGTTTATTCTGCATGAAATATTTACTTTGTTTTAGCACCAAAAAATCAATCCGTTATATATCCTGTTATAGAAATACAGAATTGAAGTATTTTTCCAGGAAATTTGCCGAATTTAAGTTTGCCGGAATCTCATAAAAATAATTAAAGGCCAAAGTTATTTGCAATAATACAGTCCTTTAACAATAACATTTAATAATGAATTTGAATAGTATACCGATTACGGAATAAAGTTTCCTAAAGATATTTCGTGTGTACACCAGCTCAAGGAGAGGGACTATATGTATCTTTGGTATGTCTTTCTCAGTTTGGTAGTGCCTCAGTTTTTGCAAAATGATCCACCCCAATACAGCAGGTACTATCGCAGTATAGTATAGAGTGTGTTTATAAGTGTCTATTTAAAGTACTTAAATATCCTTGCTTGCGCAAATTACGATGATGAATTTAAACGTCATTATCGCTTTTGCAATGCCTTTACGATTTCACATTAAAACATTTCGATGTTTAAAACGCATATTAACAAAATTGACCACAAAATGAAAAAGAAACAACAACAACACTGAAAGTTTGATCAGAATCATCAGCTCAATCCCATGCCATGAAAGCAATAAAGCGCATTTACATGCACTCATGGTGTCCGCCATTTTGCTCGCTTAAAACAGAGAAAAATAAGCCGCTTACCAGATATTGAGAAGTAAATGATTACAGATACAAATAAGTTTGAAATGATGAAATAGCAGACACTGTAGGCATAAAAAAAAACAACAGCAACACGAAAAGAAGAATCGGCATATCGACATCATCACACCATCTTCTCCCTTTATAATTACTTCAATTCTTTCCCTTATTAAGGACATAAGTAATTTATAGGATAAATCATTTCGCTAAATAAATCAATATCATAAGAGCAGTCTGTCTTCCCTGTTAAAAAATAAAACATAGCCCAATCTCTGACAGGTTCTTCAGATGAACTATTACATATTCCTAATGTTTTAAATACAAACCAGCAGCATTCTGCAGTAATTTCCTTTTCTAGCCACCTGCAACATCCTTATACTGGATAAACGTTTCTAACCAAATGACATGTACAATGCTGTGAATTTTAAAACAATAAACCTGGCTTAATAACTATTTAAATATTTATAAACAATGGATTGTATTAAATATAATCAACCTGTTTGGTAAAACATACACATACTTTGCAATGTATCTTTTAAAGACATTCAAATAACTGTAATTGTTATGATAATAAAGCGTTTTACTTGGGATAACGACCTGAAATATATCATATACTAGTATAGGATTGGTATATCGTATACATCTGCACCCTGTAAAATTCTTTTCTACTTGCAGTTAGATAGTGTAGCGAAGTGTATCCTTGTATATAATTATACTCTAACTACAGCTTCACTTCATTGATCAGTTAGATAGTGCAGTGAAATGTAGTACATGTATATAATTATACTATAACTACAGCTTCATTTCATTGATCAGTTAGATAGTGTAGTAAAGTGTAGTATATAATTATACTCTAACTACAGCTTCACTTCATTGATCAGTTAGATAGTGTAATGAAGTGTAGTATATAATTATACTCTAACTACAGCTTCACTTCATTGATCAGTTAGATAGTGTAGTGAAGTGTAGTATAATTTTACTCTAACTACAGCTTCACTTCATTGATCAGTTAGATAGTGTAGTGAAGTGTAGTATTATTATACTCTAACTACATCTTCACTTCACTGATCATTGGTTACTATCAGATATATTGCATTCGTTGATTGTGATCAGTTTTGCTCACCGGGGCCCGAAGGCCCCATGAGCTTACGCCATCACTTGGCGTCCGTCGTCGTCTGTCGTCGTAAACTATTTCAAAATCTTCTCCTCTGAAACTACTGGGCCAAATACCTTCAAACTTTAACTAAATGTTCCTTAGGGTATCTAGTTTATAAATTATATCCGAAGTTTTGATTTATCGACAAACATGGCGCCATGGCTAAAATAGAACATAAGGGTCAAATGCAGTTTTGGCTTATATCTCAAAACTGAAGCTTTTAGAGCAAATCTGACAGAGTAAAATTGTTCAATTGGTCAAGATCTATCAGCTCTGAAATTTTCAGACGAATCGAACAACCCATTGTTGGGTTGCTGCCACCGAATTGGTAGTTTTAACAAAATTTTGCAGTTTTTGTTATTATTTTGAATATTATTATAGATATATATAAACTGTAAGCAATAATGTTCAGCAAAGTAAGATCTACAAAAAGTTAATATGACCATAATTGTCAATTGACCCTTAAGGAGTTATTGCCTTTAAAGACAATTTTACACAATTTGTTCATGAAGTTTGCTAACATTTAAAATCTTCTCCTCTGAAACTACTAGGCCAATTACCTTCAAACTTTAACTAAATGTTCCTTAGGGTATCTTGTTTATAAATTGTATCCGAAGTTTTGATCCATCGACAAACATGGCCGCCATGGCTAAAAATAGAACATAGGGTCAAATGCAGTTTTTGGCTTATATCTCAAAACTGAAGCTTTTAGAGCAAATCTGACAGGGTAAAATTGTTCAATTGGTCAAAATCTATCAGCTCTGAAATTTTCAGACGAATCGAACAACCCATTGTTGGGTTGCTGCCACCGAATTGGTAGTTTTAACAAAATTTTGCAATTTTTGTTATTATTTTGAATACTATTATAGATATATATAAACTGTAAGCAGCAATAATGTTCAGCAAAGTAAGATCTACAAAAGTTAAATCACCAAAATTGTCAATTGATCCCTTAAGGAGTTATTGCCCTTTAAAGACAATTTTACACAATTTGTTCATCAAGTTTGCTAACATTTAAAAATCTTCTCCTCTGAAATACAGGTGAGCGATTCAGGCTCTTGAGAGCCTCTTGTTTTTTATACACGAAGTCCCAATGAAAGAATTGTTATATTGGCATTCAAAGCAGTATCAATGCCCAAGTTTTAATCGATTAAATATCGATCATTATTTCATCTGATATATTATCATCTATGAACTATGTCTTTCTTTTCGATTTGAATCAGTATATTTTTTTCACGTTATATTCAAGAAATTATATTTTAGTGAACTGATATAAACGTATGATTCCTATGTCTGCGCGTACGATCAGCAGTTTTTGAAAACCTTAATAACCTCAAGATATTATGTTTGTTCGTTTAATCCGATGTACCGTTCTCTTCACGCTAAGTGCCATTGTAACGAGGTCTTTTAGTCACCTGGATTCTACTTATATAGCCTTTTTTTTTAAATGTTTGACACCCTGAGCATGTTATAATTATACTCTAACTACAGCTTCACTTCATTGATCAGTTAGATAGTGCAGTGAAATGTAGTACATGTATATAATTATACTATAACTACAGCTTCATTTCATTGATCAGTTAGATAGTGTAGTAAAGTGTAGTATATAATTATACTCTAACTACAGCTTCACTTCATTGATCAGTTAGATAGTGTAATGAAGTGTAGTATATAATTATACTCTAACTACAGCTTCACTTCATTGATCAGTTAGATAGTGTAGTGAAGTGTAGTATATAATTTTACTCTAACTACAGCTTCACTTCATTGATCAGTTAGATAGTGTAGTGAAGTGTAGTATATTATTATACTCTAACTACATCTTCACTTCACTGATCATTGGTTACTATCAGATATATTGCATTCGTTGATTGTGATCAGTTTTAGCTCACCGGGGCCCGAAGGCCCCATGAGCTTACGCCATCACTTGGCGTCCGTCGTCGTCTGTCGTCGTAAACTATTTCAAAATCTTCTCCTCTGAAACTATTGCTGCCACCGAATTGGTAGTTTTAACAAAATTTTGCAGTTTTTGTTATTATTTTGAATATTATTATAGATATATATAAACTGTAAGCAGCAATAATGTTCAGCAAAGTAAGATCTACAAAAAAGTTAATATCACCAAAATTGTCAATTAACCCCCCTGAAGTTTGCTAACATTTAAAAATCTTCTCCTCTGAAACTACTAGGCCAATTACCTTCAAACTTTAACTAAATGTTCCTTAGGGTATCTTGTTTATAAATTGTATCCGAAGTTTTGATCCATCGACAAACATGGCCGCCATGGCTAAAAATAGAACATAAGGGTCAAATGCAGTTTTTGGCTTATATCTCAAAAACTAAATCTTTTAGAGCAAATGTGACATGGGGTAAAATTGTTTAATTGGTCAAGATCTATTGGCCCTGAAATTATCAGACGAATCGAACAACCCATTGTTGGGTTGCTGCCACCGAATTGGTAGTTTTAACAAAAATTTCAATTTTTTGTCATTATTTTGAATATTATTATAGATATATATAAACTGTAAGCAGCAATAATGTTCAGCAAAGTAAGATCTACAAAAAAGTTAATATCACCAAAATTGTCAATTGATCCCTTAAGGAGTTATTGCCCTTTAAAGACAATTTTACACAATTTGTTCATCAAGTTTGCTAACATTTAAAAATCTTCTCCTCTGAAATACAGGTGAGCGATTCAGGCTCTTGAGAGCCTCTTGTTTTTTTTATACACGAAGTCCCAATGATAGCATTGTTATATTGGCATTCAAAGCAGTATCAATGCCCAAGTTTTAATCGATTAAATACCGATCATTATTTCATCTGATATATTATCATCTATGAACTCTGTCTTTCTTTTTCGATTTGAATCAGTATATTTTTTTTTTTCACGTTATATTCAAGAAATTATATTTTAGTGAACTGATATAAACGTATTATTCCTATGTCTGCGCGTACGATCAGCAGTTTTTGAATAACCTTAATAACCTCAAGATATTATGTTTGTTCGTTTAATCCGATGTCCCGTTCTCTTCACGCTAAGGGCCATTGTAACGAGGTCTTTTAGTCACCTGGATTCTACTTATATAGCTTTTTTTTTAAATGTTTGACACCCTGAGCATGTTATATTTGCTACTGGATTTAAAACGTACAAAAATTATCAATCAACAAAATATTTGGAAAGTCTAGTTTAAACAAAAAAGCATTATAATCGAAACAGCCAAAATTGTCTACGTAAGCTAAGCTTAGTATTAAATAGTTGCAACCTTAGTTTAAGTACAATTTAATAATTTGTTAACTTTATTTTACAATAACAAAGAAATCAAACTGTAATCGGCTACCAGGTAGATGGAATTTGACAGTCAACCTACAGCTGTACTGACGCGATGGTAGTTAATAAAATTACTGGTTTTCCAGCGCTCGACGTGTGTATTTTGAATAACCTTAATTAGATACACTTGAGACAAAGAGTTTGGAAGCCACATACATTTAACATTTCAGGACATCAAAACTGTCCTATAAAGAACAATCAACGTATTCTATGATCAACACTGACTGGGGGGAAAAAACAACCTTGGTTGCAGTAAAATTTCATAATGTGTAAACTGAATTTGTTTTACAGTATAGAATTTATCGTTCAGATCATGCCAGTATACCAAAGCTGACTACTGGACAAAAGGTAATATTGGGGAGTGATAGTCCACCAGAAATGATATTGAATTGTAGTAATATAATATCATCCATTTCATTAGATGCATGTTTATGTAGTTGTTACTCTTCTCAGGATCGCGGCATGTACGTTACAAGTAAGCTTTGGAAAAACATCGCGCAATGATTATTCAACAAATCAAGACACCATAATAATCCACGAATAAAATTGTTACCCGTTCACATTAAATTCATTAATATCAGTAATTATTATTGATACAAACAATAAATCCAAAGCCAAATTCTTCAGTACATTTTAGTGCTTATTTAATGAGATCATCTAGAATAAAATTCAAGCGAACTATGCTATTAATGGCTCTTATATATACCATGTACACGGCATTATTGATTCCTGTAGGTGAGATGATTCACTCATGCTGGGGGAGAGTTTTGGTTTCTGTAATTTCAAATTCTAAAATACATATTATTGCTAAAACTTTTAAGAATCATCATTTAAGTACAATTTACTTCTTTTTATACAAGTTAAACATACTTAAAAATGAATAAAAGTATCGATGTGATGTAGAACTTCCGCTTTTTTGTCAATTCGTTTTTGAATACTTAATACAAAATTGCTGTGCAGTTATATAGTTTAGTTGCTTTAAGCTCGTTTAAGTTTTCAGTGCTACCGGTGATTTATGAGGATCTGGATGGGATCCTTGATTTCTGTGTTGTTTATTTTTTCAGGTAACTCTTCTCTATTCCTTTATATTTTTTGCCTATTATTCTTTATTCTTTATGTGTTTTTGCCAATTATTCTCTATTCTTTATATTTTTGCCCATCATTCTCTATTCTTTGTTTTTTCGCCCTTTTTTCTCTCTTATTTTATTGGTCCATTTTTCTGTAGATTTGGTCCATTATTCTTTATTCTGTAAACTCCATCCAGGGCCGTAAATTGCCTGTCTTGTTAGGGGAGGCAGTTGAGTTTTTTTTTACCCATTTCAAGCAGAAAATGATATTTTTTCGGGCCTTTTCGATCCCTGTATGCAATGTACCTCCTCAGAATTCACCACTTGTTAAATTTTTGTTATATTTCAATGAATAAGCGCCTGGAATATATTGAAAATAGTTATAAACCAGAGTTAGATTACGTGTGCCGGTAAAGTAAGATTTTTTATGCTTCATCCTGCTTTATGACTCTTCACAAGCTATTGTTACTTAGTTTTAGGGAAACAATTTGCGAACTTAAAATGAAAGGCCCCTGAAGTTGAGCCTTTTTTGTGGTTTATCATGCTTTTTTGGCTGTCCCAATCGAGCTATTTTGACTTCGATTCAGAGACACAATTTTCAAACCTTAAAATGAAAATGCATACTTAATAACTCATAACTTTTAATTATCAAATTCAAATTATTATAACGTAACACTTTTTGTTTACACTGACAATTTTATTCGGTTAGGCTTTGTCAATTGCTAAGGGGATTTTTCTGTGCCCGGACGAATCCCATCTCTTTAGCACTTCTATGCATTCAATATTGCCAACATTGTCACTTCTATATATAGCATAGCCAGACCACGTAATCTGCTATCCGCCATTGTTGACCTGTTCCCCGTAGCGCAGAAAACGATTTCTCACAACTGCAGGACCCAACTGGCAAGGCTAACAGAAGCAAAAGTATTTGTTTTATATTTGGGTAGAAGTGCGTGTGTTTGATTGCTTGCTCTATTGTACATTTTGACCCAATCTCATTAATAGACGTAAAAGTAACAACCAGTGCTATTAAAATAATGCTTGATTTTAACAATTTTTTCTTTTCAGTATTTTTTCTTCATTTTTTTCTTTTTTTTTGGCAGTCCGCAATAGGAGGCAACTGCCTACATGCCTCTATGTAATTTACGGCCCTGCCATCCAGACCCTGATTTATGTGACGTAATTGGCATTTCAATTTTAAACGTTCCTGACAAATACGTGCCGTGCACATCAAATTAGATATCCTTCTTATCGCTATTTGTGCATTTTTCCTTGATCTTTTTGTGATAATTTTCATATCATGCTACTCGCTTGAGATGGAAAATTATCGCTAGAAACTATGCAGGCACGTGGCGTTGCTAATGAAATTGACATGAAAGTGACAACGTCGTCATAGGTAAAATATGATAAACAGATTATCATTGGTCATCTCAACTCGATTGATTTCGCTTTCGCCGTCCCGGCTCAAGCGAGAAAATCAATCTCGTTGAGATGATCAACGATAATCTATAATATATATAAAAGATAAATGATAGGGTTATTTAATCGTTCTATGCAACGTGCTATTCTACATGGCAGTTTTATAGTTTAGTTGTTCAAGCCAGTTTAAGTTGGAGTGCTTCCAATGATTTATTGGCGTAGTGTTTTTTGATATCACATGTATATCTGATTTACATATTGACAGCATTTGTACACGGAAAATAATACATTACATCCATTTTGTTTTTTTTTTTTTTTTAGATAATGAAATCCTTTGAAAACAGAAATACACTTCACAGTACTCGTATAAAACGTTTTGTCTTCGTATCAGCCGACAAAGCAGCCAACAATGTGGTTGTACACGGAATTCTTAGAATGAAATTATAAATTATTATTCTTTCAAGGCTACGCGTTTCACTGAGAGTCAAGCAGTAGACAATTATACCATTACCACAACTCAGCTATCTTTTGAATATTTGAAGGTCCATATCATGCATTGGCTACCTTTACTTCATAAACAAAAACCGTCAAATATCTTTCCTTCTCGGCTTCAAGTAAGTTTTCTATAACCAGTCTTGCCGTCTTTCACTAGTTCCCTGACTGCAGTTAAAGAACTAAATACTACTTTGTGTAATTGAACATATGAAAAAAAAATGGAATAAATTAGTGTTTTTGATGGTCCTTTCAGTTTGGTTGACAGTAATGACTCCTTGGATATCTACACTACACTACACAAGAAGTTTTCTTATTTCATCAAATAGTCATTTGAGAAATCTTATTGCAAATTTATTTGTTGCAACTCATGATTATAAAGCATTTTCCTGCAAACAAAGGTAAATATGCTTGATACACTTACTGGAACTGTGATGAGATGACTAAAACATTAACGGTACTAATTTTAATGCACCATATGAGCATAACAATTAATGAATCAAGTGTATTACAAAACTCAGTAAAGATTCGACTTCACTCCATTTAATTGAGAAAAAAATTATGTTAACCGTTACCTTGATGGTTAATGTTGCTTCAGATTTATGATCAAGATTTCTCTAACTTTACTGCGGAAATTACCAAAAGATAAAAAGAGACGACTATTCCTATTGTTAATTTTCATTTTTTTACACTGATGTTCCTATGTCCCTTCTTACGGTGTATTTGTTTCCAATTTAGTTCGCCATGCTCGTGTCTGTAGTGAGGTGTTATATTTTAATGAACATAGGCTATGTACAACTGATCAATTATTAAGTCCTGGATTTCGTTACCACAAATTACTGAAAACCTTCACTAAATTCTTTCAAAGATACAAAGATTTAGTTTGGAATTTTGGCTGTACCTGTTGAAACCTTATTATTAACGGGATATCACATCTTATTTTTTACGGTGAAGATGTTTATAGAGCCTGTAAATTCAAAAAGGATCCAAGTAGACTGATAGACCCTTTGAATAAACGTATTCTGAAATGTTACCCAGTTTACACTGTAGTAAGATCTAAGAATACTGTCTTCAACTTTACTAGCATTGATTTTGTTTTGAACAAATTAAAACATAACTAAATATGTATACATGAGTATACAATATGAGGACTTTTGATCTTACATCCTGTCGATACTTATATTCATTTATCTGTTGGAATTGGCTTTTACTAGTTTTCAGTAACAAACATTCATTATGTGACCGTCCCAAGTTAGAAACCTATAATTCAGTGGTTATCGTAGGTTGCTTTATGCCATGCATGTTTTTTGTTTATTGTTTTAGCATAAGTCAGGCCCGTTGGGTTCACATTTTGTCATGCCTGTACCTTTTATAGCTTACTATACGGTATAGGATTTGCTCATTGTTAAAGGCCGTTCTGTGACCTGTAGCTGTTTACATCTTCGTCCTTTGGTCTCTGCATGGTGAATCGGTGTCTCATTGCCAATTCTACCACATTTTTTAAATTTCTTACATTGTATTTTTACAGAGCTTAGTTTATTATAGCCAATTTGATTGAGAATGTGGTACAGAAATATCATGTACAGATATTGGGGATTTATTATTTATTTGAAGATTGGTGTTTGGTTAGCACCCAGTGGCAAATATTTTATGTTATAAAGAAAAAAAAATTAAAAACAAAAATACAGTATTGTTCAAATCGTAAGAACCTTCATCAATTTTCATCAAACAAAATAAAGTCATCATTTTCTAAAGAAAGAGAAATAAGACGACATTTTACTGAGTTTAGGAAAATTGCACGTCGATAAGAACAACTTATTGCATGTTTTGTTGTTTGATTATCGTTTATGAGTAATGGTTAAATAGAACAGAGTGCTATCAACAAAACAGCTGTTTACTTTATACTATAACATGGTATTTATTGCGTAAGTTCTTCTTTATCACTTAGGCTGACATAATAATAAGAGTTCCAATTTTTCAAATGGTATGTTATATCGATTGCTCTATGGATGCTCAAAAATATTACCTAGAAATAGTTTCTGTTTCGATTAAGCATTAGCATGAAATACATCTATTTTATAACGCCTGTTTTTACATAAAAAATCGTATTTCATGTTTTACCTAAGCAGTTGATACGATATGGAAAAACATGGTCTTAATATGGCGATTTCGCTAACATATTTATACTCTTAACTCAAACAAGGTTATGAGAAAGTACAAGCTTGTCTACTTCATGAATTGGTTAACAATTAACAATTAAATTATACCCACTATCAAAGCAGGTTAGGAGGAGGGGGCGGGAAGGGGGGGGCTGAATTTGAATATATTCCACACCAATATAGAATAATTGTTTTTTTTTACTGAGGACACATGCACAAGTCTTATTTAGTATCGACTAATAACTTTAAATAAATTTATACAGTATAGAAAAATGCTTGAAATTTGTGCGAAGGAATAACAACAAAAAGTTTCTTTTACATGTATCACAAAAAATAATTTTACAGTTTAAATGGGAGAGACTGATATAATGTTGCCTGAGTTTTGCTCGCACCAATATCATTTATTTTTGTCATCATACGTAAATAAAACCACAATAACTAACTTGCAATAAAACCTGAATCGAAATCTAGAGGATTACAACAGGGCGAGACGATACAGAACAACGAACAGTGACCAGAAAAAATGCTGTCCAACATGGAACATTATGCCGTATATGCCGTCTTAGACCAAACATATCCTTGATTCTCTACGAACTTGGCTCTAATCCTTAGATGTATCATACACTTCTACCGTATTTATGTAAAATAGTAAGAAGATAGCAAGAAAGCATTCAAAACCCTGTAAAATAGTAAGAAGATACCAAGAAGGCATTCAAAACCCTGTAAAATAGTAAGAAGATAGCAAGAAAGCATTCAAAACTCAAAAGTTCAATAAAGACCGACAACACCGTGGCCACACACGACCAACATTCCTTAAAGTACTACACAGAAAACTCTGAAAAGACAAGCAGTTGTGTTACTTCCGTCAAATACAAATCATGTGATAAGTCGTATCTGGTCATGGTACTAACCAGGAAAGATCCGGACATATCCGTTGTGAACTGTGACAAAGATGTCATATGTGACACAGATATTCCATAACCGTCAACAAATCATGATGACACCTGTAAAAGTTCAGAAGAGAATACTACAACTTTATCCTTCAAGATTCAATGGATGCAACAACCCTCTATCAGAGAAACATGACAGGACACCACTGGAATATCGTATCAACCTGTTAAAATATTGCTGCATAAATATCGAAAGGTCAAAAGGGGAAAATTGAAGTGATATCTTTTGTTGTAAAGTTTAGTTCTCACATTACTGTACAATCCCTGTAGATTTCTAAGTGTAAGTTAAAGTATTAAGCAGACCTAATACTATCTGTGTTATCATTTATTCCATATTCAATTTGATAGAAAAACAGAGTCATAAAAAATTTACTTCAATCAGTGCAAGTGGACATCATCTATATATCGAAACCTGAAATAAAATATAATACTAAATTCTTTTCGTTTTTCTTGAAGAACACTTGTATGATGTCTTTCTCATACAAATAATAAACAAGTCAGCGGAAAGAAGAGCACAGTTGGTTTCCCTTTGGATTGCTGTATATCTGAAAAACACTCGTGCAGTAAACATAAATATCCGTTATCAATCATAAATTCAAGCAACTTTAATGAAGCCATGTTCATAAAAAAAAAAAAAAAAAACTACTAGATGTGTCGGAACCACACGAATGGCCTCGCTATGAAAAAAAGCTTGAAGCCATTTTTAGGAGTGGAAGTTTTGGAATGAAAGTCCGTATAACTGTTATTTTTACGAAATTTTCCATAGTCCATAATTTCGCCAAACAACAGCGGAGCAAAACTTAACGTAAACTCGATCTGTAACTCGTCATAGAAAACTCACATTCTAAAAATCAGCTCAATGTGTGAAGTCGTTTAGACAAAAAGTCAGTATACTAGTAACTGTTCGTTGCGGAATGGCGGAATGACGGAATGACGGAAAATGTTAAGTGGCGGGGCCATAAAAATGGTTTTTACAAAGCATGATTTGTTCTTTTCTTTAACATCAACGTTGGCCATTGAATCAGAAATTTCAATACGTGAAATAATCATCTAGAGGCAGGTCGCTGTCATTTTTTTATAAAGTTATTTTGTTGGTTATAATTCAGATTTAAATCTTTTTACGAATGTTCATTATGTAGTTAAAGATTGATCTAACTAGATTGTTTTCGACTTTTTTGTCTGTTCATATCTGTACTTGTGATATTTATGAAGCCTTCGATTTAATACCCCATTTCACCAAAGGAACGACTATACACTCAGTGATCTAAAGTCATGCAAATATTGAAATTTCAACAGCATTTTTACCACGATAGCAATACTGCTTTACCGATTTAAAAAAACAAACTCTTTGTATATTATATGACCTTTAGAATGATGCTGTTAATAGTGCCTAAGGAATTCATCTAAAAAATTTATTGAAATGCATCATGTTCCTGAACAAAGAACGACGATAAACGAAGGGAAAATGTACATTTAGATGGATAATTTTAATTCATTTGGAATGCAATTTCAGTTTAAATATTTCTAATAATTTAATATAGCCATTAAGAGTGCAGAATTTTAGTTATTTCAATTGAAATGATAGGATGAGCATCGTTATATGCTTTATGTAAACTAGTAATGAAACATAATTGTTTTAAGTACCAGATGTAAATGTACTTTTACTTTTTCGCTAAATAGAATGAACTAATAAGTAATATTACAAATATAATACATATGTTGGCATCTGTGACACATATTATCCGTAGCGGTCGACCAAGTTATGGTTAAACTTTGGATGTTTGATCGAATTTTTCTTCTACGGTTCACTATAGCTTGACATTAGCAGCAATCCTCTATTAAGAACACACTGATAGGAAGCTCATGAACATGCATCGATCAACTGGGAAATTAAAACTCCATATAAAGGTATGCAGGAATGTTTCTACATATATATGGAAAGTTCACATAGTGAAAATTGGCAGTCGTAAAGTTTATGCGTCGTTGGACCTTTTCTGTAGAGTTCTAGATGAAAGTCAATGTATGACGCAGAGCTAACTTTATCTGTCGGCTGTACAGTGATGGTAGGATTAAAACGAAATTTTTCGACGAAGACATTATTTTCATTGTCCAGCAGCATCTACATATAGAATATCTTCCAGTTAACAATAATCAAAAGATTGCCGTAGCCACAATCCGTCCTCATATCTTCGTTAATGACTTCACCGAATGGGACCTGTCATCGTATTTTTACTTACAACGATCTACAGGACGAGTGTCACTAGAGGAGCAGCAACTATACTTACATTTAAACTGGAGCACTGAGTTTAGGCCCAGATATTTTTGGGGAGGGGTTCGTGTTGCTAAATTTTAAGTTTTCTGTGTATTTTGTAAATTGTTGTACAATGTATGTCTGGATTGTTTTATTCATGGTGTTGTCTGCCATTTTTCTTATAGTTTTTATTGTCCCCTTGGTATCATTCACCTTTTTCAAAATTTCAGAGAAAAAAACCCAAAAATCATCAAAGTCTTAATAGAATAATGTCCTATGTCGTTTTACGTAGTGCCAAGACGAGACGAGTGTTCTTTGAGAATCTCAACATCAAAACGTTTAGGAATGCCAATTCACAAAACACACGGGAGTAACATTACAGTTGCATTCAAAGACCAACTTTGGGAGTAACCTTAAAGAAATTTGAGTACAGTTATAGTTGGTGACAGCACCACTGATAAGAGGTAAATGTTTTGATTTGTGCATATGTAATGTCTTATTTTGTGTTATTTCTAATATTTAAATTTTCTTTCCAGATGTAATTGAATTCAAGCTAATAACAAATGACTGTCATCAGAGGTAAATGATCGTCAAAACTAGCACGGAAGTTTTACCGATTTTGTACCTTTCAACCTTTTTAGTGTTCTAGAAAAATTTTCCATGTCACATTTGCCGTACCTGCATATTTCAACTTTTTTATTTGTATACTATAAATAGTCCCAAAGTGTTATTCGTGGTATAGTTAAATATCATTTCCAATTTTTCATTAACTGTAATGTATTGTTGTGGCAAAACTAGACTAAAAGCAGTTTTATACATCCTGTTTAATGAAAAGTTTTATATCTAAATTGTTCTTTTAATACATCAATCAATTTATATGTTGTTTATGTGGCCTATAATGTCGCATGATTGATTTTCCTCTAGTGGGCAGTAGAATTGTCGGATTGAAAAAAAATATAATATAGATAATTAAAAAGAGAGATACCAAAGGGGCTATCGAAGCCGTAAGTCTATCAAAAACATACAGCATGGCCGAAAAGATTTATTACATGTAAAATTTACATTAACAATCACACTACATGTAGCTTTTGCATATATTAAGCTTTATGTGTATCTGCATATCAAGGACACTGTATTATATAACCAACCCTTATCGTTTAAATCTTATTTATGTCAACATCTGTTGTTTGCTTTTGCTATTTTTTTAAAAAGCTTTTCATTTGCTCGTTTAATAAGGCGTTGTTTTCATATTGAACTTTGAGTTTCTTAACATTAATGGAAGCTACTTTCAAAATTTCTGGTACCGGAGATGTCGTCTGCTTCATTACATATTTTCAATGTCGCCACTCGATTGGGAACTTGAAATATGACAAGAACATCGTATATCATTGAGAACCTTGTGTTGTCCGGAAGATGTCCTTTTTAAAGGTGAATCGTGTTTTGTAGGTTGTTGTATCAACATGCTTTTATTTATTTTAAGTTATGAGAAAAAACATCACATAAGCCAACAACTGAGAAGAACTACTGATACTTTCATCAGTTTTCATTGAAACATTATCAATGCTGATTAATTCAGTATAATTCACCTATACTATTTTTATTGTTTCATTTTTGTCTTCGTTTATGATATGCAATGAATAGGAATCCATTCAATATATTAATACTTCACGCAGTGATTGATTTATTTTATGTAATGAGCAATGAACTTTAGTAAAGACGACAGCTGCTGTAACATGGACCGAATCATTTCCAGGTTCCACACGTGGTAATATTCCATCATTTCCAGGTTCCACACGTGGTGGTAATATTCCACTTTCATAACAGGAATTATTGATCAACAAATTAGACTGTTTAAGATGACATTAACACGTTTCAATTCAGATATAGCCTTTTGAAGAAGTGGCTCAACAAAAATGTATGTATGAATGGAGCTGACTACGGCTATTGTCGATGATTAAAGTGATATTGACTAGAAGTATAAAGATATTATTGTACTTACTTACTTATTGATCTATGAATATAGACGTGATTATTTTGTTACGGACATTCTTCTTTAGGTAAGTGTTGTATTGCCGTCTAATAATGACAAATACAGTTCTTACCATCGTTAAGTGCTTATAGTGATAACTTTTTGTCCATCAACTTTTTTTCAAGATAAAAGCGTTTTTATGTTTTCAGTTATACAAAACCATCTGTTCAAAATATTAAATTTTAAAGCCAATACCATGACGTAAGGAAGGCGTATGTTGCATGGTTATTTAATTGTGATTAATGTTATAATTTATACTAAATTGTATATGTAAATGAATTTAAAATAGTCATGGGTATACGTAGTATATATAATTGATGGGTATAATATCAAGATCTTGTTTAAGTTTAAAACCTTTATCGGTAAATATAACGTTCTACAAATATGTACATAATGCAAGGAGGAATAGCTGAAAATTTTGACCATATTATTTGAATGTAAGTATAAGTATTCTAATTTAAGAATCTTGCAGTTTGAAAAAAATCTTAAATCATTCAAACCTTTATTCTAGTAATACAGTCGTGTATTTATTGATGTTGTGGTCTTTTAATGGAAATGGTAAAGATATGTGGGTCTTGACATCACGGGTGTTATAGATTTGAAATAATTTGATTACTAAAGTATGATTAGATGTATACAACAGTGTTTGAGTTAGAGGATTCAACCCAATCCCCATTTTATGAACAAACATATATGGTTAATGCATGGAAGTTTCAAAATTGCGATTTATTTTCACTTTCACCAATGTCAAAAAGTGGAAACCCTTTTATCCCTCTTCAGAAATTCCGGAAAACATCGTCAAAAACGTTTATTTTGAAATACTGTATCGAAAAAATATTTTAACTCTTTTTGTCCGTAGATCAGTTTTCAAGAGCTGAATCGTGACTTTATTGGGAATTTTTAGAATAACTTTGAACATGCTTTTACATTTTTAATCATTTTGCATTGTGTTTAGATACATACAACTGGAATTATGCCATGAACACAAAACATGTGATAATATTTCATAATATATTGAACGAGAGACATTACTTATTCATAATTTATAAATCTCGATTTCGACACAGATTTATTGTCTCCAGACGTTATTTACAAAAGTAAACATTAGGCTTTCTTTTCAAATACCCAGTCATATTTACAATTAATACATCCAATGTCTACCTATCCACATGACTTTGGTTTGTATAAATAAAACGTAAGGTTTGAACTGAAATTATAGATTATAAGAAAACATACGAACAAAAGATTAATGGGTAATTTCATTGTTACGTAAGACGATTTTGTTGCTGGTTTCTCTTCATATCAGCTATTAATTTACCAATCAATGACTATTACATCGCACCTGTTGTACAGCTTCTATCAATGGAAATCAATCTTCTACTAAAATTTACTTTTATTTACATATGTTTTAGCAACAATCTATAACATTATCTAAGAAAAGTTTGACACGGAAGTTTATATAGAGATATTCGTGACTAAGATAGATTCCGATATCTTACCCAGATCAAATCACCTCTTACATTCTCAGCACAAGGTTACCGTACATGTCTCTATAGGATAGAAAGGATCAATGCTAAATTACAAACTAAAGTCGTGTCTGATTGATGGAATCAGAATAAAGGCTGATTGCCACAAAAACAGAATGCTAATCAGAATCCGATTCTTTCGAAATTTTCGACGGATAAGCTTGTCAACTTGGGAATTTTTATTTTCTAACATAGAATCTATTTTGTAATTCTTATCAAACTTTGATATCAACACTTAGCAAAAGATGACTATAACTTTTTTTTAAAGTGTGAGCTGACCTTGTTTTTCTAAAGAGACTGGGGACTAAACCCTAACTTGTATGCATTATCCGGATATATGTGTTCCCTACTCGTTATCAAACACAGCTGAAATATTTCAAGTGATTTGTCTAATAAGATTTGAAAATAAATGTAGATTTCAAACATTTTATGTTATTTTGTTTTTCTAACTAATGTTGTTACAGTAACGTTAGCAATCGTTTTGTACGATAACTTATCTCTTGTGTATTGATTTACACATCGCATATTCAGCAAATTACTATCTGTCACTTTTAACAATTGTGGGCAAAATAGTTTTGAATTGTTGTTTTCCTGGACGTAACGTCTCCAAAATGGACTTTCTTAAGATGAGAACATTGGAATGTACTTTACCGAATGTTATAACGAGTTTTAGCTTTTAGTATGGAATAACTGTATCTCTAAGTGTTCCCTTTGACGGTCAACATCTATAAACTCATCAAAATAACTTTTAGCTTCTGTGTCATACATATTGTTCAAAATTGCCTTAATTTAATATTTTTATGATTCTTCCCAGCCTTATCAATAATATAAAAAGAATAAATTGCATTTATAGCATTGGTAAATTGGTAAATGATGTCTATTCTGCCTTATGGGAATATTCTATAGGCTGGAAAATATTTATCTACGATAATTACTTTATAATATGGTGAAAAATGTCATGAACTGACTTATAAGTAGAATAAACTTGGATTATCTGTCATTTTACATATTATTTAGAACTATGACTGAAGTGTAATAACGCTACCGGAGTTTTTCTTTAACAATTGCAACTTTTCATAATTTGCTTACTTATACCCTCGCGGTAATAAAGCGTGAGGGTATAGTGATGATTGTATCCGTTCATTCATCCTTCAATTCCTTTTTTTTCGTTCGCACTTTGCATTCGTTACTCTTCCTTGACCCTGGACTGGACTTTTCATTATGACCTGCTAGAATATAGCGGGGAAAAAGAGTGTATGATTCGGTCGTCGGTCAGTTATTTCGTATGTTCGTTCATTCGTCCTATCGCTCTTAACAATAACTAAGTACTCATAAACCTGTTACTGGTTTAACTGAAACTTTAATAAAAACTTCCATATTTAATGTTGTATTTTTGATTTGATCTAATTGATTATTTTGGATTCCACACGACAAAAACATGGACCTAACCTTATCTGTGGATAAGCATTTTGTTGTCGTATTTCCTTTAACGTCCGATGGCAATTATTTTATGCATATTCAGGACGAAAATCTATTATACATGTATATACAAAAGTTAGCTTATGCAAGACGAGACTACAGGGATGGAGGTCGGGAAATTTGGACTGCCAATGGAAAACAATGTTAAGTTGGATTGGGACAGAAAGTTTGCCTTGCAACAAACCACTTACTGGACCCCTCAAAGAGTTGTTGCAAGGGTCCTTTAAAGTACACAGAGCGTGATACTCTCTCTACACGTGGCATATATGGGATTCGGGGTAGTAATTTGTGAGATCTGATTTCCAACTTAATAGATGTTTTTACAATACATATTTTAGAAACAAAACATTTATTTTAAAGTTTCTACAGGATAAATAAAGGTGTGAATAAAAAGAAAAACTGTTTCTCAATTTGTATCTTTTAACTTTACTTTCCGATATGATTATTAACTTTTAGACACGGCGATCCTCACTGCAGCATACACATTCGCATTCAATATATCTAATGAACTCGACATTCGCACTCTTGCATCATATCCATATGTTTTAGTGATTCACTTGTGGAGTCATCCGATCTTCATGATGTCTTTTTTTCTTATTTCGGATTCTCCATCTCAGTGTTTTTAGATGCTCCCTCCCTAAGCGTTTGTCACTTTTCACATGCTGTCTCGTCTTGTCACCGAATTAAATTCGACATAAACTTGTACTAACTGTTGTGTTCAAATATAATAAACTAATCTATTTGGCCTTTTAACTGTTTTATTTGAGCGTCACCGATGGGTCTTCTGTAGAAGAAACGCGTCTGGTGTACAACATTTTAAGCCTGGTATCTATGATGAGTTTATTGTTAACCATATTGACTCGCATGGTCTTAACTCCAGTGTTGGTTCCGTGCTATTCCCGATGATTTCAGATTGCGTTAGTCATTAGTAAATTGATTTTTTCGTCTCGAATCAATTTTGATACGCTGCATTTCACATTAAAGTGCATCGTTAGAATTATGAAATGATATTTACAAAGCACTTAAACGCCAAATAATACTGTTTTAAACTAGAATTATCTCTCACTAGTCTATTTTGAAAGGATATAATCTAATGAAAAAATAAGTTCGAAGTAATATAAAAATAAGGAGATGTGGTATGATTGCCAATGAGACAACTATCCACCAGGGTTTAAATGACGTGGATATAAGCAATTATAGGTCCAGCGTACGGCCTTTAACAATGAGAAAATCGCCAAACGTATAGTCAGCATTTTACCATTTTAATTATCTCCTAATGTTCCTTTTTGTATGTGATAATTACGGGGCGCCGAATGGTACTTGAACTTTTTATAATCAAAATCACAAAATTCAATTCTGTCATAACAAAATTATTTTTGTCTTACAAAACTATGTGATACAGATTTGTTTTATGAGAACTTCAATTTTGTAATGACAAAATTCATTTTTGTAGACAAAATTAATTTTTCTAGACAAAATTCATTTTTGTCATGACAAAATTCAATTTCAATTTTGTCAAATAGGTATGCAAATATAAACCCTTTTTGCATACAAAATTGACTTTTGTTACCTGATATGGAAATTAAAACACAAAAGTCAATTTTGTGAGACAAAATTGAATTTGTACGCAATTAACATGTTGATTACATTGGCATCCTGTGATTTTGTAATTAAAATTATTTTTTTGTGTAGACAAAATTGAGTTTTGTTGGGCAGAAGTGAAAATTTAACACAAAATTGACTTTTTTGACAGAAGTCAATTTTGTGTCACAAAAGTCAATTTTGTATGCAAATTTGGATCTGCAACTGAATTCTCTCATCACGATTTTGTAAGAAGGCTTCTCATTGGATATAGTAAACGCCGGTCTCGCAGGTTCGAGGACATATCATATGGGTGATACGCTATTCTTCAAAAGTAAGTAATACCTAATAAAGTATATATGTCAAATATAGGACATTTTGTGCAATAGTGATTATTCCAATATGACGTCCTTCTTTTGCTTTAATGTCAACAAACCTATGTTACTTATGGGATACACGTGATTGACGTCACAATTTAACTTCCGACGTCAGTGGTTTTTCAAAAGACGATCGAAAAAAAAAATGTTGGTGCTTTTTGAAAAAGAGAATTAAAAATAAATAAATAAATAAACATGAATATTAGAATAAACAATATTGTACAAAATGTCCTATATTTGACATATATACTTTATTAGGTATTTATTCTTACTTTTGCAGAATAGCGCATCACCCATATGATGTGTCCTTGAACTTGCGAGACCCGCGGTTACTATACCCAATGAGAGGCCGTCTTACAAAATCGTGATGAGAAAATTCATTTGCATACAAAATTGACTTTTGTGACAAAAATGACTTTTGTGACACAAAATTGATGTCGTGTTTTGTCTATTGACTACTATCACTGTTTGCATTCGTCTCTAAATTAATTGGGAAAAGAAGGGGACAATAAAGCTTTCGAACCAGGAAACTCCATGCACGTCATATTCGAAAGCATCTTTTCAAAGACAGGAATGAGACATCTGATGGTTGTATAGTATATGAATTAACAAATATTAATAATGCATATAT
This sequence comes from Mytilus coruscus, assembly GCA_017311375.1. Classification (NCBI taxonomy): domain Eukaryota; kingdom Metazoa; phylum Mollusca; class Bivalvia; order Mytilida; family Mytilidae; genus Mytilus; species Mytilus coruscus. Next base: position 24,491,688 of record CM029601.1, on the reverse strand, counting down.
TAAAAATTTGCATTTCACACGTTATATTATATGAGGAAAAGAAGACATGCGTTATGTTCTTATTCTTTTTCATTCAGACTTTTATTACTGTGCATTTTTAAAAGGGATTTAATCTTTCACAATGCCAATAGGTAGAATAGCATAAAATTAAAGGTATCAATTTTACTGAATTATAAGCGCATTTCGACAAATATTGTTACTTTAGTGAAGCTCAATATTTGCTACAAATCAATCGTTGAATATATTTAAAATAAAACTTTTCATACCAAAGTCAGTGTTTGTATACTAGTGGATCTGGTAACTAGGTGTTTGATCATCTCAAACCTATTGAAGCACAACGAGTAAATCATTGGAATTATTAATACCATTTGTATTAATATGCCCATTCTTTATACTTTTAAAAACTACCTGTGACAATGCGCCTAACTTTTTCACCTGATCATCAGTTGAGATAAATGAATTCAAACTAAATCTAGAAACTCTTTTTTGTCCATGGGTATATGAAAATAGCAATTTATGATTTTCGTGCGTCGGACGCACTTTTCTGGATTTATCTTTATTATAAACCCGCAAACTGTTAACATAAACCTTTGAAAAGCAGGGACGTATAATTACGAAGAAACAAACGAGAGCTAAAATGAACATTGTGAATGATCTTTATACAAAGTCGAAACTTGGTGTCTTGACTTTGATTCCAAACTATACAGAAATAAGAAGATGTGGTATGAGTGCCAATGAGACAAGTCACAATTTCTAAAAAGTAAACAATTATAGGTCAAAGTACGGCCTTCAACACGGAGCCTTGGCTCACACCGAACAGCAAGCATGGCTACAAGACAGTTTTCTACGGAGATAAATTGTTACTTTGGGTTGATACACTGAGTTTTATCAAAGCTATATATTACAACGGGTAAACACAAATAAGGTTTCTATAGTACTTTTAAATGAGATAAGAATTCATCAATGCTTATAATACAGTACGCCAGACTCACGTTCCGTCTATAAAAGACTCATCAGTTGTGCACGGATTGAAACAGTTGAAAACCATATCAATTACGAATATTAAGAGTATTGAAATCCAAAAATTCCGAAAAAAAATTGCGCCAAATCTGGCTAAGTCTATTCCTGGGTGCACGCAAACCATAGTATTTCGAATGATTTTATAGTAAATTTACAAAAAATAAGCACATCAATGATATTTCATGTCGGAACAGAAGCGCTTACTTCTGAGCTGATGATACCCTCGGGAACGAAACATTCATCAGCAGTGGTATGACCCAGTGATTGTTAAAACTAATCAAAGATACAAGTCTTATATATAATTTAGAACAGCAGACTTTATAAGGTGGTAAAATGTCTCCTTCCAATTAATACAATTTCACTTTGAGTTCGAAAATGATACGTTTCTCTAAATTAAAAAGGTTAGAAACCAAAAGGGCTATCAAAAGTCATAAATTGGTCGTATATAAAAATAAGATTTATTTCCTTTTTTAGTTTTTTAAAGGATTGTTGCTTTTTCTGGTTAATACTTTAAGAGTCACTTCTAGTGCTATATGAAAGCTTTTAGCAAACTAAATGCAAAAAGTATGGTTTCTATGTTAAAAATTGATAAAAGAAGAAACTGCAAATAATATATATGCAAACGTCTTAAGCAGTGAGGTGAGAGTTTTGTTTTGAACCCCGTGTTGAAGGCCTCCCTGTGACATTGAGACGAAGAACAGCAATAAAAGTGCTTTTTGTGTGTTTTTTGCTGTGTATGTACTGTTTTTTTTTTTGTCATGGATGGATACCCCATATCCTTTTTTCTATTAAACTTTCCACATTCTCCCCTGGGTTTGTATGGACAACTACTTCATTTGTTATAGACTATATCTTAGTCTAGACGGGATTCATTGATGACGCTCTACAGAATAATTTAGTTATACGTATTCCTGTTAGATATGTCAATGTGTATTCTAGACAAATTATGAAATTGATTAAACATGTTATTACCATACGGATAGACAACAATATTTTAAGAACAACATTTTTGTGACTAATTTTTTTCCGTTTCATCGTTCATCATGAACAAAGACTTTTTTGTCTGCTTTTTTATATCTAAGAGAAATTTGTGTGTCATTAATGTGCAACTACCGTAAAGTTTAACATTGAATACTGATGTGAATGAACATAGTTGAAACAAATTACATAAGAGGATCTTGTATATTTAGCTGTAAATAATACACGAATAGTTAATTTGCTTTAGAATATCTTTATCTAAATGTTATGCTGGTTAATGATGGTACTATTTTTTTTCATAATTTGAATTTATGTACTAAATTAGAATTTGTAAAAGTATAAATTGTATTGTTTTTAATATTGCAATTGCGATCATTGTTATATAGAATACTATACAAAATGACAGCTGAAAAGTGACAAGTTTTTCAGAATGTATATTCAAAGCATAAAAAACTACACTGCCAATTGTTTTTGCCAATACCAGTATGAGCATGCATGATTGGTATTTATGTATCTATGAACTGCTAAAACAAGCTGACATCAAAGCTCTCAAACAACACCGTATGATAATTCTATTTTACATAATTCCACACGAAAGGACCCTTATCAGTAACAATAAACTTAAACAATCTAACGGTATCTCTTATTGCTTTGTGATAATTTATGTACAGTTACCAAAGGAATTGTTTTGACATGTTTTTTTTTTTTTAACTTAATATGATTCATATAATAACAATTAAGATACAGACTTTCGTTGCTGTAACGTATGTGAGTTTTAAATTCAACGTTACTGTATTTTAAGTGAAGTAGTTAGGTACGACTAAAATCAACAATAAGTACTATGGTATTGAAAATGGCTTGTTGTTGCATGTTTTTCTAAATTTGTTTTTGTAACAATAAAAAAATATCAATGATCGAATATATATATGGTCTTTGCGGGATACAATTTGTATGTTTCGGAGTTAAGTGTGACGTCCATTTTCACTGAACTAGTACACATTTTTGTGTAGGGGCCAGCTGAAGCCCGCCTCCGGGTGCGGGATTTTCTCGCTGTGTTAAAGACCCATTGGTGGCCTTGGGCTGTTTTCTGCTCTTTGGTCGGGTTGTTGTCTCTTTGACACATTCCTCGTTTGCATTCTCAATTTTAATTTCAAGTTTACTTAAAGATAATATGTTGGATGTGCAAGACAATGAAATAGCAGACAACAATGACAACTATATATAAACCGTTGACCATACGAACAAACATAACAACCGAAAGATGTTTCGGAGGCTAAGTATATCCTGCTCCGTATGCCGTACATGTCGTATTTTTCTCATACATAAGTTAATTAATCAATTCCAGTCAGAGAACTGAACATACTTTGGAATTTTAACTCCATTCGTATAAAAGATATTTGTGGTCTTTTTATAAACATAAAACAACTATTTGGTTGTTTTGACGATCATTAAACTTATAAATACTTTTGTCTGAACTGTTTCTTAGACTTAGTCTTTGTATATGTATTTCACACAGAGTATTGAAAAACAAATTAATTCTAAAGATTCAACACCACACGAAGTAGACTAAGGTATTAATTTACAAAAAAAAAAACCCAATAAATTGCAACTTGCATTTGACCTTCAGTCGTGTCTGTTATTTATACACAGTGTAAGAAGCGAAATGATTTCAACCTCCTTTTCTTTTTTTATATAGTAGTCATGTGATGAATTTTGCATTCATACAAATATTAAAACAAGTTGCTTTCATTCTAAGAAAAAGAAAAACAATACGTGAACCCTTAAACACTGCCTGTTCACTAAAACAATTGTTGCTCTATTTATTTGTTTTGAAATGAATTATATAGATATAATAAGATGTGGTATGAGTGCCAATGAGACAACTCTCCATCCAATGACTATATAAAAAACATAATAATGATGTTATGACACCTTTATGGAAATATATATATTGGACACTTTTCTGTTACGTTCAAAATGATATTGTGTAGTATTTCCAAGTTTTACTTGTTTGTAAAACTGTAAATGTAAATCGGGTGCTATTTAAAAAAAAAAATACATCAAAGATACCATACTTATAATTTTGTACAACAGATGCGCGTTTCGTCTACAAAAGAATCATCAGTGACGCTCGAATGAAAAAAGTAGGAAGGCCAAAAAAGTACAAAGTCGTAGAGCATTGGGGTCCAAAAATGGAGAAAGGTTTTTGTCAAAAACAGCTAAGTTAATTTATTCCTGGGGTAGAAATGCATTGTTAGCAGCGCAATGAATACTTTAAGTGTGAATTTGAAAATATTTTTTTTTTAATAAAAGTGACAAACCGTTAGCTTTCTCTACTCACCAGTACACTGGTTTATTTTAAAGTGCCCTTATATTCTTTGATTTTGATATTATCAATATTTTCTTGTTTTCAAACATTAAAAATGTACTGTTGATAAACACGAAAGTTAGATATGTATTGCTAAACGATTTTTTAAAACCAATATCGTCTTGTGTATTAAAATTTTTACTCTCCAAGTTTCAAATATTTTGCAATGCACAATAAAACCAGAGACTTATAATACTATAATATAAGGGTATGATATGAAAAGATATGATTATAGTCTTAAGCTAGCTGTAATAGTTGTAACATTTTATATATTATTTTATTGTGAAGTGCAAGGATATAAAATCCTTGTGCATTGGAAAAATGCAACTATTTCTTCTTTTCTTGATTACAGTTAATATTTAAGATACTGATGATGCCCACATATTGCATATAAATTCCAGAATTATATTGATTGTTAAGAAGTTATATTACAATTTCAATTTAAATGGATATTCCCTTGGTTTTTAATGACAATAAACACTACTGTTGGCATCTATAAAAGTGAAATATAAACATTTTAACAGCAATATCGTCTTGTTTAGTTATCTTTTTACTTTCCGATGTATGACAAAAGTTTTAGTATAGCAATACATAATATTACCAATCTCGTCTTGTTTAATCATCTTTTTACTTTCCGATCTATGATAACATTTCATGGTGGCAATAAACAATACCACGTGGTATTGAATAGTTGAAAAAAAAACCCCCAGCGCGGACAGGGACCGTCTCAAAGACATATATAATTGCGTCACCGTTATAATTCATTGTACTTAATATTTGATAAAAATTCAGCTGAAAATGCAACTGTTCTTTCAATAAACAACCAGGCTTATTAATGATACGGTAATCTCATCTAAGTGTTGTACTTTCCGATCTATGAGTTTCATTGTTGCAATATACTATATTATTCTACGCTCACAGGGACAAAGGCGTTCCGAGAATCATGATTTCGAGGGAATCTGAACGGCCCAAGGTTAAAAACATTTAATACACAAATATATAAGCTTGAACCCCTTATGCTCTTCATGGGAATCATGCAAAAATGTCCAGGCAGGGCGCACATTTATTGGCAACTGGCATGCCGATTTCCTGTTTTACGTCTTGCCTTTCGAATTATACGTATCAATGATCAGCTGAAGGTTTAATTTTATAACTTGCAATTATATTGTTTGTGTTTTCATTGAGCACCTGCAATATACCACTGTTTAATAATGACAGCTGTAAGGTATCGAATATTTGAAATTTGAGCAAAGTATAACTTAAAAGATCTATAGCAGGTAAATAATTCGAGAGGATCAATAAAAAAATTTAATTACCAGCAGATGGAATCGTCTAGGAAATTAAGCAATTTTAAAAGTTCTTTAAATCGTAAGAATCTCTTAAATAACAAAGAAATGTTCTTAATTGGGCCTTAATTCAGTGAATAATCACAATACAGAAAGTGAAATCACGCGTATGTAAGATTAGCATGTGCAATTCGCGTTTCAATTTGTTCCAATTTTCAATGATATTTTTTTTTCTCTGTAGCTGATCCTAGCACAATATTTGCGTCAGAGCGTCAAATCTGTATCACGTAGAAACACAATATTGTTTACCTTTATAATTATGACGTTAAATATTATAAACAAATACGGAAATTTTAATAGATGTCTGGTAACCATGCACCAATTTGTCATTTTTCAGAGAAATGTATACACTTCAGCTTCCAAATTATAATTTTATACGTTTTCATATCAGATGGTTACACAATAAAACCCATATTATTACAAAATATTTATTTACAAAAAAAAAAAAATATATAAAAAAAACTGTTTAATACTTAGTCATAGTGTATATATGAATGTTAAAATAAGTTATGATGTGATATATTTAGGTTCGTTGATATAATAAAATATGTTTCTTATTCTAAGCCGTTATCATCTCGTCCGTACAGCATCCATTGTCGAGGTTAAGATTGCATTTAAATATTTCATTAGAAAGAGTTAGTCCCAATTTTCCCTTGGTCATTAACCCCTAAAAAATTTTCAAGTGTCAATATTTACTAACGTTCACAGTATCATAGCTTCATGTCTGTACTGTGAGTGTCCACAAATATTATGACTTATTTCTAACAAAATTAAAGTTGAATATGCCATGAAGATGGCTCATAATTGCAATTTTGATAGATTTCCGTAATTTGGAGTATTCATCAAAAGTTTAAAGAGATTTATTCTTTACCGAAACCAAAATTATATTGGAAGTAATTCTAAATGGTCTTTTTCAGATAAACATTTTGGTTAAAGATCCCCTTCGATGCACAATTGTTCAAAACATATCACACATTCACTTTCAGATTCAAATTCAAGTAGGTTTTAACAACTTTCTGATTCTGATCAGTAAGTGAAACAACTACATGGAAAATTGAAACTTAGCTCTTTTTACAAGCAGTCGCAAATTAGGGAGTTGAATTTGTTTCTTACAAAGTTGATTATAAGAGTGATTAATTGAAGAGATGTTCCCTACCTATGGCATAATAATGGTCCGATTGCCATAATATACTTTAACACAGTGTTGACTGCGTTACCCCAATTTTTAACATTTTTACCTATTATGTCTGTTTGTTTTGCTCACACATTGTTGTCAATATAATGGAATTCTACTGACTGTCATACAAGTGAAAGGTGTAGCTAGCTTTAAAACCAGGAATAATCCATCATTTTCTACAAAAGAAAATGCCTGTACCAAGTCAGGAATATGACAGTTGTTTTCCATTCGTTTGATGTATTTGAGCTTTTGATTTTGCCATTTGATAACGGACTTTCCGTTTTGAATTTTCCTTGGTGTTCGGTATTTTTGTTATTTATTTTTTACTTATGGTTTTTGATTGGTTTCTTTTCTCTCTTTATTACATAATACCACATACACGAGATGATCCTTTAAAACGGTAATGATATGAATATTACGCTGGTATTATCAGCATCTCCTATTGCGTGGAGGAAGTTAATGTACAGTTATCAAACGTATTGTTTTGCAATGGTTTCTATTTTACTAATGATGAATCATGTAATAATCTAACATACAGACTGCAGTTGCTTAATATTTTCATTTAAAACTGATATGAGTCTTCAAGGTTAACGTTTCCCTATTTCGGATATAGTAATTTACTTATGACTAATATCAATACAATTGTCGGGTCGAGTTCTGTATAGTGTTTGCATATTTATGAAACAATTGTTATGTAACAATAGATTGTCAATAAACATATTTGGTCTTTGGGATGCACTTTTTAACTTATAGCTACTTTGCTGGTATCAGAACACAAAATCTATTTATGGTCGATTTATTGTTCATGTTTGATCCTTTTATACATAAAACGCGCCATTTCAAAAAGTGACAATTTCAGAAGCGACTATATTGCAGTGAAAATTAATATATCAACAATAAAACTTCAAGATAAAACTGACTAGATGTAATGAATATTATCAAAAAAAATCATAAAGACATGTACAAGTGTAATAAAATAAGAGTCAACACTAAAAACTAAAGCTTTGACAAAACGAACAACCATAACAACCAAAATGAATACTTAGTGCATAAGATATACTCAACGACCGAAGTCCATTATGAGTGATATTAACCACTTGAAAGAAAATCAATGTAAAAACGTTTAAAATTGCCGTGTTTCATGCGAATTTTTGTTCATCCTAGAATTTACAGATTCAGGAATATATTTATCCTGGACTGCTCTTCAACATCGTGTCTGATTGGCCTTTCAATTTTCTTTCAGTGCCACTGATGAGTCTTTGAGGCGCGCGTGTGGTGTAATCAATTATAATCCTGGTATCTTTGATGATTTTCTATGCAGAATGAAAAATTTGATCAACTTCATTTTTACTTGTATAATAAGCACTGATACTGATTTTTTTTTCAAATCAATTGACTGTGTGATTTTGTCAGTTTGGTAAAATTGATTTTAGCAGGATATGGTTATTCTTTTTAGTCTCATTTGGTTGCAAACAGCTTATGTATCTTTAATATACACTCATTGGTTCTTAGAAAAGAGAGGCGAAAGATACCAGAGGGACTTTCACACTCATTAGTCGAAAATAAACCGACAACGCCATGGCTTAAAAAGAAAAAGACCAACAGACAAACAATAGTACACAAAACACAACATAGAAAACTTAAGACTGAGCAACACGAACCCCACCAAAAACTGGGGGTGATCTCAGGTGCCCCGGAAGGGTAAGCAGATTCTGCTCCACATGCTAGCAACCGTCAGGTTGCTCATGTTAGTACAAACCCGGTAATAAGTCTAATTCGGTAGATCACATTCGGGAAAAGCGGGAACGGGATTGTAGTTACGACATTAGGAACATAAATGTTATCATATGTGAAAGGGATTTTCCATAACGGTCAACCAACTCGTGATGGCGTCCGTAAAACTTGTAAAGGGATGATTTCAACTTCACCACTTGGACTCTTGGTTTAATAGCTTCCTTGTGAGCAACAGCCCTCTATCAAGGAAATCATGATAGGAAATAAAAGCCCTGGAATATCGTATCAACTGGGAGATATATACTCCAATATTTTTTATCATTTTAAATTTATAAGTATTAAATATGTATAATGTGATAAGAACACAAAACCATCTCAAGCAGGGTTATGAGGAAGAAACACTGAAGTTAACACTACAAATGTTTAACGGTCACCTTCACGAATTGGTTGACCGGAACGATGTGTCAATGTGTCTACCTTCAAGCGGCAGGTTTATGCGCTCATAGATCTTTAGATACCATAAAGTGGTTCAATCTCTTTTGTGACATTTTGACTGAATGTAAATTCGCATGGCGGGTGCTGCATGCATAGCAGGAGACGCTTAACCTGCCTAAGCACCCAGTCTCGCTCCGTTTTGAGTTCACGCGATTTTTTCATTTTTTTATATCATGATTTGTATAAAATTAACACTGAAACTGGATTTACTCCGGTAGACTACTGTTGCATATAACTTATGTATTTTTGTTTTGTTTTGTTTCAAATCAATTCAGTTGTGTTGTTGTCTTTGGGAAATATGTGTTAATGCTCTAGTTTTTTGTATTTACATTTCTGTAATTCACAGTTTACAGCGCTATAATAAAAGATTAAATAGTAAATTTTTCGCACTAAAACGTTATTTTTTAGATAATTTAGTAGTTGTTTAAGTGTTCAGTTTTTGATATATCATGTAGAGATGATTATAGTCAGGCTTTAAGATATTGTTTTGTAAAAGTGATAATTTATCACGTTTACCGATGCCATTTTAGCTTGGGAGTAATTCTTCGAATGTGAATATATACTGACCATGCTTGTGTTTATTAAATTTTAAAGACGTGTGTACCTTCATGTCAAATATGTATCACGTAAGAAAACAATAGTGTTTACTTTTATAATTATAGCATTTAATATGTCCTGTATCCATAAATAGTGACATGGTAAACAAATAGGGATACTTCAGTTGATTATACGAAATATTCTGCTCCGATTCTCTAGAGGAATTATAAAAACATATTAGATTAATTTCCTTCATCAACTAAATAGGAATTGTGTGCGTCGTCATATTACCAAAAAATGTAGGTGTTTACACAGAAATAGTTATATTTTCAAATGGAGTACTAGTATTTCACAAAATATATAGTGACAGAAAAGATAGCTACTCGATTCATGCCATTGAGGGTATATTTATCTTAAAATAAATGTTGATGAGTTTTTACTTAGGTTCGTTGTTAGAATAACAGTCGACATGGTAGAATAATATTGCTAGTCATGATTTTAACATCTGAAAAGGGATTTCATCGATAGTCGAAGGTGGTCTAGGATTAACAGGTTGATTTAGAACTATTTTCACGAAGTGTCACAAATATTTTGTCAACAGGAATGGGAGGTAAATAATTTTTACTTGATAGCGGTCATCAAAGAAATAACATTAACATAATTTTTTTATGCATATGCAAAGACACAACAATATTTTTTTCTGAGTCCGGTTAACAAAATATGTCATGTGTCTAGTAGATCCCAGAGTTTTAAAAAAAATACAGACCAAAACAATCTTTACTTTTTAAATTGTTATTGACTGTCTCTCCATACAAACCCTTTAAAAAAGATAAAAAGAATAACTTAAGTCATGTCTGTTTTAATGAATATGATCGAGCAGTTTCATTCATTGTGTTTCAATAATTGATTAACACTGGATGGGACACTTACATGCATAGTTTGTGATAAGAAGATAAAGGAAACTCATTGTCTTGTCCCATAAATGGTGTTGTCGAGTAATTAATGGTAAAATTTCTACGTTAACATATTAAATCCGTAATGAAATGGACACTTTGTTAAGGTAACATTAAACCATGATAGAGACCATAAGATTTTTAAAAAATGACACTGATCATAATATATGGGAATTCTGGATTGAATGACTTACTTCTTAGAATTAATTGTGCATCCAGAAAATGTTGACAAGTTGCAACCTTATATTTTGGAAACCGGACTCAGGAATGCGTCTTCTTCTACGAATGTGTGCAATTCGACAGACATCTTTTTGTACTTCATGTCCTCATAAAAAGAAAATAAAATTTTATCATTATACTACTACACTCTATATACCATAAGTGAATAAATGTATCTCCAAAGATCGATAAAATCGTTTTATCTACCCTATAAAACATCAGAATGCATACGGATTGTACAAAAAACTAACACTTTAAATATAGCTCAAATAAATGATTTATTAAGTCATATTTAGTTACACCAATGCTGTTCAATTAGTACAATACTCTATTCTGTGTAACTATTCTAAATTCGTAAATCTCTCTTTTTGTTCAGAAAATTTATTATGTCGGAAAGCTTAAATATTAAAAGTATACTTGATAATGTAAAACTCATTAAAGTATTTTTTCTATTGATATATAAACGACAAAAAAGTGTTAACCTAAGTCCATAAATTGAAAATGTAACTTTTAATGTTTAATAAATAATGTTAAGAGTCGTGCTCAACTACGCCCCAATCCTTGCAAACTTGTACCTTTATGAGAAAGACTTCATATAAGAGCTTCTTAAGATGAGTGAACAGAAATAAGATTTCACATTCATCTATTATAGTGTGTCTTTCTATGTTGTGATGTTACACTATTGTTTCAGAAAAAGGGTGAAGGTTTGGTACCATTAAAACGTTTAAACCCGCTGCATTTGTTTGCACCTGTCCTAAGTCAGGAATCTGATGTTCAGTAGTTGTCGTTTGTTGATGTGGTTCATAAGTGTTTCTCGTTTCTCGTTTTATATAGATTAGACCGTTGGTTTTCCCGTTTGAATGGTTTTACACTAGTAATTTTGGGGCCCTTTATAGCTTACTGTTCGGTGTGAGCCTAGGCTCCGTGTTGAAGACCGTACTTTGACCTATAATGGTTTACATTTATAAATTTTGACTTGGATGGAGAGTTGTCTCATTGGCACTCATACCACATCTTCTTATATCTATTTCCATGATTTTCACTGTATAATTCAAAGCTTGATGACTATGCTGATCGCATCTATGACAATGAACAAACTTGGAATAAAGGAAATCACAAATGTAGATCAGACTGCTTCATACACTGACTTAACAACAGATATCAGTAAGAGGGACAGTTGAGAAGTGCATGTGTGGGTAAAATGTGACTTCAAACTGAAATGCAAATCAATTGTTACAAACAAGTCCAACACAAACCATAAATAGGTTATTAAAATTAATAATTGATTATGACAAATGTGTATTTTAAAAATAAGTGCAGTTTAAGGAATAAAACAGCTAATTCATGGCCTCATTTCTTTCTGTGTTAAATTCTGCAATTTAAACCATTTATAGCTCTTACGTCCGAATTTTAAAGAGTGTGACATTTATTCCATGTTAAAACAACATCTTCTCGTGATTTGTGATTCAAAATCAACATATTACAGAAGTTTTGAAGTACATGTACATGAACAGTTTCTTCTGATCTGAGAAGCTGTAAAAATATGCCCACTCATTTCAATTTCATACATTTTTTTAGAATTCAAACTAATCATTCACGAATTTTTCTTAAGTAATTCCAACTCATTAAGCTTTCATTTTTTTCCATACAAAGCATGCTATTCTTCATCTGCCTATATAGATCAATCTTTTCATGCAAAACATTGTATATGTGTTGTGTATGTAGACAAAAAAAAAAATAAAAAAAAAAAGAAACGAACAGTCATCGTAAAATCTAGTACTTTCCATAAAAAGTTAAATTTAAAATGATACATTGTTTAAACATAATTACTGTTGTATACTGACCATATTAAACAGGACAGCTAATAAAGTTAATTGACATTGGAAGCATAAACACGTTACATAAAATTATGTAAGAAATAATATGAAGATTTTATATCAGCTATTGATCACGACATATGATATCCCAAATAAGCAGTATTTCATTCTGTTCGATGAATAACACATGAATATTCTGGTTTATAATACAAATTCAGATAAGGATATTAAGAATCGTCATAACAGTATCGATTATTCCCAGATTTGTTCAAAACCTGTCATACAGCATGTGTTTTATAATTACTGAATATTTCCTTGTTATTCAACATAATAGAATGCTTTCGTACAATTACAAAGACTTTATCATTCTATAAATTTGCTGGTAATTGACTTCATCAGAGTCTACAAGCTTTTCAACTATAATGCTTTTTATTATTTCAGATACGACTCCAACGAGGACAGAATAGCATTAGTGATGATGGTTTAAATGGGAACATAAATGTCTCTGAACACGTTTGATTTTCAAGTAATGGCTTAATCGCAATTATTTTATCCAAAACACTGTTACGTTACAATCTTAATGATGAATATAATCAGTGATAATAAGACTAAGCTTTTAACTGTGGATACTTCTGATGATGAAGACGATTTAATTCACGATGGGAAAAGACGAGGATCTAATGTGTCTTTATCTCGATTTAGATCATGTCCACAATTACTTGATGAAGTCGAAAATCAGCAAAGGAGCCAGCGGTTTGAACAAACAACTGATGACAGTTGTACACATATACTGAAACAATTATCGCCATTTTCGCCAATCGGGGATACAAAATTTTTTGAACAGAATGGGCGCGTTGGATCAGAAACGCCAACTCCGCCATCTTCTCCTAAAAGCCGAAAAAGTTTGCTCTCTTTAAGGGAGTCACAATCAACGGGTGCTAATCAGTCGCCTACTTCGACACCAAGATTGTTACGGAGAAGCTATATACAACGGTCATCGTTAAGTAGGGAGAACACAAAACCATCTCAAGCAGGGTTATGAGGAAGAAACACTGAAGTTAACACTACAAATGTTTAACGGTCACCTTCACGAATTGGTTGACCGGAACGATGTGTCAATGTGTCTACCTTCAAGCGGCAGGTTTATGCGCTCATAGATCTTTAGATACCATAAAGTGGTTCAATCTCTTTTGTGACATTTTGACTGAATGTAAATTCGCATGGCGGGTGATGCATGCATAGCAGGAGACGCTTAACCTGCCTAAGCACCCAGTCTCGCTCCGTTTTGAGTTCACGCGATTTTTTCATTTTTTTATATCATGATTTGTATAAAATTAACACTGAAACTGGATTTACTCCGGTAGACTACTGTTGCATATAACTTATGTATTTTTGTTTTGTTTTGTTTCAAATCAATTCAGTTGTGTTGTTGTCTTTGGGAAATATGTGTTAATGCTCTAGTTTTTTGTATTTACATTTCTGTAATTCACAGTTTACAGCGCTATAATAAAAGATTAAATAGTAAATTTTTCGCACTAAAACGTTATTTTTTAGATAATTTAGTAGTTGTTTAAGTGTTCAGTTTTGATATATCATGTAGAGATGATTATAGTCAGGCTTTAAGATATTGTTTTGTAAAAGTGATAATTTATCACGTTTACCGATGCCATTTTAGCTTGGGAGTAATTCTTCGAATGTGAATATATACTGACCATGCTTGTGTTTATTAAATTTTAAAGACGTGTGTACCTTCATGTCAAATATGTATCACGTAAGAAAACAATAGTGTTTACTTTTATAATTATAGCATTTAATATGTCCTGTATCCATAAATAGTGACATGGTAAACAAATAGGGATACTTCAGTTGATTATACGAAATATTCTGCTCCGATTCTCTAGAGGAATTATAAAAACATATTAGATTAATTTCCTTCATCAACTAAATAGAAATTGTGTGCGTCGTCATATTACCAAAAAATGTAGGTGTTTACACAGAAATAGTTATATTTTCAAATGAGTACTAGTATTTCACAAAATATATAGTGACAGAAAAGATAGCTACTCGATTCATGCCATTGAGGGTATATTTATCTTAAAATAAATGTTGATGAGTTTTACTTAGGTTCGTTGTTAACAGTCGACATGGTAGACTAATATTGCTAGTCATGATTTTAACATCTGAAAAGGGATTTCATCGATAGTCGAAGGTGGTCTAGGATTAACAGGTTGATTTAGAACTATTTTCACGAAGTGTCACAAATATTTTGTCAACAGGAATGGGAGGTAAATAATTTTTACTTGATAGCGGTCATCAAAGAAATAACATTAACATAATTTTTTTATGCATATGCAAAGACACAACAATATTTTTTTCTGAGTCCGGTTAACAAAATATGTCATGTGTCTAGTAGATCCCAGAGTTTTAAAAAAAATACAGACCAAAACAATCTTTACTTTTTAAATTGTTATTGACTGTCTCTCCATACAAACCCTTTAAAAAAGATAAAAAGAATAACTTAAGTCATGTCTGTTTTAATGAATATGATCGAGCAGTTTCATTCATTGTGTTTCAATAATTGATTAACACTGGATGGGACACTTACATGCATAGTTTGTGATAAGAAGATAAAGGAAACTCATTGTCTTGTCCCATAAATGGTGTTGTCGAGTAATTAATGGTAAAATTTCTACGTTAACTTATTAAATCCGTAATGAAATGGACACTTTGTTAAGGTAACATTAAACCATGATAGAGACCATAAGATTTTAAAAAATGACACTGATCATAATATATGGAATTCTGGATTGAATGACTTACTTCTTAGAATTAATTGTGCATCCAGAAAATGTTGACAAGTTGCAACCTTATATTTTGGAAACTGGACTCAGGAATGCGTCTTCTTCTACGAATGTGTGCAATTCGACAGACATCTTTTGTACTTCATGTCCTCATAAAAGAAAATAAAATTTTATCATTATACTACTACACTCTATATACCATAAGTGAATAAATGTATCTCCAAAGATCGATAAAATCGTTTTATCTACCCTATAAAACATCAGAATGCATACGGATTGTACAAAAAATAACACTTTAAATATAGCTCAAATAAATGATTTATTAAGTCATATTTAGTTACACCAATGCTGTTCAATTAGTACAATACTCTATTCTGTGTAACTATTCTAAATTCGTAAATCTCTCTTTTTGTTCAGAAAATTTATTATGTCGGAAAGCTTAAATATTAAAAGTATACTTGATAATGTAAAACTCATTAAAATATTTTTTCTATTGATATATAAACGACAAAAAAGTGTTAACCTAAGTCCATAAATTGAAAATGTAACTTTTAATGTTTAATAAATAATGTTAAGAGTCGTGCTCAACTACGCCCCAATCCTTGCAAACTTGTACCTTTATGAGAAAGACTTCATATAAGAGCTTCTTAAGATGAGTGAACAGAAATAAGATTTCACATTCATCTATTATAGTGTGTCTTTCTATGTTGTGATGTTACACTATTGTTTCAGAAAAAGGGTGAAGGTTTGGTACCATTAAAACGTTTAAACCCGCTGCATTTGTTTGCACCTGTCCTAAGTCAGGAATCTGATGTTCAGTAGTTGTCGTTTGTTGATGTGGTTCATAAGTGTTTCTCGTTTCTCGTTTTTATATAGATTAGACCGTTGGTTTTCCCGTTTGAATGGTTTTACACTAGTAATTTTTGGGGCCCTTTATAGCTTACTGTTCGGTGTGAGCCTAGGCTCCGTGTTGAAGACCGTACTTTGACCTATAATGGTTTACATTTATAAATTTTGACTTGGATGGAGAGTTGTCTCATTGGCACTCATACCACATCTTCTTATATCTATTTCCATGATTTTCACTGTATAATTCAAAGCTTGATGACTATGCTGATCGCATCTATGACAATGAACAAACTTGGAATAAAGGAAATCACAAATGTAGATCAGACTGCTTCATACACTGACTTAACAACAGATATCAGTAAGAGGGACAGTTGAGAAGTACATGTGTGGGTAAAAATGTGACTTCAAACTGAAATGCAAATCAATTGTTACAAACAAGTCCAACACAAACCATAAATAGGTTATTAAAAATTAATAATTGATTATGACAAATGTGTATTTTTAAAAATAAGTGCAGTTTAAGGAATAAAACAGCTAATTCATGGCCTCATTTCTTTCTGTGTTAAATTCTGCAATTTAAACCATTTATAGCTCTTACGTCCGAATTTTAAAGAGTGTGACATTTATTCCATGTTAAAACAACATCTTCTCGTGATTTGTGATTCAAAATCAACATATTACAGAAGTTTTGAAGTACATGAACAGTTTCTTCTGATCTGAGAAGCTGTAAAAATATGCCCACTCATTTCAATTTCATACATTTTTTTAGAATTCAAACTAATCATTCACGAATTTTTCTTAAGTAATTCCAACTCATTAAGCTTTCATTTTTTTCCATACAAAGCATGCTATTTTTCATCTGCCTATATAGATCAATCTTTTTCATGCAAAACATTGTATATGTGTTGTGTATGTAGACAAAAAAAAAATAAGAAAAAAAAAAAGAAACGAACAGTCATCGTAAAATCTAGTACTTTCCATAAAAAGTTAAATTTAAAATGATACATTGTTTAAACATAATTACTGTTGTATACTGACCATATTAAACAGGACAGCTAATAAAGTTAATTGACACTGGAAGCATAAACACGTTACATAAAATTATGTAAGAAATAATATGAAGATTTTATATCAGCTATTGATCACGACATATGATATCCCAAATAAGCAGTATTTCATTCTGTTCGATGAATAACACATGAATATTCTGGTTTATAATACGAATTCAGATAAGGATATTAAGAATCGTCATAACAGTATCGATTATTCCCAGATTTGTCCAAAACCTGTCATACAGCATGTGTTTTATAATTACTGAATATTTCCTTGTTATTCAACATAATAGAATGCTTTCGTACAATTACAAAGACTTTATCATTCTATAAATTTGCTGGTAATTGACTTCATCAGAGTCTACAAGCTTTTCAACTATAATGCTTTTATTATTTCAGATACGACTCCAACGAGGACAGAATAGCATTAGTGATGATGGTTTAAATGGGAACATAAATGTCTCTGAACACGTTTGATTTTCAAGTAATGGCTTAATCGCAATTATTTTATCCAAAACACTGTTACGTTACAATCTTAATGATGAATATAATCAGTGATAATAAGACTAAGCTTTTAACTGTGGATACTTCTGATGATGAAGACGATTTAATTCACGATGGGAAAAGACGAGGATCTAATGTGTCTTTATCTCGATTTAGATCATGTCCACAATTACTTGATGAAGTCGAAAATCAGCAAAGGAGCCAGCGGTTTGAACAAACAACTGATGACAGTTGTACACATATACTGAAACAATTATCGCCATTTTCGCCAATCGGGGATACAAAATTTTTTGAACAGAATGGGCGCGTTGGATCAGAAACGCCAACTCCGCCATCTTCTCCTAAAAGCCGAAAAAGTTTGCTCTCTTTAAGGGAGTCACAATCAACGGGTGCTAATCAGTCGCCTACTTCGACACCAAGATTGTTACGGAGAAGCTATATACAACGGTCATCGTTAAGTAGGGGGTCATCCGCTGATAGTCCCAGTGGCAGCCGGACAAATTCAATCAGCTTGACGGAAGAAAATATACGCCACCATGAAGTAAATGCGGATTTATCTCAAATGATTATTGCTCATCCAGATAAAAAGATCGATTCAAAAACATTAATCAAACATAAACATATCCATGGACATTCGGACGAAACTCAGATAAAATGTGAACAATGGCTACAAACTTTGAATGTTTCAAAACCGGACAAAATTAAATCAAGAAGCCATATACAGCTGCCACCTATTTAAGAATATTTTTACGATTTAAACTGGCTTATGTATTGTCTATAAAAGACCTATACTATTATCTTCTCTTTCAAATGATTTATCACATTTTGTACAGAATAAGCAAACAAATAGTGGAGGCAAGTATATAAACAGTTAATTATTTCATTGATTTATTTATAGTTATTTTTAGGTCTGAGACAATTTATGAAAGAACATATAATTTAGTATTTTGTTTCTCAAAGCTGTGCTATTACAAAGTGTGCCTTTAAATATGAAATAATCTTGAGGCTGGCCTCTGGGTATTTTTTCGAAGCTATTGTTTAACTTTTGATGGTATATTACCACTAGATGTTGGACAAATAACAATCAATCAAAGTATCGTTGTCCCTGGTTATATATATATTTTTATTATAATACCTGATCGTTGTACTTTAACTGGTGAAGCGAATACCTGGGGCATCGTTGACCTCGTTTGCCTTTTTTGTTTTTATGCTCAAATATCATATATTTTGCCTACTATTGCACGTCAGGTAAAATTTGGCGGGAAACGGTTTTGGAACCATTTTTTATGGACATACTTCATGTATGTTTTGAAAGAAGCACGGTCAAAAAAGATTTAATCAATTACAAAATGCAAAAAAAAAGTGTGCTCGTATTACTGTGCTTATTCAAAAGGCTTAGTCCTTTCGCAATTCCAATTGGCCAAAATGTTTTTCCATTTCAAATAGTCAAATGGTATCCCATCGATATTCTAAAGTTGTTATTATGAAATAAAAAAAGAGGTGGAAGATACCAAGAGGCTATTTAAAACTCATAAGACGATAACACAAACCCCACCAAAATCCGAGAATGAACGCTGGTGCCCCGGAAGGGTAAGCGGTCCATGCTTTACATTTGGGAGTGTTTGTGGGGTTAAATAAGTTGCAACTATATTATATTACAAAAAGTAATTAGGGTCAATAGTTTAAAATAGTTGAACTTAAAAACTTATATCATAATAACATTTTGATAATTATAAGTAATTATTATATTTAGCATACAAATATTTATGTTTCTAACGGGAAGAAATTGTGTACTTTTAATTTGAATATTTTTTCTATTGTTATTCCGGAAGTACTTATATTAAAGGGAGGTGATTGTATAACAAAATCAGTGATTTGTAATTTTAAGCACAACTATGATTATCTCCATTTATTTTCATGTTTTCAACATATTTTACAAAATTTCACTTATCGAACAAATAAATTTCAGTTTTCATTTCAAAACACATAACAATATTTAAAAAAAAAACTGTCGAAAAAATGTTTAGAACATAAAACTAATCTACTGCCGTTATGATGGAAGTTTCCATATTCAAGTCATACTTGTTTTTAGTAAACTTCTGATCTAAATAAGAAAGCGTTCAATCCTTTCAATTTTCTAAAAAATACGTCAATCACTGGAGTTTTTATAAAAGCGCGTCAGAAGCACCAAATTTATAATGTGTTATTTTCAAATTACAGAAAGTAAGTCAGTTGGAAGAGTTGAGTGTAAACTTCAACTTTGGCAAATTGTTCATATGAAAGGAGTTATCCTTTCGAATTAGCACAGAAAAAAGAACCCTTATAAAAAACATACAAATATTTTTCTTGAAAAACTAGCAGGGTAGCCACATTTTTCAAAATATCATCTAGCTTTACAAGATATCTCAAATCATAACGATTGGACTACAATATGAAACTCTCCCGACTCCCCATAATTACATTTAATGTATGCTTCTAATGTATATTGTTCACCAACACTAAATGGAATGTGTATAAACTGTATAAAACAAATAAATGGAAAATAATCAAGTAGTACTGCACTTCTCAATACGACAGACTGGAAGTTATAATATACATTTAACGCTATGCAGTCAAAATAATAATTTGTGAATTATAATCCACCAGCCCAGTAGCCAGTACTGGCATGAAAAAACTGATATTGTTTGATTTATATTTAGTGTTATAAAATTTCGAAATTTCGATTTTTTTTTAATTATGGAATGTCTCTTCATCATGCACAGTTTTGAGTTCTTGTCTGGGTTTTTATTTACTTTTTATTCTTTTTGGTTTTATCAACTCCTCGACGTTTGTGTTAGGTTTTAGACGTTCAAATATTTTGTCCTCGAGCATCACTTAAGAGAGATTAATTGTCGAAATGCTGTGCAGTAAAATTCGTACCGTTAATGATATTGTAGACGGATAATTAGAATTTTAGTGACATAGACTACTTATCCTAAGTTTTCTGAATTGTCATACATTTTAACCAAGTTACAAAATTATCATTTTTCAGCCTTAATTTGCTAAAAAATTGTCACGATGGTTGCTCTTTTGTTGTCTTACAACATATCTCAAGTCATGAAAGTGCAACTACAATCTGAAACTCGTCCTGCCCTACTAAAACATTGCTCCAGCACAGTATTTAGGAAAAACGACACTACCTCAATAATTTTACGGTGACCATCGCGAATTGGTTAACCGATACGATGTATCTGCGTCTCAGCTAACTAGCGACATATTTTCGCGGGCTTATATCTTTAGATACCAGAAAAGTCGTATGGTCTGTAGATTAATTCATTGTGTCCTATTCCTGATCGTGACATTTTAACTGAATGTGGAATCACAAGACGAGGGATGCAAGCATAGCAAAATACGTTTATCCTACCGATGCACTTGATCTTGCTCCTTTTGGAGCTCTTGTCATTTACTCAGGTTTGTTAACCTTAATTTGTATTTTCTTTATGGATTTATTAAATTTGAACATCGGTAAACTACTGTTGGCTCTAATCCGGTAAACTACTGTTGGCTCTAATCTACAAATAAACTCAAATGATAACATCGACACTACTATTTGAAACTCTTCTTTTTTTTCGCAATGCATGGTATGAATTTACTCAGAATTGAAAAGTTATAAGGAAAGAAATATATGAAGCTAATAACTTTTAAGAGCACAAAAAAAAAAAACGAAGAAAAAAAAAAATGGTTCGGTTCTAGTAATGCATTTCATCTTAAGATAATTTATATTTACATGAAAAAGAAAAAATGTTTGAGGAGAAGTGTAGTGACAGTCGTTATACATTATTGATCTTAATTTTCTCTAATTCATCTTTTTATCTACGAAGAGACTTCTTTAGTTTAGGATTTAATACGGTGCTACTTATTTGGATATATTTTAAAAGTCGATATACCTTTCACTCAAATGATATCAACACTTAACTCTCTTCACATAAACACAATTTTGTATGTGTTGAGTGTTGTTTAACATTCAGTATTATCTTCAACATAACCAAAAATGCAATACAAATGTTACTTTACTTCAACCACATTCAGAAAAGGAAATGGGTCAGTGTTTTCGTGAAGTTGAGAAAGAAACATGAGATATGCAAGATATAAGTTCAAGCTAGACTGAATGTAACTCTCCCCGACAAAGGCCTCAATTATATGCTTTTATTGTTTGTATTTTCCAAATGGATTTACAAATTTTGATAATTGGTAAACTAATGTTGCCTCTTATTACTAGGTACCAATCCTAAAAGATCATAAGACTTAACCCTGAATTCTAGCACTACAAAATGATATGCCTTTTTAAAAATTGTATCAATTATCTGTCATCCACCTGATGATTTCGATGGGCCAAGGAGGACAATATCAGAAAATCGGAATACTAGTATATGAAATTGGAAATCGAAAATTCAATATCGAAATTTGAAGTTCAATATCCGGACTGCCCCATATAAAGAACGATTTTAAACTACGAAACAATTTAGGCCAATCAGAAGTTTTTATCAATTGTAACTGCCTTTGAAAGTGAAGTGATTGGGGAACTATTGTGAGACATTGAAATTTGCATTTAGGCAATGCTTTCGAAATGCTTTTCTGGATATATTTTCATTTGGAGACCGTGATCAAAATCCAGGACAGATAAATACATAAGAACTAATTAACGTTACAAATAGAATGAATAATGCAATAATATGAGGACTTTATTCATTTTTCATATCTTTACATATTATGAATTTGTGTGACAATATCTTTTGAACATGAATTTACATAAAAAAATCACTGATTTTGATAAACATTTATTATTCATTTTATTTTCATTTTGATTTTTTTTTTTTAATTTTTTTTTTTTTGCTATACTTTCGTTCTGACACGCCTTCTTTCATTTGTAATTTCGTTGTAGTAATTTAAAAACAGATGGAATTTCCGTTCACTCAACACGTGTTTCTGGAAAATAAAAATCAGGTATTTAACCAAGAGTTCAAATGGTGGTGAAGTTAAAATCGTTCCTTCGTAAATTTTACGGACGCCATCACGAGTTGGTTGACTGTTATGGAATATTCGTTTCACAGATGACAACGGATAAGTTAAAATTGTCAGGGGCGTAGCTGCCGTGAGGCACTTTAGGCACGTGCCTACACATAATTTTTTCACAAATATTTTTTTTTATTAAAAAAAATAATAAATAATGTTATCTGTAGCTACATGTGAAGTCGTCAAAACTCTTTAATTATCGAATGTCATTTGTACACTAGTCTATCATCCTTAGTGAATTAGTGAAGTATTGGAACTGTATGTCATTATAGTATACCTTATATAGAAACTATAAACTAGATCTTTAATTGGTTCAGATCATTTCACTTCTATCAACAAATACTTGAATGAACTTCAACTTAGATAAATGATTTTTTTTTAATTAGTTGTTGTTGACCCAAGTTCAATCCGATGCCTAGTGTAGAGAGAATGCCTCGCTTTCTGCACGTTAAGAAACTTGCAACAACTTTTTGAGGGGTTCGTAGGTCGTCTTCTGAAAGGCAAATTTCTGTTCCTATCCAATAAATCCTCATTTTCCAATTCATGGCATTTCCAAATTTCCAGACCTTCATCCTGGACGACCCCTATTTGTTTTAGTCCTGAACATGCATGAACTATTTGCCACTAGACGTTTAGCAATCAATCAATCAACCAACTAGCTTTCAGTAACTTCGAGTACTCTCAGATCTACCTTTAATGACCATAATTATTCAAATTCCTAAGCAGGTAGGGATTTTACAGTACATGATATAAGGAAATATGAATTTCTTGAATTTTGTTAGATAAAATTAACAGAACAGAACTTCTGCATGACGTATCGACTGTGTGGGTATATGTTTTTGTGTGGCCGGGGAGGGTGAAGGTTTAAGAATCAAAAGTCGAATGGTCGATGCTTAGTTCTAACGTTAGTATTATTATGTAGGATCGTCAATATGTACTATCAATTGACGTATATATCAATTATACTCAATCAGAAACAGGTTAAGCTGTTTTTAAATAAAGGGCTACGCTGATCCACGCTGGGCAATGCATATTGGAAATATTGATTTTTTTTTTATATTTTCGATTGTACTGCCGCTTAATTCATCAGTCAGATGTAATTGTAGAATTATGTTTATTTTTTCGACATTTTTTTCATGTATATTATCATGATAAAATGACCAGTTAATTTTTCGTTTTTTGTACACAAAATTTTGCAACTAAAATGCTGAAACCGTTTTCCGTCGGGGGGCTTCGCCCCCTGAACCTACCAGGGCTCTGCCCTGGACCTGCTGGGGCCTTAAGCGGCCCCAGGCCCCCTGCTGCAATTTGTGCCTACAGTTTATTGGATACCTAGCTACGCCCCTGATTGTCGTAACTACAATCCCGTACCCTTTTCGCCGAATGTGACCTACCGAATGAGACTGATCACCGGGTTTGTGAAATGTATTATTCAAATCATGCCAATACCAAAAGACTGCATGGCTACTTGGTGTATCGATTTTTTTGGGACTGATAGTCCATCAGCAATAGACATCGCTATTTCGGAAATTTGACATTTGACCCGAGATTTTCCGATACCGGTATTTGAAATATTTGCGTCATACATCAATAAAAAATTGAAAACAACACGTTAAATAATTTCATGCGTCCGAAGCGCTTTTCTGGATTTACCTTCATCAGGAACGCTCAAAGCCAAACATTTGAAATCCGAGGATGTATAAGTACCGAAACAGTTGAAGAGCTATATGACAAAAATACCTAAAACAAATAGCCAAATTCATCTAAGGTCAACTTTGCCTGAGGGAGTTGAAACCTTAGTTTCTTTATAATTTCAAAATTTATAAACGGACAATTTTAGAAAGGTTTGTTATAAATCATGTCAGTACCGAAGTACTGACTACTGAGCTGATGATACCCTCGGGGACTGATAGTCCACCAGCAGAGCTATAACTTTTGCATTGTTGTGTCAGACATTTTCTCTTACGTTGTTGAAATTTTACGGGAACGTCTGTGATGGCCAGTATGACGGACAAATAACTATATGTTGTATGGTGCAGTCCCAGTAGTTGTAAACATATGAGTTCCATAAAACCCTTTATCAGGTACGTTCATGATCAAATGTTTTAAAAGCAAAAAAATAAAAACGGTTTCTATTTTATCTTTGCAGTTTGCTATACATATCTTCTCCTCGCTAGATAACGACATTACAGTCGCGGATTATGGGAATGTCGGCACCCCCTTTCGGTTATATAAAAAAATGAAGCCAAATCGCCTAGAAATAACCCCTCCACCCTCTTCTTAACTCATGAAACGTTGTCTGATCTGTACATGGTAGATCATCATTACTCGAGACGATAATGGTTAAACGACAAATTAAAGTGTTATTAGGGCTTTCCACTTTTCCGTGGAAAGACCTATTGATTTTGTTCTGATTATTTTTTTTCTTCCGCCTAATTTTTTTCTTGCGGTGTAAAAATGTTTCAAAAGATGTCGCTTAGTTTTTGTATATGATATCATACAGTCTGTACGCCTTTGAAACTGACCCTGTTTGACCGAACACTTTTCTTTGTAAGAGTTATCTCCCAAACACTGTTTTTCTTGTTATCTGATCTCCTCCGCAACCGTAAAAGAAAGCGGCAAATTTATTTTTCCAAATTGCTCATTATATCCTCAGGATGTTAGGTTTTATTTTGACCGAAGCTTTACGAAGACTCCATATGAGAGTTATTTCCCTTTTGTATTGAAATAAATGAAATGTATTTGTAACTGGAAAAGCATAAGTGATAGAGGCCTAGGGTCTTTTGATTTGAGGTCCTTGGTCCAAAAAATGAAAATGAGGTCAAGGTCAAAGGTCAAGGTCATGTTCAAAATTTTGAATTTGGCTCGTTATCACTTATTTTCAGAAATCATATAAGATATCGACAAAATATTTTCACACAATTGTTAGTTGCGACATGTCGTAACACATAAATTTTAGTTGAAAGGGTACGTAGACATTTAATGGGAGTTTTCGCCTTTTATATCTAATATTAGCTGAATGTTAATATAACTCATTAACAATATATAGTAGAGACCTAGAGTGTTTTGATTTGAGGCCCTTGTTTCATGACCTTGAAATTGGGGTCAAGGTCATGTACAAAGAGGCAAATTATGTGTTTTGGCACTATTTAAAGAGTTTGATTGTGTTTTAATGCTTTTGTAGGTTGACATTGACCTTTGACCTTACTACTTGTTGAGGATCTCTCAAAGTTAGATCCCATGTGTTAAGATATAGTATCTAGGCTTTAAATTCCGTTTTGCATGATTCTAGTGGCTCGTTTCCATGTGTTTACTCAACCAACCAACCAACCAATCAATCAATCTTCAAACCAACCAACCAATCAATCAATATTTAAACCAATCAATCATTAATCAATCAATCAATCAATCAACCAACCAATCAATATTTAAACCAACAAACCAACCAACCAACCAATCAATCAATCAATCAATCAATCAATCATTGCATGCGGGGTCCAAGATCTCATTTGTTTCTTTTCGCTTGTGTCAAGTGAAGTGACCCTATCCTACGTGTTTAATCAATCAATCAATCAATCAATCAATCAATCAATCAATCAATCAATCAACCAACCAACCAATCAATCATTGTATGCATGTTTCCGCCTCATGTGTTTAATACGGGTCCAAGATTTCCTTTGTTTCTTTTTGTCGTTTGTTTCAAGAGACCCTATGCCAGTGATTTTCCTGCCTTTATTTTAGGTCCGAATATCGGCCCTGTTCCCAATCAGAAAATACCTAAAATTTTCCCAATTGAACCCGTAAAATTCCCAATTCAATCAAGCTGAGCGGAAAGGTAATTGATAATTTTATTGTTCGTATGATTTGGTTCAAAATATAGGTTGTTGTACTGTTCCCGATGTAATCATATTGAATATACAGGTAACTATATTCAACCATAAACCAGTTTTACAATGGGTAAGCTTAGTTCAGCATTTGGATGACGTCCGGTGGTTAACGGTACCTAAGAATTTGGTATGATATGAAGTGATGATGCTGTGTTATTAACTGAATAACATTGTAAATACATGCCAACATGAAAAACTAAAAGGTTTTAATTATTTTCTCACTCGTAATTTTTTTTCTAGAGGCAATGTCGTACTGAGCAAAGATTTGCTGGTTTGGTTTATTTTTTTGCTGTGAATCGAGCATGCCCAAACATACAACATGTCGTCTCATTATTCAAAATATTATGTTCACAAATTAAAAAAAAGGCAAAGATGCCACTGATTGTAAAAACTTGTTTAGCTTTTAAAAAAATCCAAAATTAGTACTGAAGATGCTACAGGGACTGATATATTTTGAACGAAAATGTTTCTACTTTGACTGATGTAGAACAGGATGAAGCCGTGGTTGTGGCGGATAAAGGCACAAAAGCAGTCACCTCGACCCCAAGTGCTAACACTAAACAAATTGTTTCTACCCAAACACCTGAGCATAATTCACTTGAAATGAACCCTGCTCATGTACATGTACAAAGAGAGACTGACCGTCAATCCCACTTTGAGTACAACCATAATCAGTTGACAGTTGTTGACTCTAGATCAGACCTAAGCACTGAAAACATTATACCATGCCATATACGTGTCTGTGAGAGAAATCTAACTGACAAGAAAACTTGCAATTAATCTCAGGGTTGTATGACTGAGTTTATATGTTCAAGTTAGAACATGAAAGAAAATTGGAATTTTAGAATAATAAATAACATGTAAAAATTGTGACTTGGATGGAGAGTTGTCTCATTGGCACTACCACATCTTCTTGTACCTATATCCTTAAAACATTGATTTATTTTTCCCAATTCATACATTATATGACACATTTTCCCAATTGCCTAGGGCCCAGGCCCCATTTGAAAAAGGGTAGGAAAATCACTGACTATCCCACGTGTTTAATCAACCAACCAACCAACCAACCAACCAACCAATTAATTAATTAACCAATCAATCAATCAATAAACCAACCAACCAACCAACCAATCAATCATTCATTCATTGTATGCATGTTTCCGTCTCATGTGTTTAATCATAGATGTAATACCCATAGATAAAGCTCGTCAAAAGTTCTCTGCTGTTCTCTATTGTTAGATAAAAGAACCATGACCAAATTGACTGTCTTTGATGTTTTATGTGTGTTGTCCTCAATCAAGTAACTTTAGCCACATCTCTTATCTGTTGATCTGTATTGACCAGTACAGCATAATAGATTTTCTTAAATGTCTTCTCGAGTTATGTCCCGTCTGTTGTTAGAGTATGTCTATTTTAGCGCACTGGACAGACAAATAGAATGGTGAAAAATGGATGAAATCGGTCAGAAATTGCGCATTTTACAATGGAAATATTGAACTAAATTCAAAAGGTTTTTTAGGCTTGTATCTTTATATTTTATAAAAACTATGTTCCTGTTAGTTCCTTAAAATGGGAATAGCACGTTGTTGAACTTCTAAAATACACCTTTTATTTGATATGTTTCATTATGTCGAATTGCGTCGAATACACTGTGTGTACTCCGTCGCTATACATGTTCTCTGTCCAACGTCTCCACCTAAAAGAAATAAAAATACTAAGTTTTCGCTATTATAAAGCTTCGTCACGTGACGCCACAATCTGGCGCGAGACAAATACGCGCGGGACCTGAAATAGAATAAAACTTTCCAACTAACTAAATATAGAAACTTAACCAACACACTATTATGGACCCTTTAAAGAAAGAAAGAAACAAACAAACAAACACGCACGCACGCACGCACGCACACACACACATATCAATCAATCATGTTTCAGAAGGGGAAAGACCGTTTACAATTGCTTTTGAAAGCAATTGATTTATATTTTCATTGTTTTTATTCTATCAATCAGTAGATTATATATTATGAATAGTTTCACGGCTTAAATTTCCTTTCTGGTTTGCCACTTTGGATATTGAATTTTGAATCTCTATTTTCAATTTCAAATCTGTATTTTTTTTCGAATCTCAAAACTCAAATGTTGGCTATTGAATATCGAAGTCTCATAAATACTATAATAACTATATAATGTCTTTTTTTTTTTATTGTTTAAGTGAATGTAAAAATTTCATATTTTTGTTGGTTTTATTCTAAAAAATATACAATATCAATGAAGTACAACTGCAATCTGAAGAAATACCGGTCTTTATTAATAACATCCCTATTTCCTTGTCCTCCCTTTGTCTCCTTACTGTCACCTCGGTCAGTTTAACTCTTGTTTTGCTTGATAAATATGTAAAAGAAAACTATTACGCATGCTAATCATTGCTAATTTCTACATATATATATGTCAAATCGAATGTATGTTACGCTTTTTTTGTAGTGAGGTCTATGAATTTAATGAATTAGATATTTAAAACAGAATTATGGATATAAAATATAGGTGACAAAAGTTTTATCACAAATACAGGGATTTATAGAAAAGAATGATTCCACTTGCAGATATTTAATGAATGAAAGAGGTTATACCACACATCTACTTTTATTAACATGTAAAATATTTTAACGGAGTGAAGACACATTAAAGAAAAAAAAAAGTTCATAAACAAGAAAAAAGTATGTTCTATAAATATACAAAAAGACAACAAAACACCAAGATAAACAGACTTAATAAATACTGAAGACGATGCAACATACAAATTTGTAGAAAGAACATCATGTTGATAAATAGAATTAGCTTGCCAAAGTATTGTAAACATCTAGAGAATCTTGGCGACAGTTTCCTTGCATATAGAGCAAGTTTGTATGGCCTTCGTTAGAATTTAAAGAAAAGTTTAATTATTTAATTCAGTATAATGTCACCCTTAATTGTTTCTACAGAAGACATCCCGCTTAAGTTCGCATTCTTGGGGAAACAAATAAGATAAGAGAGGATGAGGATGCAATTAAAGACAGCATTAATATTTGATAGCCATGATCAACATAAAGACTGAAAATTAAAAATTTAGACCTTTGTTTATCATAAACTGTCTAAATTAATACAAGGTCGGGGTAAATTATTGAAAGACTAACACAATAGATGACAATTAATGACGTCAATCTCCCTCATGAGATTTACACAACAATAATCCACAACTAATTGTATTCAAACATTTGCCTTGAGGTTAATATGAAGTTGAAAATAACCTTGTGCAAAAACATAATTGGAAAAATAGGTATTATTCTTACAAAGGATAATGAAGCTGTATTAGAAGTTATGAAGGCATAAATTGTAAATTGTCTAGTCGTTTCAGGAAAAGAACATTTTGATTAATTTACTCTAACTATCTAGGTGTTCAATATTAGCAGAAGCATGTCTTACAAAATAATTTTTTTAAGAATGTGTTGAGCATCCAGAAATTTAAACTCGAGCTTCTGTAAAATGGATGGTGTAACTGTTGAAATGTTACGGAAATGAATACATCATTTTCAAAAAGACAGACCTGTATAAAAAAACCTGCGAAGAAGACACTGCCCTTTTTCTTACATCGCCATCATGTGTAGAAACAACCTGACAACTATCAACCACAAAAATGGTTAGTGTTTTTGAGATGTCTCATTTTTATATCTTGTTAGATGAGAGAAAAGTGTATATTTTAATCCGAAACAGCCTCAACATTTTACAGATAACGATCAAATTTTGAGATGTCGTGTGGTTGATCAAGTGTTGCGCACATAATTTGGAAAACGATTTGTGATTGAATGATTGCTTCTGTGTGAAAACTGCCGTGAGATTGTAATAAAGATTTATTCTTAAGGTAGTATAGTTATTTGCAACATATAACTTGTCCAGCCACAAAAAATAGGCATCGTAATTGATAATTCTAGCGCTCTTTGTGATTGAGTAAAAAACACTCCATTTTTTAAAAAAGTAAAAAAGAAAATTCCGAACTCCAGGGCAAATTAAAAAAGGGGAGTGTTTTACCCGAGCTCAGAAGATACGAAAGGGCAATCACAATTCATAAGACACAGAAAAACCGACAAAATATTGTTGTCTTTCAAATGTTTTGGTTTGAGCTTTCCTAATTAATGAAAAGTGCTTCGGAGCACGAAATTTAAAGTGTTACTTTCATGTATAGACATGTATAGACTGGTTCAACTATGTTGAATGCATCTATCCCATCGTACAGTTAAGTCTTCCTTATATCTTGACTTACATCTAGAATTTGACAATGAGGATCCGTTGAAAACAAACCTTTACGACAAAAGAGATGATTTCAACTTCCCAATTGTGAACTTTCCATTTCTATGTAGCAACATTCCAGCAGCGCCTGCATACGGAGTATATATCTCCCAGTTAATACGATATTCCAGGGCTTGTATTTCCTATCATGACTTCCTTGATAGAGGGTTGCTGCTCACAAGGAAACTATTAAACCAAGAGTTCCAAGTGGTGAAGTTGAAATCATCCCTTCGTAAATTTTACGGACGCCATCACGAGTTGGCTGACCGTTATGGAATATCCGTTTCACAGATGATAGCGGATGTGTTCCTAATGTCGTAACTACAATCCCGTCCCCTTTTCATGAATGTGACCTAGCGAATTAGACTTATTACCGGGTTTGTTCTAACATGAGCAACAAGGCTGGTCCCACATGTGGAGCAGGATCTGCTTACCCTTCCGGAGCACCTGAGATCACCCCCAGTTTTTGGTGGGGTTCGTGTTGCTCAGTCTTTAGTTTTCTATGATATGTTTTGTGTACTATTGTCTGTCTGTTGGTCTTTTTCTTTTTTAGCCATGGCGTTGTCAGTTTATTTTCGACTTATGAGTTTGAATGTCCCTCTGGTATCTTTCGCCTCTCTTTTACAAGAAAATAGCTAAGACAAAACAGTACTTGTATACATTATGTTATTACAAATAATATTAATGAAAATAGCGGACAAAGTTAATTCTAATTGATAAGCCAAAGCACAAACAAGTAAATAATGGAGTGAAAACAGACTTGTCAACAGGGAAAGTTTGTAAGTAAATGCGCTTAGAAAACAGACGTGTCAACAGGAAAAGTTTGTAAGTAAATGCGGTTATGCATCACGTCAATTATAAGTACTTTCTAAAAAAAGTAAAAAACGTATAATTGATGAACTCTTGACATCAGCATTTTACATGCTGGGTGTAATTGTCGTCTGCGTACTAGCATGGTTATTAAAATTATGTATATATTCTATTTTATGCATGGATTGGTGTCCCTGGCTTATGGTCCTTCAATGATGACATGATTTAAATGATACCTGAGATCACTCCCGGTTTTTGGTGGGGTTCGTGTTGCTCAGTCTTTGGATTTCTATGTTGTGTTTTGTATACTGTTGTTTGTCTTTTGGTCGTTTTTCGTTTTTTTTTTTTTTTGCCCTGGCGTTGCCAGTTTTTTCGACTAATGAGTTTGAATGTCCCTTTGGTATCGTTCGCCTCTTCTTTTTCGTTACCGATAAGTGAACGTTTCTATTCTTTCTTTGCGGTTTGCAGTAAATATCTTCTCGTCACTTGAACATGTCATTACAGTGACGGATTCAGGGAAAGTGACTATTCCCCTTTCATGACTATGAAAAAATAAGCCAAAATCGCAGAAAATAAGATTTGTATTCCCTTTTCCTAAGTTTAACTCGCAAAACACGACCTTGCCATTACATAGGATAAAATTTTATTCTGATTCGGCATTTATAACACAGTACAACACAAGCTCGAGAGAGCTTTAGAGCGAATATAAAAACATATACATAACATAAAAACAATAGGAACAACATGCATAAAATACACAAAATTTGGTTTGCATATGTGATAGACTTGGTATAACATGTTTAAGAAAATTTGAAGTATGATAAAAATGTATCTTCTAAATAATTTGAAATAAGCCCCAAGAAAATTTAGAATATAGGTAAAAATCGTGATAAGATTTACATGCATCTGGATCACCAGCTCTCGAATTTAAACGATAGTGGTTCAACAGCAAAATGAAGACTTATTTCAATTATTTTAATCTATTGAGTAGCAGATAATAAATGATATTGCATTTATCTTAATAGTTTCACAGCTTAATGTTTCCTCCTGGTTGTCTACTTTGGGTCGAATCTCTAACTCAAATTTCAAGTCTGCAATTTTTCGAATCTTAAAATTCAAACAATAAATATGGAATTTCGATTTTGGTATCGAATGACCATCATGGAGCCTCGTTGATGCTAGTACTTCATTAAGCACATTAAGTAAGTTATGTAATTATTTAAGTGAACGTAGAAATCTCTTCAGCAGTTTTAATGGTACGATTCCAAAAAAACTACATAGCATTATTGGAGTAGGTGTATAAACAAATATAACCTGAAGAAATATTGGTCGATATACATACCTCCCTTTTTCCTTATCCCTCTTTTACCCGCTTCTGTAACCTCTATCAATTTGTCTATTGTTTCTTGCTACATATCTAGTGTTCATACTGTTAGTAAACAACTCATGTCAAGTTGTAATTATAATAGAAGCATATTCTATTTGCTCTTTGATTAAAAAAGGGAGTTCTAATTTTAGTTTACATTAATTTTCCTTTATTTAATAGACCATATGCATATTAATTTGGTAATGAATATGAATGGGTTTCAACCGTTCAAGTACTTTTTATTTTTCTTATATAAATAAAACATCAATTTGAAATTTAACCTGCTCATGAATACAAACTAGTCGTCTTTCTCTGTGAAATTCTAATAGCAATACAAACATGTAATTATATAAGAAGATTAATCGCTGAACATGCTTCAGTAACCAATAATTACAGAATTAATCAATATCACGGTATAGGTAAAGTGTCCGGCTGAAATCGTGTTTTTCGAGTGAATCGGTCCACTTTTTTTCGAGTGATATGACATGTGATCAGATCGATTAACTGCTATTTCGCAAGTATAATAGTTTTTTACATGACTGTTCATCTTATTAGACGTGTTAGGAAAGTCAATACGATTTTGACGCTGATGTTAAATACCAATACCACTACAGGCTATAGTGGGGACCATCTCAAAAAGCACAGATAATCATTCATTATAGTTACCTGTATGGGTTTGTTTGATAATGCTGAGATGATTTTTAAACAATAAAATAGTAACAATTTATTCCGCAATACACGGACGAGGATCCAGCAAAACAACACGAACATTATTCTTGCATTGTGTCATAGTAGGGATCGATTAAGTTTAAGATCGTTGTTCCCCCATTTCTTACTATTTTGTTGAACGACTACAAGGAAAATCTACAAAGTGATCAAAATAAATGAATAGAAAAAACACAGGAATCAAATCACATTCGAATCCGATTTTTTACTCTACATCAATCTTTGTTCAAAACGTTCGTTTATTTGAAATTTATTTAAAAAAATAATTGTCATGTCGGGGCCTTTCTTAGCTTTTATATGCGGGAATGGTTTTGCTCCGTGTTGGGGGTCTGTCATACGGTGATCTATAGTTGCAAACATTTACGTCATTTGGTCTCTGGTAGATAGTTGTCTATTTTGGCAATCATACCGCATCTCCTTATTTTATATCATTTTCTAGAATAGAGAAATGTGTTACACAGTAGCGTAAAATTCTAAAAATAAACCAAACTAGAAATTTGTGTACTTGACAATTAAAAAAAGACTGAAACAAAAGCGTTTTCAATTTGATTATCTTTATATTTTTATTCTATCAAGAAAGGTCACTGACAATTTTATATAATGTTAAATGAATTAATTCTTATTCACATAAAAATTTGGCCCTGACATTTTCCTTCTATCAACTTTTATCAGTTAGTTTTTCGGAAAAGAGAGGTTATCGAATTAAGTATTAAAAGATTACAAAGTTTGGACATTATCAAGCATGTTAAATTTACGTTTCGGTGAAGGGTATTTCTTACTATTTTGTTGAACGACTACAAGGAAAATCTACAAAGTGATCAAAATAAATGAATAGAAAAACACAGGAATCAAATCACATTCGAATCCGATTCTTTACTCTACATCAATCTTTGTTCAAAACGTTCGTTTATTTGAAATTTATTTAAAAATAATTGTCATGTCAGGGCCTTTCTTAGCTTTTATATGGGGAATGGTTTTGCTCCGTGTTGGGGGTCTGTCATACGGTGATCTATAGTTGCAAACATTTACGTCATTTGGTCTCTGGTAGATAGTTGTCTATTTTGGCAATCATACCGCATCTCCTTATTTTATATCATTTTCTAGAATAGAGAAATGTGTTACACAGTAGCGTAAAATTCTTAAAATAAACCAAACTAGAAATTTGTTTACTTGACAATTAAAAAAGACTGAAACAAAAGCGTCTTCAATTTGATTATCTTTATATTTTTATTCTATCAAGAAAGGTCACTGACAATTTTATATAATGTTAAATGAATTAATTCTTATTCACATAAAAATTTGGCCCTGACATTTTCCTTCTATCAACTTTTATCAGTTAGTTTTTCGGAAAAGAGAGGTTATCGAATTAAGTATTAAAAGATTACAAAGTTTGGACATTATCAAGCATGTTAAATTTACGTTTCGGTGAAGGGTCGGAAGTTTTTTTTTCTTGTTACCACGGCTTCCTCCACCAACAAAACAGAACACCACGATTAAATTGAGATATTGTTGAAAGTGGCGTTAAACTTTCATATGGAGAAGTTAATGTTAGTATCTTTGGGTCAGGAGGTTATTTTGAAAATGGAATATTCATTTTCACCTCTTTCAAAACAAAGTCTGCTAATTTATATGTCGGGCATTTTCTTCTTTTTTTTCGATTTGCTTCATTTTGTTTTGCTTAGATTCACTATACACTCCGCTTTCTAAATTGGACGGTATATAGTGATGGGTGAATTGGTCCATCCGTCCGTTCTTTCGTCCCTCTGTCCATTCATTGCATTTATACCAAGAAAGTAGTAGACAATACGAATCACATATAGCTCATGGAAAGTGGTTTTCTTGAACATTAAAACGATGCGCAGCAAGACAACCTTCTACTGTAGCTCCTGCTTCTCAAAGTTTTATACAGAAATAGCACTGTATCCACTTGTGTCCACTTTTATTTTCTTTTTATATGTAGATATAACGATGAGTTCAGATTGGTACTGATTTGTTTAAGCCACATATATACGCGTCCCTGTATCCCTGGACACAAAATGCATGCTAATAGATATAAGAAGAGGTGGTATGAGTGCCAATGAGACAACTCTCCATCCAAGTCAAAATTATAAAACTATATTTTGCAACGGAAATAGGACAAATCTATTGCGGAGAGACAAACTGAGTTATTTAACTATTAAGTTTAGTTTTGCACTCTTAAATCAAACAAATACAAATTAATGTATGAATGTATGAAGATCTACGTAAGGCCAATGCACGTCTTAAAATCTGGAGTCGACGTTAACTGTTCGCTTTATATTGTATCAAACACACCACAAACGTAAACTATTATACAACGCCGTGATACTTTTCAGTGCAATTGCATTTTGAGAAAGCCCACACTTAAATCTTGTATCGGTATTGGTATTTAACATCAGCGCAGTATTTAAACCCTTTCCTAACACGTCTAATCTGACAACTAGCACAAACCACGCACAATTTCCTTGAATTTCACTTAAAATGCAGCGTTTTTCATTGTCCGTGTTTTTCCGAGAGCAATATTTAAAACGTTCAGGTTTTTTAACAAACGGTCCGGGTTTTCAAAGAAAATGTGAATGATAAAAACGGCATTCTTTGCATTTAAAACTTTTTTTTTCTTGTTTATAACTGTAATTTAATGAAGAACAATATTATCTATTCCCAGTAAGTCCCAAAAACATATGACAATGTTGATCACATTTAACCATTTTCGATTTAATGCTAATTTTTCTGTACTGAAAACATTTTACAATAACCTTGCAAAATTACGATAAATAAGAAATCACTGGGTCCTTTTTAAAACAATCTTTAGAACCGAGAACAGGTAACCAATAATCTTTTCAATTTCATTTCATGCTACACTCAACAATATTTAATGATTGATATATATTACTGTGGCGAACATTTGAGTTTTAAAAATAGGGGTAAGCAGGGACGGATCCAGCCATTTTTAAAATGGGGGTTCCCAACCCAGGATAAAAGGGGGTTCCAACCATATGTCCCCATTCAAATGCATTGATCGTAAAAAAAAGGGGGTTCAAACCCCCCGGAACCCCCTCCCCTGGATCCGCCACTGGTAAGAAAACGAAGGAATAGCAGTAAAAAATCTGAACTTAAATATTCTACTAAAAGATGGCACCCTAAAAGATTACAATAACAAAAAACCTTCAACTTTGCAAATTTTTTGAAATTTATAAACGGACAATTTTAGATGATTGATTGTTGGTTGCTTAACGACCCGTGGAAAATATATCATGCATGTTTAGGACGAGAACGAATTAGCAATAAATACAATAGGTAGGTCCTGTATAATAGAGGCCGTATGGGATAAAGGTCGGGAAATTCAGACTGCCACTGGAAAATAAGTGTATATTGGATAGGGACAGATATTTTGCCTTGCACCAGGCCACCTACGTGTACAGACCACTGAAAGAGTTGTTGTAAGGCTTCTTAACTTGCTGAGAGCGTGGAACTCTCTCTAGACCGCCCATTCTGACCGGACGTGTCTGTGTACTTGTACATCCAGCACAGCCAAACGGACGCCCCAGTTTTGCAAGTGTTTTATTGCCGGTCGAAAGAGGACTTAAGTGACCTTATTTCTATTCCCTAGTCCCCCTTACAGGTTAACAATTTTAGAAAGGTTTGTTATAAATCATGTCCGTACTGACTACTGAGCTGATGATAACCTCGGTGAGTTATCCAATGTATCTAATAAGCAATGACTCTGAATAAATAATCTATAAGCTTTAATACGATCCTTTTTAAATAATAAATATAAAAAAGCGAAATGTATATATAATATGCGTACACCTCACAAATATAAATTGTCAATTTTTATTCTTCGAATTTCTGATGGAAAGGAAGCTATGATGGTGCTTTATTTCTGTGTGACTAAGTATAACATACGACGCAATTTGTGAAATGTACGTGTTAATACGGGGTTAATACATTGGTTTCGTGCTTTGTAAAGTACTTTATTTGAACCTTTTCACAAATTTTTGAATTTTATTTTTTCACTCGATAAAACACGGACTGCTCTCGAAAAAAAACTCTCCAAAATGTTCTTTTCGATGTAATAACAAGAATTTTTGAAAAGTGTCTGTATATTTCAGTATATATAGATTCCATGTATGCATTTCCTTTGATATTTGCGTTGATATGTGTATAAAAATTGCTTTATAATATATTTATGACATTGTATATTACGTTCTAGCACCTAGAAAAAATGTCTGTTTACATTTTTGATCAAATTCACTCGAAAAACGTGGTCACCATAACCCGCTCGAATCACTCGAAACCACACGATCCCAGCCGGACACTATAACTACTGTGAATACATATAGTTTTTTGTTTTGAAAAGAAGATATGACAATTTTATGTGCAAACATGTTTTTTGTTCTGTATATGCGTATTACTGTGTAAAAAGTTGTTTCTTTAAAACCGATTGATAATTTGAATTTGGAAGATTTTATAATCATCAAACCCCTATTACTATATTTAAAGATATTAAGAATATAAATCATCAGTCAAACGATGATCGGATTGAAAGATAAAATAGGACAACATTTCTAATATTTTCCTTTATCAAGTAGACAATTTAAACAACAATATGGAAAGGAAAATCCAGAGGACAATACCAAAACGCCAAAAAGGCCAAAAAGACAGGAGCATTGACAAACATTTGACAAAAAGCAAGAGACAAAACTTTAAATCTACTGAGACATTAATGACAAATTAATTCCACTCTAAAAGATTAAACCTTAATCTTCCACCCGATAAGAACTCTCGTACAAATCCCGATAGGTTAAAATTAATAAATTGATTGATTTTGTTGCTTGCTAAACGTCCAAAGGCAGACATTTCATGTATATTCAGGACGTAAACAAATTACTTATTTGTAACAATAAATACTATAAGTATGTTCTGCAAGGAAGATTGACCGGATGAAGGGCGGGAAATTCCAGGACTGCCACTGGAAATTGAGGGTATGTTGACTATGGGCCGTAATTTTCCCTTGAAACAGGCCACCTCCGGACCCCTCAGAGAGATGTTTCAAGGATTCTTTCACATGATGTTTGCCTGGCACTCACCTTACACACGGCATTGGATTTAACGTCCCCATTTTGAACGGAAGTGACTGCTTA
Source organism: Mytilus coruscus (assembly GCA_017311375.1). Taxonomy (NCBI): domain Eukaryota; kingdom Metazoa; phylum Mollusca; class Bivalvia; order Mytilida; family Mytilidae; genus Mytilus; species Mytilus coruscus. Next base: position 24,452,515 of record CM029601.1, on the reverse strand, counting down.
TTTATACTACCCGCAGACGTTCGGACAACGCACTTTAGTACTTATATGAGCAACACGACGGGTGCCACATGTGGAGCAGGATCTGCTAACCCTTCCGGAGTACCAGAGATCACCCCTAGTTTTTTTTATGGGATTTGCGTTTCTCAGTCTGTAGTTTTCTATGTTGTGTTTTGTGTACTGTTGTTTGTCTGCTGGTCTTTTTTTCTTTTTAAGCCATGGGGTTGTCAGTTTATTTTCGTTAAGCAAACGTTTTACTGTCGGGCGGGAGACGTGGGGTAACCATATTTCTAGAAACCACAGTTTAGAAGATTAAGAACATTATGTATCAGGCACTCGTCATATTGTCTCCTTGTCAAAGACAAAAAAGTTGAGAGAATATCAAGGGGACAATAAAAAACAGGTCGAAGAAGGGCAGACAAAACCATTGCCAGATAAAAGAAATACGAAAAGACAAACAACAGTCCCCATAACACTACACAAACAACTTTAGATTAAGTTACACGGACCTAAACAAAACGGAGGAGACGACCGCAGGTGCTCCGACAGGGTAAGTCTTATAGAGGAGATTTTTTTCTGCATTCTGTACAGGGTGTTCTAAGCATTATACTCAGAATCATGTTAAATTCAATTTTACTTTTTCTCCACTGGATGGTACTGGATTTTGTAGCTAAAGATAGGTAGCTGGTTTCAGTGACGCTAACTGGAAAGTGTTAGTGTACTGGTTGTGGACAAAACCTGTCACTATGGGCTGTAATTATTCAAGATCTTTGATCAAGGAGCTTTGACTGGGGGTCAAACACTAGAAGCGTACCCAATCTGTGGTCTGATCAGTGCGCAGTATGCGGTAGTCTTGACTGATGGCTTGCAACAGCCGATGTTTCAGCGGAGGAAGCGTAGGGTTCTAGTAGCTTTCTCCGTGATGTTGTTGATGTGTTTTGTCCACTGTAGGTCTTGATTAATGGTAACACACAGGTATTTCCCACTCTAAACAGCTATAAGATTATGTGCATTGCAAGGTATAATATTAGCTACCAGCATTAAAATTATGTACGCCAGACGCGCGTTTAGTCTACAGATTCAACAGTGTCGCTCGAATAAAAACAATTTAAAAAGGCCAAATAAAATACGAACTTGAAGAGAGCATTGAGGATCCAAAATTCCGAAAAGTTTAGCCAAATACAGCTAAGGTAATCTATTCCTGGGGTAGGAAATCCTAAGTATTTTGAATATTCAAAGTTCTGTTAACAGTAAAAATTATAATTATGACACCGGAAAGAACATCTTATACTGACTGAGACCTGCAGCTCAAGAAGTACTTTATTTGACTTAAAAGAGATACAAAAGGGATATTCAAACTCGACCACGAACTGACAACGCCATGACAAAAAACGAAAAATGACCAGAAGACAAACAGCAGTATACAAGACACAACATAGAAAACTAAAGACTGAGTAACACGAATCCCACCAAGAAAACAGGGGTGATCTCATGTGCTCCGGAAGGGTAAGAAGATCCTGCTCCAATTATTCACCCGACGTATTTTTCGTGTTAGTAAGGTAGTTCCTTTTATTCCGTAATGAGCCATATGCATTAGTAACCGTTGGTGGGGTATCTTTTCGGAGACTTTTGAATAGTTCAGAAAAACAATGTCTGTTTGTTTCCCCTGGTCCCTGCCCTTTTTTGCAATCCGGTCTTGTGTTACCACCAATTATGCATTCTACATATATTATCAGTGACCGCTGTGAACTTAAACTAGCAATTGATAGAAAAAATCAATATATGTTATTTTTAGTATATTTATGTAAATATATAATAGAAAACGCAAAATAATTGAAATTAAAGAAAAACAAAAAATTAAGGTATTTCTGGTAATATATATATAAGCTTTCAAGAGCTTATGTTTGTATTGTTATATGTGAACCGAATCAAAAGAAAACTTTCATATTTGTATTCAATTTGTATCAAACAAAATTTTGATCTTTAGTTGGAATTCTGTAATTATTTGAATTTGGCTTGGCAGATTAGGTCACATCTGATTATTTGATTGTTTGTCTATTGTACCATGGAAGTAAAATGAAATTTAATACTTCCATGATTGTACGATTTTAGAATATTGTTCTTTGCAGTTTATTATGTGTCGCAATGTAAATTTGTTTGTGTTGTTATAGCGTGTAACTAATCATGCTCTGCAATAATTCATTCATTCATTCAAAAAGTAACTTAACTTTGATTTGTATGTGTTCAAAGTATCCATGTCTATTCAGTATAAATTAAGTGGGGTCAGTTTTGCTGAGCCTGTATTTCATTTTGTCATGTTTGATATAAGACGATAAAGGAACAAATCTGCAATAAAATAGTTCCTATCAGAATGCAAATTACTTGGTATTGTATTTTACCCCCCAAAAAAAAAAAAAAAAACCAAACAAACAAACGAATATGTTCATTAAAAAGGCACTTGTCTCTGTAATAAAATACTTTTATACTTTAATAAATCACGTGTTATATCAAAGTATATATATTTTGTTCAGAGATAAGTGCCTGTGATTTTTGTAGAAGAGAGACGAAAGATACCAAAGGGACATTCAAACTCATAACTTAAAGTCTTCTTCTTCCAAATACTGCCCACATTCAACATGCTGAATCTGGGACTATTATACTAACGTATAATAGTCCCAGGCTGAATGTTCTGGCAAGTCGAAAACAAACTGACAACGCTATGGCAAAAAAAGAAAAACACCAAAAGACAAACAACAGTATAAAACAGAACACTTGTGTAATATAAAAATATGAAGACGCAAGTTTTTGAACATTAATCTTATTTATTTTTACGGATTTTGTACGTTTCGCTTTGTAAATTGACTAATTCGTTAGTCACTCCATATTGGCGACTGGTTTACGGTTTAATTTCTCTTTCTAAACGAGTCAATCAGAACCAATAAACCAGTAGTCATCATTTCTGAAAATAGAACAAAAATCGCTAGTATAAATAAAACTTTAACAGTTATTTATACCTGTAAGGAGACGACATTGAATAGCACTAGCAGACAGGTAGTTTTAACTAGCACATTCTGTATCTGTATTTGTGGTACGTGTAGAATCCTATTTAGGGTTTTATACACGTTTTCATATTTATTGTCGATAGGTAGAAAACGGCAAATCAACTGATCACCTTTCCTATATATACAGATAAATGAGATATAACCAGATGAGAGTTTTTAAATTGTTTAACAGGTAGACTTTATTTCGTTTTAATGTCAACAGTGATACTGTGATTTACACAAGTGCAAAAGTCGTATATGATATGAGGCAGATGTCACCATAGAAAGGGGAAAAAGTCAGCAAACCTTTAGAATACTTCTTGATATGGTATCCTGTTACTGTAAGATAATTACATTTCAAATGCATTTTATGTTTCAGAAAATTTTAAACTTACTTTGATCATGTTGATTTTGAGGTTCCTTTTTTTTTCGTTTCCACAGCAAAATAAACAATTGCAAACACCTGAATTTCATTTGATCATTGTTGATACATTCCACTCAGTTACACTGTTTAAATCACCATTGTTGTGCATGTATCTATTGTCCATGCCAATGTTAAACAACTCAATGCTGACACTGACAGGACCTTCAGCATATGCTAATGAAGTTCCAATCTGACAGCATGGACAACCTTCATTGAAGACATGTCACAGCCTCCTCAGTGTAAAGATTAATCAAACTACACAGGTTGTTACCAGTAAAGACAGAGCCAAGTGTAGTACAGGCAGTGAAGTCATTTCTTGCATGACACAGTATTCCAAGACTAGTGCTTAAGTTTGAGACAGTGGTTTAGTTATTTAATAAAAGTATTTTATAGACGGGTTTATCTATAACTAGCAAAGAAAACATGGGCGCATCCATTAACCTCTCCCTTGACCGATCCGCCATTACCATCCTAAAAATTAACGGGCGTGCATAATGAAAGCATTATCAATTTTTTTGTTTATATTTGCATTTCTTTCATTTTCTGTTTTATTTGGTTATGGATAGTGCGGGTAGTTATAAAAAAAAGATGCCTCGACATAATGGTCCATATATGTAGCCCTTTGTGCGTTAAGTATATATTCACTTTACTTTCTTTATGTGGCGTAAACAGTAATCTCTGTTGAAATTTGATTTGACCTTTCTTCTGTAGGTTGTTCTGTGCAGGGATTATACAATTCTACACATTTATTTATTAGAAAGGATTTTTCAAAGGTCTTGGTAATCAAATAGTTCAATTACTAGAAATTTTGGAAGCGAAAAGAAATTGGAGTCAGGTGAACGCCTAATAACTATATGATTGCATGGGAAAGTTCAAAACTTCTTAACATGAGCCCATTTTAATGGCAAAGTTAAGTCTACATATGGCCCGACGCATCAATAGCATAGCGCGATTCATGTGTGCGAAGACAAAAATAAGACGAAAAAGTCACTCAATTATGAGCAGTATACGTGCGTCGAACCACAAGCTCAAAAATCTCTGTCTCTGTGAAAAAATATATTGAAATACTACATGTCTATATTAATTCAGAGACAAGTAACCGTGCATGGGACGAAACGGGCTGTCAGATTATAGGGACGTCGGACTTGAGGAATGTAAAATTTTAAGACTGTCTGATTATTGGGAAGTCGGACTTGAGGAATGTCGAATTTTAAGACTGTCTGATGATAGGTCTGACCACAGAAATTTCTATGATTTGATAAAATTGCACCTGGTGTTTCTGATATCACATTCGACCCCGCAAGGCCATAAATCCTCATCAAGTACCCTAGCCCAATAGAGGTTTATGATTACCAAGTAATTATAATCGATATGTAACCTGGGCTTAGTATACTTTAGTCAATATATTATGTCATGGGTGTAACGTATCAGTTTCATTTTAAGGGCTCGACACCTGGGCTGCAATACACTTATAATTTGAATGTCCATGCCTTATCTAAATACTTTATTATTTAAAGCATTTATGATTTTGCTGAGGTCAAGTACGCCTTTGCATTTTTATGTTTACATTTAGCAATTATGAGCGGTCTGGGAAATAGATGTGTAGCTTGTTTACAATTATTTCACGACTGTAATGGCGACCGCTTCTACAACAACACCTAGGAGTCATGTCACAAAACTAAAGCAGATAACTAGAAAAACCTGTCTATAGACATTGCTTTAGCTAATATATTAATATATAAACTATAGTCATTGTTTATTAAATTTTCATTTAAATATAAATTAAGTTATAAGTGTATATAAAAATAACTTTTAAATATATTTTCAAACATAAAATAAAAATTATAAGATGTGGTATGATTGCCAATGAGACAACTGTCCCACAGAGACCAAATAACATAGAAATTAACAAAACAGGTTCTTCTGAACTATTTTTTCAACTGTTATCATTCAAATAGACAGGCTTCAAGGGTAAAAACATTGATATGTCATTCAGATGGGAGACTGAAGAAAATAACACACATAAAAAGACAATTTCAAGATCAGATGGTTACATTTACAACCCAAAAAATGTTTATAAAAAACCTCCTGATCTAAGGTCTTATTAAACTCCAGACCAAAATTTCCCAATTTCCTGGTCTGAGTTTCAAAGTCTATCTGATGTATGATATACATGATATATGGGCACATCTCATTTCCATGTACTTTCAGATTATTTTGCCCCACCCCCTTAGTCATGGTCTGTAAACTTTAAAACAATATTGCTTAGTTTAAATGTTAAAGTTTGTGATAAGTTGAATTTAAAGGGAGCCACTTATAATAAGCCAATGATATCTGGTAATTGTATGCAGTTGTACTAGCACTGACATATCTTTTTTCCACAGAATTTATTTGGCCATGTACCTTCAGTCATGTTTCATTTACTTTGAATATTTTGCTCATTTTACATGTTAAAAAATGGCTATTTTAATTTCAACATTTGCTTTTAACTATCAAATTTACATACAGGTGATACATTTCTCTATGTCAACAGTTTTTGTCTCGCCTTGACGGAGTCAAAAAGCGAGACATAGGTATGCTGTTTCCGGCATCCACGGCGACGGCGGCGGTGGCGTCAACAATGTATTAGTTTGTGATTAGGTCTAGTTCATGGTGAACCACTAGTGGTAGGTCAATGATATTTGGTATGCAGTTGTATTAGCATTGGCACATCTCATTACCATGGAGATTATTTGGCCCCGCCCCCTCAGTCAAGGTCTATTGACTTTGAAACTTTTCATAGTTTACATGTATTAGTTTGTGATTAGGTCAATTTATGGGGAACCACTAGTGGTAGGTCAATGATATTTGGTATGCAGATGTATAAGCATTGGCATATCTCATTTCCATGGAGATTATTTGGCTCCGCCCCCTTAGTCATGGTCTATAGACTTTGAAAATTTTGCTAAGTTAACATGTATTAGTTTGTGATTAGGTCAGTTCAAGGGGAACCATTAGTGGTAGGCCAATGTTAATTGGTGTTCAGCTGTGTAAGCATTAGCACATCTCATTTCCATGGAGAATATTTGGCCCCGCCCCCTCAGTCATGGTCTATTTACTTTGAAACTTTTGCTTAGTTTACATGTATTAGTTTGTGATTAGATTAGTTTAAGATGAACCTCTAATGTTAAGTCAATGATATTTTGTATGCATATTAAAGGCATTTGCAAGTATCGTTTCCATGGAGATTATATAGCCCCACCCTGATCATGGTTCATTGACTTTGAAACTTTTACATAGTTTTACAAGTTAATGTTTGTGTTTAGGTTTGTTTAAAGGGAACGACTTATAATAAGTCAATGGTATTTGGTATGCAGTTGTATTAGCATTGGCACATCTCATTCCTTGAGATTGTTTTGCCATGTACCTTCAGTCATGGTTCATCGACTTTGAATATTTGCATAACTTACATGTTAAAGAATTGCTATTTTAATTTCAACATTTGCATTATCAAAATTACAAAAAGGCGAGACATATCTCTGTGATAACAGTTTATTTTATAAAGTGTTTTAATTGAGACTGATAATCATGTATTATTGTAATTTGGCATAAAATTATTACATAATTTACGATTAAGTATCAAACATTGTACCTATTCGAAAGAGGGAGACACTTGTGCACTTTCATATATTGCAAAGAAAATAAAATTAAAGCATCAGTTCCACTTCTGAAAATTTTGTTTTTCTGCGAAATTGAATGAAAAAAATTACTTTTTAACATCAAAATTATCAATAACCTTTGTTTAAAAGTTATTAAATGGTAAATAAATTGTCTAAACTAAAACTTAATATATATTTTTCACCTGTAGGTGTCAATACAGTTGAAAGTGATTAAGGATCATAAACCTAATATTCCCGGTAGCATTAAGTAGTAACTTTGAGGGTTCTTTGGATTATCATAAAATACTGAGTGGCAGTTTTATTTTTAGAAAGGCATTGCAATCAAGATTACGTAATTGATAACTCTAAAAGAAAAATGCAATTTCCAATTAAAGTACGTTGGAAAATGTACTATCTTGGTCAGTTTTCAAAATTATATTTAAAATATTTGTATTTTAAATCAGTTATATGCTTGACTGGCAAATATATGACCATTTCTTAATTCTTGTTTCACACTGTGATTTCTTTAGAGGTCTTTCAAAAAGCACAGAAACCGCCTTGGTGATCTTGTGGTAGCATGCTCGTTTGCAGGGAAGTTGTGGGTTCGATCCCCGGCTGGGTTCAACCAAAGACTTGGTATTTGCTGCTTCACTGCTAAGCACACAACATTTAGGAGTAAAAGTGATTACTGGTTGGCCCCAAGTCAGAATAATGTGTCTGGATAGGGTGACATGCCTTCCTGCAAATGTTACCTTGTAAACTAGCAGGTTAAAAATCTGGCTCAGCGTGTCGGTCTAGTACAAAGCAGGGCTCATATTCATTCATATCATATCAACACGTTCTCATCCTGAACATGCATTTAATTTGCCACTGGATGTTAAACAACCATCCATCTATCATCATAAAACACAGATTTTATCAGTGTTCAAATCAAAGTATTATTAAATATTTGCCTGAAATGGTACAGTTTGATTTTACATGATGTAAAACCTACACGGAAGACAGATTACTAATTTACAATGTTTACAGGTAATGCATAGAATTTATTGCTGTATTGGTGTATTTCTAATTCGAAATTAGGAAATAGAATTAATGGCTGTATATTTATTTACAGAATTATGAAAAAGACATTTCTTTATTTTCAGGTTAGTTTTACACAGATTTGAGCTACTAACAATGAATATGAGATAATGGTGAAACATTTACATGATATATGCCTGAATTTCATTCAGAGTAATCTAGACAAAATTCCTAATGTTGGAGAGAGACTTCCAACTGTCCACAAAGAACAGCTCTTAGAACGAATCACTGATCATGATTTATTGTTACCGGAATACATTCCCTTTGTAATACAACAACTGTTTGGTAGTTCACTTCGTCATGTGACATTTTACAAGTGTGACCAGGTGACTGATGAATTCTTATGTGTATTAGCCAATCAGAAGTGTGTACTTGATTCTTTAACCATACAACGATGCCAGTCTGTTACAGGTAAGAATAAGATGTTGGTTGGATATGATCAGTTTAAAGATTAATATAAATTATCTAAGTGTGTACAATGGGAGGTAACTCTCATTGTACCTAATTGATAACACCTTGTACAAGATTGCTTCCCCTTGTTACTTCATCCAGGTTTTAATTAACATGTGGTTTTAAGCAAGAGAGCATGTTCCAGCCACTTTTTATTATGTAATTAAAATTTTTTTTTTTTTTTTTTCTTGTTGTTTTTTTTTTCTAGTTACTTTTATTATTACCCACATTGGGGTTCAGGTGCTTCATATTGACACTTTGTTCATTGTAGCTTATTGAATGATACCATGTTTGGTATAACTATATATGATTGCATTATTATAATAAAGCACCTTTCCCCAATCACTATTAGTTGTCAGTTTATAGTAATATCCACATGATTTGTGTTGATAATTAACCTTAGACTTAAATAGATAATGATATTTGGGACTACACTGCTTTGCATTCAGAATTTAGGAGTACAAACAAATAAGGGTCAGTTGAGTGTCAGGATAATAAATCCAGATGAAGAGACAGATCTTACTGTGAATATCTTAACTGCACATAGCATGTTTAAAAGTTGACTAAGCTTGATGGTCTAGTACAAAGCAGATTATATCTGCAATATCGATGCTGGCAGACTGGCAGCTGGTTGATGCATTTTTCTATCATTTCTGTTTGAAATATAATTTTGGTTCAATGCAGACCAAGTTGCATGGTGGGTAGTTGATGTAAATGGTATTGCTGTTTAACATATTATTTATAATGAATATCCACAAAGTTCCCAAAAAAATCATAATAATAGAGTACATTGTAAATACTGTAAAACATTGTATACTTTATTGCACGTTTTATAGCCCTTTTCAACCCAGATCTGGGCAATTTATTTTAGCTGTTGTCTAATCTTATTGATGTTTTTATATAACGGAAGGCTTAAGTTTTACATATTTGCCATCATTTTTACTTGTTTTATTTTTCTGCTAGCGTAAATGAAAAATGCGTAAATTTGTTGGTTTATAGTACATGTATATACCTGAATTCACATTTTTATATGTACAAAAATGTATGCATCTATAAATAAGTACCAAAGTGCTGTGGTAAAAAAATGTTTGATAGCTGTATAATGCATATTTATATCTTTGGCATATTTGGAATTTTAGTTTAACTAAAGGATGTATTTTATTGATATCTACATGTAATGGTGAAACAGGTTGGTTCTGTTTTACAGATGTTGGTATAAAGAAAATTACTGATGGACAAGATGAACTGTCTTATTTAAGATTACGTAGACTGACAAACATAACATCTTCTGGACTGTCATGTATTAGATCTCCTAAACTCCAGACTGTGGATTTAACTGGCTGCCTTGCTTTAACAGTTAGTGGTAAGTCTAACTCAAATTTCATTTGGTTTTAAAAGCTTAGTAATAATGAGTGTAGTTCAAATCTAAAAATAAATTTTCTACAGAGTGATAAAATTTGAAATTTTTTTTAGAGAAAGTCAAACCTTAGCTTCATTATGCTGAAATGATATATATGGACTGTATGGATAATTTAAAGTCATCAAAATGGTGGGTCATAAAATTACATTTGACGGATGAAAGGAGATGTAATATACATTGAAGTTAAAATCAATGAGAGGAAAACACAATGAAAAAAGAAATTTTAAAATCTACATACTGTCTGAAGTAAAAACAATTTCCCAGAACTTCCAAACTCTCATCTTGAAATCTACAATTTTTACTATTTTGAAAATTTTAGAAATGTCAGAAAAATATATTGATTTAGCAAAAATATCTGTTCTAAGAGCTCTAGCAATATACAGTGTATTGGAAGTAATGTTATGTCCTGCCTAAGATAGTAGAGGGGTATTATGTTTTCTGGTCTGTCAGTCTGTTTGTGAGTTAATCCTTCCATTTCTCTGTTTCTTATTAAGTTAGAGTATTTGGGAAAGATAGTTTACTTTTGTACCATTAAGTTGTGTTCACATCAACTTGAAAACTTAGTACACATGTTCATTAGATGGACTTTAGATTCTATGCCAAATTACGGTTTTGACCCTGATTTCATGGTTCAATGTACATGAAAATGTGATATTGTAAAATCAGGATGTTCTCAGGTTAAAGTTTTTAGTTGAGGTAGCTATATAGTTTGTCATGAAGTTGCGGTCCCATCAACTACACATGTTCATTATGATGTGAACTATTTAAATTATATGCCAAATTCAGGTTTTAGTCCCAATTTCACAGTTCACTGAACATTGAAATAATTATGGGCATGGTGTCAGATCCTTGTTTTGTATTTTTTGCAGTCATATATTGGTATCACGTCGTCGTCGTCCGCGTCGTCCGAAGACATTTGGTTTCTGGACAATAACTTTATTATTAGTAAATAGAAATCTATGAAATTTAAACACAAGGTTTATAACCACAAAAGGAAGGTTGGGATTGATTTTGGGGGTTATGGTCCCAACAGTTTAGGAATTAGGGGCCAAAAGGGGCCAAAATAAGCATTTTTCTAGTTTCATGACAATAACTTGTGGAATGGTGTATGGATCTCTCTGAAATCATACCACAAGTTTCCATACCACAAAGGGATAGTTAGGATTGGCTTTGGGGGTTATGGCTCAAACCGTTTAGGAATTAGGGGAGAAAGAGAAAAACAAGGGTGTCCAGGTTAATAGACAATTAAGTACAATGTTGTGTTTAAATTACCTCCCTTACACTGTTTAAATTATTTATAAAGAAATGTTGTATTGTCTTGAGGTGATTAGCTGTCAATTTATTTTAAGAAGTTACTATTTTAATAATTTTAAAAATGCTGATTAAGGTGTATTAATTTTAGCCATGATTATGTATGTCATTTTCTATTTTAAGACTTTTATGATGTATTTAAATGGGTTATTATGGTTGCTAACTCCATTGGAAATTTGAATTGAGATCATGACCATATCTTGAGGGAAAGAATTTTTTTTGTGGAAAAAGGGGTGGGGGTTGGACTGATGAATCATAAGGGGTTCAAATTGGGGGATTTTTTCCCTTTTCTTCCTTTTTTCCTTTTTTTTTCTTTAAAATTTTCCATTTTAAGTTGGTTATTTCTGATTTATATTTAAAGCAAACAATAATGATATGGCAGGAGATACACACCAAACAGGATGTGTAAATTATTATATAATAAGTATTGTGCAATAGCAAGAAATTTTCAATTGCACAGTATTGCGCAATAGCAAGAAATCTTCAATTGCACAGTATTGCGCAATAGCAAGAAATATCCAATAGCACAATATTGCACAATAGGAAGAAATTGTCAATTGTACAGTATTGCACAATAGCAAGAAATATTCAATTGCACAGTATTGCGAATTGCAAGAATATTTAATTGCACAGTATTGTGCAAAAGAAGATACTTTTATAAATTGCTTATTTCTTGACCAATTTCAATGGGGTTTTATTCTTGAATTCTTGGGTTTCTTTAATATGCTGAATCTAACTGTGTATTAAGTTTTTGGATTTTGGGCCCTGTTTTTAAATTGGTCCACATTGAGGTCCAAAGGGTCCAAAATTAAACTTTGTTTGATTTCATCAAAATTGAATTATTGGGGTTCTTTGATATGCCGAATCTAACCGTATTTAGATTCTTAATTTTGGTTCCGCTTTCAAATTGGTCTACATTAAGGTCCAAAGGGTCCAAAATTAAACTTAGTTTGATTTTAACAAAATTTGAATTCTTAGGGTTCTTTGATATGCTGAATCTAATCATGTATTTAGATTTTTGATTATGGGCCCAGTTTTCAAGTTGGTCCAAATTGGGGTCCAAAATTAAACTTTGTTTGATTTCAACAAAATTGAATATATGGGGTTCTTTGATATGCTGAATCTAACCATGTATTTAGATTCTTAATTTTGGTCCTGCTTTCAAATTGGTCTACATTAAGGTCCAAAGGGTCCAAAATTAAACTTAATTTGATTTTAACAAAATTGAATTTTAGGGTTCTTTGATATGCTGAATCTAAACATGTCTTTAAATTTTTGATTATGGGCCCAGTTTTCAAGTTGGTCCAATTGGGTCCAAAATTAAACTTTGTTTTGTAAATACAAACATTGTATATTATCGTTATAGCCCTTTAACCCAGATCTGGGCAATTTTTTTAGCTGTTGTCTAATCTTATTGATGTTTACATTTGCCATCATTTACTTTTTATTTTCGCATAAATGAAAATGAATTTGTTGGTTTATAATACATGTATATACCTGAATTCACATTTATATGTAAATGTATATCTAAATAAGTACCAAAGTGCTGTGGTAAAAAATGTTTGATAGCTTTTAATATAATGCATATTTATATCTTTGGCATATTTGGAATTTTAGTTTAACTAAAGGATGTATTTTATTGATATCTACATGTAATGGTGAAACAGGTTGGTTCTGTTTTACAGATGTTGGTATAAAGAAATTACTGATGGACAAGATGAACTGTCTTATTATTACGACTGACAAACATAACATCTTCTGGACTGTCATGTATTAGATCTCTAAACTCAGACTGTGGATTTAACTGGCTGCCTTGCTTTAACAGTTAGTGGTAAGTCTAACTCAAATTTCATTTGGTTTTAAAAGCTTAGATAATGAGTGGTTCAAATCTAAGAATAAATTTTCTGAGTGATAAAATTTGAATTTTTTAGAAAGTCAACCTTAGCTTCAGTATGCTGAAATGATATATATGGACTGGATAATTTAAAGTCATCAAATGGTGGGTCATAAAATTACATTTGATGGATGAAAGAAGATGTAATACACTGAAGTTAAAATCAATGAGAGGAAAACACAATGAAAAAATTTAAAATCACATACTGTCTGATAAACAATTCCAGAACTTCAAACTCTCATCTTGAAATCTACAATTTTACTATTTTGAAAATTTAAAATGTCAGAAAATATATTGATTTAGCAAAATATCTGTTCTAAGATCTAGATATACAGTGTATTGGAGTAATGTTATGTCCTGCCTAAGATAGTAGAGGGTATTATTTTCTGGTCTGTCAGTCTGTTGTGAGTTAATCCTTCCATTTTCTGTTTTATTAGTTTATGGATCTCTCTGACATTGTACCACAAGGTTCCATATCACAAAGGGAATGCTGGGATTGATTTTGGGGGTAATTGCCTCAAAATTTTAGGAATTAGGGGCCAAAAAAGGGGCAAAAAATAAGCATTTTTCTAGTTTCAGGACAATAACTTGTGTTTAAGTGTATGGATCTTTCTGAAATTGTACTACAAGGTTCCATATCACAAAGGGAAAGCTGGAATTGAGTTTGGGGGTAATTGCCCTAAACGTTTAGGAATTAGGGGCCAAAAAGGGGCCAAAAATAAGCATTTTTCTAGTTTCCAGACAATAACGTGTTTAAGTGTATGGATCTCTGAAATTGTACTGCAAGGTACCATACCTCATTGAAGGCTGGGATTGAGTTTGGGGTGATGAATCATAAGGGGTTCAAAATTGGGGATTTTTTCCCCTTTTCTTCCTTTTTCCTTTTTTTTTTTTCTTTAAAATTTTCCATTTTAAGTTGGTTATTTCTGATTTATATTTAAAGCAAACAATAATGATATGGCAGGAGATACACACCAAACAGGATGTGTAAATTATTATATAATAAGTATTGTGCAATAGCAAGAAATTTTCAATTGCACAGTATTGCGCAATAGCAAGAAATCTTCAATTGCACAGTATTGCGCAATAGCAAGAAATATCCAATAGCACAATATTGCACAATAGGAAGAAATTGTCAATTGTACAGTATTGCACAATAGCAAGAAATATTCAATTGCACAGTATTGCGCAATTGCAAAAATATTTAATTGCACAGTATTGTGCAAAAGAAGATACTTTTATAAATTGCTTATTTCTTGACCAATTTCAATGGGGTTTTATTCTTGAATTCTTGGGTTTCTTTAATATGCTGAATCTAACCGTGTATTAAGTTTTTGGATTTTGGGCCCTGTTTTAAATTGGTCCACATTGAGGTCCAAAGGGTCCAAAATTAAACTTTGTTTGATTTCATCAAAATTGAATTATTGGGGTTCTTTGATATGCCGAATCTAACCGTGTATTTAGATTCTTAATTTTTGGTTCCGTTTTCAAATTGGTCTACATTAAGGTCCAAAGGGTCCAAAATTAAACTTAGTTTGATTTTAACAAAATTTGAATTCTTAGGGTTCTTTGATATGCTGAATCTAATCATGTATTTAGATTTTGATTATGGGCCCAGTTTTCAAGTTGGTCCAAATTGGGGTCCAAAATTAAACTTTGTTTGATTTCAACAAAATTGAATATATGGGGTTCTTTGATATGCTGAATCTAACCATGTATTTAGATTCTTAATTTTTGTCCCGTTTTCAAATTGGTCTACATTAAGGTCCAAAGGGTCCAAAATTAAACTTAATTTGATTTTAACAAAATTGAATTCTTAGGGTTCTTTGATATGCTGAATCTAAACATGTCTTTAAATTTTTGATTATGGGCCCAGTTTTCAAGTTGGTCCAATTGGGTCCAAAATTAAACTTTGTTTGATTTCAACAAAACTGAATATATTGGGTTCTTTGATATGCTGAATCTAACCATGTATTTAGATTTTGATTTTTGGGCCCCATTATCAACTTTGTCCACATTGAGGTCAAAAGGGTCCAAAATTAAACTTTGTTTGATTTCAACAAAAATTGAATATATGGGGTTCTTTGATATGCTGAATCTAACGTGTATTTAGATTCTTAATTTTGGTCCGTTTTCAAATTGGTATACATTAAGGTCCAAAGGGTCCAAAATTAAACTTAGTTTGATTTTAACAAAATTGAATTCTTAGGGTTCTTTGATATGCTGAATCTAATCATGTATTTAGATTTTTGATTATGGGCCCAGTTTTCAAGTTGGTCCAAATCGGGGTCCAAAATTAAACTTTGTTTGATTTCAACAAAATTGAATATATGGGGTTCTTTGATATGCTGAATCTAACCATAATTATTTCTTAAGATTTCAGAAATTTCCAAAAGAAAATTTCTTAAAATTTTTATTTTTTTGGAAAAAAAGGGTGGGGTAACATTTTTTTTTTGAAAAAGAAGGGGGGTAAACAATTTTTTGGGGGGTGGGGAGGTCAATTCGCAACAGCATAGTGTATTGCACAAAAGCAAAAAATTGAATATAAATTCAAATCATATAACCAATTCTAAGTTCTTTGACTACAGTTATTCTGTGTCAGAAATCTGTTATGTGTCAAGTATTGAATTACAAACTAAATTCAGACCTGTATCAAGCGTGAATAGTGTCCATTTTTGCCGCAACTGTTCAGCGTTGGACCTCTGCGGTTGTATCCAGCTGTGCTCGGCGAAGCAATTTATTATACAATTGTTGGAGAATAACTTATGCAGCATTCTCTATGTTTAACAAAACTATGGATATGTATATTTATAATGATTGAAAATTATATTTGAACGTGTGCATTCAATTTTAGGAATAAAAACCCTTGTGAACAACAATCCTAGTATTAGATGTATGAATATTGATGGATGTCACAAACTATATGATGATGTATTTGCAGTTATAGCACAAGGATTGAGAGGCAGTTTGGTAATTGTTGTTTCAGATATTGTTTATTATAGGGTATACTTTGTAAACATTGATATTTGATATTCTTCCAGAACTAAATTTACCCCATGATTAGGAGCAATGTAAAGTTACTTTTCAATCTATTACCTAATGTGACTGAAAGATGATCTGGTGAAACCCTGTTAGAGTTCTCATTCATATAATTAATCAGAAGTCTTTGATTTCGTTAAGCAAATCTACTTTTTGTATTTATTTGTCAATAACAGACCTATAAGAAAGGCACAATATGAAAACTTTGGAAGTAAAAGGATAATACATTGTATATGAATGTGTATAAACATAAATGTACCTATCTGTTATATTAACAGACTTCGATGTCATTTAGTCTCTGGTGGAGAGGTGTCTCATTGGCAATCATACCATTTTGGCACATCTTTTTATTTTTATACAAACTGTTTTGTAGGAAGATTTAGATGGAAACCCACATGTTATGAGGAGTGAGAGTTTAAAGACCATAGCAAAGTACTGTCCAAATCTAAAAAAGTCAGTTCTTTTTGAAAAAGGCTATTTAGCATGTTAACTTTTTTATTTACACAATTTACTTAAAATGAAGTCCTTTTCTAGATTAACCTTCTACAAAATATCCTAATGGCCAAAAGTTTGGAAAGGTAAGAAAAAATTCCATTTTTGTCTCGCCTTGACAGAGTCAAAAAGCAGGACATAGGTATGCTGTTTCTGGCGTTGGCGGCGACGGCGGCGGCAACAATGTATTAATTTGTGATTAGGTCTAGTTTAAGGTCAACCACTAGTGGTTGGTCAATGATATTTGGTATGCAGTTATATTAGCACTGGCACATCTCATTTCCATGGAGATTATTTGGCCCTGCCCCCTCAGTCATGGTCTATTGACTTTGAAACTTTTGCTTAGTTGACATGTATTAGTTTGTGATAAGGTCAGTTTATGGGGAACCACTAGTGGTAAGTCAATGATATATGTGGTATGCAGTTGTATAAGTATTGGCATATCTCATTGCCATGGAGATTATTTGGCTTCGCCCCCTCAGTCATGGTCTATTGACTTTAAAACTTTTGCTTAGTTTACATGTATTAGTTTGTGATTAGGTCAGTTCAAGGGGAACCACTAGTGGTAAGTCAATGATATGTGGTATGCAGTTGTATAAGCATTGGCATATCTCATTTCCATGGAGAATATTTGGTCCCGCTCCCGCAGTCATGGTCTATTGACTTTGAAATTTTTGCTTAGTTCGCATGTATTAGTTTGTGATTAGATCAGTTTAAGATGAACCTCTAATGTTAAGTCAATGATATTTGGTATGCAAATTTATTGGCATTTGCAAGTCTCGTTTCCATGGAGGTTATATAGCCCCACCCCCTCATCATGGTTCATTGACTTTGAAACTTTTACATAGTTTACAAGTCAATGTTTGTGTTTAGGTTTGTTGAAAGGGAATGACTTATGATAAGTCTATGGTATTTGGTAGTCAGTTGTATTAGCATTGGCACATCTCATTTCCATGGAGATTGTTTTGCCATGTACCTTCAGTCATTGTTCATTGACTTTGAATATTTGCATAACTTACATGTTAAAGTATTGCTATTTTAATTTCAACATTTGCATTATCAAAAGTACAAAAAGGCGAGACATATCATTGTGTAAACAGTTTATTACTTAATTTGGTTCAAGTTTACATTCAGTTATATTTATTGTATTGCAATATGAAAAGTAACATGTCAATTTACTGATTTATGTCTTAGTGAATATGTCGTCATTTTACAAATAGAATTAGGTGAATTTAATTGATGAATTCATTCAGGTTATGTTATGAATAGAGAAAACTATATGGCTTTTTCAATATCACATCCATATTAACCCCGAGACATCAATATAATCCCAAGAGCTCTGCATGAGGGATTATATTGGTTGAGGGTTAATACGGTGTGTGATATTGAAAAAGCCATATCATATACACTTTATTATATAACTCTAGATGTTTTTTTTCACGTGACATGACGTAATATAGATTAGGGTTTGATAAAGCCTTTGCAATCGTGATTGTTATCGATGATGTGACGTTATATAGATTAGGGGTGTGAAAAAGGCTTTGCAACCGTGACTGATATTGATATCATCACTAATGGCTGATACAGCACGATTGCCATTGGTCGTATTACACATGTATTTATTACTAAGTATATAATAAAGAGTTATAGTTCATGATTTAAAAATGGATAGAGTGCATTATATGCCTATATTTATTTAAGTCAAACTTTGTAACGGTAACTATTACCTGTGTCTTCAAAATGTTTAAAAGGATAAGACTTTTACAATTGGAAAAGGAAAGGAGTGGGGCATTGAAGGCCTTAATTTGGTCCTAGAAATTGAACATTGTGATTTCATATGTAAAAACCTACCCTTTGACCAAAATATATTTGTTATATGATGATGCATATATGCTTTAGATACACATCGTAAAAAAAAAAAAATGATGGTCTTGCATATGGCCAATGTTGTTTGAAGCAAAAATTATTAAAATTTAGCAAACAACTAGTCATAAGTGTGCACCATTATGCATCAGAGAGGTAGAGATTGAATTTAGAAAGCTAAGTGACTGTTAATGAATTCATTCTTTTATAGTATATATTGCTGTTTTTAATTTTATTAGGTTAAATTTGCATGGATGTTCAAATTTAAATGGAGAGGCAGTTTTTGAGGTAAGTTTAGAATCAAGCACACATCAAAATATTGAAGGGAAACAATTTTGCAAATAATATATTACTGCTTATGTCCATTCAGGAGCCCTATACTAGTTTTGAAGATAGCTGAGTTTTGTTGCTTCCAAGGTATCCGACAAAATCCGGTTGTAAATAAAAAATAATAAAACAAAACACTAATACATAAATACATATAAAGCATATATATACCAATTAATGAATACAAAGCATATATATGCCAATTCATAATTACTTATAAAGCATACATATGTCAGTACATGATTACATATAAATCATATATGTATACCAATATATAAATACCTATGAAGCATATATATGCCAAAACATGAATACATATAAAGCATATATTATTATGGGTTACATAGTGTGCTAGTGAACTAATATGATATGTATCATATTAGGTCACTAGCACACTGTGTAACGAATTTATCTTAACATGTGGCATTTAGACTAGTGGCCTATCAAAGTGATCAAGTCTTTAATATAAAGAACCTACTTCCATTGTCTATACGAAAACAAATGCCAACAATAACAACTTGTTAGCTTTTAAGGATGTTCGCTCCTCTTGTTTTTGAATTTTTGCCAGATATTCGGAATCCTCTGGTTTTATCCATGTAGTGCCATTAGAAATTTTGCCCACCAACACCTACTTTTCTTTCCATAATTAGATTACATATAGTTTAAAATGTCATCTTTGAAAATCTTATAAAATCCTTGTTATTTTTTCATCGTTTTTGAAAGAAAAAAGGTGCCAATAAATTTATGGAAAATCTAGAGAGTATTTCCCTCCAAATTTTCAATAGCTTATATCTCAAAAACAAGCACACAGACCCTTTATTTATTTCTGCTTTTTTAGTTTCTTTATATACTATCAATTTATAACAGACTTTTAAAAAGCTTGTTATTTTGAAAGAAAGTAGCTAACATCCTTAATGTGTTTTCAGCATTTATTTCAATCGTACATCATCGATTTCTTCGTCTGTTGAAACACTTTCAGATTTTTCTTCAACGCTGTGTTGTTTTTACAAAGGGACGTAATACCACTACTAACCGTGTATTGAAATAAACCACGCCTACTTACCCCATATGAAATATACATGGTCTCCACATGGTTGCTTTTAACCAATCATGTTCCTAGAAATGTATAGGAGGTAAGATAAATGCCAATACATGAATAAATATCAAGCATATATATGAATGCTTTATGTTTTATTTCCTTAAAAGAATTTGATGTTGATCACAATTGTTTTATAATCACTGTTAAATGTATTCCCTTCTATTCTGTACTTGGGTTGATTAACTTTTTTTTGTCCTCTGCGTAACGCTTTGTGGGGGACATGGAAATACCAGGTGTCTGTCTTGTAAGCGCTCTCACGTGAACAATTCTTGCCAGATTTTTATGAAACTTATATCATAGGTTTATATCACCAATGTCTTGGACAAGTTTGAAAATCAGTGCCAATCAATTATTTTTAAAGAGTTATGCCCCTTGAACACCTTAATTTTATGGAAAATTGCATCATTAGCACTCTCATGTGTACAATTCTTGCCAGTTTTTTATGAAACTTATAACATAGGTTTATATTAGCAATGTCTTGGAAGAGTTTGAAAAATCAGTTATTTTTAAAAGGATAATGCCCTTCGGAAAAATAAATTATACAGAGAATTGCATTATTAGTGCTCTCATAAATGTACAATTCTTGCCAGAATTTTATGAAACTTAAATCATAGGTTTATATAAGCAATGTCTTGGACGAATTTGAAAATTAGTGCCGATCAATAATTTTTAAAAGAGTTATGAGCTTGGTAATATTAATTATATGGAAAATTGCCTTATGAGTGCTCAGATTTTTATGAACTTTATATTATAGGTTTATATAATCAATGTACTTAAAGATTTCAAAAATCAGTGCCGATCAATTATTTTTAAAAGAGTTCCCCTTGAAAATATTGATTAATTGGAAAATTGCAATGTTATCGCTCTCTTGTGTTCAATTCTTGCCAGAATTTTATGAAACTCATATCATGGGTTTATATCAGCAATGTCTTTGACACTTTAGAAAATAAGTTCTAATCAAATATTTTTAACGAGTTATGCCCCTTGGAAATATAAATTATAATGGAGATCACATTGAATTTGCTCTGAAGCCTTCATTTCTCTTCGATATTAATAAAAAGTTTTAAAGAAAAAAAAGGGCTTTTTATGCCCCCGCCGTAGCGGTGGGGGCATTAAGTTTTACTCTTGTCCGTCTGTACATACGTACGTACGAACGAACGTTTGTCCCAAAATTGGTTTCTGTTCTCTAACTTGAGTTTGCCTCAACCAAATGTTATAAAACTTATACACAATGCTTATTAACACAAAACACAGATCAAGTGTGAATTTTGGTGGCGTCACTTTAACCGTTCTAGAGTTATGCACCTTTATAAATGGAAAAATTGCAAAATTTTTAGTTTCCGTTCTCTAACTTAAGTTTGCCTCAAGCAAATGTTATGAAACTTATACACAATGCTTATTACCACAAAACACAGATCAAGTTTGAATTTTGGTGGCGCCGTTAACTGTTCTAGAGTTATGCCCTTTATAAATGGAAAATTGCAAAATTTTTAGTTTCCGTTCTCTAACTTAAGTTAGCCTCAACCAAATGTTATGAAACTTATACACAATGCTTATTACCACAAAACACAGATCAAGTTTGAATTTTGGTGGCGTGACTTTAACTGTTCTAGAGCTATGCCCTTTATAAATGGAAAAATTGCAAAATTTTTAGTTTCCGTTCTCTAACTTAAGTTTGCCTCAAGCAAATGTTATGAAACTTATACACAATGCTTATTACCACAAAACACAGATCAAGTTTGAATTTTGGTGGTGTCACTTTAACTGTTCTAGAGTTATGCCCCTTTATAAATGGAAAAATTGCAAAATTTTTAGTTTCCGTTCTCTAACTTAAGTTAGCCTCAACCAAATGTTATGAAACTTATACACAATGCTTATTACCACAAAACACAGATCAAGTTTGAATTTTGGTGGTGTGACTTTAACTGTTCTAGAGTTATGCCCCTTTATAAATGGAAAAATTGCAAAATTTTTATTTTCTTCTAAATATCAAGTAATTTTTAAAATTGGAGTTATCTTCCTTTGTCCATGATTATAGTTGAATCAACTACAATCAATGCTTTATACAATGCAATGTTTAATTTTGACTTCCACTGATAAAACACAGATCAAGTTGAATTTGGGTGGTGTCACTTTAACCATTATTGAGTTGTGCCCCTTTATAAATCGAAAGATTGCAAAATTTTTAGTTTCCATTCTGTAACTTAAGTTTGCCCCAACCAAACATTATGAAAACTATACACAATATTCATTACCACAAAACTAAGATCAAGTACAAATTTTTTGTTTCCATTTTCTAACTTTAGTTATGAAACTTGTACACAATGCTTACTACATAATACAGATTAAGTACAAAATTTGGTGGCGACACTTTTACCATTCTTGAGTTATGTCCCTTTATAAACATAAAAATTGCTGAATTTTTCGTTTCCGTTCTCTAACTTTAGTTTGTCTCAACCAAATGTTATAAAACTTATACACAACCGTTCTAGAGTTATGGGTGTTTACAAATAGAAAAATTGCTGAATTTTTAGTTTCTGTTCTCTACTTAAGTTAGCCTCAACCAAATGTTATGAGACCTACACACAATGCTTATTACCACAAAACTCAGATCAAGTTCAAATTTGGATAGTCTCATTTAAACCGTTCTTCAGTTATGTCCCTTTATAACTATATGATATGCAAGTGGGGGCATCATCTGTGTCCACATGTAGACACTATCCACATTTATTTTAGTTATTGCCCTTGTACCTTGGATAGATAAAATATGTGCAATGTGGGGGACATTGGAACTCTGTTATTTTATTCATATGCATTTTTATAAGTTAAAAAATCAGTGTTACCAGATTACAGTAAATCTGATATTTTGCTTCCTCCTCTACCTGTACATTTTCCTCTCACTTCTCTAGCAACTATGCCTAGCATTTGGCAGTCATCTTATCACCACCTCTACCTTAAGGTGATATATACTGCTATATATGTAAAGTTAAAACAGAAACCTGGTGTGTTTTTATTATGCCCTGTCTATGATAGTAAGGTGGCATTATGGTCTCTTGTCTTAGCATTCGTCCCATATCGGTTAAAGTTTTGGTGTCAGGTAGATTAAGTTTTGGGTAAGTAGTTAACTATAAAGTTGCGGTCACATCAACTTTTAAATTAGTACACATAAGCATTTTGATGCTACCTCTCAAAAATATATGGCATATTAGCCTTAGGGTATTGATCCAGATTTTGCAGTTCAAAACATGGAAATGAGATAATGAAAGCGACATGGTGTCTTGTGGACACATAGTCTTGTTCCTTTAAATTTCTAGTTAAGCCTTAGGCTGTAGGGTAACTATCATTGCATACTTCCACGTCATTTGTACTCTGGTTGATGGTGTCTCATTGACAATCATACTACATATCCTTACGTTTATATTGGTTATTGTTATCACCTCAAAACTGCACTTTTGAAATTTGCTAAAACTTGCTCAAAGCTGTTGTTTATTTTCAGTTGTCACAAAATTGTCAAGAGCTGAAACATTTAGACTTATCTTATTGTAATGGATTACGAAGCCGTCCACATAACGAATATTTCTGGACATTACCAACATCATTAACAAGTTTATCACTGTGTGGAATTCTGTTGGATGATGAAACTTTATTTATAGAATGTGTGCAAAGATTAAAACGATTAAAACACATCAGATTGAGTGGAGTTACAGCGTTGAATGATGAAACGTTTTCAAAGGTAATTTAGAAAGTGGTACACAGGTTTTGATGAAAGAATGATATTACATAGCGGTATTTATAAGAAAAAATTCTAATAGTATTTGAGAAATACTATTCATTATTTTCTGAGTCCCAAACTGTTTCTATGTGATCATAAAAATTAATAAACTAACATTTTAAGAATTATATTACTATGATAGAGCTTTTCTATTAAATGGGATTCATCTAGGAGACAATGATAACCTGAGTTAGTGAGTACAGTTAATTTAGGGGCTTTTGTTATCATAGATAACCTATAGTTAATTTAGGGACTTCTGTTATCATAAATAACCTACAGTTAATTTAGGGGCTTTTATTATCATAGATAACTTACAGTTAATTAAGGGGCTTTTATTATCATAGATAACATACAGTTAATTTAGATGCTTTAATTATCATTATTTGAGGATTTTGTTATTATAAATAACCTACAGTTAATTTAAGGGCTTTTGTTATCATATATAGATAACCATTATTTGTGTTTAACATTACCAATTTAAAGAGAACATCATTCAATATGTTTTATCCTGTTTGATATCTGTAAATTATGGACATTTAAGTTTAAATTCAATAAAAATTAATTTAGGTTTGTTAAATATTACAAATATTTTTAAGTTAAATTATAAAATTGAATATTAAATGGTTCTACTTCTCCTACTGTGGATTCATTTATTTTCGTGGATACCAATTTTCGTGGATTGAGGGAGATTTGTATTTTCGTTGATATTTGATTTCTTGGTTTTGTTGAAGTCTGCATACAAGTCTATAAAAATGTTTACTTCCTTGA
Source organism: Mytilus coruscus (assembly GCA_017311375.1). NCBI lineage: Eukaryota > Metazoa > Mollusca > Bivalvia > Mytilida > Mytilidae > Mytilus > Mytilus coruscus. The sequence continues at coordinate 24,427,900 of CM029601.1, read as the reverse complement.
ACAATTAAATTTGTGGTTCATGTTTACCATTGAAAATCACAAAAATTGGAATCCCACAAATAGTAATGAATCCACAATATTTCCAAACCTGATACATATTTTGTAGAACTAAATGCACTATACGTCAGTGGGGTATTTTACAATAATTTCTAGTGAGGCAAACTATTTGAGCCTGAGAATCAATCCTTAGCACTGTCCAAAGACTGCATTACAGGTTGGTTGTTCAATGGTGGACTCAGGGTCACAAAAGTTGAATTTAGATAGGTTTGATTACTTGATTCTTTTTTGTTTAATGTCCAGTAATAAATTTTTCATCAGGACGAGAACAAATTTTAAAAAACCCAATAGATGTTTCCTATTTCGACTGGAAGTGTTTGTGTATTTACACGTCCCACACAGTCAAATGGACAACCTTCTTAAACATGGCTTTTTTTTCTGCAGGATGGGAGAAGTCCAGGAATCACAAATATATGTAACAAATTTCTTTACCCCAGTTAACCCTTGGGGTGTTTAAAAAAAAAACCCAACCAAATCAATGATAAATCCTGTAAGTAGGTTCTACAAAATAAGTCAACCAGAATGAAGGTCAGAAAATTTGGACTGCCACTTAGAAAAGAGGATATGTTGGATAGGAACAGAAATTTTGTCCTGCAACAAGACCCAGGAAGGAACCCCTCAAAGTATGTTGCAATGGTACTGTGATGCCAAAGAAAATGTGGCACTCTCCGTACACATGGCATGAGATGAAATGTCCTAAATCTAATGTGATGTGTCTTGGTATAAAATGCATACATCCTGCATAGCCAAACAAAAGCCTGTCTCACACTTCAGCATTGGCTTTCCCCAAGTTCTGCCAAGATGCATTGATGTATTAAATCTGCATGAACAATACTGTAAACCGGGAAATTTTCGCGCCGTTTTTTCGCGATTTACCAACACAATCTAGATTCGTGTCGTTTTGAATTCGCGATGTCCCAGTCGGTTCCTATGTAAGCTTTTTACATAAATGATTTGGAAAATGTACAGTGTTAATAAATGTATTTAAATCAAGTTATAAAACCAATCAAAATTCTTTTTTGTGGGTTCACATTTAAAATTATAAGTCATGTTTGCTTGTAAAAACACAATCACAATAAACAAAGAGGAATGACCTAATTAAGAGTGAATTAAATGCTGACAGAATTACTGCTTATTAGTTAATATTTTAATCTGATTGATCTGAGCAGCAGATACAATGGGTAATCATTTTAAAACTGAGGTGTCATTTACATAACTGTAACGATAGTTGTTTATTTAGCAATATCCATAATGTCCCCTTGGATTAATTAGGACTATCATGAGATAAAGTTTTGATATCTAACACTGACTTTCCTTTAGAAATACAGTTATGTTTTGCGGTATAGATCTGTCGTCTGTAAAACTGATGTTTTAAATTAGCCATTTACATATCCTATTGACATACGTTCATGTATGGTCTTCATATTCGTGTTCGGAAAATCCTTTTAAATATTCACGGTCGTTTTATTTTTGCGTTTCAACTCTTACCGCGAAAATAGCGAAAATTTCCCTGTTTACAGTAACCAAACGTGACAATTAAGTTTCCATAACAAAATCAAGAATCTTGTCAGTTCCTCAGGTGTAACCTCTTATTTGGAGATGGTAATTTTTATAAAGTATAATAGGTTCATTCCTAAAACAATATATTTGTGTATCTATATTGGTCTTTTTAATGAAACAAACATGAACTAGTTCTTTTATTCAGTATAAGTTAATGATTAGGAACACTTGTTTAAAGCATGATATAGAGGTCAAATCTTTGAAACCATCCTCACTCCATACTATTGAATACACATTGTTTATTGTATCTCTCAATATTTATTGGTAAAAAAAGTAGTTTCAATAAGGAACTAAAATGGCCCCTATTTCTAACTTAAATTTTAAATTAGGATTAATTTCCCAATATTACAATGATCATTGTTAAGACAATGACTAGGTAGGAAATATACTTTATTGTTGAAAATTTACGTATTAGCCTTCTTTTCATGAGGTCACAAATAGCACACATTTGATTCTCTATGAAATTTCAAGAAAACAAGTAAATTTCCATTGATTTTTGGGACTGGAAACCTAGAGCACATGTGTCAACAAGACAGATTTTTATGTCCCCGCCGTAGTGGAGGGGGCATTTAGTGTTACCCTTGTCTGTACATCCCCAAAATTGGTTTCCGTTCTCTAACTTGAATTTGCCTCAACCAAATATTATGAAACTTATACACAATGCTTATTACCACAAAACACAGACCAAGTTCGAAAACAGGTGGCATCACTTTTACTGTTCATGAGTTATGTACTTTTATAAACATAAAAATTGCTGATTTTTTTCGTTTCCGTTCTCTTACTTTTGTTTGCCTCAACCAAATGTTAGGAAACTTATACACAATGCTTATAACCACAAAACACAGATCAAGACCGTTCATGAGTTATGCCCCTTTATAAGCATAAAAATTGCAGAATTTTTCGTTTCCATTCTCTAACTTTAGTTTGCCTCAACCAAATATTATGAAACTTATGCACAATGCTTATTATCACAAAACACAGATCAAGCTTGAAATTTGGTGGCATCACTTTTACCGTTCTTGAGTTATGCCCTTTATAAATGGAAAAAATGACTAAATCTGTCGTTTCCGTTCTCTAACTTTAGTTTGCCTCAACCAAATGTTATGAAACTTATACACAATGCTTATAATAACAAAACGTTCTTACCTATGTGAATCCTGCATCTGTATGTGGAAGTTGACTCATGCATATTTACAAACAGGGGCATCTGTGGCCCATAGACACATTCTCCATTTATTTAACATAATGTTTGCTATAACATTTTACGTATCTGATTTGAATATTTAGTTTGTCAAGCCTGCACTCTATGTTTCCTATGCCTAAATTTGGCAGAATTAAAGACCATTTTATAAAATTTCACCAAAATCTCTACTTTTGGCCTATATGGGTTGTAAATGTTAAGGCTGTTTAAGAATAGCTCCACAAAAATAGTTCTATTTCACTTTCTCTTGTTTTTTCATTAATTTGAAACATCTTCAAACTATAAACTTAATATTTGAGGCCAAATATGGCTCATATCGAACTTATTCCTTTGGTTAGACAGTTTCCTCTCTTCCTCAATGGAAGCTCCTCCAAATTTAATTGTTGATTGAACCTGAATGCGATGTTACTTTCATGCATAAGAATGCTCAAATTATTGTAGTAATTATGTACAATGGTCAAACTTTAAATCTGAATTTCAACTTTGATTACCTGTTACATAAGTTTTTGTTTTCAGCTGGCTACGGGTGTGATTAGGTCTTTTATTTTCTTATTACCAGTATGTTTTTCAGTGTAAAAAAAAGCAAAAAACCTACCCTCAATGCTTACACCATTTCGAGACTTTCTTTTTATGATCTAATAAAGTCAGTTGTAATTTAGACTATTTATTTTTAGATCTTACAACATATTGGTAAAGGATTATTATGTTTAGATATAAGTGGAACAGTTAGTAACACTTTGACTGACGAAGGATTAAAATCTGTCACCAGATATTGTAAAAGTTTAGAGCAATTAGATTTCAGTATGTGTCATAGCCTAACATTAACAACACTTGTACCTTTATTGGAGAATCCAGATACAGCAATGTTGATAAAGAAATTGTTTGTCAGCACTAAAAAGGTAAACAGTACTGTAATAAATTTGCTAATGACAGATTAATAATTTGGACAAATTTCATTTAAAGAGAAATGGCACTTATGTCGTTTCCATGCAATTACTTAAAATTTTTTAATATACTATAACTGATGACAAAATAGTGGTCAAGTTTGATGTTGATGATTTTCATTTTTGCCATTCAGGAATTATGTTCCTTGATAGATTGGAAATTTGGGCTTTATGCCATTTCTGTGCAATTTCTTATGAACCATTCAGCCAATGCTCTTAGAATTTTAATATACTCTTACTGATGACCAAATTGTCGTCAAGTTTGATATTGTCAATTTTCATTTTTTGCCGTTCAGGAGTTAGGATCCTTTATAGATTAGAAAATGGGCATAGAATGTGAAAGGTCAAAAAAGCCTGAAAGCACCTTTCAAAATAAAGAAAACGCAGTTTGCTGTCAATTTAACAGCTCATTCCTTGTATTTATTTATATGGTACACAACATTAAAAATAAAAGTACTTTCAGTATTTCTGAATTGAAATGCAGTTAAATTAGCTTCAATGAACATTTAATGGTAATTCATTTTAAAAAGTATATAACTGGTAGATTTGTGTTTAGATACATGTAAATATCTTGTTTGCTATTTCAGTTAAATCTAGATGTGTTATTGACAGCTGCTGATCACTGTTACAATTTAGAAATGTTAGATGTTGCTGGACAGAGGTGTATAACTGATGAATTATTACAAACATTGGCCAGAAACTGTCCGAAACTGCACAGAATTGGAATGAAAGGATGTGCACAGGTATTGTATGTCTAACTTATAGCTGACATGGAACAAAGGGCTAAACAATATGACAAGTATTTTGTCCTGTGTTGATCAAAAACCGCAGTAAAGAAAAATCTTCCCCCCTTGATACCACAGGGTCATTTGGAACAAAACTTGGCCTACATCAACCTTAGGAAGTTTTAAAAGTTGAGTTTGTTGATCCTGTCATCAAACCAACATGGCAACTATGTCTTAAAATAGCAAATAGGAGTAAAATAGAAAATATGAAAAATCCTATAATGGACCAATTGCTATCAATGTTTGAGTAAATGATATATTAGTGATCCCCTTGAAGAATTGGGATTGATTACCAAACAGCTTTCTAATTTGACTGCCACCATTACTGAAAATAGAAAATTGACCAAAAAATCAGGATACATTCATGATCCTTTTTGAGAATTATGGTTGATTCTCTGTCACTTTCAAACAAAGCTGCCATGGTTGCTAAATTAGAAAATGGGAAAAAATTCTATATTTAAAAAAAAATCATGTGGAAGAAGAATTGCTACCAAACTTAAACAAAATACATGTATGATCCTCTTTCAAAATTATGTTGCTACAAACCACCTTCAAATGTGGCTGCAACTATTACTTGAAGTGAGGAATATGTCAACAAATTCTTTAAAATCATGTGAAGGACTGGTTGTAACCAAACTTTGGCTAAGTAAACATTTGTAATGCTCTTTTCTTCCATTTAGCCTTGAAACAGGACACTCCTACTAGAGCCAGAAGTAATTCTTAATTCCAAACATTGAAATGTGTTGAAAATTCTGACATTTCAGTATGAGACTTGCTAATTGCTTGGAACTTTAGAAGTATGAATAGGTTTCATAGGGTTGGAGAATATCCGTTTATGACAGTGGGTATAAACCCAGGTGAGCCATGCAGGCTCTTAAAGTCTCTGGTTATTAGATCTCGTTTATATTTCATACAGTAAACCTTTATAAATTGCATTCCATGGAAACTGAAAACCTGTTTTAAATGAAGTCTTGCACCAAGATGTAATCAGTGTGTAGAAATAAACAAAGAAGTCACTAATAGTGTTACTTTATGATCAAATATATATCTAAGGGGCTCAAACAAAAGTACAAAGTAACATCACAAACATAAGATGTAAAATACAGGAAACAAAACGTTATTGATCTGCACTATATTATCAACATCCTGATTGAGGCACCAAAATGTTGAAATTAACAAGGAGTTACTAGTACTTTGCATGTGTGTGTTTATGATCAAATCCATATCTAAGGCGCCCATACAAAAGTACAAAGTAACATCACAAACATAGGACTTGAAATACTGAAAACATAACATTGTTAATTTGCACTATATTCTCAACAATTACAGTGTTCTGTGATCTCCATTTTGTAGATATCTTTTTCTTTTATTTTACAAGTTACAGATGAAGGTTTCTGTGAACTAGCATGACACTATGATATAACCATGCTGTAGTTCTCTCTGTTTATTTTACAGGTAACAGTGGAAGGTTTCAGTGAACTAGCATGACACTATGATAGAACCATGCTGTAGTTCTCTCTATTTATTTTACAGGTAACAGTGGAAGGTTTCAGTGAACTAGCATGACACTATGATAGAACCATGCTGTAGTTCTCTCTATTTGTTTTACAGGTAACAGATGAAGGTGTCTGTGAACTAGCATGACACTATGATAGAACCATGCTGTAGTTCTCTCTATTTGTTTTATAGGTAACAGTGGAAGGTTTCAGTGAACTAGCATGACACTATGATAGAACCATGCTGTAGTTCTCTCTATTTGTTTTACAGGTAACAGTGGAAGGTTTCAGTGAACTAGCATGACACTATGATAGAACCATGCTGTAGTTCTCTCTATTTATTTTACAGGTAACAGTGGAAGGTTTCTGTGAACTAGCATGACACTATGATAGAACCATGCTGTAGTTCTCTCTGTTTATTTTACAGGTAACAGTGGAAGGTTTCAGTGAACTAGCATGACACTATGATAGAACCATGCTGTAGTTCTCTCTGTTTGTTTTACAGGTAACAGTGGAAGGTTTCAGTGAACTAGCATGACACTATGATATAACCATGCTGTAGTGCTCTCTGTTTATTTTACAGGTAACAGATGAAGGTGTCTGTGAACTGGCTCGAAAGTGTGATCTCCATATTATTGTTCTCTCTGGTATACTGAATCTCACTGACAAAAGCATATTCTGCATAGCAAATCATTGTCATATGTTAGAGGAAATTTACTTGAATGGTTGCTCCAGAATATCTGGTACAACTGTATCTTATTTGATTGTAAGTCTAGATACTATTTTAAAATTGTTATTCAATACTGAAAATTATTAAAATATAACTCAACTGGAATTAAAATAGCATAGAGTTAAACTACCATTTATGCTACAAACCTTTTTGGGTTGGAAAATAAATGGCTAAATATTTGGATGTTTGTATTTAAAGATAACATTCAATTGAGGTGGGGGATATATAGGAATAACCATACATAATTTTAATTTTATTGGTGAATACCATGGGAACCAGACTTTATACTTTTGGAGACCAGTTTCATGACATCATGTGTATGCATTTCTACACAAATTTTGTAAGTTATGATAAAATTTTTAGTGCAATTTATTAGAATTATAAGTAATAAAGTTTATTTCAAGAAGTTTATTGATGTCCCAGTATAAAATCTGCATGTCACTTACAAACTTAGCTTAAAGTCCTTTTTTAGTGATTTACTAGTTTTTCAGTCACATAAAAGTATTATTTAATATTTTAAAATTGTTTATAAATCATTTTGTAAATGTTGCTAGAGAGCAAAATATGTTTAAACAGATGACTTTAAATTGATATGTCACTATTTATGCTACAGGATTGTTGTATCCCTAGATTGTATGTCCAACATATCTTACCAAACCATCATCCTGACCAGCTCATGGCTAAAAACCTGGACACAGGAGAATTCTGTAGAGCGGATTTTAACTGGACAGTTGCATAGCTGTAATACCTGCATACTGATTGCTTAGTCCTAGTCACCAGAGAGATGTGTGTTGTTGAATGTCTTAGAAATTGAATAAGCTTTTAGAAAGACTAGTAGTAGGGTTAATTTAAGACTAAAATGGTTATTAAAAAGGAACACTCAAAAAGAAGGCAAAATTGGTTTTACATTTGAGCTCATTAACTTGATCAATTTTAATGGGACCAGTTCATATGGCTTTAAAAGAGGGAGATTGATGCACTTAAGCATGGGTATATTTAGTTATTGTTGGATGTTCAGACAGTCAAATGGAAAATTTGCTGACTGAAAATTAAAATAGTAAACATGAAATATTATATATGAAATAGGGATATTTTCATTAATATTTAACAAAATTTGATTCAAACTATGTATATTCATAGACACAATTCAACAATGAATCTGTCTAGAATGCTATTTATTAGATATATTCTATTTAACGTACATTTTCTTGGAAAAAACTTGCCAAACATTAAGTTTTAATTATTTGGTTTATATTATAGTATTAAACTGATTTTCATATTATCATGTTTTTAACAGATAAAAAGATAATTAGCATCTCAACAATTTAGCATCAATATTGCTGTACTCTTATTTCTAAACACAGACATCAGCATTTGTTTTTGGTTTGATGTCTTTTCCTATGACTATGGACATTTAAGCAATAAAAAAATGACAAAGTATAGGACGTTTGAGCGCTGATATTTTAGGACATTTGATCGAAAATGAAAAATAAGCATTGGACATTTGAGCATAAAAAAATAAATAAGAATGATAAAGGAGTACCTATCGCTAGATAGGTGGAAGTAGGATTTCCAGGAGGATATAGTTAATGAAATGTGGAGTTTTTAACGCACAAAGTTTAAAACATCTTTTGATTGTTAAAAAACAAAGCACTGTCATAAAACATAAAAGTCAGCAGTGGCATTATTTACAAGTCAGTCCGGGCTTGAAATTTATATCCTAGGCTTCTGACAAAAAAATCTGTCGTTATTTTCGGCTGTCAGTACAGCGAATGCAATTCCAGGAGATTCAGTTCCTTCTCCTTGTCTGTTCGACTCTGAGGTGCATCAATATTCAAACTCTGAATTTTGATGTAAGTAACAGATTGTAATTTGAGATTGGTGTCAAGGAAAGTATAAATTGATTGGTGAGTATGATAAGATTGCTCATTATAATAGGCATGAAAATCAGGTCCATTGTTTGTACGTTTTTTGTCATATTTGGAACCGCGGCCCAGAGATAAGGGGGTAACAATGATTCGTCTGTGATGTAGTTTCAGTCAAGTGATCGGCAAGTCTATACAAGGCTTGTTGTTAGGTACACTCAACCTCCTTGGTACACTTCACTACCATTTACTAGCCAGAATCTGTCAAATTACTTGGATGTAAATTCAAATGAAAATATATTTATTTTTAAAACTTATACTCTTTTTTCTTACTTTTAAAAAATATTTTCTTAATTCTAATGAAAGTATCACAGCAAATTTTGCTCGAACTTACTATGTGAAAATCTAGGTAAGGCTAATATTCTGGTGCTAAAATGTCTTGTGATGTCGGCGCTCAAATGACCCTGTGTGCATTTTTTATTTACGCTCAAATGTCCCATGCCCATTTCCTATACATTTATCACAATGTAATGTCATGGTGATCAGTTTTATTGATGGATTATGACCACAGTGTTCTGCCTAAACCACCACCTTTTGGTCAGTAGTGTTAAAACTCTTTTACAAATGTACATATAAGGGTGCACATTACAATTTTTTTTTTAAATTTTGTGCATATGGTTTCTAATGTTATAATCTTCATAACAATCATAACCCTCAATTTTTATTTGTTTTTGTTATTCTGTATTTAATGACAATTGTTAGGATTTTTGTTTTGCTATGTAAATTATTAGCTCACCTGGCCCGAAGGGCCAAGTGAGCTTTTCTCATCACTTGGCGTCCGTCGCCGCGTCTGTCATCGCCGTCCGTCGTCATTAACTTTACAAAAATCTTCTCCTCTGAAACTACAGGGCCAAATTGAACCAAACTTGGCCACAATCATCATTAGGGTATCTAGTTTAAAAATTATGTCCGTGACCTGCCAAACCAACCAAGATGGCCACCATGGCTAAAAATAGAACATAGGGTAAAATGTACATTTTGGCTTATAACTCTGAAACCAAAGCATTTAGAGCAAATCTGACATGGGGTAAAATTGTTGATCAAGTCAAGATCTATCTGCCCTGAAATTTTCTGATGAATCGGACAATGGGTTGTTGGGTTGCTGCCCTGAATTAGTAATTTTAAGGATTTTTTCCGTTTTCGGTTATTATCTTGAAAATTATTATAGATAGAGATAAACTGTAAACAGCAATAATGTTCAGCAAAGTAAGATCTACAAATAAGTCAACATGATCAAAATGGTCAGTTGACCCTTAAGGAGTTATTGCCCTTTAAAGTAATTTTTACTAATTTTTGTAAATTTTGTAATCTTTTACAAAATCTTCTCCTCTGAAACTACTGGACCAAATTCAACCAAACTTGGCCACAATCATTATTAGGGTATTTAGTTTAAAAATGTGTGCGGTGACCCAGCCAATCAACCAAGATGGCTGCCATGGCTAAAAATAGAACATAGGGGTAAAATGTAGATTTTGGCTTGTAACTCTGAAACCAAAGCATTTAAAGCAAATCTTACAGGGATTAACTTGTTTATCAAGTAAATATCTATCTGCCCTCAAATTTTCAGATGAATTGGACAACTGGTTGTTGGGTTGCTGCCCTGAATTGGTAATTTTAAGGACATTTTGCGTTTTGGTTATTATCTTGAAAATTATTACAGATAGAGATAAACTGTAAACAGCAATAATGTTCAGCAAAGTAAGATCTTCAAATAAGTCAACTGATTAAAATGGTCAGTTGACCCCTTAAGGAGTTATTGCCCTTTAAAGTAATTTTTACCAATTTTTGTAAATTTTGTAATCTTTTACAAAATCTTCTCCTCTGAAACTACTGGACCAAATTCAACCAAACTTAGCCACAATCATTATTAGGGTATTTAGTTTAAAAATTTGTGCGGTGACCCAGCCAACCAGCCAAGATGGCTGCCGTGGCTAAAAATAGAACATAGGGTAAAATGTAGATTTTGGCTTGTAACTCTGAAACCAAAGCATTTAAAGCAAATCTTACAGGGATTAACTTGTGTAGCAAGTAAATATCTATCTGCCTTCAAATTTTCAGATGAATTGGACAACTGGTTGTTGGGTTGCTGCCCTGAATTGGTAATTTTAAGGAATTTTATGTTTTGGTTATTATCTTGAAAATTATTACAGATAGAGATAAACTGTAAACAGCAAAGTAAGATCTTCAAATAAGTCAACATGACCAAAATGGACAGTTGACCCTTAAGGAGTTATTGCCCTTTATAGTCAGTTTTAACAATTTTCATTAATTTGGTAAATTTTGGTAAGTTTATACAAAATGTTTTCCTTTGTAATCTTCTTTTCTGAAACTGCATTAGAAAATCAATATAGAAAACAATCTACTAATGAACTGGCAATAAAAATAATTGATAATTCTATAACATGAAAAAAAACCACATCAGTACCTGATGATGGTGTTTCTTTCTTTACATTGAAAATGATGTCACAACTATAATCCCGAACAATAGGTCGAATGTCAGATATGTTTCAGTACTTTGGCTTCAATTTCTACAGATTCCGAAGTGCAAATGATGCTTGAATTCCTACACTAATTTATACAGACTTCATCCCTTTCACAGGTAATGCCTGCCTCATATTATATTTAAAACTTTAATAGAATATCAGAAATTTTGAGACAAAATTAATCAACCATGCAAGATCTAAAACTTAATTAATATTGTTCAAATTATCAATTAACTATTAAAAAAAAATTCTCATTAAAAAATATAGTTCTTCATTTTATATTTTATCAGAAATTTAGGGAAAAAATTGAATTTAATTGTGTCCCTTGTTCTCATTTCCTGGGATAAATCCAATACAAATTAAAGTATTGGTATTGAATTAATATTTAAGAAATATTTCAAACCTTACCATTTTCTTCACAAGAATGAAGACCATATTTTCAGTGTCATGAGTATCAGTCATCATTATTTGTTGTACTTTGTTGTTTAAAAGTTGAATACAAAAAAAGATCAACAAAGCAATTCAAAACCACTTGAATTTGCAACAACAAATGAGAGTTTTAACGACCTCAGCTGGCTATACAACACTTGCACAATCAACTGAATTTTGCAGAAATCATTAATAGGAAAGATTGCCCTTAAATGATAATTTTTATTACCTTTTGTTTTTTTTTGGGGGGGTGCGCAACAACAAAACTTCACAACAAACTTTCCATTTAAGCAATAAAAAATGACAAAGTATAGGACGTTTGAGCGCTGATATTTTAGGACATTTGATCGAAAATGAAAAATAAGCATTGGACATTTGAGCATAAAAAAATAAATAAGAATGATAAAGGAGTACCTATCGCTAGATAGGTGGAAGTAGGATTTCAGGAGGATATAGTTAATGAAATGTGGAGTTTTAACGCACAAAGTTTAAAACATCTTTTGATTGTTAAAAACAAAGCACTGTCATAAAACATAAAAGTCAGCAGTGGCATTATTTACAAGTCAGTCCGGGCTTGAAATTTATATCCTAGGCTTCTGACAAAAAAATCTGTCGTTATTTTCGGCTGTCAGTACAGCGAATGCAATTCTAGGAGATTCAGTTCCTTCTCCTTGTCTGTTTGACTCTGAGGTGCATCAATATTCAAACTCTGAATTTTGATGTAAGTAACAGATTGTAATTTGAGATTGGTGTCAAGGAAAGTATAAATTGATGGGTGAGTATGATAAGATTGCTCATTATAATAGGCATGAAAATCAGGTCCATTGTTTGTACGTTTTTTGTCATATTTGGAACCGCGGCCCAGAGATAAGGGGGTAACAATGATTCGTCTGTGATGTAGTTTCAGTCAAGTGATCGGCAAGTCTATACAAGGCTTGTTGTTAGGTACACTCAACCTCCTTGGTACACTTCACTACCATTTACTAGCCAGAATCTGTCAAATTACTTGGATGTAAATTCAAATGAAAATATATTTATTTTTAAAACTTATACTCTTTTTTCTTACTTTTAAAAAATATTTTCTTAATTCTAATGAAAGTATCACAGCAAATTTTGCTCGAACTTACTATGTGAAAATCTAGGTAAGGCTAATATTCTGGTGCTAAAATGTCTTGTGATGTCGGCTCAAATGACCCTGTGTGCATTTTTATTTACGCTCAAATGTCCCATGCCCATTTCCTATACATTTATCACAATGTAATGTCATGGTGATCAGTTTTATTGATGGATTATGACCACAGTGTTCTGCCTAAACCACCACCTTTTGGTCAGTAGTGTTAAAACTCTTTTACAAATGTACATATAAGGGTGCACATTACAATTTTTTTTTTAAATTTTGTGCATATGGTTTCTAATGTTATAATCTTCATAACAATCATAACCCTCAATTTTTATTTGTTTTTGTTATTCTGTATTTAATGACAATTGTTAGGATTTTTGTTTTGCTATGTAAATTATTAGCTCACCTGGCCCGAAGGGCCAAGTGAGCTTTTCTCATCACTTGGCGTCCGTCGTCGTCGTCTGTCATCGTCGTCCGTCGTCATTAACTTTTACAAAAATCTTCTCCTCTGAAACTACAGGGCCAAATTGAACCAAACTTGGCCACAATCATCATTAGGGTATCTAGTTTAAAAATTATGTCCGGTGACCTGCCAAACCAACCAAGATGGCCACCATGGCTAAAAATAGAACATAGGGGTAAAATGTATATTTTGGCTTATAACTCTGAAACCAAAGCATTTAGAGCAAATCTGACATGGGGTAAAATTGTTGATCAAGTCAAGATCTATCTGCCCTGAAATTTTCTGATGAATCGGACAATGGGTTGTTGGGTTGCTGCCCTGAATTAGTAATTTTAAGGATTTTTTCCGTTTTCGGTTATTATCTTGAAAATTATTATAGATAGAGATAAACTGTAAACAGCAATAATGTTCAGCAAAGTAAGATCTACAAATAAGTCAACATGATCAAAATGGTCAGTTGACCCTTTAAGGAGTTATTGCCCTTTAAAGTAATTTTTACTAATTTTTGTAAATTTTGTAATCTTTACAAAATCTTCTCCTCTGAAACTACTGGACCAAATTCAACCAAACTTGGCCACAATCATTATTAGGGTATTTAGTTTAAAAATGTGTGGTGACCCAGCCAATCAACCAAGATGGCTGCCATGGCTAAAAATAGAACATAGGGGGTAAAATGTAGATTTTGGCTTGTAACTCTGAAACCAAAGCATTTAAAGCAAATCTTACAGGGATTAACTTGTTTATCAAGTAAATATCTATCTGCCCTCAAATTTTCAGATGAATTGGACAACTGGTTGTTGGGTTGCTGCCCTGAATTGGTAATTTTTAAGGACATTTTGCCGTTTTTGGTTATTATCTTGAAAATTATTACAGATAGAGATAAACTGTAAACAGCAATAATGTTCAGCAAAGTAAGATCTTCAAATAAGTCAACTGATTAAAATGGTCAGTTGACCCCTTTAGGAGTTATTGCCCTTTAAAGTAATTTTTTACCAATTTTTTGTAAATTTTTGTAATCTTTTACAAAAATCTTCTCCTCTGAAACTACTGGACCAAATTCAACCAAACTTAGCCACAATCATTATTAGGGTATTTAGTTTAAAAAATGTGTGCGGTGACCCAGCCAACCAACCAAGATGGCTGCCGTGGCTAAAAATAGAACATAGGGGTAAAATGTAGATTTTGGCTTGTAACTCTGAAACCAAAGCATTTAAAGCAAATCTTACAGGGATTAACTTGTGTACCAAGTAAATATCTATCTGCCTTCAAATTTTCAGATGAATTGGACAACTGGTTGTTGGGTTGCTGCCCCTGAATTGGTAATTTTTAAGGAATTTTGCGGTTTTTGGTTATTATCTTGAAAATTATTACAGATAGAGATAAACTGTAAACAGCAAAGTAAGATCTTCAAATAAGTCAACATGACCAAAATGGACAGTTGACCCCTTAAGGAGTTATTGCCCTTTATAGTCAGTTTTTAACAATTTTCATTAATTTGGTAAATTTTGGTAAGTTTATACAAAATGTTTTCCTTTTGTAATCTTCTTTTCTGAAACTGCATTAGAAAATCAATATAGAAAACAATCTACTAATGAACTGGCAATAAAAATAATTGATAATTCTATAACATGAAAAAAAAAAAACCACATCAGTACCTGATGATGGTGTTTCTTTCTTTACATTGAAAATGATGTCACAACTATAATCCCGAACAATAGGTCGAATGTCAGATATGTTTCAGTACTTTGGCTTCATTTTCTACAGATTCCGAAGTGCAAATGATGCTTGAATTCCTACACTAATTTATACAGACTTCATCCCTTTCACAGGTAATGCCTGCCTCATATTATATTTAAAACTTTAATAGAATATCAGAAATTTTGAGACAAAATTAATCAACCATGCAAGATCTAAAACTTAATTAATATTGTTCAAATTATCAATTAACTATTAAAAAAAAATTCTCATTAAAAAATATAGTTCTTCATTTTATATTTTATCAGAAATTTAGGGAAAAAATTGAATTTAATTGTGTCCCTTGTTCTCATTTCCTGGGATAAATCCAATACAAATTAAAGTATTGGTATTGAATTAATATTTAAGAAATATTTCAAACCTTACCATTTTCTTCACAAGAATGAAGACCATATTTTCAGTGTCATGAGTATCAGTCATCATTATTTGTTGTACTTTGTTGTTTAAAAGTTGAATACAAAAAGATCAACAAAGCAATTCAAAACCACTTGAATTTGCAACAACAAATGAGAGTTTTAACGACCTCAGCTGGCTATACAACACTTGCACAATCAACTGAATTTTGCAGAAATCATTAATAGGAAAGATTGCCCTAAATGATAATTTTTATTACCTTTTTTTTTTTTTTGGGGGTGTTGCGAACAACAAAACTTCACTACAAACTTTCTCATCACTTGCATTTCTCGTTAGATAAATTTTACAAAATTCTCCCTGAAACTACTGTCAAATTAAACCAAACTTGGTTTAAATCACCACTAGGATATCCAGGGACCACTGTGTATGATGACCCTGACTGCCAACATGGCACACATGGCTGAAATAAAACATAGGTTTCAAACGCACTTTTTAGTCTTATATCTCTGAAACTAAACGACAGTACAACAGTTGCATTTATCATGCATAAATTGTAAATAAAAATATCAGGTGAGCGACACAGGGTCCTTGGAGCCTCCAGTTTATTATAATAAGGTTTTATTTTTACAGTAGATCTATTTATTCATGTACAGTATTAATGTGTGTCCGCATAACACATAGTAAGATATTGAAAAGGTAATTTGTTGAAGTTTTTTTTATGTCTCACAAATAAGCTACATGGGCATACAGTGTTACCGTTATAAGTAAAGCCTAGAAAAAAATGGTTAGCAAAACTAATGTAGATATCCAGGATATCTTTTTGAATAGATTTCTTGATTTAGCAATAAACATAATGGGCATTATAATAGTTGTAATTATGTTTATTGCTAAATCAAGAAATCTATTCAAAAGATATCCTGGATATCTACATTAGTTTTGCTAACCAATTTTTTTCTAGGCTTTACTTAAAATATATTACATTTACTCCAAATTTGATCACTGTTTCCTAAAGAACTTGGAAATAGTAAACAGAATATAGTTTTAGTAGTTTCTATTGTTTTATCTGCATTATGAAAAGAACAACACACATCTGTTATACTGTATTTTTTACTAGACAATTGTTTAATGTATATTCTTCATAAATAAAAAAATCCAAGAAAGACTTCCCTAACTTTAGTTGTAATATTTAATGCTGATCATGATCTTGTAATGACCTGGAGAATCATTATATATCTCAAAAAATGAGCCTGTTCATCTATTGAATGCATTTACTGAATTATCTTATTGTTGGTCTTTCAAATCATTCCAATGAACCATAGACATTTATCATGACCTTCCTATCTTGTTCACTGATACTTCATAACCAGCAGTAGTCTAAAGTAGAGTTCATCTTGTCCACTGATACTTCATAGCCAGTGGAAGCCTTATGTAGAGTTCGTCTTGTCCACTGATACTTCATAGACAACAATAGTCTTATGTAGAGTTCATCTTGTCCTCTGAAACTTCATAGCCAGCCGTAGTCTTATGTAGAGTTCATCTAAACTAATACTTTTTAGCCAGCAGTAGTCTTAAGTAGAGTTCATCTCAACTAATACTTTTTAGCCAGTGGTAGTCTTATGTAGAGTTCATCTCAACTAATACTTCATAGCCAGCGGTAGTCTTTATAATATGTAGAGTTCATCTCAACTAATACTTCATAGCCAGCAGTAGTCTTATGTAGAGTTTATCTCAACTAATACTTCATAGCCAGCTGAGTCTTATGTAGAGTTCATCTCCTACCCTGATACTTCATAGCCGGCGGTAGTCTTATGTAGAGATCATCTTGTCCCTGATACTTCAAAGCCAGCAGTAGTCTTATGTAGAGTTCATCTCGTACCCTGATACTTCATAGCCAGTGGTAGTTTTATGTAGAGTTCATCTCGTACCCTGATACTTCATAGCCAGCGGTAGTCTTATGTAGAGTTCATCTTGTCTACTGATACTTCATAGCGAGCAGGAGTCTTATGTGGAGTTCATCTTGTCCACTGTTACTTCATAACCAGCAGTAGTCTTCATGTAGATATCGTATTATCCACTGATACTTCATAGCAAGCAGTAGTCTTATGTAGAGTTCATCTTGTCCACTGTTACTTCATAACCAGCAGTAGTCTTCATGTAGATATCGTATTATCTACTGATACTTCATAGCAAGCAGTAGTCTTATGTAGAGTTCATCTTGTTACCTGATACTTCATAGCCAGTGGTAGGTAGTCTTATGTAGAGTTTATCTTGTCCACTGATACTTCATAACTAGCAGTAGTCTTATGTAGAGTTCATCTTGTTACCTGATACTTCATAACCAGTGGTAGGTAGTCTTATGTAGAGTATATCTTGTCCACTGATACTTCATAGCTAGCAGTAGTCTTATGTAGAGTTCATCCTGTCCACTGATATTTCATAACCAGCAGTAGTCTTATTTATAGTTCATCTTGTCCACTGTCACTTCAAAGCCAGTAGAAGTCTTATGTAGAGTTCATCTTGTCCACTGTTACTTCATAACCAGCAGTAGTCTTCATGTAGAGTTCGTCTTTTCACTGATACTTCATAGCGAGCAGTAATCTTATGCAGAGTCCATCTTGTCCACTGATAACTCATAGCCAGCAGTAGTTTTATGTAGAGTTCATCTTGTCCACTGTTACTTCAAAGCCAGTAGAAGTCTTATGTAGAGTTCATCTTGTCCACTGTTACTTCATAGCCAGCCGTAGTCTTATGTAGAGTTCATCTCAACTAATACTTTTTAGCCAGCAGTAGTCATAAGTAGAGTTCATCTCAACTAATACTTCATAGCCAGCGGTAGTCTTTATAATATGTAGAGATCATCTTGTCCCTGATACTTCAAAGCCAGCAGTAGTCTTATGTAGAGTTCATCTCGTACCTTGATACTTCAAAGCCAGTGGTAGTTTTATGTAGAGTTCATCTCGTACCCTGATACTTCATAGCCAGCGGTAGTCTTATGTAGAGTTCATCTTGTCTACTGATACTTCATAGCGAGCAGGAGTCTTATGTAGAGTTCATCTTGTCCACTGTTACTTCATAACCAGCAGTAGTCTTCATGTAGATATCGTATTATCCACTGATACTTCATAGCAAGCAGTAGTCTTATGTAGAGTTCATCTTGTTACCTGATACTTCATAGCCAGTGGTAGGTAGTCTTGTGTAGAGTTTATCTTGTCCACTGATACTTCATAACTAGCAGTAGTCTTATGTAGAGTTCATCTTGTTACCTGATACTTCATAACCAGTGGTAGGTAGTCTTATGTAGAGTATATCTTGTCCACTGATACTTCATAGCTAGCAGTAGTCTTATGTAGAGTTCATCTTGTCCACTGATATTTCATAACCAGCAGTAGTCTTATTTATAGTTCGTCTTGTCCACTGTCACTTCAAAGCCAGTAGAAGTCTTATGTAGAGTTCATCTTGTCCACTGTTACTTCATAACCAGCAGTAGTCTTCATGTAGAGTTCGTCTTATTCACTGATACTTCATAGCGAGCAGTAATCTTATGCAGAGTCCATCTTGTCCACTGATAACTCATAGCCAGCAGTAGTTTTATGTAGAGTTCATCTTGTCCACAGTTACTTCAAAGCCAGTAGTAGTCTTATATAGAGTTCATCTTGTCTACTGATAATTCATAGCCAGCAGAAGTCTTATGTAGATTTCACTTTTCCATTGATACTTCATAGCCAGTAGAGTCTTTTGTAGAGTTCATCGTTTCCACTGATACTTCATAGCCGGCAGTAGTCTTGTGTAGCGACTAGTACTCCATAGCCAGTACGATTCCTTATCCTCAGCCTCATCTGGGATCTTGGTAGTTGTCTTTTTATCGATCCTTTTTTCAACTTAATAATATGTCTGTCGTCATATGTGAAATATACATTCCATAACGGTCAACCAACTCGTGATGGTGTCTGTAAATTTTTCGAAGGAATGACTTCAACACTACCACAAGGAATCATTGTTTTAATAGCTTCCATGTGAGCAGCAACCCTTTATCAGTGAAATAATGATGGGAAACGCAAGCTCTAGAATATCGTATCAACTGGTAGATATATACTCCTAGATTGCTACTAGAATATTGCTACATGGAAATGGAAAGTCCACATGGGAAGCTGATATCATCTCTTGTTGAAAAGTTTTGTTTTCGATCGACCTTAATTGTCAATTTCTAGACGTAAGCCAAGAAATAATGCAGTCTTAACCGTATCTGGGGTATCATTTTCAAGTTTGGTGGGATAGATGCGTTCCACATAGTAACTAAACTTTGAATTGTTGAGTGAGAAGACATCATCTATATAGCGGAACGTGAAGTTAAAGGGTAATGCTGGCTTCTTCTTGTTATTTCTAAGAAGCTCCTATATAAAGTCTGCCTCAGATTGATAAAGGAACAAATCAAGAATTCAAGCATCTTGATAATGTCAGTTTTTATACGCCCGTTTACGGGACGTATTATGGTATATCGTTGTCCGTCCGTCCGTCCGTCCGTCGTCAACATGTCGGACAATAACTCAAAAATGCTTTAACTAAGTTGCATAAAACTTTGTTCGATTTTTATGTCTATTGACGTGAACTCCCTTTCGATTTTTAAATTTAGATTTTACGTTTCCGAGTTATGGGATTTTATTCATAAAAAAGGGGGGATTTTCCAATTTTCGGACAATACCTCAAAAAGGGCTTTGTACAGTTTCATGAAACTTTGGTGACTGTTTTATATCTATTAAAATAACCTCCCTTTAGTTTATTATAAATTTCTGATATGACATTGAGGAGTGATGGACTTTATTCTTTGAAATAGCGACGGGCGTATCATGCGCTCATGGCGCAGCTCTTTATTGCTTTATGGTGCGAAAATATTAGATCAGTCGATAACACGCTATCTTGAAATTATTAAGACCAGTAAGTTCTGATTGGCTGCTTAATGGCATGGCTAAGATTTTATTTGATTGAATGAGTTCTAAAATTGGGAATATGTCGGGAAGAGGACAAGCAATTTAATGACAGTATCATATCATCAGTCAAGTTACATAATAATCGTGAAATCATAAAAACACCAAAACAAAAGCTGAAAGTAAAAATTTTATCTTATTATTACTGCGATGCACTTCATAACCTTTTGGAAAAATATTTTAATCTACGTTGGATATTCTTCTTTAATGAAACAAAGTTGAACCAATTCTTTCAATCTGTCTAAGTTTTTAATGGATAATACATGTATAGATAGTAGAAAAGTCTAATGTTTTACGCTCGTGCATTTTCACACAATAACGATCGACTTCGTTGACAGGGATGTGCTCCCAACGTAGTCATGAGAAAGATACGGTCGTAATCACGATTTGGTTGACCGATATAATGTGTCGGTGTCTCAACTCTTTGGGTGCATGTTTTCGCGATCTTAGTCTATAGATATCAGTGTACGTCTGATCCGTATTTTACCGATTGCGACGTTTTGTCTTAATGAAGATTTGCATGGCGGGTGGTGCATGCATAGCACTGAGGAGACGCTCACCCTGTCGATACACCTGGTCTTGTTCCTTTTGAGGTAGTTCATGCGATTTCCTCAGTTTTTGTTTGTTATTTTGGTTTGTCTCTTCTTAATCGATTTACCAGATTTTGAACATCGGTAAACTACTGTCGCCTTAATTTATACTATTGCAAGAGGAAAGAGAATATATACATGTACTGATAAAATTGATGTTAATAGTTTGGAAAGATGTTTCGTGGATCACTTGGCAGACATCAATATAACGTTGTTTGTAAGGAAACTTGTGTAATTAAAGTATCCACTACAGCGAAGGAAGATCCATTTCTGCATAGTTGGTTGAAATTACAAACGATAATAGAACAGACATATGCTAATTCTGATATCTACTGGATTGTCACTACCTAATTTCTTTACTAATATCAAGCAGTAATGTAAGGCGATTTCCGCACAAGAACGATACTGTTTTGTGGTTTATCTGCGGGGACATTAACATATTTGTTATGGAAGAAGAACAGGTGCTTAACAAGTTTGAGCTTTTAAAGATCGATGTAGCATGAGCATGCATAGCCTAAGATCCAATTCAATGTTGTAACTCTAATTTGTATCAACGGCCTCACAGCCTTAACAAATTCGCAAAGAGTATCTACGTCTGTTCTTCGCTATTGTTTTGACATATCACAGACTTATTCAAACAAAAACTATGGTAAAACTATATCATCGAAATGAGGTTTGTGATAATTGTGTGATAATTTACTCTTTTAAGATGGAAGTTTTACAGCTAGAAGCTGCTAGAATAGTAACTGGTTTGCCTGTATGTATAAGAACTGAAAGCTTGTATGAAGTAAGCTTGGTCGGAAACTTAAGTTAACAGGATTAAAAGACAAAATTACAAGTGCTTTATAATATTCAATATAACCAGGCTCCGGATTGTCTATCCAATCTTGTTCGATCACATTAGTAAATCCTTTGGGAAATGGCGATGATACATGTATTAGTGTACCCTTCTGTTGATTATCACTTACAAAAGAATCTATTATATCTTCAACTATAAGACTATGAAGTAATACTGATTTCTCCCTTCGAAAATCAAATTATATCTCAAAATTTCAACTCCATTTAAATACTTGATGGACTGTAGAAAAGATGTACCCGAGCACTTTTAATTTGTGTGGACCGAGGAAACTGAATATTATTTTAACACAGTTAAGATGCTTCTCATCTGTCTTGTTCTTATTCGGAATCAATATAATTTCGGATCTTTCTTGTTTTGTGGGTGCTACATTGAGAATGTATACCATTTTCTTTTTCGATTGCCATTTATATACAAATCAGAGAGAAATGATGAATAATCTTACATGGCTCTCTGATGACCTTGTATTGAATATTATATGTTACTGACATCTGGTTATTCAGACCTCTTGTATGAACAAAACTTTCAGATATTTAAACATGTGTTAAAATTTATTAACAAGTCTGAGAGATTTCTTGTCATATGATACTGAACAGTGAGTTTGCGGTACAGTCACATCTTTATCAGCAATTATTTTTGTCATCTTTTTTCAATAGCTATATAAAGTATCGTATATTTTGAATTGTTGCATGCTCATATTAACATTGTACTGTTTTAAACGGTAAATCGGAGCGGACCTCATAAGTATGGTTTACTTGTTTCCAATCCATTTTACTTTGAGTAAAGAAAATATGCTTCAACAAAATTGTTTCTTGTTGGTTATTGTTGACGATCTCTGTCGATTGGATTATGCTGGATCTTGAATAGCATGCATGCATATCTTTTTTGTTTTCCTCTGTTCATCGAGGCTTTCCTATTTTAATGATTTTACAATATTTGTGACAAAGTCAGGTGTTCGATCTGTGTAGTTGTTATGCAGAAGTCTTGTTGCTCTTCTCCGAACCTGCTTTAATCCACCATTTCCTACATAAGGAAATGCCTGTACCAAGTAAGGAATATGGCAGTTGTTTTCCATTCGTTTGATGTGTTTGAGCTTTTGATTTTGCCATTTGATAAGGGACCATCCGTTTTGAATTTTCCTTCGGTGTTTTTGTTAATTTACTTTGTATTGCCTTTATCTTAATTTGACTTGTAGGGTCATCTGTTTCCATTGATTGTTTCTCTATCTCAGACACGACGATGTTTGTGAGAGCTTTCAAGTCCACAATCCTTGAACATCATACATTGATGCATGTTGCAACTACACAGTCAAATATACCTTTTTCAGCAAATATATTAAAGTGAGAGGCCATTTGCCATATATCTGGAGTAGCAACTCTTATCTAGTTATTTTAAATATTATAACCCGTCTCTATATATACACGGGTGCAGACGAGATTTCTTCAACATATGTATACAAATTCAAGTGTATTCAGTATAGATACATACACTGTATTTAAAAAATGTGTCGTTTTCGCAACCTGTGTATATATTGGCAAGGAACAAGAATCAGGGTCTTGACCTGGAGCAAGATTAGGAGTATGGCAGGATACCGTATGAGCTTCCTACTGAATACAGTGTATGATGTACTACCAAGTCCATTAAACCTCTATACGTGGGGGGTTGGTTGAAGATCCAACGTGCTCATTATGCAGAGACAAACCAGCAACTCTACAACATGTGTTGTCGTCATGTCCACTGGCACTGAAGGTAATAGGTACACATGGAGACATGACAGTATATCGAAAACTGTAGCATCGAGGTTGGATACCGTCAGGAGTAAGAAGAGAAAGGTCAAGAACATCACTTTTGTAAACTTTTGAAGGCTGGAGAGATGAAAGACAGCATAAGAAGGCTTTGTGATCCTTGGAAAGGCTAGACTGGCAGATGGTTGCAGACCTTCAGCAATGCATGAGCTTCCTAGCAGAAATAGCAACAACATCGCTAAGACCAGATATTGTACTATGGTCTCAGGGAAAAGGCAGACAGTCTTACTGGAAATGATAGTCCCTTGGGAAGAAAGGATGGACGAGGCACACGAAAGGAAGATTGCAAAATAGCGGCTTGTAGAGACTATAAAGAATTGCCAGCAGCGGGGATGGAGGATATTGTGCTTTGCTTTTGAAGAAGGTTGCATGGGCTATGCAGGGCAGACAGTATTTAAAGCTATCAGGACCTTAGGAGTGGTAGGAGCAGAGAGGAAGAAGATTATTCGAAAAGTGTGTAGGCAAGAAGAAGTGTTATCACAGTGGATATGGAGGAAAAGGGATGAGATCTGGAAAAGGGACACTTTAGAAATATGTCAATGATGAACATTTATCATTGATATGGTCATAATTATAAATTAACTGTTTACAAAACTTTGAATTTTTGAAATACTAAGGCTTTAATTTCTACCTCAGGAATAGATTACCTTAGCTGTATTTGGCAAAACTTTTAAGAATTTTTGGTCCTCAATGCTCTTCAACTTCGTACTTTATTTTTCCTTTTTAACTTTTTTTGATTCGAGCGTCTCTGATGTGTTTTTTGTAGACGAAACGCGCATCTGGCGCAAATACAAAATTTCAATCCTGGTATCTATGATGAGTTTATTTACTAGGACAGTAATGTAAAAAATGGACTTAAGATGCTGTAAGAGACTTTGACAACAGCTCTGATAAAAACACCATTCAGTGCCAGTACTGCAGTTACAGCAGCCTAAATATCGGGAGCAATGTAAGCCATCCAGTTTCAGTTCAGACTGATCGCCTGAGCCGGAGATTGTTG
This sequence comes from Mytilus coruscus, assembly GCA_017311375.1. Classification (NCBI taxonomy): domain Eukaryota; kingdom Metazoa; phylum Mollusca; class Bivalvia; order Mytilida; family Mytilidae; genus Mytilus; species Mytilus coruscus. The sequence continues at coordinate 24,403,365 of CM029601.1, read as the reverse complement.
TGGAACAGCGCCGAAACAGCCTTGGAAGGAGGACTTCGCCTGATGATGGAACTGGATCAGCATTCTCATGATGTTTACAAGGTAAAGTATATTTGTTTGTCATGTTTGTTCTAGATTTTGTGTGGAGATAACATGAGATTATTATATGGCCCCTTGTCTATACCCTTGTAAGTTGGTTTGTGATAATAAAGATGTATAACCTAATTTGGAATAATATTAAATTGTAATTAAGCAACAACCCTCAAACTTTATTGTTTTCTTTCATCATTCTTGAGCTAGATGAAATCTACAACAATTTAAAGTGTTATTAAGAAAAAAATTGTTCACTACTTTCATCACTTTTACCTCAAGATCTACATGTACTGTTTTCGGATGAAACATGTAGCCTATGTCAGGACAAATTGTAAATGCAAACAACTTGTATAAACATTAAGCTAGCATAAATTACTGTTCATGGCTTAATAATGATGAGTATTATTCAACCAATTATTAGGGTTATTCAACCAGGATATAAGGCCTAAAATGGGCTATCGAAAATGATACAGGTGAACGGATTAATCCGGCGCTAAAATGGGCTATAATGTCTGCGCTAAAATATATAATAGTAATTTAATTTTTTTTCGATAAAATGTCTTGAGACCAAGCAAATGATTTGCCAATATGTAAATCATACTGCGTACTACTTGAAGGTAAAATTTCAGCAGTCTGTCATTAATCTGAACCGCGTTTCACACAGCAACGTACGTCATAAAAAGTGAAGCCGGAACACACGTTGAAAAACATATTTTGATCAGTGTTGTTTCAGACTATAGATAAAAGCAAATTGGTTTAAACATTGAAAGAAACTGCCAGTCGCAATGACATTACAACAATAACAGTAGAAATATAAACGTTGGCAATAATTCTAGATAATTCAGAAAATAGAGACATAAAAGGGCCGAACGACAAAGGTCGATTCTTAGGCCGAACTTATGTCATGGCGAAACTATCTCTTTTAAACGCGGACGTAGATGAAAACACCATTTTTTGGTTACATTTTGAGATAATCCCCATAAGTCACCGGAAACATCAGAAAATAAACATGGAATCGAGTAACGAATCGGCAGAAAACAACGGAGGGTAATCAACATAAATTGACATATCTAGTCTTAATTTTCCGCCTGAAATGTTTAAGTATAAACAGCTGTTATTAACCTTAAAATATGTGTATTATAATATTCTTTACTTTAAAGGGTATACGGTTATTACTACCTGACTACAGGCCAGTTTAGGTTAAGGTTCATCATAACCTTTTGGCAAATAGGGCCGTATTTACATCACAAATCTTATTCTGAGTACAGACTAACCTGTGCACCTGGTAAAGTTTTAAGGCATGACAGGAACTACATATGGAGATATTACATTTTAAACAGGTTGGGAACAACCCCTCAAATGAGGCATAATCCCTTAAAGTAACACTATCCCTTTTTTGAGGGTATTTTTTTTGTTAAAACAACTTTTAAGTACAAAAGGGCACATATTAACATTGTTTGCAGAAACTTTTCCAAACGAACATGTCTATCAGGTATTAAATCGACAAAACATGTCCATGAATTTTGGAATATTCATGGACTTCAATATTCTTTATTATTGAAAATAAGAGGACCCCTCTTTTAGAAAAGTTGTTCCAAATATAATGGATTTTCCCCCTGGCTAAGTTTTTCTTTATTTTCTTTTACAACAGCAAAATAACCCCTTGTCTGAGGGACAGTTCCTTGTTTAAGGGATATCCCTAATTTAGGGGGTGGGGTGTTTTGTTGTTCCCAAGGGTACACGACAATTTGTACCTTCACCAACTAGTACTCAACTAACTCGTACCCTAGTTTTACCAACTCGAACCCAATATTTTATTTTGTCACCTTCGGGCGAGAGTACCAAAATAGGATTCAGACATACAATTAAACAAATATTTAATTTGAGTTGTTCATTTATTCACTTTATTCATCTAATTAATATTCATGATATTGTAATAATAACAATTTGTAAAACTAGAAAAAAAGATTTTGATAAATGTTTGTTTAAATTTAACCCATACATGTATGATACATAAAGATGTAATTGATTCAAATCACAGCTAACTAAATGCTAATTATTAGTCATTAGAATTTTTGATTATATGAATTTGTTTGAATGGCAATTTATTTGATATGCATATTAAATAATTGTAATCATTCAATATACTAATCAGTGATCATTATTTGATAATAGACCTACAAAAATAGAATGGGTTTGTTTAATAAGAAATAAACATAGAGAAGTATATAAAAATGAAAAATCTGTATAAATGCGGCACTAAAATAAATACATGTAAATCATTTGGACTTTGTTAAATTCATGTGCTGGCTTTATGGTTTCAAAAGGATTTGAAAGGCATTCATTATATATACACTAGCATGAAAAAACTCACATGTCCAACCATAATTCAGTAAAAATATCCTTTTCCAATATTCTATGGATCGTTCAAGCTTGAAATGATGTTCTAGTATATTCTTATTTACCAACAAGGGTTAAAATTAATGAATTAATTACTTTACAATTAAAGACTTATGCCGCATTTAAAAAACACATGTTAAAAAAAAAACATTAAGAAAATCATATCAGTAGATCTATTGCAAAATAAAAATAACAATTAAATTTTCAATATAACCTAATAAATGAAACACAATCATGGGTACGAGTTGGCTAAGGTACAAGTTGACATGTATCCATTCCCAACCTGTTACATGGATTTTATCTGGGACTATTATACTATAATAGTCCCAGAACACATGCCAATTATAAAATAAGCAACAGTGTGAGAATAAAATGAAAATGGCAAGATTTAACACGCATGATTAACAAGGAAATTGAAACAACCAACAGCAACTACATCAACAACCTCATATTATGTACATGGGGGACACATACTTGCCTCCCCATGCCGCTAAACTTATATTTGCTTGAGAGCAACAAAAACTCATCTATTGCCATGGCACGTTTATTTAGAAGAGACAGTTTCTGGTCTTTTGTCAAATGCATAGTACAACTATACTCTACTGAACGAAAATTCCAAGATTTTAACATAGTCAATCCATCAACAGAGGAACTATCCCAGATGAATGGAAAAATGCTTATATATGCCCATTATTCAAGAATAAAGACAGAACCATCCTGAGAAATTATAGACCAGTATCTCTAACATGTATTACTTGCAAACTACTAGAACATGTCATTTGCTCGAACCTAGTGCAGCACTTTGAAGATCACAACATCCAAAATAGCTGACAACATGCATTTAGAAGACGACACAGCTGTGAAACCCAACTCATTAACAACTGGGCAACTGCAATTGACAACAGGAAACAAACTGATATATTTATTTTGGATTTTAAAAAAGCATTTGACACCGTACCACACAAGCTATTAAAAGTAAACTTCACAAATATGGTGTGCTGAAAAACATCTTGAATTGAATTAACCCCTTCATATCTACAAGATCTCAGTGCGTCATAGTGAATGGAATTAAATCTGAACTATCAACAGTACTATCAGTATCAGGAGTACCTCAAGGAACATTTCTTAGTCCCATCCTATTTCTAGTCCATATCAAGGACATGGCAGAAAATGTAACATCTGAAATTAGGATGTTCGCCGACGACTGTGTATGCTACAGAGAAATAAAAAACAAAGATGACTGTGCAGAACTACAGAAAGATATAGGTATACATGGTATAGGGCAACTAATTGAGGTATGTGATTTCAACCAATTAAATGTAACATGATGCCGTTGAGTTGCAAGAAGAAAACAACACCTTTTGAATATACACTAGAAGATACCAAACTCCAGTTCTTAACATCTATTAAATATGTACGAGTCAACATCACCAATGACCTACACTGGGGAAAGCACATAGAGGAGATATGCACAAATCTTACAGGACACTAGGATTATTGAAAAGAAATCTTTCATCATGTCCCCTTGAAGTTAAACCCCACATATAAAGGACTTATAAGACCTGTCCTTGAATATGCGAGCACTGCCTGGGACCCACATCAAATATATCTTCAAGATCAGCTTGAAAGTGTACAGAAAAGAGCGGCAAGGTTTATAACATCAAACTACAATTACGACCCAGGAAACATGAGAGCAATTTTAGACCAGCTTCAACTACCATCCCTAAAAGATCATCGAATCCAAAACAGACTTATCCTCTTCTGCAAAGGCATACACGGTAAAGCCAACTTACCATCTGATCAACTGAAAAAACTATCTAGGACAACCAAGAACATGCATAGCCAACATTTCCTGAGACTGCAAACAAAAACAGACATATTAAAATTCAACTTCATACCAAACACAATTAAAGATTGGAACTTAATACCACCTAATATTTTTACCAAGATTCAAACAGCAGAAGAACTACATGTAACTAAAACTTTCAGTGATATTGTAAGGGGGGTCTCACTTTATAAACTATTAGAATATTAACAGTCAGTATGTAATACTTTGTATATTAGATTGTATGTGTTGTTTGTGTGGATATTATAGAACTTTGTGATTTGTATTAATTTATATGCTCTATATGGGCCCTTTAATTAGGAATAAAGACATTTGATTTAAACTTTTATGGATTTTTGGGAAAAAAGTTTACAGCAAAATCCAGTTAAGTTTTCAATTTTCTAAAACAATAAATGGATTTGAATTTTATTTACCTAGAGCATGCTATGCTTTAAAACTTTTCCAGATGCACAGGTTTGTCTATACTAAGAGTAAATTTTGAGGTGAAAATGCAGCCATTTTAGCAAAACAGTCCACATAAACCTTAACTGGCTGTATTCATTCTAACTGAGGTTCAAAGAAATTATACCATCAAGTTTAACTTTACAAATTACTTGGCATTATGAATATATATCTATACCTTTTCCCATGCATACAGCTTAATTTTGATGCCATCTGAATCCCCAGCCAACAGCATTCATGTTGCTCTATTCAGATAAACTAAAAAACAAAAATCATTGTGTATTCCTGGATAAGAGGCAAAATTCCTACTTTGCACTGTTTAGATCACGAAGTAGCAGGTTCATGAACAATGATGGAGGTTTAAAGTTCTTAATCTTACCAAAATACTACAACTTTTACAAAGAAATAGTTGTGATATAACAGTAACTTCAAAAAAAATCATTTTTAGTCCCCTACCGACGAAGTTGAAGGGGACTTTAGGTTTGCACTCCATCTGTCTGTCCATCCATCCGTCAGTCCGGCAAATCAGTTTTTCACACTTTTTTTCTTCGTGCTTGAAGATATTGATTTGATATTTGGTATATTGTTTTATCATGACAAGTTACAGATCAAGATTGAATTTTGTTCTGGTCTGATAATTTGTGCAGAGTTATATTCGTTGGACTTAGAAAATTCACTCAAATATTCAGTTTTCTGCACTTATTTTCTTTATGCTTGAAGATATTGATTTAGTAATTGGTACATTGTTTTATCATGACAAGTTACAGATCAATTTCGAATTTTGTTCTGGTCTGATGATTTTGTGCAGAGTTATGGTCCCTGGACTTAGAAAATTTACTTAAATAATCAGTTTTCCACACTTTTTGTCATCATGCTTAAAGATATTGACTTGATATTTGTTATATAGTTTACACCATGACAAGTTATAGATCAAGTTAGCATATTGTTCAGTACAATTGATTTTTGACTGGTAAGGGACTGTGCTTTTTCACATCACAATATGACCCATAAGTGATGCATGATTTGTGCTATAACATCAGTTTTGGTCCAAATTTCCCAAGTTATAACAGTTTTCAGCATATTTAACTCTGATCCAGAAAATTGTAATGTCTATCTATAGGGATTCAAAAAATAACATTGCACCTTTTGTTTGCAAATTATTTTGGATTGTAGGTTGCCGCCAAGCTAAGCTTTTACGTGTACATTTGCATGTGTAGGTCCAAAAAATGCACAAAATCATCATATTTTGACTACATCTCTAAAATGTGCTGATTTTGAAGCCTATATTTATATATAAGCAATAAGTTACTTTATTTGGTATATATATAAGGATTATGTGGTGATTGTAAGTTGTAAATGTCTGTCTGATCATGGATAGTGTTTATTTTATGTAATACTTTTGGTATAACCTATTTCTCTAAGACTTTCAACATAAATTCAATCTTGACCGGAAAGCAGGCAAGACATGTTAGCGTGTGTGTGCTCTCTTGTTTTTTCCACAAATTTACATGACCAACAAAAATACAGGAATATATAAAACCAAATATCAGTTTTATAACAAGGGGAATGTGTTATGTGGGAAACAGACCAAATACATGTATATACCACCATGATTTGAATGAAATTTAATTTTTAAGAAAGAAAAGGCACATGTTGTCATTCTACATGTTCTATAAAAAACTCTCAGTCCTGCCACAAAAATCACTACTTACATTTTAAAGCACTTATTATCAAACCTAGAAAATGGATTTTTAATCGGGCTTAAAAAAATAATTCCTGTGTAACTTCCTGGCCAAAATTTAGATCTGTAGGTACAATGTAGGCTAATTTATTAAAAAAGATTATTTGTTTGTTTAAACACTAATTTTTAGTGCCAAACCTGAAGATTTTTGGTCATTTTTAACAAGCACTATTAATGTCCAACTGTTTCCCTGGAAGGTAGGGTTAGCAGAAACACATATTTTTTTAGGCCTTATGCAAATCATAAAAGAATTATTTTATATGTATTTCTGTTCTGCTTTAAATTGCAGTTTACCATACATGTACATGTAACATACATGAACATGCTTAATAGTTACATCATCGTCATGTATAAAAAATGTACACACAAAATAATCTATTATTGAATATATATATGTGATACTGTTTCCTTTTTTTAACAGAGAAAAAGAAAGTGATAAACTCCTTACATCTCAGACGAGTACACAAAATGGACAAAGTCCTGCTCAAATCTCCTAAACAAAGCCCTAAAAACTTGGGAGTACAGAAGAAGGAAAACCTGACAGTCAGTTCAGCGAGCCATAGCTCCTTGTCTCGACCGTCAGATGTTCCAACGCTAAGAGTTACTGAGGTAAGTAACCTACAAGAGCTATAACCATATCATTTTTTAAAACAAAATTCTGTAAATTAACTTTCAAGAAATTGCTATTTAAACACACTTTTTGTCCCTATGAATTATAGATCTTTAAAAATAAAAATAATAATTGATTGTATCTTTTGAAGTATAAGTGCTACAACCAAGTTGAACTGGGCTTTAATCAGTTGAATAAGGTGAGTGCCTTTTGAATGTCTGGGCCATGGACGTCATCACTTCAGTTGTGGACAAAATCTTTTTTAAGGTAGCACATTACAAAAGCAACTAAATTTTATCAAAATTTTATTTTCAGCTATTTTTGTTACTTCTTAATATTCAAAAATCACAGAAGAAAAAATTATTTACATATCTTGCACTGTTAATGAGTTTTGATGGTAATTAGCTTTATAAACAAATGCACGTGTCTGACTGATACAAAATAAGAACATGTGGACAGTACTATGTGGTTAATCAATAGAATCATTTGATAGCTTTACGACCACTGACCAGCAATAAAAATAATAGTTATGAAAAAAGGTGGATTAGGGATTTATGGAAAAATGAAGATAATGAATTCCAAATTCAAATACATTTCTGTATTGGAGCTGCCAGGAGAAAAAACAAAACAACTATTTGGAGCTATAGAGGGAATCAAAATATAAATGTACAGATATTAAACAAATATAATTGTACAGCAATCTGTGTTGCTGATGTTTATACTAGAATTTCTTGAGGAGAATGATTAAATATGAATTCTTTTAAAAGAAAATACAAATTAAATATTTTTATTATATTGAAGTTAATGGGGTACAAGTAGGAAAATCCTTATTTATTCAATTGTGACACATTCATTTTTGTCATGAAAATGTAGTTTTAAATGAAATTAGCTCCTAGATGGGTTCCCCTATATGTCTGATTTTGACACATGTTGTTCCTTGACCAGTTATCTTCAAAAAGGTGTCTCAGATTTCCAAAAACATCAATAGAACAAATTTTATACCCAATTTAATTTAGTGATCTCTTATGAATTGAGGTTGCAAACTTCATTGAAGGTTTATGAGAGAATGAAATACAATAGGAAAAATCTGAGACACCCTTTTGGAGGTCAAACTGTGTTGCACAAGAATCTATAAAATATTTTGGGATGGTATGAATAACAAAGAAGCTAATTTCATTCAAGTGTGGACAATACAATATAGCAACTAATTACATAATAGTTAATTATGTAATAATCATGTCATAATGAAATAATCACCATTTGAAGGATTAATCCTTCTTCTTTCTTTTGGTACCTCATTTATAAAATTTAAAGCTGGATGAAAGAAATTACATCAGTTTAAAGTTGTCTGATTGGGGGTGAAAAAATCTTTGTATTGTGCTACCTTAAGACCTAAACAATATTATATCTTTTCCAAACTCGGTTTGATAATGTTTCATGGGATGATGAAGAACCAATTAATTTTCAGGTCAAAGATCAAGGTCACACCAGTTAATGATAAACTAAAATTGGGGCAAAATTTTGGTTAATGGATGCTATCATTTAAACCGTATTTTTGACTTATAGCAAACTAGGTTAGACACTTGCCCATTGTGTGAGGATGACCCTATTTTATATTTTGGTGTCAATTTGGTCATGGTCACAGTAGCTACATTTACAATTGTACATTTATTCATAGACTGAATATTCTGGATGTTATCTATTGAATCATATATACATGTATCCAACTTGTACTAAACTTGATTTGGAAATGCCTCATGGGAAAAAGAAAACCCTTTTAGTTTTTGGGTCGTTAAATTAAAGGTCTTTTGGTTTTCATTGGCATTATTTGGACAATATCACTCCTTGGAGACATAGAGACAAGCTGTGTATTTGAAACACATACCAAATTTTTTACTGCTTAGGTTTTCAAACAGATTTTACCTAATTTCATGGATTAAATGGTTACAAATGACATACATTTATGATGTAGAATATCCATTGTTATACCCCCGCTTTAAAAAAGTGGGGGTATACTGTTTTACCTCTGTCTGTACTTCTGTCAGTCCATCCATCAGTCAGTCAGTCCGTCCATCCCATGAATATTTTCGTCGCATTTTTCTCAGGAACTACTTGACAAGGATTTCTGAAATTTGGTTTCAGGGTTTATATAAGTAAGTTACACCGTGTGATGCGTTTTCATATTCATCACTCAACAACATCCTGTTTATCGAACACTTGTATTATTTTACACATGATAGCCAAGTTGAAAATTTTCGTCACATTTTTCTCAGGAACTACTTGACAAGGATTTCTGAAATTTGGTTTCAGGGTTTATATAAGTCAGCTTTACCATGTGATGTGTTTTCAGATTCATCACTCAACAACTTCCTGTTTACCGAAATATTTCGGCGGTGGTATCATCAGTGAGCAGCAGCTCACAGTTTAACTTGGTTTTTTTTTTAGGTTCTTTGGGAAAACCAATCCAATTATTATCGGCCGCAAAAATTTTTGTGGTCGATATTGGTATGACGTTGGCGGCGCGTCGTCGCCGTCGTCGTCGTCCGTCGTCGTCGCCGTCCGTCCAAGACACATTGGTTTTCGCACTCTAACTTTAGTTTAAGTAAATGGATCTCTAGGAAATTTTACCATAAGGTTCAATACCACAAAAGGAAGGTTGGGATTGATTTTGGGGTTATGGTACCAACAGTTAAGGAATTAGGGGCCAAAAGGGGCCAAAAATAAGCATGTTTGTAACTTTCAGACAATAACTTGTGTGTAAGTGTATGGATCTCTGACATTGTACCACAAGGTTCCATATCACAAAGGGAATGCTGGGATTGATTTTGGGGTAATTGCCTCAAAATTTTAGGAATTAGGGGCAAAAAGGGCAAAAATAAGCATTTTCTAGTTTCAGGACAATAACTTGTGTGTAAGTGTATGGATCTTTCTGAAATTGTACTACAAGGTTCCATATCACAAAGGAAAGCTGGAATTGAGTTTGGGGTAATTGCCTAAACGTTTAGGAATTAGGGCCAAAAGGGGTCAAAATAAGCATTTTTCTAGTTTCCAGACAATAACTTGTGTTTAAGTGTATGGATCTCTGAAATTGTACTGCAAGGTACCATACCTCATTGAAGGCTGGGATTGAGTTTGGGGGTGATGAATCATAAGGGGGTTCAAAAAATGGGGGATTTTTTTCCCTTTTTCTTCCTTTTTTTCCTTTTTTTTTTTTCTTTAAAATTTTCCATTTTAAGTTGGTTATTTCTGATTTATATTTAAAAGCAAATAATAATGATATGGCAGGAGATACACACCAAACAGGATATGTAAATTATTATATAATAAGTATTGTGCAATAGCAAGAAATTTTCAATTGCACAGTATTGCGCAATAGCAAGAAATCTTCAATTGCACAGTATTGTGCAATAGCAAGAAATATCCAATAGCACAATATTGCACAATAGGAAGAAATTGTCAATTGTACAGTATTGCACAATAGCAAGAAATATTCAATTGCACAGTATTGCGCAATTGCAAGAAATATTTAATTGCACAGTATTGTGCAAAAGAAGATTCTTTGTATAAATTGCTTATTTCTTGACCAATTTCAATGGGGTTTTATTCTTTAATTCTTGGGGTTCTTTAATATGCTGAATCTAACCGTGTATTAAGTTTTTGGATTTTGGGCCCGTTTTAAATTGGTCCACATTGAGGTCCAAAGGGTCCAAAATTAAACTTTGTTTGATTTCATCAAAATTGAATTATTGGGGTTCTTTGATATGCCGAATCTAACCGTGTATTTAGATTCTTAATTTTTGGTCCGTTTTCAAATTGGTCTACATTAAGGTCCAAAGGGTCCAAAATTAAACTTAGTTTGATTTTAACAAAAATTGAATTCTTAGGGTTCTTTGATATGCTGAATCTAATCATGTATTTAGATTTTTGATTATGGGCCCAGTTTTCAAGTTGGTCCAAATTGGGGTCCAAAATTAAACTTTGTTTGATTTCAACAAAATTGAATTTATGGGGTTCTTTGATATGCTGAATCTAACCATGTATTTAGATTCTTAATTTTGGTCCTGTTTTCAAATTGGTCTACATTAAGGTCCAAAGGGTTCAAAATTAAACTTAATTTGATTTTAACAAAATTGAATTCTTAGGGTTCTTTGATATGCTGAATCTAAACATGTCTTTCAATTTTGATTATGGGCCCAGTTTTCAAGTTGGTCCAAATCAGGGTCCAAAATTAAACTTTGTTTGATTTCAACAAAATTGAATATATGGGGTTCTTTGATATGCTGAATCTAACCATGTATTTTGATTTTGGGCCCCATTATCAACTTTGTCCACATTGAGGTCAAAAGGGTCCAAAATTAAACTTTGTTTGATTTCAACAAAATTGAATAGATGGGGTTCTTTGGTATGCTGAATCTAACCGTGTATTTAGATTCTTAATTTTGGTCCCGTTTTCAAATTGGTATACATTAAGGTCCAAAGGGTCCAAAATTAAACTTAGTTTGATTTTAACAAAATTGAATTCTTAGGGTTCTTTGATATGCTGAATCTAATCATGTATTTAGATTTTTGATTATGGGCCCAGTTTTCAAGTTGGTCCAAATCGGGTCCAAAATTAAACTTTGTTTGATTTCAACAAAATTGAATATATGGGGTTCTTTGATATGCTGAATCTAACCATGTATTTAGATTAATCATTTTGGGCCCGTTATCAACTTTGTCCACATTGAGGTCAAAAGGGTCCAAAATTAAACTTTGTTTGATTTCAACAAAATTGAATATATGGGGTTCTTTGATATGCTGAATCTAACCATGTATTTAGATTTTTGATTTTGGGCCCGTTATCAACTTTGTCCACATTGAGGTCAAAAGGGTCCAAAATTAAACTTTGTTTGATTTCATCAAAATTGAACTCTTAGGGTTCTTTGATATGCTGAATCTAACCATGTATTTAGATTTTGGATATTGGACCATAATAGGTGAATGTCCAATTTAAAATTTTTAAGTTCTTAGACCACATTCATTCTGTGTCAGAAACCTATACTGTGTCAAATAGTCAATCACAATCCAAATTCAGAGCTGTATCAAGCTTGAATGTTGTGTCCATACTTGCCCCAACTGTTCAGAGTTCGACCTCTGCGGTCGTATCAAGCTGTGCCTCATGGAGCATTTTATTTTTGTAATGGGTTAAAATAAAAATTTTCTTCCATTCCTTGTGGATTTGGTTATTGGGAAATGTTATTTCATTTTTGAAGCATTCATTTTCTTCAAGTGTCCTTTTCAATTGCTAGAGCTAAAGCCCCTTTTTTAATGCAAATTTTATATGCCTAAGGATTGCAATTGCCTGCTCTTGAGATTTTTTTGCAATTTACTGCCCCCTGCTTTAATGCCTTTTTCAATATTTCATTTTATTTGTGAAACAATTGTAATATGCAAAGTATGGGCTTATCTTGCCCACCTGGCCCTGGTGTTTATTGAAATCTGGTTTACTATTATACAAAGATGCCAGATGAGCAATGCAATGTTCCTTTTACATCCTCTTGTATATTTTACCTATTAAAATTTCAGTGTTGCCATGTGTATACCTATACCCAAGTGAGTTCTACTGTGTTTGTAACATGAGATTTCCTATACTAAAAATTAATTAGCATATATAATTGTAATTGTTGGAGACATTTATTGGTTTGATTTGTTATGAAAATATCAAAAGGAATATACATGGTTATTGCAATGAAAAGGTAACAGGTTAATTTCAATTTCAGAAATGGGTCTACAAATTCAAGCCAGTAAATTCCACTATCTTTTATAGCAACTACAGTAAAACTGGATTGATGACAAAGATTAATATTGGACTTGTCACCTAGTACCTCCAATTATATTTGCTGGTCAAAGAAAAAAAGATTCAACCATTTAAAGCAAAAGCAGGCATTTTTACCCCACCAGAAACCCTATAATGGAATATAGTAAATTTCCTATGTTTGATTGATTGATTTTCAAAATCAGTGCAGAATTTTTAAGATAACCTTAAGTAAAATTTATGTTGTAGATACTAGTATGTTATTACTGTAATACATCTTCTTTCAATCCATTTGTTTTGCCTACTACCTTTTCTTCCCTGTGACAAATGACTATTATTTTTTCATAAAAATTCTTGTTTGAAGTAGCTGAAAATTGTACTTTAAAATTTTTTGATTTACTTCCCTAATTAGAAATATATAAGAATAGTTTTGCTAAATGTTTAGCATAGTTATCATTTTACTGACAACCTTATGCAGTGGTCTTCTTTGAAAGCATCTTGTTAAGCAGATCTATAGTCGTATCTGTCTTCCTGCAACATTCAGACCCATTATGATCATGTATAAAAAGTAAAATCACAAAAATACTGAACTAATGCTGTGTTCTCCCCTGGGTCTTTTAACATCATGGTAATATGATGCTATATTGCTTGAATGTGATGCTTTCTGAAATGACTTTTGTATAGATTGTGTTATGAATGTGGTGCTTTAATTTCACCAAACAAAATGGTATTTCAATATTCCGTGTTTACCAGGATGGTCTTTGCAATTTGTGAGGAGAACAATGCATTATAGGTTTAGTAGTATTTACTGAAGTTGCTATATAAGTCCGCTGTAATACTGAAATATTTTTTAACCATAACAATAAATGTGAAGTCATATTGTAGGTCACAAAATTTAACAGGCATATTCATTTTGAAGTGAACAATACTAAATACATGGTGAATTCAGTGAGTATAGATTGGTCTGTGTAGACAGACTGCAAAGATTGAGGTTGATTTTTTTCACCATAATATGAGTGGCTTTATTGGAGCAAACGATTGACATGAAATGATTATACATTGTAGATACATTGTTGCAAATAGATGTCTTAATCAATATGCAGTGAAACTTTTTTAACAAATATTTTCTGGGCATTTACACTCCAATTAAAAATACCATTGAAACAGAAACAATAATACAATTGTACATGATTACATACATGGTTGTACTTTTCACCACTTTTCCAATTTTAAGATTGTATAAGTGTCTTTTATGTCTGTAATTGGTTTTCAAGAGTTCTATCCAGCTTGAGTTGACATAAACCTTACCATCAGAGCAAGTGGCCTAGAGTTGCAATATAATAAGGATGATCTATTTTTAGATATTGAATATTAAGTTTGATTTTTAAATGTAAATGTTGTATTTTAGTCAAGTTCTAAATTATTCTGTACATTTACAAAACAGTTATAATTGAAAGATATGTATGATACTCATGGTACCCATTCCTGCAGTACCTACATATGTAGTGTAATATCATCCAGTGATATAGTACTCTAGAGCTTAATGTTTGACATCAGAATTTTCTTGATCAAAAGCAAAGTTATTTTCTTCTTTTTTTCCTGATTCAAGAAGAAGAAGTCTTAAACAAGAATTTTTTTTTATTTGCGAGCAAAGTTTTATTTTATAAAAGGTTCTTGTTTATATTACTTGTTATGAAAAGTTTCACTGTATTTTTAAGTAGAAATAAATCTTACTGAATTGTTCAAGTGTATAAAATATATCTTTATGTGCTATAGTTTAGGTTTATAGGAATTAACGTTAGAAAAATAAATTTTGCATAGATAGTTGAATATGCATCTTATGAGCTTGCATAATATAAGAACAGTTATCTTAAGAGACAGTGTTAATTACAGGTATGAATGAGCATGTCAGATTTATTTCTTATTATGTAAGTTAAGTACAGTAATAACTATTTAATTTCAATAGATACTAGTCAGGTGAGATTTCTTGGTTACAGTGCTTACGATCATTCCTATACAAATCGTTAAAGCCGATCAATATAATAAGTGTTGATGATAATAAACTATTTCACAACCAAAACCTTGCATGAGTTAACCATTTTTGCAAGTGGTGAGATAAAAATGAATTTTATCAAGCACTATTCAGAGCTCACACTACTTCAAAATTATAGGGAGAAGTGACTTCTCTTTCTGAAACTGATAGGGAGAAGTGGTACTACTCAAAAGAGAAGTGCTCGTTCGCTCGCGGTGCTACAATTTTTGATTTTTACTGTAATATTATGAGCCATATGTGTCCTATTTATTTAATTAATTTTTATACTGTTCAATTCATACCTGAGAATATAATTAAAGTAACAGTACTAGTTGTTTCAGTTAATGTCTTAAATAATCATTTTAGTAACACAATTATATATTTTCCTCTTGTCAGAAACTACCAACTAAATATCTAGCACTTAAAAGAACTTTTTTTATAGCAACTAGGAAAAGAAAGTATCATATATCAATTAAAATTCAATAAGAAACTATTTCTGTTTATCATGTTTATGAAATTCATTGTTTCTTATTGAAAAGATGTATAAATTTAACAAAGTTAAGCAACTTTAATCAATAAATTGAAACATTTACATGGAAATATATACATTTAGCAAGGAGATCTAACCAAAAGTCTATTAATGTGTGTGGAATGCGAAATTTTCAATTTTGGGATCATTATTCTCTTGTCAGCTGCTCCATTTGTGTGTCTGTAGTTATTATCGTAAGAATATGGATAGTATTAAAGTGATTGTCTGGTATTGAAATCATTGAAACAGCTTGCTTCAGATTACTTTGTCTCATATTTACCAAAGTTCTTCCAGAGCAATTTTGATTTCAACACCTGATAATTTTTACCCCTTGATGGAAAATTGGATAACATATATATGGTTTTGGTTGTAAAATAGTCTGTATATTGAGCAGGACTATAATACATATAAATATTAAAAATATTGTGATCGTATAATGCTACTTTTATGGCTATAAGATAAATTTATCTATTTAACTAGTTTGTAAGGAACTATTATAGACATTGAAAAAAAAACGAAGAAAAATTTAGTTTTCTTTACTAGTATTCAAGGATCAGTTATATAACATGTAAGGGGATTAAGCTGTAAAAAGGGTTTAACACTATTATGAAGTGCAATAAAGACGTAATTAATGACATCATTGACATGATCACGCCTTACATAATCTTTGTGAATAAAATTCTTTTGTACGTCACTTCTTTGTCAGGGAAGCTAAGAATTATGAAGAAATATAAAAAGAATATAGCTAATGAGAGGACAGGGAATTCTTACGTTGTTAAAAAAATGCTTCATCAATGTGATCAGGATATTATATCATTTGAACAAGAGACAAACAACTCTCCTGAGGTAAAGTCAGTTATTTGATTTGTTTTTCATTGTAACTTTGGGGGCAGCTTGGGATGGGATAGGATTAATTTGAGGTCTGAGTAGCTAGTTAAGACTGTTACTGATGTAAATAAATGTAGTGGTAAGTACTGTTTGTGATAACAATATTAAAGGTCATAAGGTTCTCAGTACCATATATATAGATAGGTTTCGATTGACACAGTTTGAGCAAGAGTTACTTCCCTTTTGTTGCCATGTTGGACAGCCATTAGTGCACAAATTCCTTCCTAAATCAACTAACTTTAACTTGTTATACTGACCACCTAAGACTTTAGAAAAAAAAAGGGTTTTTCTGAACAATTTTATTTCTTCTAGTCTTGCTTATCACTACAATCTAGTAAGGATCTCAAATTTGTGTATCAGATGTTTCAATTTAGTTTGTCAAATATGAAAAAAACTGTTTATCTCTCCAAAATGGCGGCAAAGGGAAGTAACTAAAACTCAAGTTACGTCATTCAAAACCTATCTATATAGATGTTTTATTGATATTACTACGTGTGCACATGTGTTACAGTACATAAGTTTCTTATTTTATTGGAGAAAAGATAGAAAGTAATTATATAATCAAGTTTCTTTTTACAGGATCCAGCTGACAGTGAGAAGACCTCCATCAAGAGGAGAATATTGAAGGTTGCTGTAACGATCATGTTTCTTGTCATGGCAGTTGGCGTGATTGTTATATGGTCGTTACACGATGGTGGAAAGGAAAATAAACAAGCCAAGTTCATCTTCTTTCATTCTAATGATCTGTATTTGAAAATTGATACTGGACATGAAGACCAAACATCTCTTGCAGGGAACATTGGTGGGGATCTTTTTGTTGTACCTGGTTCTGATGAAAGGGGAAAAGATGAATGCAAAAGTGATGCAAAATGGTGTTTCACATGGAAAGAGAAAACAGTTTTGACAGTAGATTATGTTAAAAGAGAATTAATGGGGTGTATGGATATTTCATGGCAAAATATAACATCTATTTTCCCTACAGATTGTTATGAATTGAAATTGGGATATTGGTTTGGAATGGGTGGCAATGAAAAATGGATTGCTAATAACAATCCCTTGACTGAAGATTATTATCTACCTGGCTATGATAAACAACATGGGAATGTATATGAATTTTATTTACTTTCATCATATGGAACATCATTTTATATTGTAAGTGAAGATCCTTTTCGGTTAAGGCTTAATGAAACAGATGACACTAAGTTATGCATATCACCTGTACCAGTTGGCCCACGGATGTACACTTCACTTGAATACTCTATATGTCAAGGAGAGTCAATTCAGAATACACATACTGGGGCATCACTTATGTCACATAGACAATCCACAGGTTCAAATAAAGTCAATATAACACCATATGAAAGATTTTCATGGAGTGTTGGAAATGCTGATGAACTCTTGAATGTAACAAAAGTAACAGATTTTATTGAGAAATTGAAAAAAAGAGGTTACCAATGCGGAGAAATTGAAATTGATTTTAAGTGGGAAACATTTGAAGGGGACTTTGAATTTGATTCCAATATTAAGAATACCTTGAGTATCCTGAAGAACCATGACTGTCAATTTATTTTACCCATATCTCCTGTTGTGTCATATATGTCAAAGATGTTTGATTATGGTGTTCAAAATGAATTATTTGTCAAAGATTTGTATCAGAACACGGTTAGACTGTATAATTATGGTGACATACAAGGAGCATTGTTAGACATGTCAGTGGAAAACACTAGAGATATCATGAAAAGAAATTGAAAAGTTTGGCAAACATTATTAACATTTCAAGCTTTAAACTGAAAAAGATTCCTGTTTCTGTTCATACAGCTGCAGGGAATGGAGGAAAATTCTCTGTAAGTGGAATTTTTAGAGGTTGGATTAATGTTATTGAGAGTCTAGGAAAGATACATATCCTTGAAAATGTTTATCGAGCTCAAGATAAATCAGTACTTATTGAAGTAGGGAGTGGTATAAGCCTTAATACTTTGAACCAATCATGTCTCTCCAATCCTCTTCCTATGGTTTTTACGCTAGGTATTGATGGATATCCTTATCTGTTGTCAACTGTGTCTAAAAATAACTTAACCTCTGAACTTTTTATTCGATGGTTACAATATTCAGCATTTTTCACAGGACTGACTTTACCATCAGATACACTTTTTATGAGGAATGGAACAAGGGTGTTTGTTACTAAAGTTAAAAAGTTTCGTGACGGATTTGTATCCCAAATAATACGATCTCTACAGCCTGATGTGTCCCCCAGTCAGCCTATCTTACTGCCTTTATGGTGGCATTATTCAAGCGACGAGAAGGTCTTTGCAATAGAAGATCAGTTTTTATTCAATGAAACTATTCTGGTAGCTCCAGTGTTTTGTGCCGGACAGATAACAAGAGATATTTATCTTCCAGCAATAGATGGGATCTGGTCACATCAACCAACAGGCAAAAATTATAATGGAAACAAATGGATTAGAAATTTCAATGTTGGTTTAGATGGAATTCCTTATTTTAAAGCAAAAAATGTATATTGATCAAAGGTTAATGATATGCAGATATTAAAAGAAGAAGCTCAACTCTTGTAGAAGATTAATTGTTTGATCATAGGAGTGCCATGTTGAAGGAAAGTTTCATTGAATGAGTGCATTATTATTATATTAATAATTTTGTGACTGCAGTAACTGTTTTTTTTTTTAAATTATAATACAAAAAATAGCATGCATTAGCTAAATATAGCAGAGTTTTTGAAAAGTGGAGGTCTGAAGGTTTTGACCACCAAAATTTTGCAAAGGACTGACACAATTTTGGTATTTTGCAATAGAAATAATAGTGAGGACCAGTAGATTTTCTTCATGGACCACTAGGTAAAATACAGATTTTGAAAAACTGATATAGTAATGTAAAATTATTTTTTTTAAAGTTTGGGAAAAGGACAGAGCTTTTTGGTCCTCTCCTTCATTAACTGAATGAGATTTCCTCAAGTCTTTTATTTTGATTCAATATTTTGAGTAATTATTTTATCTGATTCTATTTATGTTGTAACTTCATTTTACTATAACAGTAGTGACTATATACATGATATTATAATAAACAGAAGGTAACCTGCCCTGATAAATTCATGATATTCTTTAAAATAAACTCAATTGTGGAAGGTGTCCCAATATTAACTATGAATGCTAACAATAGTAAAAAGTGAAAAAGAGCAGTAAATTTATTTGATACCCTCCAATTTTGTGTGTGTGAAATAACCTTTCGAAGCTTTTTAATATATATTACTGTGGATTCATTTATTTTCCTGGGTACCAATTTTCGTGGATTGAGGAAAACTTGCATTTTCGTGGATATTTGATTTCGTGGTTTTGCTGATTTCTGCATACAAAGCCTGTAGAAAATACAAAGCCTGTAGAAAATTTGTATTTCGTTGAACATTTAAATTCGTGGTTCACATGTACCCACGAAATCCACAAAAATTGGTATCCAACGAATAATTATGAATCCACAGTATGTGGCATACAGTATTCCTAGTTCTCAGTAATTTTCAAAAAGTTTTAATGTAGCGTTGAGTCCATTTCCAATCCAGCTGATCAAGACCAGAAATATAGGGTATCATGATTACATTTATTTTGTGAAATAAAAAATAAATTGCAAGAACATTAAGTATTGCTTGATTGTTTGTTTCTTGCATAACATACAATAACAACTATTTCATTGGGCATTAAGGATTATATTTGACAAATAAAGGCTAAAATTTGAAATTCACTAGGTATTCTTCAGACATTTTACTGTTTCAATTAAGTTTCCATGGTCTTAAATGATTTGTACAGATTATAAACAATCTAAACTTGTAGTTTATGACATTGTAAATCATTTTGATTTTACTTTCTGTTGTTTTCCTTCTGAATCAATTAGATTTAAAATGTGATTTTTGTCGAGCCTGCGACTAATGTCACAGAAAGCTCGACATAGGGATAGTGATACGGCGGCGGCGGTGTTAGCTAACTTCTTAAAAGCTTTATATTTTAGAAGGTGGAAGATCTGGATGCTTCATACTTTGTATATGGATGCCTCATGTTACGAAGTTTCCGTCAGTCACATGTCCAATGTCCTTGACCTCATTTTCATGGTTCAGTGATTACTTGAAAAAAAAGTTAAGATTTTTTGTAATGTTAAATTCTCTCTTATTATAAGTATAAGAATAACTATATTTGGTATGTGCGTACCTTGCAAGGTCCTCATGCCCGTCAGACAGTTGTCACTTGACCTCGACCTCATTTCATGGATCAGTGAACAAGGTTAAGTTTTGGTGGTCAAGTCCATATCTCAGATACTATAAGCAATAGGTCTAGTATATTCGGTGTCTGGAAGGACTGTAAGGTGTACATGTCCAACTGGCAGGTGTCATCTGACCTTGACCTCATTTTCATTGTTCAGTGGTTATAGGTAAGTTTTTGTTTTTTGGTCTATTTTTCTTATACTGTATGCAATAGGTCTACTATATTTGGTGTATGGAATGATTGTAAGGGGTACATGTCTAGCTGGCAGGTGTCATCTGACCTTGACCTCATTTTCATGGTTCAGTGGTCAAAGTTAAGTTTTTGAGTTTTGGTCTTTTTTTCTAATACTATATGCAATAGTTCAACTATATTTGGTGTATGGAAATATTTTATGATCTATATGTCAGTCACGCAGGTTTTATTTGACCTTGACCTCATTTTGAAGGTTCATTGCTCGGTGTTAAGTTTTTTGTGTTTTGGTCTGTTTTTCTTAAACTATAAGCAATAGGTCAACTATATTTGTTGTATGGAAGAATTGTTAGCTGTACATGCCTGCCTAGCATGGTTCATCTGACCTTGACCTCATTTTCATGGTTCATTGGTCGATGTTTAGTTTACTTGGTTAATGTTAAGTTTATGTAACAGTTGTAATAAAGCTTTATATTTAGGACTATCAACATAATATCAATGATTAGTAAAGAAGGCGAGACATTTCAGCGTGTGCACTCTTGTTAATTTTAGTACTAAAATGTTCTAATGTCCCTACTCCTAAATTGTACATTGTTCATGTTGAACAGTTTCACATTTATTATTCATATATCAAATTGTTTTTTGTACGATTTTATTTAAGTTGGCTGAAATAGTATCTTGAATTTGAAGAAGTGTTTTTGTATAAATTTTGAAACTATAAAGTAGTATTTGTTGTAAAGTGAGGTGATTTTTATCCAACTTTAGGTGTATTGTTATTGTTTTATATATTGTCTAGTCAATTTGTATACAAATGTCAGTACAAAGTATTAATTAAATTAATTAAAACCAAATTGAATATTAATAATGAAAATAAAGTTGTCCGGGATATAACATCTAGTTCAATATAAATGAGTAAAACCTGACAACTCGTGATACTAATTAGTATTAAATTATATTGTGTAAAGTTGTATATAATGATAATTAATTTTTCTTTTTCTAAAATGATGATTTTTTTTTACGCTTGTTTGCTTTTAAAATGGTGTATTTATTTAAAATATAGACTTTTCACAATTTAACACAAAAAAATAATTAATTTCTAATTGAATGTTATTTAAGTGCCAATATGCCTAAGAATCAGGTAGTTATATGAAACCATGACAAACAAAAACCCTCTCAAGTCAACATTAATTTAAGTTAGAATGATGCAGGAATATAACATTTGTTTCCTTTTCCTGTTCTGTTATTTATAGATATAATTTGGTTGAAATGCTCTAGAAATTACCAATTAAGGGGAGCTAACTCCATAATGTGCTATCATTTTTACCAAAAGTTATCTAAAGAATTCTCGAATTACCAGACAACCAGAAACGAAAGACCTACCATTTCTAAATCATGATGAGGGTTACTTCAAAATAGGATGGTTAAGTTGGTTGGTTTTTTCGTTCATGTTTTGAAATTCTTTTAAATTGTGTGTTGTGTGATTCTTACAAAGACTGGCTGGCACTTAATAGTATATAAATATATCTAATAAAAATCTTATACTATATATATATATATATATATATATATATATATATATATATATATATATATATATATATATATTCTTTAATCAAGATGTAGTAATTGCTAGCTCAATTTAAGTAAACTGCTCAATAGTATAATAAGTAAATGTGATGGGTGGATCACAGCATTTTATTCACCATGTCTCAAACAACTAAATCAAAAATTGGTAAGGCCAGTACATGTATTAAAACAATTGTAGCATATCCTGAAGGTGTTTGGTAGTTAGATTAGTATCAATTTTTGTCAAACAATCAGTTAACACCATCAATATTAAATTTCAATTTGTTCAAATTACTTATTCAGAATTTATACCGAAGATGAGAATGAAAAAAAATCTGCTGAAAATTTCTTTACAGGTAGTATAGAAAGGGAAAACAGGTTTTCCTTTATTTTGGTCTTCTTTTTGATAGTGGAAAATGAGCTGTGAGGAATGTAATTATTTTGTAAATTATCAGTGACTTTTTGTTTGTTTGTTTGTTAACAATCAATGATGAAATTGAATATTTTATGGTTCATACTTGTGTATATTTTGAACAACTCTAGTTATTGCTATTTCATATATACAGGGTCTCTATGTTTTGCATAACAGGAAATCACTGAAGATATAACATTATTTAATTTTTTGTTTAATTTAAGACAGCATTTATATTAACATATTGTAGATTCCATCAGATAATTGGATTAATTGTGATCAACTAAGTTATGGTTTGAAATAATTTAATACATAATTAATCAGCTTGAAAATTAGAACATTAGAAAAAGAAATGTTGGAAGGGTTCTTTAATTTAAGTTACATGTAATATGATTGATCTGATGAACTATCAATGATTATACTTGCTCCAACTGATCAGATTGTAAGAACTGAATTATACAATATACCTTTATCTAACCCAGGTTGAAATATAGATTCTGCGTAAAAAAACAAACAAAATTTCCTCTCTGGTAATATTCATATTTTGTAAAACATGGCTTTACAAAAACAAATTCCACTGAATCAATGCTTATACACTGGTAGTTTAGTTTTTTGTATGAGGATTCAATTCTCTTTTTAATTTAAACATGTACATTCCTATTCCATATGTGATTCTTATCAGTTGTTACATAAATAGATCTACTAGTATATAGTATATACTATTTATGTTGTAAATTTATTGGTTATGAAATCCTTATAAATTTAGCATACATTTATTATGGTTTCAGTTTTCTCTGTTTCAGATTTCAAATGAGATTTTTTACCTCAAATATTTCTATTATCATATTTTCACATACCTTTTTCTCAGACAATTGAATATTAGGTGAGCACTATTTGATTTGTGAAGTTATTTTAAGCAGAATATGTGTGGAAACATTTTATCTTTCAGGCCTTGTTTAGGTAATCTCTCACCTCAACAAAAGTAGGGGAGGTGAGACTAAGGGTTGCTGTTTCCGGTAGTGTTTGTTAAAATTTGTGAAAAGGTCAGTTTAAGGGTAACCATTACTTGTAAGTCAATAATATTTAGTAGGCCGTTGTATTAACATTTCATTGGCCATATCATTTTGATAGAGATTATTTGGCAATGACCACTCACTATTGCTTCATTGACTTTGAAACTTTTGCATAGTTTATGTGTTAAAATTTTTGATTAAGTCTTTTTAAGGGAAACCAACATGACGAATAACAGTAAGTCAATGATGTTTTATTAGCAGGCAATTGTATTAACCTTGGCACATCTCATTTCCATGGAAATTATTTGGCACCTTCACTAAGACATGCTCCACTGTCTTTAACTCTTTTGCATAGTTTACTTGTGTAAGTGTTGGCATTTATATTGAAACATTTGCAATATGCACCAAAATTACATACTGTTAATTCAGAAATTATTGTGAGGTTTTTATTAATGCAAATAATGCGAGTGGATGAAGTTCGCAATAATAAGAACTCGCATTCTGAAATCTGATACTTATATCTGTATGCAGATATTCCTGAAATCGCAATAATTAATCTTGCATTTTAGTCCATTCTTCAAAATTCGCAATAATAAATGGACGCAATAATTTCTGAATTTACAGTATAGGCAAGACATATCTCTGTGTCAACAGTTTATTATTAAGTATATGGCTTTTGTTTGAAAATAAAACCTGAATACATGTAAAACCATACATTAATTTTTTTACTAATAAATCATTAATTCAACAGATTTTTGTAGTGTAGGTTTTGATACACAAGTATAGTTGCACAGTGTTATTTTTATGCCAAAGGGTTCATGATCAAATTGACACTTTTCCAACTGTGAAATCCTGTTTGTCTACTTATTTTGTTTTTTTTATATATACATTTTGTAATATCTTGTTATGGTTTGTTGATGTTTTGATATTAAAGAAAGTAGCTTTGAATTCTTTTTTTTTCCGCCATAGAGGAGGGGGCATTAAAATGTCACCGCCGTAGAGGAGGGGGCATTAAAATGTCACCCTTGTCAGTCCTTACGACGTCCCAAAATTAGTTCCATTCTCTAACTTTAGTTAACCAAATGTTATGAAACTTATACACAATGCTTATTAACACAAAACAAAGATCAAGTTTGAATTTGGGTTGCATCACTTTAACAGTTCTCTAGTAATATCCTTTATAACGTTAAACGCAAGCAGGGGCATCATCTGTGTCCATACATCTGTGTCCTATGGACACATTCTCCATTTATTTCATTATGAATCAATTTTTCAATGGGTCTGTCCATATTCCTGGTAAATTCTTTCACCCTAACATCCTTGATGGATTGTGATCAAATTTATTTAAACCCAACAGTATTTAGAATTTAAACACCAGTTCAGACTGAAAATTGTTATGGGAGTTATGCCCCCTTACAAATATAAATTATGTGAAAATCACCTTTACAGCTATTGATGGATTTTGATGAGGTTTCTTTTGAAAGATTGGTATTATCAATATCTCAATCATATTCAAATACTAGTACTGATTTAAATAAAATGTTACATTAATGCCCGTCTGAAATCTAAAAAATGTGAAAAATTACTGTGTAAGGTGTCATGTGCAAAATTATTATGACAGGTTTAAGTAAAAAATATCTTGATTGAATTAGCAAGCCAGTATGGGTTTTACACCTTGGATATATGTGTAACTTTACCTTTTAAGGGATATCCCTCCTACCTTTTGATTAAATAGATATGTAATGTTAAATTACAATATCTTGAAGTTCAAAAAGGAATGCAAATTTTCATTAGTTATTGCCGTTGGAAATGTATGCCTTGTAAGTGCTCTTATTCTTACAATATGAATATGATCAAAATGATTCCTTTTATTTGAGCAGATTTACTTCATTTGTCAATGATTTGGGGTATTAGTTTGGTTCCCAGAAGCTTGATTGCAGAAACTACTTCTTTCATCATTAATCCTGTAATATTAATGCACATTTAGTAAAAATTAGAGGAAGTGGTATGATTACAAATGAAACAACTATGATTGTTTCATTGTGAAACCAAATGATGTGGATGTTAGCAGTTATAGGTCACAATACAGCCTTCAACCATAAGCAAAACCCATACTGTTATAGTCAGCTATTTAAAAAGGCTAAAACATGACAAAATTTAAAACAATTTAAATGAGAAATTCAACTGCCTTATTTTTGCAATATGATTAATGTATGGATATAATGCTTTTGTGATCAAGATAGATCGGCTGACTCACAGAATCAATGGTGCTTTGATTTTTGTCTTGCATATGATAAAAGTTGCAAAATGTTAGTCTGGGATGCTAATCTTGCAGCAACATTACGATTTTTTGTCAAGTGAATTTCTCACTTTTGAGTATGGTATAAAATTATTTGGTATATGGGATCTTTGCAAGGTCTACATGTCTGTCAGTCAGAGTTCACCTCACTCCAACCTCTCATTTCATGGATCAGTGAAGACCGTGATCAAAATTAAGTGTTCATCATTAGGTTGGTTTCTCAGATACTATAAGCAGTAGGCCAATTCTATTTGGTGTGTGGAATTTTTGTAAGGTGTACATGTCCGTCTGTCGGGTTTCATCTCACCATGACCTCATTTTCATGGTTCATAAGTCAATGTTATGTTTTTGTGGTTTGGTCTGTTTCTAAAATACTATAAACAATAGGTCAACTATATTCAGTGTATGGAATGATTTTAGGGTGTACATATCTATCTGGCAGAGTTCATTTGACCTGTCCTCAATTTCATGGTTCATTTAACTTCATTGGTCAGTGTTACATTTACTTGGTTACATACTTTTAAGTTATAAGCTATATTTTGTGTATGGAATGATTGTCAGATGTACATGTCTTTGTGGCAGGGTTCATCTCACCTCAGCCACATTCAAGGGCCTCGGTGGTCCAGTGGTTTAAGTTGTTCTATTACTAGCCTGTCAACACTGTGATTGCAAGTTGGAACCCCACACATGGCAGGTGTGATCGACTTTAATCTTCATTGACTAGGATTTTCAGTTTTCCTGCCAAAGGTTGGTGGTTCTCTCTGGTTTCCTCCAATAAAAATGGAATGCCACAAAATACTATTGCCAATAGTGCTGAAAGTGGCATTGTACATCAATGAATCAACCACATTTGCATAGGTCATGGCCAAATGTATGATTTTATAGTGAGGGTTAATCTGACCTTAACCTCATTTCCATGGTTCATTGGTCACCATAAAATTTCAAAATAAGGTGTTTCTCCAATAATATAAGCAATAGATTAACTAATTTTGGTGTATAGTATGATCACATGGTTAACATGTCTGCCTGGCAAAGTTCACCTGACTGACCTCATTTCATGGTTCATTGGCTAAAGCTAAGTTTTATGGTTAAATCTTTTTCTAAGACATTATACGTAATAGGTTTACTATTTTTGGTGTATGGAATAATTGTATAATGTACGTCAGTCTGGCAGTGTTCATCTGATCTTGAACTCATTTACCTGGATCAATGATAATGTTTTAAAGTTTGTTATACTTGTAGTAAAACCTCTATCTTAAAGATTTTCAACATAAATTCAACCATGATCAGTGAAGCAAGTGAGACATTTTAGTGTGTGCACTCTTGTTTTTATTGTAACCCACCATAGCATAATTGAGGAGATTTCATTCATATATGTGAATGCATTGGGTTTCAGTAGCGTTATAAATTCTTATAATGACTATGTATATAAAAATAAAAGGCTATGCAGGAAAAAGGTTGATGAGACTAGATCTTCCAATGAAAACAAAAATGCATGAACAAAATTCAGTCCTGAGACTTCTGTACACCTTTTAGTAAATATATAAATTTTGAAACATTAATATGAAATCTAAATCTGATTACAGTTAACTAGCAATACTATATAAAAAGCAATACTACTTATAAAAAGATATAAAAACATAAAAATAAAAATAAAAACATAAAAATGTTCTACAACTACCTCCTTACTACTATCAAAGAACTTGTTATTAACTTTTGTAATAAAGCTTATGAAAATAATGGTATTAATTATTTTGGAGTGTTAAAAATTCTTTAGAGGTTTTAGATAAAATACATGCTTTTGATGGTCCTTTTAATTCTGTTGACAGTTATGATTTTTCTACTCTCTATACTACACTTCCACACAATCTTATCAAGAAAAGTTTTCATATTTAATTAAATGGTCTTTGAAAAATCTCATTACAAATTTATTTGCTGTAACTGTTTAAAGCCTTTTTCTGTAACGAAAAGGAAAGTATGCTAGATACACTTACTGGAAATGTGAAGATATGATTGAAGCTTTAAATTTTCTCCTGGACAACATATATGTACGTTTCGGCGATAAAGTGTATCGACAAGTAGTAGGTATTCCTATGGGCACTAACTGCACCCCTTTAATAGCAGTTTTATTCCTGTATTGCTATGAATCTCAGTTTATGACCAAACTCAGTAAAGACACGTCACTGTTACATTTGGTTGATACATTCAACAATACCTTCCGTTATCTAGATGGTATTTTTTCGTTAAATAATCCAGAGTTCTCTAAATATACTACCGAAATTTACCCAATAGAACTTACTTTAACTAAATCTAACATAAACAGCAGTAATTGTCCTTTTCTGGACTTGGACATTTCAATCTCTAAAGGAAAACTCCATACGAAAATTTACGATAAAAGAGACGATTTTTCATTCCCTATTGTTAATTTTCCTTTTTAGATGGCGATGTTCCTTTGGCTCCATCATACGGTGTGTATATATCCCAACTCGTTTGTTATGCCCGTGTGTGTAGTGATGTCATAGATTTTAACGAACGTAATCAATGCATCACTAGTAAATTATTAAGTCAGGGATTTCGTTACCATAAATTACTTAAAACTTTTGCTAAGTTCTTTCATAGATACAAAGATTTGATTAGTAAATTTGGCTGTACCTGTAGAAAACTGATTAAAAACGGTATTTCACATCCTAAATTTTACGGTAATATTGTACTTAAAGCGCGGAAATCACTATATGATCCGTGTAAACTCATCGAACCTTTAAATAAACTTATTAGTTCAGGTTATCTTACCAATGTTGTAATTAGATCTTTGAATATAGTTTACATTGGCACTAATATCGATTTTGTCATCAGCAAATTAAAACATAACTAAATTTGTATTCTTTTCAAACGGGATGTTTAAAGACACACCCACGTTCATTTTGATCTATAAAGAGGTTAAACTCCTAACTATCCTACTGTCTGTCGATACATTTATTTTTGGCATTGCACTAGTCATGTCTTCTTTGACTGTCCATGACGTTAAAATACTAAATCCCTGGGATGTGTTTTAGTTGATTTTAGTCTCTGATGCATGATTTTTTATTATTAATTGTTTTGGCTTTTAACTAGCTGTCAGTAACTTCGAGTACTCTCAAATCGTACTTTCTTGTTTATTTGACCTGTTGATACTAATTGTAATGCTTTTTTGTTATTTAATGTTATTCAGGGTTATATCTGGTCTATATACCAGCTTTGATAAGTGTTTGGTACTAATATAAATTTCCACTTCGTACTATGAACATCAAAATTATTTATTTTGTTAAAATATTTCCTTTCTCTATTGTAACTGTATACGTATACCTAACAACAAAATTATCTTATTTACCTGTGTTTAAAGTTACTGCAAATGGCTGATATTTTTGTTCGAGCATATTGTTTTTCTTAAATTGTTTAACATTTCATACCGATATAACATGTTACTTTTATTATTCTTCCTTAGTTTATTTATTTTGAATTTGCATTGTATCATAGGTCAAATTTATTTGTTCAGTGTATGTTCAATGGTGTTAATATGTCCTTTGAT
This sequence comes from Mytilus coruscus, assembly GCA_017311375.1. Taxonomy (NCBI): domain Eukaryota; kingdom Metazoa; phylum Mollusca; class Bivalvia; order Mytilida; family Mytilidae; genus Mytilus; species Mytilus coruscus. The sequence continues at coordinate 24,373,706 of CM029601.1, read as the reverse complement.
TGAGTTAAGCTATTTCAGTTGATATTTTATAGTGTGTCTTTCTATGTTGTGATGTTATACTATTGTTTCAGAAAAGGGTGAAGGTTTGGTACCATTAAAACGTTTAAACCCGCTGCATTTGTTTGCACCTGTCCTAAGTCAGGAATCTGATGTTCAGTAGTTGTCGTTTGTTGATGTGGTTCATAAGTGTTTCTTCTCTTTTATATAGATTAGACCGTTGGTTTTCCCGTTTGAATGGTTTTACACTAGTGATTTTTGGGCCCTTTATAGCTTACTGTTTCGTGTGAGCCTAGGCTCCGTGTTGAAGACCGTACTTTGACCTATAATGGTTTACATTTATAAATTTTGACTTGGATGGAGAGTTGTCTCATTGGCACTCATACCACATCTTCTTATATCTAATTAATCAAACAATCTGTGCCAATGATGAAAATGTTTAATGTAGAGTATGAAAGCAAAACTAGGAATGTCTATTCAATCAAATACATATTTATCACTATAAAAGACAGAAGCTTATTCACGATTAATAGATAGCATCTGAAGCAAATTTTAGAAAATATATTTTTCCCTAATTTACTGAAATCTGGACTTTTTGTTGTTTTGGAGTTAAAATTTAGATGCAGTCTTATTACTATATAAGGTTAAAGATTTTAAAAACATCAATAACTTTTAACAAACCCTTGTAGAGTTTCATGAAACTTAGGGCAGAAGCTTCAGCTTCTTCATATTCAACTTTTGAATTATTCTAGAGATACCATCTAGTGTAACTTTTCGATGTTTCCCATTTTTCTGTATTTTACTAATAAATGGACTTGTTCAGGGTTCTTTTTGCAGTCAACAGCTAAGTACAAACTGTGGTTAAAGATTTTACCATTTGAAGTACATTGCTCAACATTCATGGAATTTTACTAACCTTATATAGGAGATTCTTCATCAGGGGTGGATCCAGCCATTTTAAACCCAGGATAAAAAGGGGGGGTTCCAACCATATGCCCCCATTCAAAAGCATTGATCGTCAAAAAAAAAGGGGGGTTCCAACCCCCAGAAACCCCCCTGGATCCACCACTGGTCTGTGCATCCTTCCATCTGTTCATATCTCACAATTGTTTCAGAATAAAGTTTTGGTTTAAGATAGTTAACCATGGAGTTGTGGTCAGTAAACCATGAAGTTGTTGTTACATCAACTTGAAATGTTTTTGTTTGTTGGAAGGACATTGTGTCCAATGGACTCATATCCTTGTTATATAAATACTGAAGAAGACACACATTGATACTCTTAACTGAGAAAAATTATTGAGTTTTCTGTGATGTAATGCTTGGATACTGTTACAAACTTGCATGCAAAATCATGAAAATGTATAGTACTCATCTCTACAAACCTGAGACAATTTTAATTTCTTAATTTTTATAAAAACTTCTCAAGTCACATCACATAGTTTTTCTCGTACAATTGTCACTAAGCAGTCAATGTCTTTATCTAATTGATCTTGATCACCATTGTTGTGGATAAAATAGTCCCAGTTAACTCCTTCATCTAATCCACATTCAGATTCTGCATCATCTACACCTGAAATATAAATAATAGAAAACAATTTGGTAAAGTCTTACAGAATATGATTCCATTTTAAATATTTCCCCCATTGTTTCAATGTTAAGATTCAAAATGATGCTTGTAACTCTAAAAACTCACTTCAGTGTAGTTTTGCATAAATTTCAAAACTTTATAGTTTAATTTCAATAAATAAAATGTGTTAGTTGTTTTTAATATAATTTCAGCAAAGTAAACCTTATAAGAATCTACATAAAAATAATGCAATTCTTTCAAAATTTTTGGGGGTATGTATTTAATACACGTATAACTTTTTATTTGGTTGTCCTAAGTTGTCTGAAGATTTATCCAAGATATGCATCTACAAATAATGTCTGGTATGCATTTGCGCTTTGTTGTTTTAATTTTTACTCTGTATTAATCTTTTAAACAATGTTTTTTTTCTAACAAAGAAACTGCTTTAGGAAGTGGATTTTCATCTAACATAAAATTTTTAAAAATGAAAAATTATTTGGGCCAGGTAAGCTAAAAATGCACTAAAAAAAACAGGACTGACAAAAAACCTATACTTATTCAGATTTCAAAAAAACTGAGTTTGACAAAAGGTTATTCAGCACTGGAATATTATTGTTAAATTCAATGATTTCCCTGTTTTCCTTATTCTGTACAAACATGTTTGTGAAAAGGAAAGATTTTACATTCAGGCAAAATTAAATAAACAATAATTACTTGTGCATTTATACATAATTTAAGAATCTATGAGTGAGATTCATGTTCACTACTAATACCTGGTGTAAATGTAAACCCTCTCCATTCTCTGATACTTTCTTTTGCACATACTCTCACTGTGAATGTCCTGCCTTTGTAGTTTTCTTTAAAATATTCTACATCTGTTTTCCTCCTGGCATCAGTAATAATCCAAATTTTCTTCAAATCATTTTTTGATGTTGATAGGCGACAAAAGAATCCTGGGTCTTCTGTACGCTTATCTTCACCCCATTTAATCATATCAATTCTGAACTTCTCTTTGTACTCTGAAGAATCCATAAGTTTTTCAAAATTCAAATTATGATCCTGCAAGAAAAAAATACAATGCTGATGCAAAAAGACCCTTGTAAATACAAAATCTACCTCTAACAAATAATACTCTTTTATTTTCACACAATCTTCCAAAGGCCATTGAAGGCTGTAGTTAACTGTGATCTATTACAATATCTGACAATATTACAATGTACTCTTTGGTTTACTATAGAAAATCAAAAGGATTAAAGGATTAACTTAGGATGGACATTCTTAGTTAAACTAGTGGTTGAAAGATTATTTACTTAAAAAAATATGAGATATACTGATTAAGTTTATATGGAATAAATGTTAAGTCTGCTTGTAAAAGCATGCATTACTCTCATTGTATCCATCCTATCATTAATGCAAGAATGGACATCTCTCAACACAAAAGACTGCCTAACCTCCTTTAATTTGGAAGCTGTTGGCCATTAAAGAGTATTTGAAGAATTTTTCATTGTGTTGTAAATTTTCCTACTTATAGTAATTGTAGCAGCCATGTTGGATAACTTATAGGGTTGATACTATAACTCTGAAAAAGGTCAAAGGAAGATGACCATTCCCCTAAATTTGAAGATACTGCACATAGTGGGGAGAACAGGAGTTAAAAAAAGGTTAAGGTAGACTGGGAGTCTTCTGCCATCTTGGATTATAGCAAAACACAATCGGCAGAGGCGGAGTTAGGGGGGTGCCCGTGCCCCCTTATGGAGCTTCATTTATGGATAATTTAGACTTTTTACCGGTTCCACTACAAATTTTGTCTAGTTTGGGGGCCCACAGGCCCCCTTTTTCAAAATCCTGGATCCGCATCTGATTGGTCTAGACCTATAATGAAATATACAAATTTGAGAAAGAAATTTTATTTATTTGTAATATTTTTCATCTAAATGAAGAAAATTATGACCAATATTATAAACCAAAGACCGAGAGTCTTCTGCCATCTTGGATTGTAAAATAGCAAAACACAATCGGTCTAGATCTTTAATGAAAAATACAAATTTTGAGAAAGGAATTTTATCTATTTGTAATATTTTTCATCTAAATGAAGAAAATTATGAGTTTTATCTTATTATTACAAATTGTTTTAAAAAAAATACAAAACATTTTTTGAATGGTTCCTTTGATTTTTTCCAACTTTGCCATTAAAGGGGAGATAACTCGGATAACCTTTCTTTTATAAAGGAATGTGCATGGAATCAAAATATTTACCTATTTTGTTTTTTAGCAAGAAAACCAGTCCCATGACTTCAAATTTCATTTCTATATTTTGAAAGCACATTATGAAAATTATCTTCTCATATTTAATCTTAAAATTTATTGTTTAGTTTTCTTTTTCCCCATGTATAACGTATAAAAAATCTAACAATTTTACATGTAGCTTGAAAAAAGCTCTTTCACCAATTCTGTTAATTCAGAAATAATGCTTGCATTTATTATTGCAATTTTTGAAGAATGGACAAAAATACGCAATTAATTATTGCGAAAATCTGCATAAAGATATATGTATCTGATATCAGAATGCAAGTTCTTATGTGTGAATCTCAGCCAGTCTCATTTGCATTAATAAAAACATCGCAGTAATTTCTGAATGAACAGTATTATATTTTTGAAAAAAAGCAAGATGTAAACTACATTTTGACAAATTATTAAAAAATTCTATCTATTTTAATTTTGACCCCTGACAATGCCAGATCTACATTAGATTACTCATTCCGCAAGTAGCTTGTAAGATGGTTGGCTAAACTTACTAAAGGGGATCTCAATTGTATAATTTCTAATCACATGCTCATTTCCCCAAAAATTTGGAAGTAATAAACTCTTTAATTACTTATTTTGATTTTTAGAAAAAAAATTCTGTTCAAATTTTTTTTTGGCAAATAATGGTAGTTGGGGGCTTGAACCATAAACTAATCATGCTAATAATTCTTGAAAGGAATCAAAACTATATCTATAAATTTTCAAATTCTTTTGAGATTATAAGAAATTTATTTTCCCCCCCTTTTTTAATGTGTGTTTATAACCAAACAAAGAATGTGTCCATAGGACACCATGCCTTTTAGAACTATCCTATGTCAATGTTCAATGATAAGTGAAATCAGGGTCAAATTTGTAATTTGTCATTTAATTTTTAAAGTTCACATCACAATATAAACCATGTGTTCTAAGTTTCAAGTTGATGTGTAGTAAACTACCTTACTAAGTTTCAAGTTGATGTGACCAATGCTTCATAGAAGGAAAAGTTTAAACTACCTTAACCAAAAACTTCAACCAAGCTGTGAATGTACTAATTTCCAACTATCAGTTATTCACTGCTCAAAACTGTATTTTAAAAAAATCAAAAGTTGACATCAATATCAACATATGTACAAATTCTCAACTTGATGGGACAACTGCATCATGGTTAACTACCTTGACCAGAAACTTTAACCTGGTAAGGAACTTCAAAGACAGACAGGTGGACCCACAGATCAGAAAATATAATATTATTGTAGATAGGGCATAAAAATGCATAATTTTGTAAAATTCCAACATACCTCAGCATACTGTTTCTTTAATGGACCAGACAACTGGACACTGCTACACAAGTGTTTTCCTATTCTGAAAATGAATCAAATAAAATTATTCTAAATAGTAATTTAATGACTTGACATATGTTTATCAGGTTGGGGACAACCCCGCCAAATGGGGAACTATTCCTCAAATGTCATTTGATAGTGTTAAAAACAAAATTTTCTTAACTGTGTCTTTTTACCTAAAATGGCACAAATTTAGAGAAAAGGAACAACTTCTGCCAAAGAACCATATTTTTATTTTGGGTTTTTAAAAAGTTAGTAGCCTTGAAAATAGTCTATTTTTCAAAGTTTTCAAGGGTAAAATTCGCTTGTAACTTCTCAGTAAATCAGGTTAGGGCTATTCATATTTTGGAAAATTTGCTGCATTTTTATGTTTATGAATATATGCCATTTGAAGTAAATTTCGTTTTTAAGCATTATCAAATAATTACTCAAATGAGGAATTGTTTCTCATTTGTGGAATAGTTCCCATTTGGCGGGTTGTACCCAACCTGTTTATGCATGTAGCCTATTTTTTTCTAATTTAAAATAAAAAGAAAAAGGGTATTCACACATTAATATAATGCATGTAATGGGACGCAGCATTGTAGTTTGTTGTCTCAATTTGCTTTTCTATTGTTATGTAACATAACACTGTGCAAAGCTAGACTTTCAAGACGAAAAAAGCAAAATAAAAGGTAGTCCAAATAATTATGACGTCTTGGAAGGCGCATGATACGCCCGTCGCTTTTTCAATAGATATAAACCAGTCACCAAAGTTTCATGAAACTGCTCAAGGCATTTTTGAGTAATTGTCCGAAAACTGGAAAATCCCCCTTTTTTAATGAATAAAACCCCATAACTTGGAAACGTAAAATCTAAAATTTATTGAATTCGAAAGGGAGCTCACATCAATAGACATAAACAATTCACCAAAGTTTCATGAAAACTGCTCAAGGCATTTTGAGTAATTGTCCGAAAACTGGAAAATCTCCCTTTTTAATGAATAAAACCCCATAACTCGGAAACGTAAATAAAATTTATGAAAATCGAAAGGGAGCTCACATCAAAAGATATAAACAATTCACCAAAGCTTCATGAAAACTGTTCAAAGCATTTTGAGTAATTTCCGAAAACTGGAAAATCCCCTATTTTAATAAATAAAACACCACAACTTGGAAATGTAAATTCCAAAATTTATAAAAATCGAAAGGAGTTCACGTCAATAGATATAAACAATTCACCAAAGTTTCATGCTAATTGGTTAAAGTGTTTTGGGTTATTGTCCCGACATAATACACTTTATCGCTATTTAGTCCAATCCGGAAAAAACAGTCATTTAGACAACTTCCTGTTTGGGTCAACAGGTTAAAATCAAAGGTCATCAGTAACGAGCTGAGGGAGGGAAAAATTTAGAAAGTGATCAATAGGAAACTTTGATAGATTATGATCCACTTTTTTGAAACTCAAATTATAGTCAAAAATATTTTGTTTGAAGTATTTACGATGTTTTAAACAGGTCTCATTAAAAAGTATCATGCATGGTGCATTGTTTAAACAGGGCCCCAGATAGCTTCAACTGGATGAAAAAGTTGTGTAATTTTAGAACTTATCCAGAATGGAATAAATAGCGATTAGGTGTATGACGACAGACGGACGGACAATGGTGTAGTACCATAATACGTCCCGTAAATGGGCGAATTAAAACCATTAGTCAACAGGTAGGTTTTTCACTTTTCAAATTTTGTCATGCCTGGACCTTAAACAGATTACTATACATTATGCATTTTCCATATTGTTGAAGGCTTCAATGTGACCTGTGGTTCTTTCCACTAAAAACTGGAAAGGGGGGTGGTTCTGACTCAAATCTGACAGCTAGGTGCTCAAGAAGGGGTCATGCTCTTATCTTTTTCGTGTTAATTGATGTTACCTGTTACACATTAATGATGCCACATAATCTTTTCCAGATTTTCTTTTCCCACTCATGACAAACACAAGTTCCGGAACTTTATCCATATTCGAATTCATAAAAATCTGAAAACCTTCAGCATTTGAAAATTAAAAGGTTCTCTCTCAAATTGGAAACAGACATATTGTCCTGATTCTTTAAATATTTCATGTCATATATGTTATCATATCAGAACAAGATACATAAAACGATCTTTAACCCATCTATGATCTAGACCTGGGGTGGTCCGCATTTGGTTTAAATTTTACATGTTTCCACATGCTTCCGGATGTTGCATGAACATTTCTAATTTTTCCCCATTTTTAAATTTTGCATTTAAAACGAATGGTAAGAGACTGCACTACACAATCAATAGTTGTTTTATTACACTGTGCCAAAGACCGGTCGGAAAATTTGTCATGACAATATTGTCAAAGTGAAGAAAAAGTTATGTGAGATGACAGCAACCCCATATTGACACAAAATACCAAAAGACATATTGAATGTATTGAGGGCAGCATATATATAGTCTTCCACAATAGACAGGTGTCTATACCATTGGTTAAGTTCTAAATCAAGTTGATTCTAAAATAGTTGTAAATAAACAGTTGCTATTCATGCTATTGTAAACCAGAGTCTGGCAGAGACCAACCCAATCCCTTTCGGATTCTGTGTCCAGACTATTTTCTCCTCGGAGACTTGAAGGGAAAATAGTAGTATTGATTCTTCCATAGGCGACAATACTAACATTTTCAAAAATTACCACTTTTTATAATAAAAACCTGGACAAAACAGTTGTGTGTGGTATCAGTACTTTATTATTCTGTTTTAGAAATTGAAGTCAAACATGTCAAGTAGTATCATGACCATCATCCAACGGAGTTTGTTTATGGTATCCATGCACACCATCATTTTACATCAAATTTATGAAAATTTGGAAGTCTTTTCGAATGTCAATGGGTTTCAAAATTTATATTGTTATATATATACACACTGCAGTTATTCATAAATTAATAAAAAATTATATTATACCCTTACATCCAATCACAGCACTCCAAAGTTGACTTTCTTCACCTGCCTTGGGTACACAAAAGGCCAACCTAAAGGCGGGAAAATGTAATACTACTTTGTTCCCAGAACCTAGGACCTCTGTGTTACAAATCAGCACTCTATCTGACTGAGCTAAAGAAGTACTTCTTTGAAAGAAGCCTCCTTTGAAAACCAATAATAGGACTTGAAAAACTTCTTATAATGTTGTCAAATGAGTTTATGGTACCAGAGAAATAAGATTTGACAAGACCAATGGTAACTTTAATGTAAAAATGATAATAACATAATTTAGGCAAATAGAAAATTACCAGAAAGAACAAAATCTACAAAACTTCAATTTTTATCTTTGTAAAATAGTTTTTGGAAAATGACGCTATCAGCGGCATGTTTCCAATACCATTGACCAGAACTTGCGGAAGTTCATTATATTTCTCCGCCTTCCGCACACTTTTCGGTTTCATATTTACTATTTTACATACTAACTGGAATCTGCTTGTATTACGCTACACTTGAACAAAGTGTTGTAGTCTGACGGAACCAGTTTACATACTTTATTTTATTTACCAAAAATATCTTCACCTGTCCATATGTTTTGTTATCAAATGGTATTTGGAACTATCCCTTTGTTATATTTTTCATATTTATTCGAGCTTTCACTTTTATGCACATGTCTTACAAAACAATCGGTATGTATAAATAGATCCGTTTTGTTATGGTGTTGGACTTTTTTACACTCCAGTGATCAGCAATAGCTAGACAAAATAGTTCTAAATAATGTCAGCCTTTCTTGCCATTTCAACTTTACAATCATTAAAAAAAAGTAATAATCGGAATCATTTTGATATCCATTGGATAGATACTTGTCTTTATCCAGATTTACGATGATTTTAATAATCGGAAATTAGTAATACGTTATACCCACGCGGTGCGTATGAATCGTTGTTTACAAAGTTACATCAGCAGAGTCTGTAACTGTATCATTATTAATTAACTACACTGTTATTGTACTTAATATGATGAAAACTGCCTATGCAATATAAGGTCAACTCGGCCAATATAGATTTTTTCTGTATTGGCGAGTTCTGATCCGCCAAAACAGGATTTCGAACGTCTCTAGTTTTTAGATCGTAAGTCACGATAAACACAAACTGAAAGTAAACAGTTGTTTGTAAGATGCAGTTTTTATTTACTCACCATAAACAAGCTCAAACGTTCACTATGGCATATGTTTTAGGCTAAAGACGGTCCCATTCATTTAAAAAGCATGAAAAGACGATGGAATTATTTCAGGTTTGGGGAAATTATCACAAAGTTCATTTCTTGACAACCTCATACATGTAATTTCACGATGTCGATGGTACAAATCGATTTACTGTTTACTTTCGCTTCTCATGTTTTGTAAACGGTCTTTTATTTTTAAACCCGAACCAGGCATATGCATTCTGTAATAGTATTATCATTTTCAACTCTTACATTATTATTTTTAAAATATATTTGCATTACACATGCAATGGCAGTACCTTTCCAATTACTATTTATGTGTTGTCGTCTAAATTTAAGTTGCAACACTTTATAGTGACTGGAAAGGGTAGAAAATTCATCAGATGAGAAAAGACTGAAGATACATGGAAACGGCACCAGATCATTAGATATTGCATCTTATAAAGAAACTGAGATTTGGATAGTTCCACTTCAAGGTTAAAATGTTTATCTCTTATGAAATGAAATTAAAAAAAAATATTGTAACACTGTAGTTAATTAATAAAGATACTATTACGTGTATTTCTGGATTGGCCTTGTTATTGGTCTTCGACCAGCTGTATTGGCCTTCGCCTCAGGCCAATACACCAAGCCTCAGACCAATAACAAGGCCAATACAGAAATACTTGTGTAATAATATTATAGAATGACATGTGAATAAATTGTCGATACCGATACTGGCTTTAATACTGTTATTATACAACAGTTTGAGAGAGCGCCGCCGATTTATTGACGGGCGTGAGGACAGATTTGAAGCTCTCACGCTTGATGCGTGCACTACAGTGTCGTCTAGTTGATTCCACGCGATCACTGTCTTACAAAGCATGAGTTTGAATATTGCACGGTGTTTTACTTGGTGGAATGTCAATACACTTACAGTTAGAGTTATTCTTCACTTGCTTTTCCACAATATTTGTTGCGTGGTATTCTTTGAATTTCTCAGCAGTTATGGTTTTCTTCGGACATGCTTTTTTGAGGAATTCAATAGGGGAATCAGCCCCTCAACTACTTTTTACATAAATATTAACTTCTGGCTTCAACGCCTTGTTCGTCCTGTCTGGAGATCTTGTTGTAGTTCTAGTTTGGCAAGCATTTTGGAGACGTATCCCATCCGTCCGCTCTTGACTTGTAATCTCTGGTGATACATTTTGCCGCTTGACGTTGTATCCTTTCAAGCTTGTTTATTTTGTTACCGTGTAGGGGTCCCATACTATGGCTCCATATTAAATTATAAGATCCACTACTAAAGGTCTAGATCATTGTTCTAATCTGACACAAATTTCAATAACTGGAATGCTACCAAAGTTGAATATATGGTGACCCACGATAACAGCATTATCACTATTGAAATTGTGTTTAATACCATGATGGTTCAATGTCATTAACTTAAATGGAGACAGACATTTGACCTGAAAGATGGTGTAGGAGTGCAAAATCAAAAACTAACTGACTATGATATATGGTTAAAGAATGAATATCAATTATATGGGTCAAGGGCAGAGTTGTTATAAAATGACAATATGGCAGAGAAGTGGTTTCAAGTTTCATATAAAGCGACCTGACTGACATGAAATAAAAAATCAAAAGGAGTATCCCTATTTGTCTAATCTTCAAGGTGAAATAAAACTAGTAAAACAATTTATACTATTGTCTAAATCTACAGAAATATAATTTGCTTCAAGTACATTTGTAACAGAAATAACTAGGTCACTAGTAACTTATTTAATGAGTATGTGGGGTATAACAGCTTGCTTACAACAGGCTCTTCATAATCATTTGGTTTGAAAAGGATACTAGTAGTCTGTATTCTGATTTAGAAAAATGTATTTGCAAGAAAAAAATCACATTACTTAGAATACTTTAGATCATTCAGGTAGTCTTTATTTATATGTACAAAAGAACAGCCAGTAGTCATTGGATATTGTAGATCATTCAAGTAGTCTTGACCTATTTATTTATAATAAAAAACAGCCAGTAGTCATGGTAGTCATTGGAAACTGTAGATCATTCAGGTAGTCTTGACCTATTCATTTGTACTAAAAAAAACCAGCCAGTTGTCATCTTCACTTCACACACACACACATATACGAATATCAATTATATTCTAACGAGACATGTTGGAATGTTAAACTAATTACGGTATGTGAAAATCAAGACGCATAAAAATATCCCAATATTAGAGACAGTGGCGTCATTTTTCCTCAGAGCTTTCAGCTCTTTGATTACTTTCTTTACCTGATACTGGTTCTTAATATTATAAATATGTTCATTCCATCATGTTCATGGGGATATCAATTTAATAATATGTTTATTTCATGGGAGATAACAAATAGGCTAACCGATCAGAATCACCAATGCAAAATACACCATAATTTCTTTCAAATTCATGCACATGTATAAAACAAAATGTACATCTACAGGAAGGGAAACTACTGGAACAAGTCTTTATATTCCCAAAATAGAATTCAGTAAATTCTGAATTTTTATGCTAGAAAACCTTATTCTGTTTTACATGTAAACTTTCTTCATTTTATATAAAATAAGAAGACGTGATATGATTGCCAATGAGACAATTCTCCACCAGAGACCAAATGACATAGAAGTTTACAACTATAGGTCATCGTACGGCCTTCAACAATGATCAATAATGTTTATTTATAATATATTTTGAAGAGGATATAATACATGTACTGTAAATTTAGAAATTATTTGGAGCTTTTCATTATTGCGAATAATGCAACTGGGTGAGGATTGCAATAAGACCTCGCATTCTGATATATGATACATATATATTTATGCCCATCTTCCTGAAATCGCAAAAGGTAATCTTGCATTTTTGGTGGAAGAAGACTTAAGTCTTCTGAAAGCCTTTACTGCCGGCTGTAAAATCATTGAACCGTTACCAGGAGTGTTGCCGTATCCCTTTCTGTGCTTTACAATTCCATAACAACTTCCGTGCCATATCTTGACACCGATGTTAACACATGATCTAAGCATCTGCAACATTTAATTTATTAGTTAGGCTTGAAAACAATCACTTTCATTAGTGTTATAATTTCTCATGTTTTAATATTTTGATATCTACCTTTTTAATTTATGTAAATAACTGGATTTCATCATCTTATTATATGGACGTTATTTGTTTACTTGTATCCGGATGTTTTAAAGGAGATTTGGATGTACGCATGCATGAATTTGGTATCGGGTCGGTTTGCCCTGATTACATGTTCGCCTTTGTCCGTTCGCCATGAGTTCGTTCGCCCATAGAGCCCTGGGTTCCTTTTCCTTACTTTTACCAAGGACGTATTATACGTACTTGCTTTTATTAAAACTATTAATATTATGGGTATTAAAGTTTAATAAACTTATTCAGAATTTATATGGTATAAATTCTCGAAATTCATGAAAACACATGGAAATAATTAAAAGTTGATGGCTTGTTTAAGAGCATTAATAGGTCATAATAATAATTCTCAATGATCACGATTGTCTTTGATAGATTAATAATTGGAATAATCGGAATAAAACAACTGGATTATTTGGGTTTATAGTCTAAACCACATTGGTTACATTGTAAGTATCTGCGCATGTGCACACTGAATGGAAAATTTAATTGTGCATCCAAAATTTTCAAAATAATGATAATAGAATTGTCATATATTCATACAATGCATCTTGTGTAAAAGTCAAGTATTTACGTGGAGTGTATGACTTCAAATCAATGATGCTTGAAAAAATACACGGATTTAGTTGTTCGGTTGTGTTCAGATCTTTAATGCAATCAAGTCATATTCGGTTTTAGACAACATGTGTTTTTAAAACGAAGGCTAGAATATTTTGTATGTTATTGCGATAATAAAGAGTCAAGCGCACACATGAATCTGCTGGTGTTTTACACATCAAACGATGCACCGTCAGTTGACAGAAATATCAATAACAAACTAATGTCAGTTGACAGATTCCATTTCGAAAATACGTACTTTTCATGTCGGTCATTGTCTGGATGTCCCCAATGATAATTTGCCTTTATTGCCTTTCATTTCAAAGTTGTATAAGTGATCAAAAACGGATTTAACAACTAAATAGGCCAGCTCTTAACCGTTATTACTCATTAAGGTACACCCATTATCGAGACTCGAGTACGGCACCAGTAATTCGTTGCTGTCAATAGTTTTATTTTCATGAAAAATATCAGAAAAGAGCTGTGTGACTCCTGACAGAAAAAGGCATTCCTACCCTCATACTTTTGTCATGTTTGTGTAAAATATTAGATAAAAACAAATATGATATGGGTCTTGCACTTACGAAAATGAACGGGTTTGAAATGCTAACAAGTGCCCCAAACCCAATCGTTGGCCTGACATATATATGCCATGGATATTTAGAATTTTTCAATACATGTTTATAACGATAACCCTAGTTTAAGCAAACTTGACTAAAATCTTGGTGGCCAGTTTTTTTTAAGTTAACTATCTACCGTTGACAGAAAACTTTCAAGTGAAACCAAACCAATTACTGTTATAATTGCTTGGCGAAATTGCATTGCATCAAGTTGACCATGCCGAGACGAATGTATGGAATTTAGTTATAGAAAATTTAATTTGAATTTACAGCATTTGCAGATTTTATGCTTAGTATATATAAGTGAGTTTTGGTTGAGTTATGAGTATTAATTATTTTGGAAGAAAAAATACGTCGAATGCAATAATGGGACAGAACAGGCTGGGTTGGTGGGGCTGCTTTTATGGTAATTCAAGTTACCTTTATGCATCTTCTTCCACCTCAGAGCAATCAGCTCTTTGATTGTCCATTGTTAAAAATCGCAATAATAAATGCACTATAGTTTTTTTCTGAATTAACAATAATAAACAAAAAACTGTACATTTTGCATGTTTTTGTCTCTACTGCGCAGAAGGCGAAACATAGGGATTACAATCCAGCGACGGCATAAACTATTTGGATACAGTGGATTAAGTGGTGAATGAGAACAATAGAAAAATTACCTCTTCTTATGATAAAGTCGAGAAATCAATTAAAACAATGCCGGTGTTAATTATGATCAAAAGTTATTTCTATTTCTCAGGGCCACTATATTTGGTGAATGGAATGATTGTAAGGTGTGCATGTACGTCTGGCAGTTTCATCTTACCTTGACCTCATTTTCATGGTTCATCTGACACTGTTTAGTTTTTGTGGTTTGGTCTATTTCTCAAATATTATGAAAAGTAAAATCACAAAAATACTGAACTATCGAGGAAAATTCAACAAGGAAATTATAAGCAATAAGTCAATTATATTTGGTGTATGCAATCGATTGTAAAATATACATGTCTATCTGGCAGGTTTCATCTTACCTTGACCTCATTTTCATGGTTCATTGGACACTTTAGTTTTTGTGGTTTGGTCTATTTCTCAAATATTATAAGCAATAAGTCAGTTATATTTGGTGTATGCAATCGATTGTAAAGTGTGCATGTCCTTCTGGCAGGTTTCATCTTACCTTGACCTCATTTTCATGGTTCATTGGACACTGGTTAGTTATTGTGGATTAGTCTATTTCTCAAATATTATAAGCAATAAGTCAATTATATTTGGTGTATGGAATCGATTGTAAAGTATACATGTCTGTCTGGAGGATTCATATGACCTTGACGTCAATTTCATGGTTCATTGGTCAATGATAAGTTTCATGATTTTGTTAGTTTATCAGAACCTATAAGCAATAGGTCAACTATATGTGGTGTATAGAATGATTGTAAGATGTACATGTCTGTCTGGTAGGGTAAATATGACCATGACCTCATTTTCATGGTTCATTGGTCAATGTTCATATTTGTGGTTTATACTGTTTCTCAGGTACTATTAGTGATAGGATCACTATATTTGGTGTATGGAATGATTGTAAGGTGTATATGTCTGTCTGGCATGGTTCATCTTACCTTAACCTCATTTTAATAGAACATTGATAATGTTAAGTGTATGTGATACTTGTAGATAAAACTTTATATTACAGACTTTCAACATGTATTCAATGATAAGTAAAACTGGCGAGACATTTCAGCATGTGCACTCTTGTGGTATCAATGCACAATTTTCTGCCACGTTAGTGTCCTTTAACTAGGATTTTCAGCTTCCTGTTTAAATTAAAAAAGCAATGTTTTAAAAAAAAGTAACCCAACTGTTCTTGTTGCCTGAAAATCTGTGATCAAGGTGATACTGTGAAATAATTACGGAAGAAAGAGATTATTCAAAGATTTTAAACTGCAAGGAGCTAGGTTTCAGTAATTAAGAAAGAAAATCAAGGGAGACAAATGTTACTTACATTTTATTTCACAAAAGTAACAGGTGCAAGAAATCATAAAATCATTTGTTAATATAAACATTTTTTTTTTCTTTTCAGATCTTTCCCTAATGGAATATACCAGATATGATCAAGACATTTGGATTATGTAGACCATTATACACCTCACAATATCAAACACATTTATTAAGGTTTATGTGTACAACAGTAAAACCAGGAGGTACAGAGACAATGGAATTAAATTCTGTTCAAGAAGGTAAAGCAGAGGTTCTGATGGAATGTAATACTGTCAAAGAAGGAAAAGCAGAGGTTTTGTTTCCAAAGAATGTTTTCTATAACCCAGTACAGGAATTCAATAGAGATCTATCTGTTGCTGTTATATCTCAGTTCGCCAAGGACAGGTTAACAGATTCAACAGATGGTAAAAAATCTAAACAGTCAAAGGTCAAACAGGAATCTGACTGTATGGAAGTTGATCAAAAAGATGAAATAAAAGACAATATTGACATTGTCAAGGATGAAAAGAAGACACTACTTCTACTGACAAGGTCAAGGATGAAAAGGAATTGGAGTTAGAACCTGGGAAGAAGTATGACAATGGAATTAAAATTTTGGAAGGATTATCAGCTTCAGGACTAAGGTCAGTGAGATTTGGATTGGAAATTCCTGGGGTCAATTCCATTATAGCTAATGACTTTGATGAAAATGCTGTTTCTTTTATCAATAAAAATATTGAAAAGAACAATCTTCAGGAACTGGTCAGTTCAAGCTGTGATGATGCAGCCATGGTAATGTACAGAAATAGGAATCCCAAGGACCATTTTGATGTTATTGACCTTGACCCTTATGGAAGTCCATCAAAGTTCTTGGATGCCACTGTTCAAGCTGTTAAAGATGGTGGTTTACTATGTATAACATGTACAGATGCTGCTGTTTTATGTGGGAATGCCGGTGAAACTTGTTACTCTAAATATGGAGCAATGTCCTTGAGAACTACATCATGTCATGAGATTGGTTTAAGAATAATTCTACAGTGTATTGAATCACATGCTAATAGATACTCCAGATATATTGTACCTTTAATCTCACTGAGCATTGACTTTTACTTCAGAGTTTTTGTTAGGGTGCATACAGGTCAAGGTAAAGTGAAAAGGTCAGCTAGTAAAATGGCTATGGTTTATAGCTGCAATGAGTGTAAGTCATTCTCTTTACAAAGAATTGGAGCCATGATACCCACCAAGGGAAATAACTTCAAGTACAGTCCAGCTACAGGCCCTCCAGTCACAGATAAATGTGAGCACTGTGGAAGTAAGCATCACATTGGTGGACCTATATGGGCAGATCCTATTTGTGACATTGATTTTATTGACAGTGTGATAAACAGAGTCAATGACAATAAAGATTCCCTTAAAACATCAGAGAGAATTGTGGGAATGTTAACTCTACAGAAAGAAGAGTTACAAGAAGTTCCACTTTACTTCAAACTAGATTCACTGTTTGGTTTTGTGCATGCTGAAACCATGCCACTTATACAGTTCAGGTGAGTGGATTACTTGTTGTGTATCTAGGGAGGGTTGAGATCTCACAAAACATGTTTAACCCCGCCACATTTTTGCTTCTGTCCCAAGTCAGGAGCCTCTACCCTTTGTTAGTCTTGTATAATTTTTAATTTTAGTTATTTATATGTTTTGGAGCTTAGTGTGACATCCATTTTTATTGAACTAGTACACATTTTTGTTTAGGGGCCAGCTGAAGCCCGCCTCCAGGTGTGGGATTTTCTCACTGTGTTGAAGACCCATTGTGGCCTTCGGCTGTTTTCTGCTCTTTGGTCGGGTTGCTGTCTCTGACACATTCCCATTTTATCAAACTTGATAAATGTTATGCATTATCTATTCTACTATAACACCTTGTAACTTTTATAATTCAGATCAGCCTTATTAAATGCAGGATATAAAGTTTCATTGTCACATGCCATGAAGAATTCAATCAAGACAGATGCTCCTCACAATGTCTTATGGGTAGGTCTGTAGATTGTTTTTAGTAATAATAAAATCTTTATCTAGATTAACATGAATATGATACATTCATTAAATATTTGATTTACACATATAAAGAAAGAGATCTTAAAGTGTTTATCAATACAAATTTATGGCAAAAATCTTCATATGTAATGCAGAATTTAGATATAAGAAGATTTGGTATGAGTGCCAATGAGACAACTCTCCATCCAAGTCAAAATTTATAAATGTAAACCGTTATAGGTCAAAGTAGGGTCTTCAACACGGAGCCTAGGCTCACACCGAACAGTAAGCTATAAGGGCCCCAAAATTATACTTTTGTGTTATAGGCATTTCCACCAACAATGTTCAGCATGAGGATCATTATTGTGGCAGTGTGATTAAACAGATATAGTATGTGATGTTTCAGACTAATGAAATTCTTCATTCATTGTGACAAATCATTTTCAGTGTTACATTTTGAAACACAATAGCAAAAAATAATTGCCAGATATTATCTCCCTGGTGGATATGCCTTAATTAAGTTACTGGAATCTGTGGTAAGGGCCTTTTAGACCTGAGCCAGTTTGGGTTAAGCAGTGGCTCCTAACAACAGATTATAAAATAGCTCCCATTACGATGTGACTATTTTTTCTACTGTCTAAAGGATCCTGAAAACTCTTATAAACCAACAAAACAGGAAATTCCTGCATTTAGACAAGCATGTGCAATTGTAAATTAATAATATTTTGAGGTCTGTTGGTTTTCATGTCTGTAAATCAGCATTTAACCTGATAAGAATGATTATTTTAGACAAGAAAGTGTTAAAGAAATTGTTTTTCCCGATGGTTTCCATGTTTTACTTTTCAATGTTATCATTTTTTCTCTTTTTGAGAACATAACATGCTTAGCACATGCGAAACCCATATCCATCTAAATGTCAAATTGAAGGTGGAATGAATAAGGATTTAAATGAAGTGGAATTATTGACTTGCAAGCCAACCAAAAACTCAGCAAAATATCATTTTGCAATTCTGCTTTTATAAATGTTTGAATAAAAATAAACATATTTAATTTTTTGTCTAAATCATAGCTAACGCACCTTTACATGCTTTTACGAATAATTAGTATTAACAGGTATAAAATACTGTAGAAAAAATATTCAAATTAATTTTTGTATTACTACTAATAAGGAGATGATGGTATGATTGCCAATGAGACAACTATCCACTAGCATACAAACCCAACACACTTTGAATATTTTAAGATATTTGTTTGTAGAATTTGACATGATTTGGGTAGCTTCTTTATGGGAACATAGTAAAGTTTTACATCAGCTTTATGTGGATTTTTGATGATCATACTAAACATGTTCTGTATTTTATTCAACAGGACATTATCAGAGCTTGGGTCAAAGATCATCCTGTAAAACCAGTAAGATTAGAAGATACTGCAATAAAAACCTTACTTGAAAAAGAATGTGCTACTAAGGTATCATTTGAGGAACATCCTGAGGCTAATCCTCAATCAAGGAAAGATAAACTGCTTAGATATCAGGCCAATCCTGAACCACACTGGGGACCCAAGGCTAAAGCTACACGTACAATGTCAAATGAGTTACAAGAGGAGAGAAAAAGGAAGTTACAAGGAAAAAAAGGCAAACAGGTCATTTCTTTTTCTTCAAATACACATGTTTCTAATACGCTAAAAGAGAGGTGAAAGATATCAAAGGGATAATCAAACTCATAAGTCGTAAACAAACTGACGATGATATGGCAAAAAACAAACTGACAATGCCATGGCAAAAAACAAACTGACAATGCTATGGCAAAAAACAAACTGACAATGCCATGGCAAAAAAAAAAAAAAAAAACGACCTAAAGACAAACAACAGAATACAAAACACTACATAGAAAACTAAAGACTGAGCAACAGGAACCCCACCAAAAAACAGGGTTGATCTCAGGTGCTCCAGAAGGGGAAGCAGATCCTGCTCTACATGAGGCCCCCGTCGTGTTGCTATTGGAAAGAAGGTTATATTGGAATAGAGTTGTAGACTGGCATGATGTTACACAGTTAATGATCAGTACCAGGGAAGTTATAAGTTTGAATTGAGGGTTAGCAGTATTGTAATCCATTTTTCCTCTAATCATTAGTTTTAATTTCACAATATTTAGATGTATTTCTTTCCAAATTTCATTTAATGTTCTAGACATCTGAATTGATGAACTTGTTATTGTATAAGTAATGAATATATTTGATGATTTGAAAGAAAATTTTCTTTGCATTGAAATGACTGTTGAATTTTTAACAGAAGGATCAGATTGAGGAAGAGGAGGAAAATGACACAAAGGAGTCAGATGGCAATAATGAAGAGGTGAAGAAAAGAAAATTATGTGGTAATTTAAAGCAAAAGACCGTTGCATTGGATAGTTACAACATTTGGCATTGTATTAGTTAAAGAAATTGATTAAATATTTTTCTTGTGTAAATCAAATGGAAAGTCAACATTGCTTTTGTACTAAATTTTTCATTGAAGTTTACTGGACTTTATATCCAAGGTTCGTATCTGCAATATCTAACAAGGATTGGAAAACAACTTGGTTTGAATATATTTAGGGGGAGCTATGACCTTTAAAAAGGTAAATAATATGGAAAATCAATGTTGTATGCACTCTCATACTTACATTTCTCAGATGAATGGGAAAATAAGCACAGATCCATTATTTTTGTGTGGAAGTTATGCCCTCTGAACTGCAAGATATATGGAAAATTCAAATATATGGACAAGAAACATTGGCTCCTTTGTAGCAACTTTTGGCTATTGTTGTTTTAGAGTTTTTGGATTTTAATCATAATTTTACAACTCCAATCAAAATAATTATGTATTTAAATATTTTCATACATTGTGGAGCAATATTGGAAATTACTTGGTAAAACAATATTAAGTTTTCAAATACTAAGCAATTCTTTTGTAATGATTGCTTAGGACAAATACTCACGGGGCAGCAGTAAAGTCTTATTGCCATTTTTAACTTGAAAAGGGAAAAACTCAAGGAAGACATACTTTTTATGCCCCTGCCATAGCGGAGGGGGCATTAAGTTTGACCCTTGTCTGGACGTACGTACGTACGTCCCAAAGTTGGTTTCCGTTCTCTAACTTTAGTTTGCCTCAACCAAATGTTATGAAACTTATACAATATGCTTATTACCACAAACCACAGATCAAGTTTGAATTTTGGTGGCTTCATTTTAACTGTTCTAGAGTTATGCCCTTTACAAATGGAAAAATTGCTTAATTTTTCATTTCTGTTCTCTAACTTTAGTTTGCCTCAACCAAATGTTATGAAACTTATACTCAATGCTTATTACCACAAAATACAGATCAAATTTGAATTTTCTTGGTGTCACTTCAACCGTTCTAGAGTTATGCCCTTTACAAATGGAAAAATTGCTGAATTTTTCGTTTCCGTTCTCCAACTTTAGTTTGCCTCAACCAAATGTTATGAAACTTATACTCAATACTTATTACCACAAAACTCAGATCAAGTACAAATTTGGGTAGTGTCACTTGTACCGTTCTTCATATGCAAGCAGGGGCGTCATCAGTGTCCCATGGACACATTCCTCATTTATTTATATCAAAAACAATCTTTTCTTTTTGTTATTTGTATGTCTCTTTTAGTTATAAAATTTTATTTAAACAAGGTATATTTCTTTGATATTTTACAGAAAGTGAGTTAACAGATCAAGATCAGGAAAATATTGCTTGTCAGAATGAGGTAGTTTACAATAAATAGTGCTTGTCAGAATGAGGTAGTATACACTAAAAATTGATGCAGAAACATTTGAGTTACATTTAAGTAGTTGTTCAAAAAAGAATCATGTAAACTTGAAATATGCATTACACCTGGTAAAAGGCCTCAAATGTTAATTATTCTCAGTCAGTTGCAATATGAGTGTAGATAAAAGGAATATGGTAAAATATGGTAATGTTTTCCATTTACTGTCTTACCAGAACAGGGAATTGACATATATTTTACAATAAATTCTATATGTTATTGGAGTTATCTACATCAGCATGAGTTTTTGTTATGCATTCTATAGAATTTATATATTGCCATCTAAGGTTCCATAAGAACATATGAACATAATTATAATAATAGCAGATTAAAATATTTGCAGGAAACAGCAAGCCCTAAATCTAAAAAGCAGGCCTCTTGGATGACAGCCAAAAACCCTGAAGAAAGGAGGAAAGATCCATGCAGACATTTTATAAAAAGGGGAATATGTAATTATGGAGATAAATGTAGATTTCTGCATTGCATTCCATCTCATCAATCACCAGAGGGATATCCAAGATATTAGAACTTGAAGTTTGTTGTTGATTATTACTGTAATTATGTCTGCAAAGAAATAAAAATTACTTGAATCTGAAGTATATCAGTTTGATACTTTTAAGCTTTTGACCTTCCATGACAATGAATTAAAGATGTTTTTGTTGGTCAAATCAATTTTGAAGTAATTATGGCCTTGTTTTGCTGTCGCCACAGATTGTAATTCCTGTGTATTGCATTCTGAAACATCGTCACAGGTGAGACATTAATGTCGGAAATCTCTCGTAAAAATTTCTGTCCTCTTGATTTCAACATAGCAGAATTGAGCTTTCAAAAAATGTGTGTCCTTTTCATTTACAGAAGAACTGTTTTTGTCTCGCGTCAAGGAAATCGAAAAAGCAAGACTTAGGCATGCTCTTTCCAGCAGCGCATCAACAATGTATAAGTTTGTGATTAGGTCAGTTTATGGGGAACCACTAGTGGTAGGTCAATGATATTTGGTATGCAGTTGTATAAGCAATGGCACATCTCATTTCCATGGAGATTATTTGGCCCATCCCACTCAGTCATAGTCTATTGACTTTGAAATTTTGGCTTAGTTAACATGCATTGGTTTGTTATTAGGTAAGTTTTAAGGGAACCATTAGTGGTAGATCAAGGATATTTGGTATGCAAATGTATTTGCATTACTACATCTCATTCTATGGAGATTATTTGGTCCCACCCTCAGTCAGTCTATTGGCTTTGAATGTTTTGCATAGTTTACATGTCAAAGTTTGTGATTAGATCAGTCTAAGAATATAATATGATTTTTTTTGCAGTACAAAATTTTCACATAACCTTAAATATGAGGTCACTGTCAAATAGGCATATACTCCTCACCTTGAATCTGTTGATCTATTTCTTACAGTTACCAAGAAACTAATTTATCATTTACCTGAAGAGGAATCATTAAACCTTGAAAATAAGGTCAAGTTGAGGCAACCACACAGATGATAGATATAGGAAGATGTGGTGTGAGTGCCAATGAGACAACTCTCCATCCAAATAACAATTTATAAAAGTAAACCATTATAGGTCAGTACACATAATAAAAAGTCTAGAGACTATATACAGCTGAGCTAATGTATAAATAATTACCCTGATAGCAATAATTTACACTACAACATTGAACTATGATAAAGAGATAATTTTTCTCATTTTAAGACCCCTAATTTACCTTTAAAAGCATAATATTAATCTGTCATACATTGTGGATTATGTGATTTTAAAAAATGGACATAATTGAACTCCTAAGTGACGTTTTATAAAGCTGATGTGAAGAGAAAAGAATTATAAAAACTTGAACATGGATTTGACAGGTAATGTCCCTTTAATAGATGATTACAAAGAAGTTGTTTAAAAAAAGATTTATGATCAAAGTGATATTTTTGACTACCTTTTAGGGTTGGGACATACAGAAAATTTAGCTAATTTGACACCTTAAAATCAAGTTTGAAAATCAACAGACTAGTGCAAGTGTCTCAACTTTAATTAAGTCATCATACATATGTAAGTTTACAATATGGACTGAGAAGCAGAATAAATTGTTACTGATGCAGTCTTCTTGTAATGAATTGTGCATATTGACCCTGCTGGTAATAGAGAAAGTGATCTTATCAAAAATACATTACAGAATTATTAAGCATTAGTTTACCTTTAAAAGAGATCAAAGTAAAAATGTCATACATCAGACTGTAATTGGACTTTTTCAAAACTAAATACAGCAATCCACTATTAAGGAAACTGATTAAATCTGAAAACAACACTGATATATGAAAGACCAAATATTTGGACTATGTAAAAAATAATGCCTCTATATACAAAATATGAATGGTCTATTTTTCTTTTGAAATACATGTGAAAAGTTTTGTCACATCTTGTTAACAATGCCCTTTCTGCCATAATATACAGGTAGTTCTGGTATGTCTCGCATGAAAAAAATACTGGTCACCTTCATGATTTAACAGGACAGTTTGTCTCGTCTGCAACAAAAGATGCAAAAAGCAGAATCCAGGGCATATACTATTTGTATAAAGATATTTATTTTAGAACGAAGAAAAACTTGGATACTTCATATCTTATATACAGGTGTCATTCAATATGTTGTATATACGGACTACCATATGAAATGCGTAAAGTGCAAAACACTTTTTCTTTTAAACAAATTATAAAACGATACTTGAGGCAGTCCCAATATTCAGTCTTGAAATGATTGCAACTTTTACTTTTTAAGAATGTATGATTTTGATTTGTATATAATATCTATTCACTACATGCAATCTGTAACTGTTTTATATGTTCTAATGGTACATGTACATTGAACTATCATGACTATACGATTGTGAAAATATGATGTATGTTTGCTTTTTTTTTTTCTCTTATTATATTTTTTACTTGTATTGTATATGAGGGCCTCAGGGAAGATTAGTAATTGTAACTAACTGTGTTTTCCTTCTTTAAATAAAAAATTTATTATTATTATTATTATGTCCTTGACCACCTTTTCATGGTTCAGGAACTGGTTAAAAAAACCGTTTTTTTTTGTCATGTGAATTTCTCACATGTTATAAGTGTAATAGTATACCACTAACTTTATTTTGTATATGGAATCCTTGCAAGTAGATAGATATAAGAAGATGTGGTATGAGTGCCAATGAGACAACTCTCCATCCAAGTCAAAATTTATAAATGTAAACCATTATAGGTCAAAGTACGGTCTTCAACACGGAGCCTAGGCTCACAACGAACAGTAAGCTATAAAGGGCCCCAAAATTACTAGTGTAAAACCATTCAAACGGAAAACCAACGGTCTATAGATATAAGAAGATGTGGTATGAGTGCCAATGAGACAACTCTCCATCCAAGTCAAAATTTATAAATGTAAACCATTATAGGTCAAAGCACGGTCTTCAACACGGAGCCTAGGCTCACACCGAACAGTAAGCTATAAAGGGCCCCAAAATTACTAGTGTAAAACCATTCAAACGGGAAAGCCAACGGTCTAATCTATATAAAACGAGAAACGAGAAACACTTATGAACCACATCAACAAACGACAACTACTGAACATCAGATTCCTGACTTAGGACAGGTGCAAACAAATGCAGCGGGTTTAAACGTTTTAATGGTACCAAACCTTCACCCTTTTTCTGAAACAATAGTGTAACATCACAACATAGAAAGACACACTATAAAATATCAACTGAAATAGCTTAACTCAATCAAAGGACATATTAACACCATTGAACATACACTGAACAAATAAATTTGACCTATGATACAATGTAAATTCAAAATAAAAGGTCTACATGTCAGTCTGACAAGGTTCACCTGATTTTGATCTCATTTCAAGGATCAGTGATTAAGGTTATATTTTTGGGATTTAGGTCCGTTTATCAGATACTATAACCAGTAGGTGTAGGTTAACTATATTTGGTGTATAGAATAATTGTAAGGTATTCATGATTATCAGGTATTGTCTGACCTTGGCTTCATTTACATGGTTCATTGGTCAGAGTGAATTTTCATGATTATTAAAGTTACGTGATTTGGTCCGTTTCTCAGATACCGTACTATAAGCAGTAGGTCAACTATATTTGGTGTCTGGAACAATTTTAAGGTATACATATTTGTTCTCAGGTATCATCTGACCATGACCTAATTTACATGATTCACTGGGCAATAGTAAGTCAGTTTCTCAGATACCATAAGCAGTAGAACAACTATATCTGGTATCAGGAATGATTGTAAGGTATAAATGTCTGTCAAGCAAGTATCATCAGACCTTTACCTCATTTACATGGTTCACAGGTCAATGTTATTTCTGTTTCTCAAATTATAAATACTATAAGTAATTGGTCAAATATATTTGGTGTATGGAATTATTGCAATGTGTACATGTCTGTCTAGCAGGGTTCATCTGACTTTGACTTCATTTACATGGTTCATTGGCCTTCATGGTTAGGTCGGTTTCTTAGATACTTTATATAATAAATCGCCTATAGTTTGGTGTTTTGAACCATTGTAAGGTGTACGTGAAGGCCTGGCAAGGTTTATGACCTTATCCTCATTTGCATGGATCATTGACAATGTTAAGTTAATGTGCTTCTAGAAAAACTAATCTAAGATTTCAAATATAGAAAAGATTTTTTTTTTCTTGGAAGTTAAGCAAACAACAATCAATCAATAGAACAATTATCAACAGTTGACAGAACAACATTAATCCATGAGTGGAGGTGGAGAATGAGTTATAAATAATCAGCGCTTTTTGGCCAAGAGTTGAATATTTTTATATATCTTGATTATTTATTCTCTTTATTACATTGTCCATGGACTTTTTGATAGAAAATGCAAGGAACTATATCTTTTTCTACACATTCTCAATTTGTTTTGATGCAACTTCATTGATATTGTCATTACAGCACCCATTATTTTATAATTCAGAGGATTTAAATTATAAGATTTAATTCATATGTAAATCATCGGTTTTCATTTTCCTTGAAAATCCATTGCAACAAATGTAATAATTGTAGTTAAACCTATATTTTTATGACTTTCAACATAAATTGGATTATGTTCAGTAAAACAGACAAGGGTGTCTTCATGTGCACTTCATTATAATACCTTTGTTTATTCATCTATTTTTTTTGGAGGAATTGAGTATTAGTTATAAGTGTGGTCTGCTGTAATAACCAATATTTTTGGTAACTCCTGGTATCCTCTTATACAAAAAAAAGGAACAAGTCTCACGTCACAAATGGCTGTGGTCCACTAGGAAAAAATTTCTGTACACCTATATAAACTCGAGGCTCGAAAGAGCCTGTGTTGCTCACCTTGGTCTATGTGCATCTTTAACAATGTAAACTCTCCAACATTGTAGACTAGAACAGACAAAAAAATCTTGTACTGCTGATCTGTATACCGTTTCTCTCCACCTTAAGCTTTTTCTCAAAACACAAAAAAGGGTACATCTTTTAAACTTGGTACACCAATGATGATTGTGGTTATGTTTGGTTAAGTTTGGCCCAGTAGTTTGTAAAAGTTTTACAGATGACTTCGACAGAAGATGCCAAAAGCTCACTTGGTCCTTTGGGACAATTGAGTTAAAACATCTATGTTTTAATATTAAGCCAACGTCTCTTACATCATTTGAGTGTATGTGTTGATTACTGCTATCCAATGAGAAACACCAAGTTAGTTCATTAAAATATTAAACCCTGGTTTCAATGCTATCAGTATTAATATGTACAAATTTTGTCTGTTATCGTTATCTAAATATGCAGCACTTACTGTATAGCAATTCTATCCCTTACTAAAATGTTTCCAAGAACAAAAGGAGAGTTTCAAGATAGTTGTTGTTTCAATGTGGAGTTTGAAAAAGTTGTATCACATGACATTATTCTATGCATATGCATTTCCACATGTACTTTTCTTTTTTGACATTGTCACCCTAGTTGAAAATTGACCTTTTGGTGACATCACCCATAAGTTAATGTTGTCATCCAGTTAACGTTATATTAATCCCAACACCGCACAAATTTCTGATCTAATCTGGTGTAAAATAAAATATAATACAAAAAATCTGACTAAGACAAAAGTTTTTCATAATCTCTTTTTATATTATATATGTTTTGATCCATGACATCAAAGATTTTATTTTACTTAATAAAAGTAAAATAAAATAATACAAGGTTTAAATTAATAAAATAACATAACAATAAACGGTTATAAAACATAAATTAATCACAGAATACAAATATTGATTTAAAAAAAAAAAAAATAAAATGTAAAGAAACAATTTACTAGAACAGTACAAACACCAAAAGATAAGGTGTAAAGTGCCCTTTTGGTCACTTAATTTTCAGATATTAATTATTCATCTGTGGAGTATTTATAAGTATTAAATTATAAAAAAAGGAAGAAAGTGTCTGCTGACACAAATTCCCCAGTCAAGCTTCAAACAAACAAAAATTGGACAGATGGAAAGACAGAAGAACTGAGAGTTGGAAGGACGGAAAGATGGACGGTCAAGGGTAACACTTAATGCCCTTGTTGCCTACAGGGGGGCATAAAAATGACCAAAGATTTGATTACACTTCTCTGTTTCAAATTTTTTAACCTTTCAAAAGACCTTCTAAATTTGTCATTTTGCCAGAAAATGCAGAAAATTGATATTTTTGACATAAGAATCTCCTCTTTCAAACACCTTAGACTAAATAGACTGTTGATAAAATTGTTTCATAATTACAACATAAATGTTTTTATCAAATTGTTTTATCATATTATTAACCAAAACCTGGAAATTATTACTATTAACATACAAAGGGTCCTTTAATACCAGACCTTGACCTCTACCTTTTAATGGAGCTGTATTAATAAATTCTTCTCTTTTATTTGTAGCTATATTGATTAAAATATCAAACATGAAAAATAAAAGTTATTAAAAAAGAAACTTATTAGTTTATAATTTGTTTATGTTCATCTATGAAAACCTGATTCCCAGTGAAATATTATTTTAATACAATCACTGAATTTACCTCCACTTATATATCTTATTTATAAATAATTCAATTAAGCATATAACTATAATACAGGCCTTATGTATATCATTGCAGCACCTTTCGAGGTCAAATAAATAAATGCACTTCAATACATCATGATAACCATAAACTAGTCGTGCAGACACACATATTATGACTAGAAATGTGCCCAATATGTACAATAGTGAGATTAAGATTTTTAACAATGTTCAATGACAAATTAATCTTTAGAATCACAGAAAATGCTTTGTATAACACTGATAATTTTTACATAAATTATCTACATTGTGCATTGCTGATTTTGATTCAAGTGCAGAAAAAATGAAAATAATACATATAAACGTAACAAGGCATAAGATAATTAGGAACACCAGAATGTACCTAAAGATTACTAATATTAGCAATGGTGAACATAAAATATACCCTAAGGAAAAGTTTGAAATAAAATACTGATCGTGGGTTATTAAACTGTAATAACTGTCATGTCTCTACAATTGCTAAGTAACAGAAAAGTTTGAAATTCAGGTTACCAATTCAATCTAGAATAACTTTACTTTCAAAACTTATTTTAATCTCTACGATTGTACAGTGACTGAAAGTTAGACTGAATGGCATGAAATTACACTGATGAGACCGCAACCCATCATAAAAATATGATGTCTAATGTTGGAATTAGTATATATGTATAAAATTTAAAGAATTAAGATTCAACCTGGACGGATAAAGACTTAACATTATATTGTAAAAATAAAAGAAATTTTTATCACAGAATTCTTAAATATATCACAGATATAACAAATAAAATTGTAACATACAGAGAAAGTTGTTAGATGAATATACATTATTAACCAGGACAAATTGTATTTTAAAATTACTAAACCCTGATTAGATTTACAATATTATAACTATCAAATGCAAGGTACAGTACTTAACATTTTATAAATGCTGGCATATTAAAACAATGAGAATGAATTCTACATTATTTCTATTCATTTTCAACTACAATAAGTTATTGTTAAAAAGACACATAATACACATTCCTGGTATATTTCTCACTTATTGATGAATATTGCAATTTACTACAGTTCTGTCATTACTCATGAAGTTTTATTCTGTATTTCGTCATATTCCTCAGCATTTTCAATTGTAATGTTCAAGATTGCTTCAACATCCTTTATAGCACTCTGAAAAATAAATAACAGCTGAATATAAAGTATTTTGAGTTATCTCAGGAAAAGGTGCCAAAGTTTCCAAAAACATGGGCATATCTTAAACAATAAATGGGGAATGTGTCCATGGGACACAGATGATGCCCCCGCTTGCATATCATATAAAGTTATAAAGGGACATAACTGAAGAACTTTTAAAGTGATGCTACCCAAATTTGTACTTGATCTGAGTTTTGTGGTAATGAGTATTGTGTATAAGTTTCATAACATTTGGTTGAGGCAAACTTAAGTTAGAGAACGGAAACCAACTTTGGGATGTACAGACGTACGGACAGACCGACAAGGGTAAAACTTAATGCCCCCTCTGCTACGGCGGGGATTTAACAATTTAATTGAGTTCATAAAAAATTTGTTTGGCTGTTCTGAGTGCATACATGATGTAGTCATTTTCCTTCTGCCTTTTGATATTTTTGTTGGTGCAGTGGAACTGACATACTTTTAAAATGATAATTTTCCTCTAGAGACCAAATGACATAGAAGGTTAACAACTATAGTTTATAGATATTTCTCAATGTGTTTAAGAAAGATTCTGTGTCCAACGCTGCCATGAGATAATAGACTCAAATGTCAGTATTGCACACAGAATCTTTGTAAACACAATGAGAATTGTCTATAAGTTATAGCTGATAACCTTCAATGTCATTTGGTCACTGGTGGAGAGTTGTCTCATCGGCAATTATACCACATCTTCTTATATTTATATAAAGAAAATTTAAACATATGGAAATGGAAATTAAAAATAACTTATTAAGTTCCCAAGTGTAGCCCAATAATTCCATAATAGCAGGTACACAACTTCAATGTGTGACATCTTCCAGTGAAATTTTATCAATCTTGGTTGGAAACAGGAGGAATTGATTACACAAAATGGGGAATCTTTTGTAATTTTTTGATAAAAAATAGACTAAAGACTCAAATGGCTGTGTAGCACAGAATGTTTCTTAATCAATGGAAAATGCCCTAGAATGAACATTTAAATATTTGTAATATGAAATGAAAAAATTCCCCAAAACTTACATAATAGCATTTGAAGCTTCAGGGATTTGGGTTTAAAACTGTAGGAAGAGTTAATAACACAAAACTTGTACCCTCTTTCGTGAATTTTGCTGAAAAAAAGACTTAGTTTCCATGTTTGGAAAAATGGGGAAAATTTCCTCAAACAATTCTACAATAGCAGATTTACAGCTTCAATATGTGTGTAATCTTTCGGTGAAATTTTAAGGATCTGGGTTGAAAACTAAGCAGGAGTTGATAATTAGTCTCAGTTCACTTATATTTGTGTAATAAATCTGTAGATTTTCAATTATCAAAATATTATATTTTATCTTGTGGAGAGTTGTCTCATTGGCAATCTTACCAATCTTCTTATTTTTATAATCCCAAATACCAATCAAAATTAAAAACCAAAAACCTGTTGCTAAAGTGCTACAATTTCCCCTAGTAAAACCGTGCAATATTCTTTGACCTAATTTCCTATGTAAATACATTTGTTGTCCTTTCCCTTGATATACAAATCACACATTTTACCTTTATTGCTTCTGAATGAGCAATAGCTTCAGGATGTTCAAAACAGTATCCATACTTTATAAAGAAAATCATGTATGTTTAAATTGGGGTTTTTCTTTCCTAAATCATACTAATATTTCAAGGTCTATCTATTTATTAAACAATTCTGACTGTGGTATTTACAATAAAAGTTTCATTGTCAGTATCCACTACTAAAACGACTTAAATTTATAAGGATAATTTTTTTCCACATAATTTTATTGAGTTATGATAAGAGCCATTATTTGGCCCCTGAAATTCTTAATGTAGTTGTATAATAATTCAAGCCTTTCAAAATTATGTCAATTTTATTGATAAATGGACAGGTTAATATTTTCTGGACACTTAAGTGCAGAAAGGTCACTTTTGATAGCCCTATGTCATTTAAAACATGTCGATATGAAATTTATGTATTTCACCTAAACTGGCCATTTCATGCATAGTTTCTGGTAAAAATATATTTGAGCAAAGGCTTTACGCAAAAAAGACACATTAACATCTTTGTAAAATACATTTTGTAGCAAAATATCTTTTTGGGTAAAGCTTTCGCTGATATCTAAATATCATGCTCTGGTGATTTTTTTGTATTTATGCATATATCTGTATGTGATGCTTACCTTGAAATTAGTTTCACCCTGCATGTTTGGTGCTGATATCTCATGATGTATAGTTGACAAGTTCCTGGCAAAGTTAGCTAGAGAAGACTTCAGGTCATCACCTATTGTTCTGTAATAAAAAGGAATCAAAATTATACATACTTCAAAAAATGTAAAAATTTAGATCTAAAATTTCAATATTAGTCTTAGATATAAAAAAGAAGATGTGGTATGATTACCAATGAGACAACTCTTCACAAGAGACCAAAAGACACAAAAATTAACAACTATAGGTCACCGTAAGGCCTTCAACAATGAGTAAAACCAATACCGCATAGTCAGCTATAAAAGGCTCAGAAATGACAAATGTAAAACAATTCAAAACGAGAAAACTAACGGCCTGATTTATGTACAAAATAATGATCGAAAAACATATGACATACAGCAACAAACAACAACCACTGAATTACAGGCTCCTGACTTGGAACAGGCACATACAGAATGTGGCGGGGTAAAACTAGTTTGAAGGCGTAACAGTACAACATAAGAACAAACTATAATAAACTGTTATCACAGAGATATGTCTCGCCTATTTGTTATTTTGATAATGCAAATGTTGAAATTAAAATAGCAATACTTTAACATGTAAGTTATGCAAATATTCAAAGTCAATGAACCATGACTGAAGGTACAGGGCTAAACAATCTCCACGGAAATGAGATGTGTCAATGCTAATACAACTGCAAACCAAATACCACTGACTTTTCATAAGTCGTTCCTTTAAACAAACCTAAGCACAAACATTAACTTGTAAACTATGTAAAAGTTTCAAAGTCAATGAACCATAATTAAGGGTGGGGTTATATAATCTCCATGGAATGAAACTTGCAAATGCCAATACATTTGCATACCGAATATCATTGACTTAAATTAGTGTTTCATCTTAAACTGACCTAATCACAAACTAATACATGTAAACTAAGCAAAAGTTTCAAAGTCAATAGACCATGAATGAGGGTAAGGACCAAATATTCTTCATGGAAATGAGATGTGCTAATGCTTATACAACTGCATAACAATTATCATTGACCTACCACTAACGGTTCCCCTTAAACTGAACTAATCACAAACTAATACATGAAAACTAAGCAAAAGTTTCAAAGTCAAATCAATAGACCATGAATGAGGAGGCGAGGCCAAATAATCTCCATGGAAATGAGATATGCCAATGCTTATACAACTGCATATCAAATATCATTGACCTACCACTAGTGGTTCCCATAAACTGACCTAATCACAAACTAAAACATGTAAACTAAGCAAAGTTTCAAAGTCAATAGACCTTGACTGAGGAGTGGGGCCAAATAATCCCCATGGTAATGAGATGTGCCAATGCTAATACAACTGCATACCAAATATCATTGACCTACCCTAGTGGTTCCCCATAAACTGACCTAATCACAAACTAATACATGTAAACTAAGCAAAGTTTCAAAGTCAATAGACCTTGACTGAGGAGCAGGGCCAAATAATTCCCATGGTAATGAGATGTGCCAATGCTAATACAACTGCATACCAAATATCATTGACCTACCACTTGTGGTTCCCATAAACTGACCTAATCACAAACTAATATATGTAAACTAAGCAAAGTTTAATATCAATAGACCTTGACGAGGGGGGGGACAAATAATCTCCATGGTAATGAGACGTGCCAATGCTAATACAACTGCATACCAAATATCATTGACCTACCACTAGTGGTTCACCATGAACTAGACATAATCACAAACTAAAACATTGTTGATGCCACAACCGCCGGAAACACCATACCTATGTCTAGCTTTTTGACTCCGTCAAGGCGAGACAAAAATCAGTTGAAAAGGGCTAAACTCATCAGATCGATCCAAGCAGAAATACATCTAACAAAAACACAGAGTGTATGTGGCACGGTACTTATATATCCCGGCAACAAAAAAACACTAAGTACAGATCTGAGAGTACTTAGAGTTACTGACAGCTAGTTCAAAGTCAATAACAACTAATAAAAACAGAAGTGCACACGCTGAAATGTCTCGCCTGCTTTATTGACCATTGATTTTATGTTGAAAGTCTTAAAGATA
Source organism: Mytilus coruscus (assembly GCA_017311375.1). NCBI lineage: Eukaryota > Metazoa > Mollusca > Bivalvia > Mytilida > Mytilidae > Mytilus > Mytilus coruscus. Next base: position 24,339,576 of record CM029601.1, on the reverse strand, counting down.
AAGGTTTTACTGAAAGCATCACAGAAACTCAGGTCAGATAAATCCTGTCAGAAAGACATATACACCTTACAATTTCTTTATACACAAAATATAGTTGACATATTGCTTATGATAATTGAAAAACAAGACCAAAACAAAAAAACTTAACATTGACCAATGAACCATGAAAATGAGGTTAAGGTCAGAAGATACCTGCCAGACAGACATATACATGTACACCTTACAATCATTCCATACACCAAACATAGTTGACCTATTGCTTATAGTACTTGAAACACATCATAATTACAACATAAATGTTTTTATCAAATTGTTTTATCATATTATTAACCAAAACCTGGAAATTATTACTATTAACATACAAAGGGTCCTTTAATACCAGACCTTGACCTCTACCTTTTAATGGAGCTGTATTAATAAATTCTTCTCTTTATTTGTAGCTATATTGATTAAAATATCAAACATGAAAAATAAAAGTTATTAAAAAGAAACTTATTAGTTTATAATTTGTTTATGTTCATCTATGAAAACCTGATTCCCAGTGAAATATTATTTTAATACAATCACTGAATTTACCTCCACTTATATATCTTATTTATAAATAATTCAATTAAGCATATAACTATAATACAGGCCTTATGTATATCATTGCAGCACCTTTCGAGGTCAAATAAATAAATGCACTTCAATACATCATGATAACCATAAATTAGTCGTGCAGACACACATATTATGACTAGAAATGTGCCCAATATGTACAATAGTGAGATTAAGATTTTTAACAATGTTCAATGACAAATTAATCTTTAGAATCACAGAAAATGTTTTGTATAACACTGATAATTTCTACATAAATTATCTACATTGTGCATTGCTGATTTTGATTCAAGTGCAGAAAAATGAAAATAATACATATAAACGTAACAAGGCATAAAATAATTAGGAACACCAGAATGTACCTAAAGATTACTAACATTAGCAATGGTGAACATAAAATATACCCTAAGGAAAAGTTTGAAATAAAATACTGATCGTGGGTTATTAAACTGTAATAACTGTCATGTCTCTACAATAGCTAAGTAACAGAAAAGTTTGAAATTCAGGTACCAATTCAATCTAGAATAACTACTTTTAAAACTTATTTTAATCTCTACGATTGTACAGCGACTGAAAGTTAGACAGAATGGCATGAAATTACACTGATGAGACCGCAACCCATCATAAAAATATGATGTCTAATGTTGGAATTAGTATATATGTATAAAATTTAAAGAATTAAGATTCAACCTGGACGGATAAAGACTTAACATTATATTGTAAAAATAAAAGAAATTTTTATCACAGAATTCTTAAATATATCACAGATATAACAAATAAAATTGTAACATACAGAGAAAGTTGTTAGATGAATATACATTATTAACCAGGACAAATTGTATTTTAAAATTACTAAACCCTGATTAGATTTACAATATTATAACTATCAAATGCAAGGTACAGTACTTAACATTTTATAAATGCTGGCATATTAAAACAATGAGAATGAATTCTACATTATTTCTATTCATTTTCAACTACAATAAGTTATTGTTAAAAAGACACATAATACACATTCCTGGTATATTTCTCACTTATTGATGAATATTGCAATTTACTACAGTTCTGTCATTACTCATGAAGTTTTATTCTGTATTTCGTCATATTCCTCAGCATTTTCAATTGTAATGTTCAAGATTGCTTCAACATCCTTTATAGCACTCTGAAAAATAAATAACAGCTGAATATAAAGTATTTTGAGTTATCTCAGGAAAAGGTGCCAAAGTTTCCAAAAACATGGGCATATCTTAAACAATAAATGGGAATGTGTCCATTGGACACAGATGATGCCCCGCTTGCATATCATATAAAGTTATAAAGGGACATAACTGAAGAACTTTTAAAGTGATGCTACCCAAATTTGTACTTGATCTGAGTTTTGTGGTAATGAGTATTGTGTATAAGTTTCATAACATTTGGTTGAGGCAAACTTAAGTTAGAGAACGGAAACCAACTTTGGGATGTACAGACGTACGGACAGACCGACAAGGGTAAAACTTAATGCCCCCTCTGCTACGGCGGGGATTTAACAATTTAATTGAGTTCATAAAAAATTTGTTTGGCTGTTCTGAGTGCATACATGATGTAGTCATTTTCCCTTCTGCCTTTTTGATATTTTTGTTGGTGCAGTGGAACTGACATACTTTTTAAAATGATAATTTTCCTCTAGAGACCAAATGACATAGAAGGTTAACAACTATAGTTTATAGATATTTCTCAATGTGTTTAAGAAAGATTCTGTGTCCAACGCTGCCATGAGATAATAGACTCAAATGTCAGTATTGCACACAGAATCTTTTGTAAACACAATGAGAATTGTCTATAAGTTATAGCTGATAACCTTCAATGTCATTTGGTCACTGGTGGAGAGTTGTCTCATCGGCAATTATACCACATCTTCTTATATTTATATAAAGAAAATTTAAACATATGGAAATGGAAATTAAAAATAACTTATTAAGTTCCCAAGTGTAGCCCAATAATTCCATAATAGCAGGTACACAACTTCAATGTGTGACATCTTCCAGTGAAATTTTATCAATCTTGGTTGGAAACAGGAGGAATTGATTACACAAAATGGGGAATCTTTTGTAATTTTTTGATAAAAAATAGACTAAAGACTCAAATGGCTGTGTAGCACAGAATGTTTCTTAATCAATGGAAAATGCCCTAGAATGAACATTTAAATATTTGTAATATGAAATGAAAAATTCCCAAAACTTACATAATAGCATTTGAAGCTTCAGGATTTGGGTTTAAAACTGTAGGAAGAGTTAATAACACAAAACTTGTACCCTCTTTCGTGAATTTTGCTGAAAAAAGACTTAGTTTCCATGTTTGGAAAAATGGGGAAAATTTCCTCAAACAATTCTACAATAGCAGATTTACAGCTTCAATATGTGTGTAATCTTTCGGTGAAATTTTAAGGATCTGGGTTGAAAACTAAGCAGGAGTTGATAATTAGTCTCAGTTCACTTATATTTGTGTAATAAATCTGTAGATTTTCAATTATCAAAATATTATATTTTATCTTGTGGAGAGTTGTCTCATTGGCAATCTTACCAATCTTCTTATTTTATAATCCCAAATACCAATCAAAATTAAAAACCAAAAACCTGTTGCTAAAGTGCTACAATTTCCCCTAGTAAAACCGTGCAATATTCTTTGACCTAATTTCCTATGTAAATACATTTGTTGTCCTTTCCCTTGATATACAAATCACACATTTTACCTTTATTGCTTCTGAATGAGCAATAGCTTCAGGATGTTCAAAACAGTATCCATACTTTATAAAGAAAATCATGTATGTTTAAATTGGGGTTTTCTTTCCTAAATCATACTAATATTTCAAGGTCTATCTATTTATTAAACAATTCTGACTGTGGTATTTACAATAAAAGTTTCATTGTCAGTATCCACTACTAAAACGACTTAAATTTATAAGGATAATTTTTTCCACATAATTTTATTGAGTTATGATAAGAGCCATTATTTGGCCCTGAAATTCTTAATGTAGTTATATAATAATTCAAGCCTTTCAAAATTATGTCAATTTTATTGATAAATGGACAGGTTAATATTTTCTGGACACTTAAGTGCAGAAAGGTCACTTTTGATAGCACTATGTCATTTAAAACATGTCGATATGAAATTTATGTATTTCACCTAAACTGGCCATTTTATGCATAGTTTCTGGTAAAAATATATTTGAGCAAAGGCTTTACGCAAAAAAGACACATTAACATCTTTGTAAAATACATTTTGTAGCAAAATATCTTTTTGGGTAAAGCTTTCGCTGATATCTAAATATCATGCTCTGGTGATTTTTTTGTATTTATGCATATATCTGTATGTGATGCTTACCTTGAAATTAGTTTCACCCTGCATGTTTGGTGCTGATATCTCATGATGTATAGTTGACAAGTTCCTGGCAAAGTTAGCTAGAAGACTTCAGGTCATCACCTATTGTTCTGTAATAAAAGGAATCAAAATTATACATACTTCAAAAATGTAAAAATTTAGATCTAAAATTTCAATATTAGTCTTAGATATAAAAAAGAAGATGTGGTATGATTACCAATGAGACAACTCTTCACAAGAGACCAAAAGACACAAAATTAATAACTATAGGTCACCGTAAGGCCTTCAACAATGAGTAAAACCAATACCGCATAGTCAGCTATAAAAGGCTCAGAAATGACAAATGTAAAACAATTCAAACAGAAAACTAACGGCCTGATTTATGTACAAAATAATGATCGAAAAACATATGACATACAGCAACAAACAACAACCACTGAATTACAGGCTCCTGACTTGGAACAGGCACATACAGAATGTGGCGGGGTAAAACTAGTTTGAAGGCGTAACAGTACAACATAAGAACAAACTATAATAAACTGTTATCACAGAGATATGTCTCGCCTATTTGTTATTTTGATAATGCAAATGTTGAAATTAAAATAGCAATACTTTAACATGTAAGTTATGCAAATATTCAAAGTCAATGAACCATGACTGAAGGTACAGGGCTAAACAATCTCCACGGAAATGAGATGTGTCAATGCTAATACAACTGCAAACCAAATACCACTGACTTTTCATAAGTCGTTCCCTTTAAACAAACCTAAGCACAAACATTAACTTGTAAACTATGTAAAAGTTTCAAAGTCAATGAACCATAATTAAGGGGTGGGGTTATATAATCTCCATGGAAATGAAACTTGCAAATGCCAATACATTTGCATACCGAATATCATTGACTTAAATTAGTGTTTCATCTTAAACTGACCTAATCACAAACTAATACATGTAAACTAAGCAAAAGTTTCAAAGTCAATAGACCATGAATGAGGGGTAAGGACCAAATATTCTCCATGGAAATGAGATGTGCTAATGCTTATACAACTGCATAACAATTATCATTGACCTACCACTAACAGTTCCCCTTAAACTGAACTAATCACAAACTAATACATGAAAACTAAGCAAAAGTTTCAAAGTCAATAGACCATGAATGAGGAGGCGAGGCCAAATAATCTCCATGGAAATGAGATATGCCAATGCTTATACAACTGCATATCAAATATCATTGACCTACCACTAGTGGTTCCCCATAAACTGACCTAATCACAAACTAATACATGTAAACTAAGCAAAGTTTCAAAGTCAATAGACCTTGACTGAGGGAGTGGGGCCAAATAATCCCCATGGTAATGAGATGTGCCAATGCTAATACAACTGCATACCAAATATCATTGACCTACCCTAGTGGTTCCCCATAAACTGACCTAATCACAGACTAATACATGTAAACTAAGCAAAGTTTCAAAGTCAATAGACCTTGACTGAGGGAGCAGGGCCAAATAATTCCCATGGTAATGAGATGTGCCAATGCTAATACAACTGCATACCAAATATCATTGACCTACCACTTGTGGTTCCCCATAAACTGACCTAATCACAAACTAATATATGTAAACTAAGCAAAGTTTAATATCAATAGACCTTGACCGAGGGGGGACAAATAATCTCCATGGTAATGAGACGTGCCAATGCTAATACAACTGCATACCAAATATCATTGACCTACCACTAGTGGTTCACCATGAACTAGACATAATCACAAACTAAAACATTGTTGATGCCACAACCCGGAAACACCATACCTATGTCTAGCTTTTGACTCCGTCAAGGCGAGACAAAAATCAGTTGAAAAGGGCTAAACTCATCAGATCGATCCAAGCAGAAATACATCTAACAAAAACACAGAGTGTATGTGGCACGGTACTTATATATCCCGGCAACAAAAAAAACACTAAGTACAGATCTGAGAGTACTTAGAGTTACTGACAGCTAGTTCAAAGTCAATAACAACTAATAAAAACAGAAGTGCACACGCTGAAATGTCTCGCCTGCTTTATTGACCATTGATTTTATGTTGAAAGTCTTAAAGATAAAGGTTTTACTGAAAGCATCACAGAAACTCAGGTCAGATAAATCCTGTCAGAAAGACATATACACCTTACAATTTCTTTATACACAAAATATAGTTGACATATTGCTTATGATAATTGAAAAACAAGACCAAAACAAAAAAAAACTTAACATTGACCAATGAACCATGAAAATGAGGTTAAGGTCAGAAGATACCTGCCAGACAGACATATACATGTACACCTTACAATCATTCCATACACCAAACATAGTTGACCTATTGCTTATAGTACTTGAAACACAGACTAAAACACAAAAACTTAACACTGACCAATGAACCATAAAAATGAGGTCCAGGTCATACGATACCTGCCAAACAGACATGTACACCTTACAATCATTTCATACACTAAATATAGTTGACCTATTGCTTATAGTACATGAAAAACAGACCAAAACACAAAAACTTAACATTGACCAATGAACCATAAAAATGAGGTCAAGGTCAGATGAAACCTGCCAGACTGACATGTACCCATTACAGTCATTCCATACACCATATACAGTTGACCTACTCTTATAGTATTTGAGAAACAGACCTAATCACGTAACTTTAACTTTGATCAATGATACATGAAATGAGGTCAAGGTCAGGTGATCCCTATTTGATGGACATGTAGACATTGCAAGGAACCCATGTACCAAATATAGTTATCCTATTACTTATAATAAGTGAGAAATTCAAATGACAAAAAACTCAAATTTTTTTCAAGCAGTTGCTGAACCATGAAATGAGGTCAAGGACATTGGACATATGACAGATGGAAACTTCGTAACATAAGGTATCTGCATACAAGATATGAAGCATCCAGGTCTTCTATGTTCAGAAATATAAAGCTTTATACAAATAGTTTACGCCGCCGTTGTATAGTAATACCTATGTCTCGCATGTGAGACAAAAAATCAAAAGAATAATTCTGTATTTTTTTTTCAATAACACAATTCAAACCAATAAAACAATCTGTTAAGTGTCTTTTAAAGACGTCATAGGTAGGAAGGAAACGGTGCACTTTTATTGCTGTATACATTTCTGCTACATATTCTCTTTCACGATTTATACAGACTGAAATACTTTTGGGAAAATTGTAAATGCTGATATTGTTTATAATCTTGTAATACCAAAAAATATATCCTACTACAATACTTTAGATCATGCACATTGTAGAAAACTTTCCATGCTGGTGATTTAATTTTCTTCCTGGTCATATCTGGATAAAATAACAAAATCTTAATGGTTGTTTCAAAATTGTCTAATAAACTTACAGCATTCCTAATCTTTCTCTCTTTGTATTATCAATCAATGTGAACACTGTGCCAATACCGCATAGTCAGCTATAAAAGGCTCAGAAATGACAAATGTAAAACAATTCAAAACGAAAAACTAACGGCCTGATTTATGTACAAAATAATGATCGAAAAACATATGAATACAGCAACAAACAACAACCACTGAATTACAGGCTCCTGACTTGGAACAGGCACATACAGAATGTGGCGGGTAAAACTAGTTTGAAGGCGTAACAGTACAACATAAGAACAAACTATAATAAACTGTTATCACAGAGATATGTCTCGCCTATTTGTTATTTTGATAATGCAAATGTTGAAATTAAAATAGCAATACTTTAACATGTAAGTTATGCAAATATTCAAAGTCAATGAACCATGACTGAAGGTACAGGGCTAAACAATCTCCACGGAAATGAGATGTGTCAATGCTAATACAACTGCAAACCAAATACCACTGACTTTTCATAAGTCGTTCCCTTTAAACAAACCTAAGCACAAACATTAACTTGTAAACTATGTAAAAGTTTCAAAGTCAATGAACCATAATTAAGGGTGGGTTATATAATCTCCATGGAATGAAACTTGCAAATGCCAATACATTTGCATACCGAATATCATTGACTTAAATTAGTGTTTCATCTTAAACTGACCTAATCACAAACTAATACATGTAAACTAAGCAAAAGTTTCAAAGTCAATAGACCATGAATGAGGGTAAGGACCAAATATTCTTCATGGAAATGAGATGTGCTAATGCTTATACAACTGCATAACAATTATCATTGACCTACCACTAACAGTTCCCTTAAACTGAACTAATCACAAACTAATACATGAAAACTAAGCAAAAGTTTCAAAGTCAATAGACCATGAATGAGGAGGCGAGGCCAAATAATCTCCATGGAAATGAGATATGCCAATGCTTATACAACTGCATATCAAATATCATTGACCTACCACTAGTGGTTCCCCATAAACTGACCTAATCACAAACTAAACATGTAAACTAAGCAAAGTTTCAAAGTCAATAGACCTTGACTGAGGAGTGGGGCCAAATAATCCCCATGGTAATGAGATGTGCCAATGCTAATACAACTGCATACCAAATATCATTGACCTACCCTAGTGGTTCCCCATAAACTGACCTAATCACAGACTAATACATGTAAACTAAGCAAAGTTTCAAAGTCAATAGACCTTGACTGAGGGAGCAGGGCCAAATAATTCCCATGGTAATGAGATGTGCCAATGCTAATACAACTGCATACCAAATATCATTGACCTACCACTTGTGGTTCCCCATAAACTGACCTAATCACAAACTAATATATGTAAACTAAGCAAAGTTTAATATCAATAGACCTTGACCGAGGGGGCGGGGACAAATAATCTCCATGGTAATGAGACGTGCCAATGCTAATACAACTGCATACCAAATATCATTGACCTACCACTAGTGGTTCACCATGAACTAGACATAATCACAAACTAAAACATTGTTGATGCCACAACCGCGGAAACACCATACCTATGTCTAGCTTTTGACTCCGTCAAGGCGAGACAAAATCAGTTGAAAAGGGCTAAACTCATCAGATCGATCCAAGCAGAAATACATCTAACAAAAACACAGAGTGTATGTGGCACGGTACTTATATATCCCGGCAACAAAAAAAACACTAAGTACAGATCTGAGAGTACTTAGAGTTACTGACAGCTAGTTCAAAGTCAATAACAACTAATAAAACAGAAGTGCACACGCTGAAATGTCTCGCCTGCTTTATTGACCATTGATTTTATGTTGAAAGTCTTAAAGATAAAGGTTTTACTGAAAGCATCACAGAAACTCAGGTCAGATAAATCCTGTCAGAAAGACATATACACCTTACAATTTCTTTATACACAAAATATAGTTGACATATTGCTTATGATAATTGAAAAACAAGACCAAAACAAAAAAAAACTTAACATTGACCAATGAACCATGAAAATGAGGTTAAGGTCAGAAGATACCTGCCAGACAGACATATACATGTACACCTTACAATCATTCCATACACCAAACATAGTTGACCTATTGCTTATAGTACTTGAAACACAGACTAAAACACAAAACTTAACACTGACCAATGAACCATAAAATGAGGTCCAGGTCATACGATACCTGCCAAACAGACATGTACACCTTACAATCATTTCATACACTAAATATAGTTGACCTATTGCTTATAGTACATGAAAAACAGACCAAAACACAAAAACTTAACATTGACCAATGAACCATAAAAATGAGGTCAAGGTCAGATGAAACCTGCCAGACTGACATGTACCCATTACAGTCATTCCATACACCATATACAGTTGACCTACTCTTATAGTATTTGAGAAACAGACCTAATCACGTAACTTTAACTTTGATCAATGATACATGAAATGAGGTCAAGGTCAGGTGATCCCTATTTGATGGACATGTAGACATTGCAAGGAACCCATGTACCAAATATAGTTATCCTATTACTTATAATAAGTGAGAAATTCAAATGACAAAAAACTCCAATTTTTTTTCAAGCAGTTGCTGAACCATGAAATGAGGTCAAGGACATTGGACATATGACAGATGGAAACTTCGTAACATAAGGTATCTGCATACAAGATATGAAGCATCCAGGTCTTCTATGTTCAGAAATATAAAGCTTTATACAAATAGTTTACCGTTGTATAGTAATACCTATGTCTCGCATGTGAGACAAAAAATCAAAAGAATAATTCTGTATTTTTTTTTCAATAACACAATTCAAACCAATAAAACAATCTGTTAAGTGTCTTTTAAAGACGTCATAGGTAGGAAGGAAACGGTGCACTTTTATTGCTGTATACATTTCTGCTACATATTCTCTTTCACGATTTATACAGACTGAAATACTTTTGGGGAAAATTGTAAATGCTGATATTGTTTATAATCTTGTAATACCAAAAAATATATCCTACTACAATACTTTAGATCATGCACATTGTAGAAAACTTTCCATGCTGGTGATTTAATTTTCTTCCTGGTCATAATACGGATAAAATAACAAAATCTTAATGATTGTTTCAAAATTGTCTAATAAACTTACAGCATTCCTAATCTTTCTCTCTTTGTATTATCAATCAATGTGAACACTGTGCCTTGTTTTTCCTGAAATATATATTTAGTAACCATTAAGTCAATTACAAGAAAGACTTCACCTATATAAAAAATATGATAGTCAAATAATTTCAACTTTGAATCTTGAAAAAAGAGTATTATAATAACAATGGCTTCTTGATAGTAACATAAAAAGCATTGAAAGAAATCATTTTGCTACTGTTCTTATCTTTATTTCTATAATGTCTTTTTCTCAATCTGTGTACTCCATTTTAAACTTCAAACTAGAAAAATATTTTATTTCCAACTTAAAATTGGTCATGAATAAAGCCCTAATTTACCTAAATAACATAGCCTATGCCATGAGCTCTACACATCTGGAAGAACAAGCTGTAATGAACCACTGCTAAGTTTGTGAGTATAATTTACCTTAATATCATAGCCTATACCATGAGCTCTACACATCTGGAAGAACACACTGTAATGTACCACTGCTAAGTTTGTGTGTAATAACTTTGTACTCATCACGCCATATCTACTTGTGTTTGGTGGGGCCTAAAATAAGAAACATTTTTTTTTTATTTTTAACTTCCAATTCAATAAACATAAAAAGCTTCAAAATATACATAATTTACAAGCTATTCTCTAGGGAAAAAAATCCACCCATATATTAAAAACTTACAATCCTTATTAAAAAATGGGCAAAACCATCATTTTGGACTGAATTTGATGCTACAAATAATTTTTTTCAAATTTTAGGTTTTAACATTTAATATGCACTGAATACTTTAATCTAAATAAATCAATGAACACTAAAGAAATTAGCAAAAGATATCATAAAATGTTGAACTGAGAATACAAACACATCAATGATCACACTGACCTCTTCTTTTTCTCCAGCCAGCCTCCTCCTCCGTCGTTTTGTATTATCTGATTTAGGAGCAGGAACATTGAATTCATGAGTAGAAGTATCTAGAGCACCATTACTGACATACTGCATTAATTGATACATAGACAGACTGTCACTATAATGTAAACTTAGGTCCAAGGCCCATAACTTCTGGGTCTCCTGAGAAAAAAAACTCAAAATAAATCACAATTTTAATCACGATAGGTTTGATTCATCTGAGCTCTTAAACTATTTAGATTTAGATAATTTTATCATTATGAAAGCATAGAAAAATGCCTACTATATGATGAAGTCATAAAAAAGGAACACAATTCTTTGAAATCACTAATCCATAAAGAGATCAATGTCTGGTCATATGACAGTAGTGAAACAGATAATACCACTGCTCTATATATGATTGAAATTTTCTTTTAAATCAATGGTAGAATTTTCACAAAATATACCTAAATGCATTGCCAGCCATGTTTAAAAAGTTCGAAACCTGTATAGTTTGCCATGAGGTGTGGGTTTTGCTCATTGTTGTAGGCCATACGGTGACCTATGGTTGTTAACTTCTATGTCATTTGGTCTTTGGTGGAGAGTTGTCTCATTGGCATTCATACCACATCTCCTTATTGTTATATTGTCTTTTTGTTTCTATGACACTTTGTATAATTAGAACTTTTGTATTATTACTTCAAATAACCATTAATGTAACTTACTGTTTTAGGGTCAATAAATGTGATAAAGTCAACACAGAAATGTCCCAGAATTCCCCTCGATTTACACGCCTCAGCCACTCTTTTACAAGCAATGTTTAAATCATCAGGTTCTATAGAAGACTGTGGTATGGACACACCCCAGCAACTGAAGGGTGTGTCTGCATGAATCTGATCACCAAGACATACTATATTGTATTTTCCTGTTGGTTCTATTAACATATCTACTGATATAGTTGTTGTTGTGTCTGATGGAGGGCAAGCTTCTATCACTCCCCCTGTAAAATAGGAATATCAGACCTATGTACATTCTGAGTGGAACTTTGATATTCTAATTACCAACTTACTATAAAAATCAAGATACTGTGTGTGGTCAGTTTTTGTGATGATGTGAAATTTAAAACAAACAGATATGATAAATAACACCACTAGCTGCAGAACAGTAGTTCTTATGGTCCATATGATATTTTTATACATTTTGTAGACGATGAATACTAATCTACCTCTTATAAAAAATCAGACATCCAGTAAACACTAATCTGATACAAATATATCACTACTGTAATATAAAAATTTTTTCTTACATACTTTATTTAGGCCGCTTGTCCTGAACATGCATGAATAATTTCCAACTGAGCATTAAGGAACCAACTATCAATTAATCATTCAATTATTAAGGCATTGATCTATAGCTACGGTATGTATATTTTCTATCAAAGTGTCTATCTATATAGCTTACCTTGACTAAGAAATGCATCGAGGAAAGAATCCCATGTGGGATATAATTTTGTATTAACTGGTTTTGCATGTGTAGCTAGCACCTCTGGTATTTCTGTATGTATCTTCATATAAGCAGCTTCCTACAATATAACAAGTTAGCATTATAAATTAAATATCAAAAGAATAAACACAACAAAGGGTATACACCACACCAGGCAAAGTGAGTTAGATTTTACCTCATTTCCTTGGTTTTGATAAAAAAATCTGCATCAGATCAAAATTTGTGTTGGCCTAGATTTTGCATTGCACATCAGAGTATATTTATTGATTCCAATTTTAATAAAATAAATATGTTCTAGCATTCAACCTTGGTTAAAATGATCACAAACTAGTGTTTGTAAATTAATTTTTAGCTTAAAGATTAGGCAGGTTTATCACATGAAAAGCATTATTGCTGTCCTCTCTTTCCCCTGTTTGGATGCCAAATATAAGTTATTTTTAAAGTATGGTGACCCCTGCAACAATTCACAACCTATTGGTTCAATAGTTCTAAATTTGTGATTTCAAATTTGGCATAGTTCAAATCAGTAAAAAAATGATTTTAGTTCTGTTATGCGTTATAACTGAGCCATGATATATATGGAAACTGGTTCCTTCAAAGAATAAAAATACTTTCTCAGTACTTCTTGTGACAAAAAAATCACTAACCTGAGCCCATTTACGGTCCCATTTATCACCATATCTTCTGGATTCTTTTAATGCCCATGGATAACACTGCAAATGGTCTGCAATATCACTGTAAGCTATCCTCGTCCATCAAACTCATCGTCTAATTTAAATAACCATCTACGTACTGTCAGATTTTCTGTAACTAACTGGGCTAAACTTTCATGTAACTGGAAAGTTAAAGCAAAAACTCGTCCTTTATATACAAGTTCATTGCATACAAGGTATCTAATGAAAACTTGGTATTTGAGGCACCAAAATCAAATTAAAACTGCTTCTATTGATAAGAGTGAAACTAGAAGCTTTCTGGAACCTTTATAACTCAAGTGATATAAATTAGTTGATTAAATTCAGTTATAGAAAAACAAAGTAAAACTGTGAGCTACTGCTCACTGATGATACTCCCGAAATATTTCGATAAACAGGAAGTTGGTGAGTGATGAATCTGACGCATCACACGGTATAGCTGACTTATATAAACCAGGAAACAAATTTCAGAAATCTTTGTCAAGTAGTTCCTGAGAAAAATGTGAAGAAAATTTTCAACTTGGCTATCATGTGTAAATTAATACAAGTGTTCGGTAAACAGGAAGTTGTTGAGTGATGAATCTGAAAACGCATCACAGGGTGTAACTTACTTATATAAACCCTGACACCAAATTTCAGAAATCCTTGTCATGTAGTTCCTGAGAAAAATGTGACGAAAATTTTCAACTTGGCTATCATGTGTAAAATAATACAAGTGTTCGGTAAACAGGAAGTTGTTGAGTGATGAATATGCGCATCACATCGTGTAACTTACTTATATAAACCCTGAGACCAAAATTTAGAAATCCTTGTCAAGTAGTTCCTTAGAAAATGTGATGAAAATGTTCATGGGACGGATGGACTGACGGATGGATGGATGGACTGACGGTGACAGACAGAGGTAAAACAGTATACCCCACTTTTTAAAGTGGGTTTTAACGGGGTATAAAAGATCTCTTTGAATTTGTGATGTTTGTGGTTCATTTGACACTTTTTTTTTTTTTGCTACACAAAAGCCAAATGCAATATAAAAGTTGGGCCTGAGTGAAAATTGTACTTTCCATTTATCATTAATTCTTATCTGTCATATAAAAATAGTGAATGATACATTTTTTGAACATATTGCATTCTGACTATCCTTTTGAGACCATATCAAATCTTACCTGACCAAGGCTATATACATCATATTCACTAGGAGGCATTTCTACATTGGCACTGTGCAAAGATACGTTTACACCCTGATTTAGTGGAGTAGAGATGTGCTACTTCAGGCTCTGGGGCCAAGTTTGATATTCTAATTACCAACTTACTATAAAAATCAAGATACTGTGTGTGGTCAGTTTTGTGATGATGTGAAATTTAAAACAAACAGATATGATAAATAACACCACTAGCTGCAGAACAGTAGTTCTTATGGTCCATATGATATTTTTATACATTTTGTAGACGATGAATACTAATCTACCTCTTATAAAAATCAGACATCCAGTAAACACTAATCTGTTACAAATATATCACTACTGTAATATAAAAATTTTTTCTTACATACTTTATTTAGGCCGCTTGTCCTGAACATGCATGAATAATTTCCAACTGAGCATTAAGGAACCAACTATCAATTAATCATTCAATTATTAAGGCATTGATCTATAGCTACGGTATGTATATTTTCTATCAAAGTGTACATCTATATAGCTTACCTTGACTAAGAAATGCATCGAGGAAAGAATCCCATGTAGGATATAATTTTGTATTAACTGGTTTTGCATGTGTAGCTAGCACCTCTGGTATTTCTGCATGTATCTTTATATAAGCAGCTTCCTACAATATAACAAGTTAGCATTATAAATTAAATATCAAAAGAATAAACGCAACAAAGGGTATACACCACACCAGGCAAAGTGAGTTAGATTTTTACCTCATTTCCTTGATTTTGATAAAAAAAATCTGCATCAGATCAAAATTTGTGTTGGCCTAGATTTTGCATTGCACATCAGAGTATATTTATTGATTCCAATTTTTAACAAAATAAATATGTTCTAGCATTCAACCTTGGTTAAAATGATCACAAACTAGTGTTTGTAAATTAATTTTTTTAGCTTAAAGATTAGGCAAGTTTATCACATGAAAAGCATTATTGCAATCCCTCACTTTCCCCTGTTTGGATGCCAAATATAAGTTATTTTTAAAGTATGGTGACCCCTGCAACAATTCACAACCTATTGGTTCAATAGTTCTAAATTTGTGATTTCAAATTTGGCATAGTTCAAATCAGTAAAAAAATGATTTTAGTTCTGTTATGCGTTATAACTGAGCCATGATATATATGGAAACTGGTTCCTTCAAAGAATAAAAATACTTTCTCAGTACTTCTTGTGACAAAAAAATCACTAACCTGAGCCCATTTACGGTCCCATTTATCACCATATCTTCTGGATTCTTTTAATGCCCATGGATAACACTGCAAATGGTCTGCAATATCACAATAAGCTATCCCTCGTCCATCAAACTCATCGTCTAATTTAAATAACCATCTACGTACTGTCAGATTTTCTGTAACTAACTGGGCTAAACTTTCATGTAACTGGAAAGTTAAAGGCAAAAACTGTCCTTTATATACAAGTTCATTGCATACAAGGTATCTAATGAAAACTTGGTATTTGAGGCACCAAAATCAAATTAAAACTGCTTCTATTGATAAGAGTGAAACTAGAAGCTTTCTGGAACCTTTATAACTCAAGTGACATAAATTAGTGATTAAATTCAGTTATAGAAAAAATAAGTAAAACTGTGAGCTACTGCTCACTGATGATACCCCCGCCGAAATATTTCGATAAACAGGAAGTTGGTGAGTGATGAATCTGAAAACGCATCACACGGTATAGCTGACTTATATAAACCAGGGAAACAAATTTCAGAAATCTTTGTCAAGTAGTTCCTGAGAAAAATGTGAAGAAAATTTTCAACTTGGCTATCATGTGTAAATTAATACAAGTGTTCGGTAAACAGGAAGTTGTTGAGTGATGAATCTGAAAACGCATCACAGGGTGTAACTTACTTATATAAACCCTGACACCAAATTTCAGAAATCCTTGTCATGTAGTTCCTGAGAAAAATGTGACGAAAATTTTCAACTTGGCTATCATGTGTAAAATAATACAAGTGTTCGGTAAACAGGAAGTTGTTGAGTGATGAATATGAAAACGCATCACACGGTGTAACTTACTTATATAAACCCTGAAACCAAATTTTAGAAATCCTTGTCAAGTAGTTCCCTTAGAAAAATGCGATGAAAATGTTCATGGGACGGACGGACTGACGGATGGATGGACTGACGGACGGACAGACAGAGGTAAAACAGTATACCCCCACTTTTTTAAAGTGGGTTTTAAAGCGGGGGTATAAAAAGATCTCTTGAATTTGTGATGTTTGTGGTTCATTTGACACTTTTTTTTCTTTTTGCTACACAAAAGCCAAATGCGACATAAAAGTTGGGCCTGAGTGAAAATTGTACTTTCCATTTATCATTAATTCTTATCTGTCATATAAAAATAGTGAATGATACATTTTTTTGAACATATTGCATTCTGACTATCCTTTTGAGACCATATCAAATCTTACCTGACCAAGGCTATATACATCATATTCACTAGGAGGCATTTCTACATTGGCACTGGCAAAGATACGTTTACACCCTGATTTAGTGGAGTAGAGATGTGCTACTTCAGGCTCTGGGGCCAAGATAGGAACATCTAAAAAGTCTGCTATAGCTAAGTCATCCTTATGTGGTACCCCAGTTACTATGTAAGCCTCTCGTCCTTTAATTAATGTTTTTATTCTTCTTAAAGCTCTAGGGCTATACTTCAGAAGTGATGACAAACAAAATCTGTGACCCTGAAAAGCAACAAAATAGGTGTCATTTTGCAGCCATATAAAGTTACAGGTTTTTTTTCTCTTAAAAGTAGTAGATTCTTTTCAGCTTGTTTCACAAGGTAAAACTATATTGCCATGGAGTAATGCAGGTATTTCTAATTTAAAGTTTCCTGGTTCCTGAATCAATCTGTTCAACCTGAACAAGTTCTATTTCAATAGCTAACATTCTCTTTAATACATAGTCACTGCTAAAATAAAAGTATTGGTTACTCATCTTTAAATTTTATTTGTTTATCATAAAATGATCTGTGTTATGATCTAACTTGACATTCAACTCTCCATTAGTTATCTAATTGTAAAAAAAAATAACCTAATAGCATCATCATAGACATAAAATTGCATTTTTGGCATATTGAATATCAATAAAAAAACAATGTACACAGAATAATTTGATGGCCATCATAATTCTCTTGTTATTCCAATGAACATACAATTATAAGGCCCTCTTATTATGTTAGTTTTAGCTGTTCTATAAATTATAAATATTTGCATTTGATACCTTGTCAAAAACTTGTAAACAAAGGTTGTGCCTATTACATTCCCATTGCATACATGATTGAAAGTAGATAATGTAAAGTATATTATATCATTAATATACTGATATGTACTTTATATTCTGTGTATAACAAAAGCAACATATTCAAATACATAAATTTCAAACTATTCATGAATCATGAAAAAATAATATTAATAAAAATAAAAAATTATAATAATAATAATAATAATCATAATAATTATAATAAAAAAATAAAAATATAAACACAGTAAAGGCTGTTCCATATTTACATACATGGGGACCAAGGGAAGGCACTTCAAAATCTCATCTATGGCTGGATATTTTTGTATAGTGAAAGTGTAAGAGAAGTTCTAATATTGTCTCCATAGATGATTACCCCATTTCCAAAAGTGCCTTCCTTTGGTATCATCCATGTTTCAATGAAACAGTTCTATGGAACAGTGAAATAAATACAAACACTTGTTGCAGTCTGAAATAGAATGTTAAATCATAAAAAAGTAATTTCAAATATAATATTATCATACATATATCTATTCTTAAGCTTGTCCTGTGGTTGCATGTTTAATTTTTTTCCCAAGCAGCACATGAATTGTTTTGCATTATTGAATTTTTAAACATTATTTGGAAACAAAGTTTTTCCTTTTTATGGTTAAAATATGTAAGTCACTTTACCAAAAGAAAAAAAATGTCTTCAGGAAGTTTGCTGCTCAGTTTCAAAATAAATAACTTTCCATAAAACTAGTATATATTGATAGGGGATTAATTGAGGAACCAAAAAAGCAAAAAAAATATAGGGATCAATGTGCTTGTTTTCGAGATATTAGCCATTGGAATTTTATGGAAAATGTTTCTCTTGATTTTTCATAGCTTTATCATTGACCAGTTAAAGTTCTCAAAACTATTAAAAATAATTAAGATTTTATAAGACTTTTACAAATGGCTTATAATTATATATGTAAAAGATTTATAAAAGAAAAATGGGGTCCATGGGCAAAATTTTTAAGGCATTCAAATGGATAAAACCAGAGGATTTCAAAATCTGACAAAAATTCGAAAAATTGCCAAGCAAACATCCTTAAATATCCCAATTGACAAGTTTGTAGATGGAATTGTAAAAAATATGTCATGCCATGGTTTTAGACACCATACCTATGGCTAATAAAAACAAATTACATGTATCAAATCTAGAAAAAATAATGCTTGTGAAACAATTTTTTGAATGGCAAACAAAAAGTACTATATTATATTTTGTAGAAATATATTTTCATATAATATATCTCTTTCATTATATAATTTTCTAGTAATAATCCCAACTTGATAGTGACTAGTGACTAGTATACATATTTTACCTAACTACATGTACAGTTTCTTGTCAAGCATGATGTGGCAGGGCTCTCTTAAAGACCATCTTCCAGCTTGGGAGGAGATGTTAAATAGCATATTATTGTTGTAACGATTTCTTTATTCAAATTTTGTAAAATTGTCCCATTTTTAACCTCAATTATCCAACAAAATAGATCAGGAACCTTTACATATTTTTTTCAAAGAGAATTACAAGATATATGGGTAACAACATCTTTAAAATATTGAAATCTCACTGTGGAATTATACTGGTGGACATCCTTTTATCTTATTATTATAGACATAATTTGGATGGAATTTAATTGATTTTGATTTAAACTATTACCTGGAAGCTATTTATAGCCTCTGGCATGATAACATGATATCTCTCCCCCATATTAGCTTGGTCCTCCACTTCTCCACTATCTACCGCATGCCTTAGACCAAGAAGTTTGGAATAATACTGTTCTGTCTCATCATGTATGGGGACAGGAGATACATAAATTACATCTACATTGGGATCTAAAACAGAAATCAATTACTACATTAAAAAAAAAATTGAAATTACAATCCAGTCAATATCCCAAGTGAGGAATTCAACTATAAATAGGAATAAAAAAAACATGTATGCAATGATATTGGACATGATGCTATTTTCACTAATTAACTGAGCTTAACCATTTGTGCTTTTTAGAAGAGCAGAAGACTGTACAATAAAGATGTAAACACTTTGAAGTTTTTAAATGTTTGTAAAGAATTGAATTTCCAGTAAAATTTAACTATGTGAAAATAGTGACTTTTCACTTGCTGAAGCGGCATCACGTGAAACGAGCCATCATACATTTCCAAGTTTACGATATGAACAGAGGAATAAAAGAAAATGCTACCACTGTCGCCTACCCAAACAACAATTGCTACCAATTAATCAAATACCAATTACATGAAAAATTCACTTGTTTAATAGTCAATGAGGCAGGTATTATACTCATATCATTAACTCCAATATCTTCTGGCATAAGTAATTTGGTGTTAAAGACCAAAAGTTGGATAAAAACATGAACAGGTATGCACATTTTTTTCTGTGAACATTTATTTCATTATTTCTTGTATATTTGTATTTTGTGAAGCTTTTAAAAAAGGCACCATGATTTAACATTGTTTTTCTTGAATTACAGTTCTATTACTAAGAAATGATCATCCTGAAAAATTGTCAAAACTGTCCACAATGAGCAAATGAAGTTCTCTGAAACTTTGAAAAAAGTATGTATAATAACCTCTTATATCACACAGCCGAGCCATTTGTGTATTTTGTCTGATTGCAAAGTCATTAATATTATCTCTGATATCTTGTGACAAACCAAGAGAAGGAATGTGTATAATAACTCTCCTGGAATTCTTGATGCGATCCCAAGACATTGCAAATTTCTGAAAAAACAAAAACAATAAATTAAAAAATAAATATTAATGTGCAAACATTTTTATTAATCATGTACAGAAACATACAATGTAGCACATAATTTAAAATTCAGACAAAGTATTTTGATTTGACAATAATAACAGTCTTCTTGAATTAATGTTATGAGAGGACTAAGTCTAAATGTTCAAAAGAACATGAAACTTCAAATGTTGCTGAAATTGCTTTTGGAAACAAGATAACATGAGATTTTTAACAAATAATGCAAAATTTTAAGGATTCCTCTTGATTTTGCAATAATTTTTTCCCATACAAAACCTAATCATAATCATAACTATAATTGAATAAACACAAACCCATATTACACTTATTAAAGCAATCATATACAATATACACTAGAAGAAGAGATTTGATAAACTTTTGTTTAGTTTTCAATGATCATATTATAAGAAAGATAATATCAGTATTCATTCTAATCACATTTAAGTCAAGCTATTCATTTACACATACTAGGATTTTCAGAAAAATATTCACTAAAAAGGAAAGTGCTAAATGCATCTCATATGTAACTGACCTTTGCCCTTCTTCTGAAAGACTCAAGGTTATCATCTCTTGTTTGGTGAAGTTGTTCCCTGACTTTAGACATTTTAATATGCATGATCCATGAGATGGCAATGACACCAGCTGCCCATTTCTTTCTCCTGTATTCCAGATACTCTGATCTGTCCCTAAACATTCTCCATGCTGATTGTATTCTAGTGGCTGCAATATCCTGTCCTGACGAACTTCTATATTGTCTCCCCTTAGTAAAATAGAAGATATTTCAAAATTGTTTTATACTTTAACAATAATGGTTCAGCAGTGTCATTATGATAACTTAAATGATAGACCGTTTTTTATTATAAAATTAATAAGATTTTTTTTCAAGGGAGCAATAAAAAATCATTTGTGCTATAAATTTATGTATCTATATATCTTAGTCCTACAATTATTCTACATTGCTTCCATGTTCATTTTCTAACACATGCACTTGAAGACCCTACATCAACTGACAAGATGAAGAACAGGAATAAAAGCCCTGTTCATTGATAATTTTCTATGTTTTCTATGTAATGTGTGCGATTTTGTCCCATGTACATTTACTCCATATCCTTTCATTTTCTACTTAACATCAATGAGTCTACCTTCTTTCAATTTTTGCATCGAGATTCCCATGCAGTTCTTGATTCACACTGAAAAAACAGTGGTAACTATGTCATGATTGTAGGTGCTTGTTCAGTAATCATGGTAGCAAATCCTGCTATTAGATAGGTGTATGTATAACTTCCAATCATATTATTGTGCAGAGTTGAAAGCTTCTGATATAAATATAAATATAAATGAAATGGTCCACTTTTGAACAGTCAACCATCCAGAAAACTGATGTACGAAAATAGAATATTGGGAAAGAAATTCTAAGAAAATCAAACATACATATTTGAAATATGCATATATAAAGGTCTGATGGTTTTTAAAAATACTGTAAATTCAGAAATTATAATATTTATTATTGCGATTTTAATTTCTGCGATATTAAGAAAAATTTGGCTTATTCATATAAAAAATAAAATGCGAGTTTAAATTATTGCGATTATAACCCTGTCGCATTTTTCGCAATAATAAAAAACATTGCAATAATTTCTGAATTTACAGTACAGAATAATGGGCAAAAATGAAGAAGAGAAAATTGGCCTAAATGTGCATCTGTTGTATTAAAGAATATATAGGGTATCCTGACAGGTGTATAAAGTATTATCTTACTGGCTTGTTTATTATATTCTCCACATCATCTCTATTGATGACAACAGACAGAATTTCTCTGATTGATGGAGCTTTCTCTAACTCAAACTCTAATGCCAAATCTGCCAGTCTAAAATAATAAATATAACAATTATAGTTCATTAAAAAAAAGCAATTGCTGTAAAATCCATCGTTTGTTAAGGATTTTACATTGGATAGGCCCAAGTTGCTAAGCAATTTTACCCCTGAAAAACAGTCATAAAGTAAAAGCTGAGGGTTAATTAATTGTTTCTTAACATCTCCTTGCATGTTTCTGCTATATCATGACAAACCATAGGATTCAACCAATTATTTAGTTATGATGTAGAATAATAGATAATTTTTTAATTCAGAAAATTTGCAAACAAGAATGTTTCCATAGTACACGGATGCCCCACTTGCACTATCGCTTTCTATGTTCAGTGGACTGTGAAATTGGGGTCAAATCTCTAATTTGGCATTAAAATTAGAAAGATCATATCATAAGGAACATGTGTACTAAGTTTCAAGTTGATTGGACTTCAACTTCATCAAAGACTACCTTGACCAAAAAACTTTAACCTGAAGCGGGACAGACGGATGGACGGACGAACGGACAGATCAGAAAACTTAATGCCCCTACTACTATTGTAGGTGGGGCATAAAAATAATCTGATTCAAATTTAATCATTGGTCCATTGGTGTGAAGTTTACAGTCTGTCATATTTTCATGATACCCTTACCACTTGTACCACAATGCAGGTGGGTTTTTCCAATTTTCCCATAAGTGCATTCATATGTCAATGAGGGATAAAAAAAATTAAAATTTCTGACTTACCTGTCACCATTGATAAATGCAATAGGAATCATATATTTGTTCAGTAATCTCAGTAGATGTCCCATCATAGTTACAATGCTGAAATGTACAGACAAATAAAGGAGTTAAAATATATTATTTCACTGGTTGCAAACTTGCAATGAAAGACTTATTTCTCAGTAATATAAATACATAATTTCACTGCTCTGATGTCATATAACAATGGGGGTGTCAAGACTTGTAGATAACGAAATTGAAAATGTGTTGGAACATATATAGTTTCTTGCTTGTCTACTTGTTTAAATTTAAAAGTGAACGAAATAAAAAGAATAACTTAGACCAAACAACACTGATAATTATTTCACACACTATGCCCATGGTAAATTAACATATTGTTAGGTCAATCATTGAATATTCTGCTTCATTTTTTCTTGGAGTGGTTATTCTATAATTCTCCAACCTTTTCATCCAACAATTGTTTTATTTATTAGCAGTGATAATTTTCTTGATTATGTAGAAAAACGTTATTTGCCACATGATTCAGCATTCTGGTATGTAACCTCAAATCCATGTTAGGAGAAAAGGACCTTTACAGTCAATCATTGTTTTGAATGAATATATAGAAATAAGGAGATGTGGTATGATTGCCAATGAGACAACTATCCAACAGAGACCAGAGGACGAAGATATAAGCAACCAAGTTCAACTAACCTGCCCCAAGACAAACAGTAATGCTGTTTAAATGCCATAAAATCTGCTGATGTGTCTCGAACCTTTCCATTCTGTATAGCAAATCGGTGCATAATCTGCTTTTGGTCCCCACTAGCTGGAGTAGTAGGTGGAGGCTAAAATCAAATATAACATAATCAAGATATTGTAATACAAACTTTCGCAGTTATAAATGTTCAAGTGTTCAATATAACAAAAACTTTTTGACTTGGCAAGAATGTATTATTAAATTGACTAAAACAAGCAGAAATGTATATAGATCTTTTTCAAAATATAGTTTTACTAATTATAAATGGCAAAGGAATATTTTTGATTTCTATTTTTCTGTACATAAAAACAAAAATATTATTTGCAAGAAGAAGCAATAGAAATAATTCTTTGAATATTATAAAATAAGATATAATAAACCATATCAAACTTTCAGACTAGAGTGTACTGGTGCAGTCCTTTCATCAAATATAACCGTGTAGAAAAAACTGTGATAGCAGATAGAACAAGCACATTCTTCTTAATTTACTTCACCTTGCTAGAGTTTACATGGGGTTTCTTTCTTGGGAGCAGGTCTCTATACAAAAATTCTGTTTGTTTTCATATTTTTAGGGACAAACAAGAGATTTTTATAGCACAAACAATAAACATTTAATGAAATGCATTTATACACAACGTTTGAGTATAAGTAAAAATCACAAAGTTTGAGGTTTGCAAATAAATTTGTTTGTGAGAATTTCCTACACAAGCTTAATATCTGTTATCAAAAACTTGCTAAAATGGGAGGTAACTCTTGCAAAACTTCTGACATAAGTCATAAGATGTCATGAAATATTTCAAGTAATATTCAGAATTGAAAAAAGAATGACAACAGATATACAGTAGTAAGTTACAGGCACCAAAGTCAAAGTCACCCTTTCTTTACATTGAAAGTGAATTCAGTAGTAACACAGTGAAGAATTCAATTTGTTAACCCTTGTATACCCTCAACTATACAAAGAACTATTTATAGAATTAAATGGGAAATGTAAAAAATGGAAAGATGCTAAAATTATTAATCTTAAATATATGCCAGTATATAATTATCATAAAACAATGAAACATAAAGTAAATGTTATCAATTAAAAAATGAATCCTGACATAATTGTATTCAGTCTCCATCTTATAAACTGCTGCGTAACATGACATAATATGTATATGTGAAATAATTAAACATAAGAGAAGTTTTCACGTCATGCCATCACTGAAAATTGAAATAATCAAAACATGCCATTTGTCATGCTGGAACAAAATAACTGATGTGAAATACATTAAACATTGTGCCTTTACAATACAGAGGTCGCTCTAATACTGCAACACCTAAGTGGTCTAACCATTTTACACTGTATGGTCCAAGCTGTAACTAACCAATAAAAAAAACAATTAAAATATGAGTATGAAATTTATTATATTTAAGGATGCTTCAAGTACTTGTAATAATAAACATTTCTCTCTCCTGGGGTAGGGCTATTACTACAAACAAAACAACAATTGAATAATTATAATCCATAATAGATTTCCAGAGAAGATTCTATCCAGTCAATCTCTCTATTCTGGGGACAAGATGTATCTATGAAAGAACAAAATAATTGATATTGTATTTCAGTTACATGTATTTCAATCAGCTGACAGTCTATGATGGAAACCTTTAACCTCAACATTTTGGGCTAAAGCTGTAAGTTAATAATACAAAGAGAATATGATATGAAATATCCCACTTCTTAACAAATGGAATCAAACTGTAGATAACCAAATATAACCTGTCAAGTCTTATAGAAGTTATCATTTGAAATGAAGCTTGATATTACAATTATAAAAACATTTTTACTTGCCATGCATTTTAAATTACCAATTATTCAGCAAGTAAAAGTCACTGTTAATGGATGCAAGAAAATTTGGATTTACAGTAATGAAATTACTGTTTGATAGTATAACTTTCCTTCATTCCCTGGTTAAGGTATTTAAAAAATGTTATGGCCTGTTTATTTAATTTAAGTAAAAGCTGAGATATAAATACATATCCTGCTTAATCATTTGCCATTCCCTCCTTGTTTTGAAAGGTGAAAAATTTAATTTCCCCACTCACTTGTTTAAGTCACAATAAAAATCTGGAGACCTAAAACAGTGACCATACATCAATCAATAATCATGAAAAATATTTTTGCTGATAAAGTGATTCAACAAATAGTATGCAATTGTTGTCAGTTTCTTCAATGTACTGAAAGGGAAAGTTAATCTAAAGTACTGTACCTGTAAAATTTACTCTATGATCAGGGTTACTATATCAAGTGTATTCTAATAGAACATGGAAGGGATAACAGAACATTCTCTAGATGTCTGGGTTAAATAATAAGCAAAATTTCTCTTTCTAAAAATGTGCATCCCATGTTTATCATTGACACAGTATCAAAACTTCATCAAAATTATATAAGCTTTAGGAATTAAACAATGATCAATCCATCTTTAAATAGAACCATGTACATATTCATTTTCCCTAACCAAGAGCAAACCATTGTCTTTCAATAATATACCTCACAAAATAAAACTTCAGAAAATTTCCTGAATAAGTAAAGAGAAAGATGCAAAGGAAGAATGTACCATGTAAGCACATGAGGTGAACTACTAACTAAATGTACTACCCCCTACAGGGTGATATATATCTATACAGGTGCAAACCAAACCCTGATAGAAAAGTATGTATGTACCAATTGTGGTGTTGTCCCTGGCTGAAAATACAACAAATAATACATATGGATATATATAACTAAGTCTAATGACTAGGAGAAGTTAAGAATAAAGATAAGACTGCTACAATAGTTTCATGTTATTTTTCTTTCAAATTATCTCCCTTAGGTAAGTTTAAACTCTCACATCTGATAGACGTATGAAGTTGTATAACCATTTTTTTTTTATAGATTTCCCTAATTCTTAACTGATTTATCATTTTGTTTTATTACATTGTAGTTCAATTGGATAATAAAATGTGAACATCAAAGAATTTCCCTGTTATAGACACTTGTTTTGCTATTGTCACTGCATGAAAAAGGTTATCAAGTCTCATGATAATATATATTAAGAACAAAAGTTTGTTGATCAGTCAGAATAAAAAAAGGAACATAGAAGTTTGTCTACATATTGTCTTATTATTATTTGGGGATCTTAAAACTCATACAGTACCATATTTTTTTTCTATCTTAACACTTTATTAAAAAAAAATTCTTGCATTTAAAAACTGAAACTTTCACTGTATCAAGTGTAGAAATACTGCAATGCAGATAATGCAGTGGTAGAATCTATATTCAATGAAGTCTACAAAACATATAATCAATTATCAACATGAATAGCTTTACCTATAAAATGCAAGGTTCTGTATAGCAGCATATTTTACCTAGCAGGAAATAGACTTTCTCAGAGGAGAAGAAATTGTAATGAGACAGAAGAAAGGTAAACATTCATATTAAGTATAAAGAGTGCAGAAAGGTCACATAAAGTTCATCTGTGTTGTCAATAAACAATAAAAACAGTAGTGTGATAAAGGGTTGATCTGTTTATCTTACCCCATAGTAACGATTCTAAAATTAGAACAAGCAATTGAATAATAGAAATCTTTTACATTTTTTTCTATGATTTATTTCAAAAGACTATGAAAAGAAAGATGAGCATTATTTTTTTAAAAATTTTTCTGAAGTAGATAAAATATTATCTATTTCCAGATAAAAAAATGAGAACACCCAAGGGGTCAATATCTTATTCAAAATAGAGACCCGGCTTCAAGTTACGGAAGAAAAACATTAATATTCTTCATAAACATCAATTAATTTTTTTAAACATTAGCAAATAAATAGTTAGCAATCTATCCAAGCAATATATATTCAAGTCAAAAACATAATTCCTACGATGATTATAGCAGCTTAAAGATAACATGCAACATTTCTCAGACATGTACAATTCAACTATTTTTTAAATGCTACCTCATCATACCATACAACCTTTATGATTTGAAAAAAGAATACTACAAATACAATCACGCACCGCTGTTGAAAAACTTCTGGCAAAAGAAGGAAATGAATTTCTAAATGACTTGCCTATCAATTTTAACATAAAAAAGGGCATGGATTTACATCATGAAAAATAGAAAGATTTCGTGGGGACATAAAAAATGCTTTGTATTTAAGATTGTTTTATATGATATTTTTGTTTAGGAAACATAAATATGTATTCTGTTAAACTTATAAAATGCAAACATTTATTTGTTGAACAAATTGCATATATGTATTCAAGTAAAAAAATACTGCATATGACCTTGAAATAAAATTGACTATACAAGCTAAACACATTCATATTAATTTGATACAATATGAAGTCTAAGACAAAGACTTCTACCTACCATTGGTTGTGTGTACACCATTTCATATGTCTTCATTGTAGCAGGGGTCTTTACTAGTGGAATGGTTGTTGTGGTGGCCCTGGACTTGGCTGATGGTGTTCTGGTCTCTGTACTACCAGCTGATTTAGGATGTGGTGGCACAACAGGCATCCTGGTGATATTTTCTGACTGAGAACTTCCTTTTGTACTGACATCTAACCGAACACCAGCCAGCGTGGTAACAGGTTCTGTAGTAAAGAGAAATATCAACAGCTTCAAAATTAAAGAATATTAATAAATAATCATTTTTGGCAAAAATAAAAACTGATTTTTTTCTCACTTTTTTTCATTTTGAATAGAGTCTTCAGAACAGAGTGGCAAAATATGTCAACCACTGATTAACCAACCTAAAGCTAAAATGTGTGCTGTTGTCTTTACATTCTATTGATCTATTATCTGTTAAGAAAGAACCACTGCATACTGCTCAGGAATCCAACCAATGATGAATGAATAAATTGGTAGGTGTTTAACATCCAGTGGAAAATATCAAGTCAAGAACATGATATTCTTATGCAATCATTTTGTATCAATGGTTCTGATTGGATGACAAGAATCTACCTGTCTGTAGCTAAGGGAAGCCAACATTTTGAATTCTGGAAGGTATAGACATGTTATTTCTCCAATAATAAATAAAAACTCACACTTTTTCCGACGACTTTAAAAAATTTACTTAATACAAGAAATAATTGGATGCTGTTAAGTCTTTTTCACCTAAAAATGTTCTTTTTAACTCACTTAATTACATTCTGAGGCGTACAAGAAGCCTGAAAACGCCTGGTGTTTACATTTGACACCTTGTTAAGTTGCAACAGATGATAACACCATATGCAAAATTTTCGCTTAATGAAATTTTACACCGAAATTATGACTGAAATAGTCTGATTTAATATAAAAACAAAGAATATGGGGTATCCATCCATGACACAAATCAGTTCATGCACAGTAAAAAAAAACATACAAAAAGCAAAGGAACAGTGCTTTTACTGCTGTTCTTCATCTCAAAGTCACAGTGAGGCCTTCTACATGAGGCAAAAAACAAAAAACAAAAAAAACTCTCACCTCACTGCAAGTTTAAGATGGCCCCTAGCACCGGCTTGAGCGGAATTCTTTGCAAAAATAATTTGATTTGTTTAGTTTGCATTAGAATAGAGATATGTGCACTATATTTGAAGCTTGGCTTACATAAAACTTTATTTTACTGTCGCAAATATCCGTTTAACAGCTTTGCTATGCATCACTAGGTAAATTCAATTTGCAACAGTAAACCCGTACATACGTAGGCCTAGCTTCAAATACAATACAGTTACCTCTTAAATGCAATATGAACTTGATCCTTAATTTATACCAGACGGACACGATATGCAAGAATATTAATTTGCTAGTTCACAAGGTAACAGTCCACAGCTATTCATGTCACCCTATCTTGCCGCATTATTCCCACTCTGAGATGGCCAGTCTTTGCTCTTACTTGTTAATGTTACAATGATCCAATTTTCTGTAATTTTCATGCCATTTTCATGTCTCGATCGGTGTGAGAAAAATATTTCTCTTCTCTAGAGAAAACTTTCTTCTCGTCAAATGTTCTTGATTTATTCTAAATTTCCTATTGTGACGTCATGAAAAAAGGCGACTATGGCTGATGACATCACATATAAAGAACACAACTTTCTGCAAATCTTTGAAGAGGAAGGATAAACTTGTTTAGCTATCATCTTAAAATAATTAGAGAAACAGATTCCACCACTATATCTCGTGTATTATGATATTTCTCCACTGTCAACAGTTAAATTTTAAATATTTAAAAAGCTCGGCAAGCCTCAAGTTTTAAATTTTAAAATCTAACTGTTTCGAGTGGAGAAATATCGTAACACACTTGTTGCAGTGGTGGAATCTATATTTCAAGTATTTGGTTTGGTCTGGAATGGGATAGAACAAACAAAAAGAAAGACTTCTTATTTGAGAATCAACATTTTTTTCATGTTTTTTAGCACTTTTTCTAGAATATCAATTAAATCCCTTACACACAGGGGAAACTAATATCCTTCAATAACAATAACAAGAATGTGTCCATAGTACACGGATGCCCCACTCGCACTATCATTTTCTTTGTTCAGTGGACCATGAAACTGGGGTCAAAACTCTAATTTGGCATTAAAATTAGAAAGATCATATCATAGGGAACATGTGTACTAAGTTTCAAATTGATTGGACTTCAACTTCATCAAAAACTACCTTGACCAAAAACTCTAACCTGAAGCAGGACAGACGGACGGAAGGACTGAACGACGAAGAACGGACAAACAGACCAGAAAACATAATGCCCTTCACTATCGTAGGTGTGGCATAAAAATTAGATGCTGTTTGGATATTTAATATATACCTGCTTGTTGAGGTGGTTTATTTCTGTCCACAGGATCATGAAGAGTGACTAATTTGTTTTTGACAGGAGATGGATCTAATGTCAGCTGGGCAGCAGGAGGTATCAGACCTCTCTCTATCAGACTCAGTATACCTCTTCTAGCATCATCTTCTGTTATGGCTGGTGGGGCAAGCTGTAAATAATTGATAATTTTTGTTTAGTGATGTTTAAAAATTTATAGATTGAAAATTTTCGATTAATTGATAATAATTTTTAATAATCCATAAAAATAAAATATAGACTATACATAAATGTTGGTTTTTTTTTTAAGCAAAACCCTTTTGACACCTCCCTGCTAATGAAAGGAATGCCTTAAACAAACATAAAATATCCTTTTTGTACATATATTCAAAGTATTCCGGTGTACAGCACTCTGCATTTATGCATCTGTATTTTGGTGTTATTCTACTTCAATACAATTTACAACATGGAAAAGTATGAGTACTGTATGACATAAGGTAAAGCATGTTACTAAATTCCTACATTATTTGCATGTGAATTGGAGTATGATGTCTGATTTTTCCAATTACTGTGAAAGTACTTTTATTCATGGGGAACCAATTTTCGTGGTTTTCGTGGATGACTTTATCCACGAATTTAAGTGTCCAACGATATATAATAACTGTTGTCCAAATCAAGACATGGAAAGATCCCCATGTAGGTTTGACTACATGGATAAGGGCATGCCATATAATCTAGAGAATACATCGAATATCGGCAAATGCAAGTATGAACTACAACTGCCGGCAGGATTATACCCCATCATATATATTTAATCTTTAAATGACCTAAACTGTACGACTTTTAATCTTTTAATTCTCATTAAAAAGTATTTTTGATCGATGAAAATCAGATTCCCGGTGATGATATGCTATGATGAAGTGTTCATTTGATATCATCATAATTCTCATACCGAAAATAAAAAATTCATATTAAGCCTGCTTTTGATAAGAATTTATTTTAAAATTCAAGGTACATTTATAGCATTTGTTTATGTAACCGTTTTCTTTAGGTGACATGTTTATGACCTAATTAACACCTTTGATGGTCTTTAATCTGTTGATCACTCGATCTCGGATTAATTAGTGTCATCACTTTAGATTACACCTGTGCAACAATTTAAATGTTTACTTTGTAATTTCCTTCAATGGAGACAATTTGTTATCACAGATGAATCAGCTTATTTCTGAAAGCAATTATTTTATTTCAAATATGATGAATGTTTTCAGTTTTTGAAGACGAACAAGAAAGTGAAAATAAACACCTTACTTTACAATGTCAACAAATCATTATAAAAAAAACATATGGTTATTATAAATAATCTTCGTTTCTGATGGTTTCAATTATTCACTCGATTTTCAGTTTTTTTTTTATTTCAGAAAACTAACATCCACGAATTTAAAATCCCACGAACATGTAACTTTTGCTCAAACCACGAAAATTGATACCCACGAATTAAAGTACTTTCACAGTAATCGATTATGATTTCTGGTCAATTCCACAAACACTTATTGTAGTTGTTCATTAAAAATGGTCAGATTTTTGTTAACAATTCCTTCATGATATAGTTTCAATGGTGTAACTTTTCTTCATTAATTTAATCTTCACTTTGATCTTTCATACCTTTTTGGTGATTTTTTGGTAAAAAAATATAGTTCCATTTAAGGGTCAAAATCTAAATGTCTTTAAGTCTCCACATTGGACAAATTATAAAACACTTCATGTAATTCCTAATAGATGGTTTGAAACTGTGTGTGGAACTTACATGAATCTGCATTATAATAAAATTGGTGCCATTCCCATAAAAATTATCCTAAGAAAAATTATGGTCAAAGTTTATATCTGCACTGCATCAACCTGAGACACTGACCTCAGACATTAAGTGACATCTGATATTTTCTATCCTCCTAAATATCTAAAAGAGTGCACGACATCCAGCTTTAAGTGTTGAAAGACGATATATATATAGAGGTTGTCTTTTTTAAGTTTAAAAAAGACAAAAGTGAAATTAAATTTTGACAATATAACAATAATACTACTTACCTGTGTGTCTACTCTATTAGCCTTAGGTAATACTGCTAATGGTTCAATAGTAGAACCCAAAACTGTTTTTCCTAATGGCTGGAAAAAGTTAAAATATCACATATAAAAAATAAACCAATTTCTATGTTACTTTTTACTTTTAAAGATCTAGATGTATAATCATTGAAGATCTTTTGCAAAGGAAAGAAGTCTTCTTATCACATATATTGACCAAAAGTTATCTTTTTGTATTCAATCAAATGTGAATATTTTTATCATAACTTACTTTACAATATCATATTTAAAGATATTCATGAATAAAGAAGATGTGGGTAATACATGTAAAATGTGATTAGCAATCATTAGCCAATATCTCCTGGAGGCATTAATACAATTGTTGGGAGGGCCCTAAGGATTATCTGGTATCACAATATACTCAAGTGGTAGTTTTACTTCCAGAAAAGCATTTCAAAACAAAAGTTAGTGCAAATTTGCAATTAAGAAACCTGATCGTATATGAAATGACCAAAATTATTTCTGTACAAAAATAATTATTTGACCTAAATCCCAATTTGCCATTTTGGCCATTGACCTTTTTTAGTTTAGGTCATGTTTGGCAAATATGACCATTTAAAGACCCTTGGCAACAGCGTATTTATTCTTAGTCAAGAGAAAGAGAATATATGACGTTATGAGGGTCTTTAAACAGTCATATTTGCCAGACATGACCTAAACTAAAAGGTCAATGGCCGAAATGGCAAATTGGGATTTAGGTCAAAAAATTATTTTTTTACAGTAACAATTTTGGTCATTTCATTGCGATCAGGTTTCTTTATTGCAAATTCTCAAGTTTGAAAGACCATTGATAATCTGTTTATCACTGTTTTCTTAGGCAACATCAATGATGTATGCCTAAGAAAACAGTGATAAACAGATTATCAATGGTCTTTCAAACTTGAGAATATTTCTCGACTACATATGTTGCCCTTCGATGAAATTGTAGCTGAGAAACACCCGCTCGTTTGAAAAACTATCGATTATCTATAAAACTTTTACCACACTTGGCATGCAAAGTAGCAGGAACCAAGACAGTTGTCTACTACAGTATAACAAACCTTTGATTTATTTCTCTGTTGAATGAGTGGTAGCACTATACCAAAGTTGTCATTTAATGTATCTCTGTTATATTTGTTTTGTGGATTCAATACAGTCCTCAATGTAAGCACATGTCTAGCCTAAAATGTAACAATGCTCATGAAAAACTAGCCTATGAACAATTTGCATTGCAATTAAAATCAAGCTAAATCAAATGCATGTTGATGAGTATTTGTACAATTTCTTTTTAATGAATCTATATGTCATATTAAATACAAATGACTCAAAGTTATTCAATTGTGCAGGAGATATAAACACCAATGTAGATTTTACTTGTCACTTAAGCATGGATTGAGCTTTCCAATTCATATTAATTTGGTTCTAAGACTTTAAATTAAAGTATAATGAAATAACAAATGAACTCAGATGTCAAATTTAAGTTCACCATCAATTACGATAAAGATTAAGGGGACATAACTGCTCAAAATTCATTTGATACAAATGCTAAACTCTATTTAGACTTATAACTCCAAAACTGCAACAAATTGAAGGAAACACTCAAGTAAGACTTTAACATTAACCTGTTGTTATTCTTTTCAAACATTTAAAGATTTCCACAGTGTAGAAAAAAATACAAAAAAAAATACATAAAACCTTCCTCATATGCAAAATACTATTCTAAGGTTGAATAAAATAAAAATTCTGGTGCTCTTGCTCTTCTATTTTCATTTCAAAAGTATATAATGCAGCAGTTGATAACATCAAATGATGAGAACAATGTTTCAGATGTTCATTATTCAAAACAGTTCATGTAAATGCAAAAATAAACTACATTAATTGTGAAACTTTTTATATAAATAAAGCAGTTAGCTTATTTCTGCATTGTAATACTACCTGGTTAACATCAGTTAAACATTACCTGTTGTCCTGGAGTAGGACCAGACACTTGTACAGCCTGCCTCTTAGGAAGTAAGGCTCCTGACCCAGAAGGTGGCTGTGGTTGGTGTACATTCCTTTCTCTGTAAATATATTGCAGTTTTTTCTTGTGAATATAAAATATCTCATTGATATGTCTTGTCTGTTTAACTGGGTTTATGATTATGAATGAATAAAGGGAGATGTGGGATTCACTGTAATTACTTTTTATACATTCAAAAATTTTATGGTTCAAGTATTTTCATTAAGTGTTATATGAATATATAATATCCTTGAATCTAAAGTGGATGCTGGTTATTGCAATGTTAATGTTAATGATATTATAACCATCTTTTGGATAGCTTACTAAAATTGGTAATGGTGCTGAATACACTTCAACTACATTTTTCCCTTTCAATACAATGAAAGCCAAAGAAGGTATTCCCTTTTCATAAAATTAAAACTAGTCTTTTTGGTTTTGCATTGTTCAAATTGTTGGGTTTCTGTCTCATTGATGTCTACCCTATAATCAGTTTTTTTATATTAACCTCTATTTGAGCTAATTGGTTTTGACATTGACAGGACTAACCTTGGAAAAACTGGACCAGATATTCTTCTAACATCATCAACTTTGCTATGTGTCCTTAAATCTAATGTGGTTTCTAAAGATGTATTCTGGTCAAATCTACTGGCTGTGGCATAAGGTAAAGTCTGGACTTGATTATTGTACTGGTTAATTATCTGTTCTGTTTTTGTCTGTCAAAAAAATTTATAGATGACACAAAACATTTTAATTGGCAGTCTTGTTTACATTTATTTATTACCAGAATATGTATGATATAAATATTATTAAACAAAAAATGATGGTACTGAGAGACCTTGATTATTTGTAATTATATATTACACTATAATAATAATAAAAAAAAAATCCCCATACATTTTAATAATTATTTTACTAGGTAGTTCTTTATCCAAATGGCACAAAAACACTAAAAAAAATGTTCTCTTTTCTGAAACACATGGACAGAAGAATAAAGTTTTCAATATCATAAAACATTAAATACATTTTAGTTTATATATGCCTATGTTCATGCATAAATCTGTTTAAAAAATGTGTATATGTTCCAGAACATATGAGTATTTGAACCATACGCGTATGGTCATGACCATATTGAGTATACTCATATGGTCCTACCATACGGGTATGGTCAGACTACATAAGTATTATACTCGTTTGGTTATGAACGGGCCGGACCATATGAGTATTTAGACCATATAGGTATTTTGCAAATAAATTGTAGCTTCCTTCGGAGGAACACTCATTCTCCGAAGTTACTAACTGAATTCCTTTATATTTTACATATTGTCTGAATCTATGAATATACTGTTATATGGCCTTCGCTAGAGTCAATTTAACGCGCCTTTCTCTTGTGGACTTTTTCGTTCGTAATTGAAAACACAGGCGTTTTAGACATGGACTTCTTTTCTCTTTTTGAAGTGTTTAAATTATTATATCAGAAACAAAATTTCTTCTTTTTTCTTCTTATTTTCATTTAGTTGATGATTTTTTGTTACTGTAATTGTAGGATCGTATGAGTAGGAGCAAGAACTCATTAAAATACTAAAACACTTTGAAATATTTAAGAAATTTAATTTATAAAAACAAATTCAAACACAAAATGAAATTTTAAAAAAGAAAAGAAAGATGGTTTATTGACCAAAGTTCCTGTGACTTCTTGTTTTAACAATTTATTTGAATATTTCTTTGAAGTTTTTTTCCAAAGTCGACATATTGTGTTTCATAAGGACAAATCTATAGTGACCATTTAAAATGATTTTTACAATTATAATAATTCTTACTTGTAAGTAAAATTCACTTTATTTCATTAATCATGTAACATTAATTGCCATATGATTGAATAAGTCAAAATTTCATATATAGAAACTCTTAATCATGCAACACCTTCTCAACGTTCATCATCGGTTATAATTAATTACCCAGACCATACGTGTATGGTTGGACCATGTGAGTATATACGCATATGGTTCAGAACATATATATTAAATCTCACCTGTAAACCCTCTTCAGTTTTAGACAATGCTTTCTCTAAATCTTGTATGTTAATGTTGGCAGTATCGCCTTGGGAAATTTTCTCACGCAGCTGTCTTAAATCATCTTGTACCTAAAATATAAAATCAGAATGCAAGTTAACATAAACAGAAAACAATGAAATACAAACAGAGTATGGAGCACATATGTGGCATCTATAATGATCATAATACAAAAGAGGGTGCACATCTTTAATATATTGACAAACACTATAGTCAGCTTGAATAGTCACCGTTGAAAAATGTGGGCAAGTAAATATTACAAAATGGGTACCACATATAATATCCAATAAAAATATGTCTGAGATTTTTCTGTGTTTCAACATCTTGAAAATCAGAAAAAATTATGCAAATGTGTACAAAAAGTGATTGTGAACAATTTGCTTCAATATATTTATACAAACATCTGGACTAAAAATTGTTAGAGGAGTTAATTACACATAACAGGTACCCTTTCTTGCTGCTACAACTTTGTGCAATCCAGAAAAGAGTCATTTTTGAGATCAAATACAATAAACAGGAGCTCTATAGCAGATCATAAAGCCATGATGGCCCATCCCATTTCTTCTGACTATAAAAGTCCAATAAATCAAGAACAATCAATCTGAAAATTGTCAAAAATAGAAAAGGAGTAACTTTTTTTTCATTGGTTGTTAGATTATAATTAAATAAATGGGTTAACAAATTAAAAATATAGGACTTTATGAAAAACATTTTTGTGTTTAAAATATTGCCAATATTTTGACAAATAATATCCCATAAGTCTAAAATGACAATTTGGTAAATGATCAAAATGATAAAGGGGAGCTTGTATTCAATTAATTTATCATCCCAGTATTTCTTAAAGATCAATTAAAGAAAACTTGAGTTATCACCAGACTAGCTCCTAACTGTCAATTTAAAAAAAAAAGAATCAAATTCCACAAGTCCAGAAAACCAAGGTTATTTTATAACTTGTGATGACTGATCAATACCATTGCACTTGTTTGGCCTTTGTTCACTATATAAAATTGCCCCAAATTTTTCACATAGAAAAACAGTACAGAGTATATATTTTCTTACAGTAGGTGGTGCTTTGAATTCAAAGATTATTACAATTCATTTACAAATGATTTTTCCTGTTAATATGTCTATCATAACATGCTGAAACAGCAGAAAGGACAGATTTACCACCATTAAAGTAAAGGTCAAACATAAAAATACATTTGCTTCCTGTTCCCAAATGGTACACAATTTGGGTAGGTAAGTGGAGAAATTTTTATATATTTTTTCAACAAAATGTTACTTTTGTTGATATTGCGGAAACAAATACATGTATGCATGTACAACAATTTCTTGTTTCCTTGTTGTGTCTGTTTTTTGCTGTTGTTTTAAACAATGTGAAAGGTTTGGTTCAAAACAAATATCTTTTTTGATGTTTAGTACGAAATTATAAAATCTAAACAAGCTACACAGTAAACACTCTGTCACAGTTGTTGGCATTGTAATAAGAAGGCTAAATTCTGCATAATTCTTTTAATTCAAGTAGAACCCAGTCAACCTTAAGAGCCTTTGTTGATATTAAAGCAAGTCACAAGTAAACAGTTAAATGGAAGGTCAATTTATTTCCTTCGCAGCATACAAGTAACAATAACCATTTATTGATATTACATATTATATATGCCAATTCAATATTGACAATTGCTATTATTATTTTTTTTACTTAATTCTGTATTAAACTTCAACTCTAAATCCATTTAATATATTTATCTACCACTTAACTGATCATATGCAGATCAATAATAAAGTTTTCTTGGTATATTGGGTCTTTAAAACTTCTAACAATATGTTGTGTACTCTTTTAAAAAAATAAATAAAAATATATATGTGAAAATGAAATACTTTCAAAATTCATTTATCAAATGGAGACACATATACATCAAGGTACCTCTTGCTAGCAATACCAGAAGGTGTTTAGTGTTTAGTTTGTTGCCCTCAGTCATTTCTTCTGTCTGTATGGGAAGCAGAGTATATAATAACATAGCTTCATTGGTAAATATATATAAGATTTCCATTGTTACCAACTCTACCAACCAATAGCAGTCTTTTTGTGTATGTGCTATAAGGTGGCGTTAAGCAACAAACAATCAATTAATCTCTTTTGTGTATGCCTACAGAAAGTTTATCTACACCAAATGCTTTCTGAAACAATGATGTATATAAATTTTGTAGATTTACATTCATAAAAGCAACACAACTATCAATACATGCATATAAAATCACATCCATTTCATATTAAATGAAATTCCAGGTTTTACCGAGAAAAAAAAATTAATTTTAATACCATCTATTTGAATATTAAATACAAAAATTCTTACTCCTGAATACCTTTTATGTTGTTCATTTAAATTCACAAAATGTGAATGATAAATCTGAATGCAATTATAAAAATTTGAGTACTTGTTCGTTAACCCTCTATGGCTTCACTGACAAAACCTCATTTACAAATTTATGAATAAAACATTTGTTTGCTTTCTGAAATAGCTTTCTCAACAGATAACTTCTGGAGCTTTTTATTACGGGGAAAACCGTTTTGAATTTATAAAATACAAAATGAATTTCAATACCAGAATACAGACTCAGAGTTCAAAAGAAACCAATGAGTCTTGAGGTTCAATTTTAAAAATAATGAATGCTTACATGATATATAATGTTATATTCATGAAAGGTTTTTTCCAGGCATATTTTAAATGTACAATGTAATACCACAAGGTCAGCTGGTACAAAAGGTATATCTATTGTATAAAGAAGGACTTTTCTTTATTATTATTATTTGATTCCATGTGAATTAAAAATCATTTAAAATGTTGTGCTGACTCTCAGAAATTTCCAGTTTCAATTTTGTTATTCACATTAAAAAAAAGCTTAAATATTCATATAACAAAAATAATGCAAATCCCTCTTAATTTATGGATGTAAACTAAAATTTCAAATACCAGCAATAGATAATTGTATACCAATCAAATTAACTTACATTTTTTAATATTTCATGCATTTCCCTCTGACGACTGTAATTCTTATTATCATCAAGTGTTTCCTCATAAAACATAGGCTTGAATGCTTGCACACGGTGTGTATAAACCAAAGGTTCTTTACATAAAGAGGCAATCAACTCATTATTAAACAAAGACGGACGTTTCTTTGCCAATGGCTCAGTGTTTGATTCCTTAGAGTCAGTTTCATCAGATTCTTTGACACTGACAGGTAAATCTTTAAGTGAACCAGAAAGAGAACTTTTTCGCTTTTCATTAGATGGTGATCTCCTTTTGCCTGGTTGTAGTGACTTTTTAACAGTCGGTTTGGTCTCAGGAGTAGATGTTTCATGTTTCTTCAGAAAATTAAATATTTCAGCACTAACATCTGACATTTTTGAAATCAAAAGATTTTTGAAACTTCTTAGACACACAAATTTGGTAATTTAATCCATAAATTAATGAAATACAGCATTAACCAATACTTGGAATGTATAACTGCTTATCTTAATTATTGTGTTTGGAAATTTATGACACAAACACTAGAAAACTTTATTTTCTATTTGGGGATCACATCAGGGTGAATTTGGTTTATGATATTAATATGATAAATTATAAATGACATTTATGAAGAAGAAATATTTTTTTAAATAAAAAGATAAATATAGCCATCAAATATTTAGGCTTTTTGAATAATATACAAAATATACATTTTCCCCCAAATTAATATCCCTTAAAAAAACCTCAATAGGTTGCCCAGTAATTTACAATAATGAATGCACTCACTGATCGATTGAACTGACTATAAACAATGAAATTTATCCTGTTAAATTGTGAAAGGTTTCCATTTCAGCTAAAGTATTTCTATATACATGATATATGTTATCAAATGAAAGATCAGATCATATATCAAAACCTTTTGATCATAATCTGCAAGTATCATGTACTTTGAAAATCTTTATTATCTTTAACTATATCAATGCAATTTTGGAATCTAGAAAACATTTGAATGATTTGTTGGAAAATTCAATATATATGTAATTTTGAATATGAGGAAATGTGCTGGTCCTCAGTATACATCAATGAGACTGGAACCAATTGACAAATTTAATAACAACTACTGGTACAGCTTTCTGCATAGAGGGACCAATACCGCCTGTACATGCATTTCAGTTGCTGCTGAAAAATTCTTTATTCAATTTACAAGCTTTGTGAAAGCAGTTATAACAATAAACACTTTAGGGATTGCTACAGTAATTTAATGAGATCGACATGTTTCCGTGCCTATGGCGTTTACCAGGCATTGGTTCACTGTTGTTTGTAATTTACAAGCTTGTTCCACATTGCAAGTGAAGTACAAAATGTATGTCTCCTGATGTAGTTGGCTTATAGATGTAAATTTTATGAAAAAAATAATAATATCCATGTAAGAGGCTTGCTTCTCTGAATCAAATTCACATTTTAAACCTTTCCTTAACATTAGTTACATGTAGTGACCCTTTAAAAAAATGAAATCCATCTGATATTATATTGTTTAGGCATATGAGA
This sequence comes from Mytilus coruscus, assembly GCA_017311375.1. Taxonomy (NCBI): domain Eukaryota; kingdom Metazoa; phylum Mollusca; class Bivalvia; order Mytilida; family Mytilidae; genus Mytilus; species Mytilus coruscus. The sequence continues at coordinate 24,297,868 of CM029601.1, read as the reverse complement.
ATTTCTGCAGTACCAGGGTTCTCGATCACTAAGGCGAGTTCATGAGTCCTGGACTCATGAAAATCTGTCTGGACTCATCATTTTCAAAATTGGTGAGTCCAAGGATGCATCAAGATTTTTAAATATTGGATCAACTGAGCACAAATATCATCTTTTTATGACAAAAGTTTGAAAAAATCTAAACTTAATGTTATATTTTGTCATGGGCACTTAAATGATAAATCATACACCAATAAAATTTCATCTTCTCATTATTACTGGCCATGGTAAAAAATGGTGAGTCCCTGGACTTGCCTTCAAAAATCTGTAGTGAGAACCCTGAGTACACTAACAGAATTTATTAACTATAAAATAAGTAGATGTTGTATAATTTCCAATGAGACAAATGAATAGTTGGTTTTAATAAGTCATTATCAACTAGCTGACATCATGGACATTATCGCTTGACCTACTGGCCTTGACCATGCACTAAACATAAAAGCTTATTCTCAAACAATTCATTCAGTGATATAATTAAGAAAGCGAGTAGAGTATTGTATTTCTGTTCGCAGGAACAAACTTCAACATGGGCACTAGAAACAAAGTTGTGAACACCACACAAATACAAACTACTGTCCTTTAAATTGTGAGAATATCCTGTTAAAATACAAAGGTTAATTTACTTTAGCAGTCCCATACATTTACATGTCAAGTCTTATTACTGCTTTGGGGCCTCAGTGGCAGAGTGGTCTAAGTACATGTAGTTCATCCACTGTATCACTAGCCTATTAAAACTGAGGTTGTGATTTCAAAACCCGCACATGGAAGGTGCTTTTGATTCCAATCTTAACTGACTATGATCATGATGATTGCCAGTTTTCCTGATGAAGACTGATGGTTCTTGGGCTTCCTCCACTAATAAAAAAAAAATGGCCACCACTATAAAGCCAATAGTGCTTTAAACAACATTCAATCAAATACTGTGCCAGGGTTCCTGGCAGGGATCTAAAAATATTTGAGCCAGCCTGACATTTTTTTCTTATCCCTATGACAGTACATCATATGAAGTGTGCAACATTAGCATACCAATATCTGCCTTGGACTCTTTATTAATGCAAAATCACACTGTAAAAACTTTTACTTTTGTTTTTAAAAAGCTCATTTTCCTAATACCGGATGTTGACTTCACAATTGTAAAACCTGGACTAGAGACGGATACGTAAAATCTGTGTATGTTCTCAAAGAATAATTGAGTTTAAGCAGTTCTTTCCATGTTATTTCTTCAAGAAAATACTTGAAATGAACATAAGATAAAGGTATTTTAGTATTTTGAAGAATTTGGAAGCACAATTAAATCTCACAAATATGCACACCTTGTACTAGCTATAGTTCAAACAACGTGGTGCCGACGATTTTTCACTTAAAAGTTGATTACTATATGTTAAAATATGTCATGAAATGATATTTTGATACAAATTCTGGTAGTCTAAATGTTGTTTACTAAATTAAACATTTAAATAAATGTAAACCGGGAAATTTAAGAAAATAACTTAAAATAGACTGATATATTACTAGTATGTTATATACATATACACATTCATGGATCTACAATCTGTCGATACCTGTATCTTGGCATTGCACAAGGTCATGTTTTCTCTGACTGTTTATGACGTCTTTACACTAAATCCATTGGATGTTGGATGTGTAGGGATTGATAATTTAGTCTTAGATGCATGATTTTTTTATTAGTTGTTAGTGGCTTTGAACTAGCTGTCAGATAACTGCAGTACTCTCAGATCTGTTCCTAATGTCTTTTGTTGTTGGGATGTACAAGTACCCTGCCGCGTCCACTTGTATTTTTGTCCATCTGATGAGTTAAGCCTTTTTCAACTGATTTTTATAGTTCGTTCTTATGTTGTACTGTTATATCACTGTCCCAGGTTAGGATGAGGGTTGGGATCCCGCTAACATGTTTAACCCTCCACATTATGTATGTATGTGCCTGTCCCAAGTCAGGAGCCTGTAATTCAGTGGTTGTTGTTTGTTTATATGTTACATATTTGTTTTCGTTCATTTTTGTACATACATAAGGCTGTTAGTTTTCTCGTTTGAATTTTTTACATTGTCATTTCGGGCCTTTTATAACTGACTATGCGGTATGGGCTTTGCTCATTGTTGAAGGCCGTACGGTGACCTATAGTTGTTAATTTCTGTGTCATTTCGGTCTCTTGTGGACAGTTGTCTCATTGCCAATCATACCACATCTTCTTTTTTATATGATCAATGTCCGGTACAAAATAGTTTACCTGTCGACTGAACAGGTAAATTTCAGCTGTCAGACAACTAATTAACCATGATTGTAATGAGGGGGTATTAAAGTAGGGCTTGTTTTAGTACATATACATGTAAATTCATTATGTCACCTTTTTTTTTAACAGCAAAAAGTCAGGTCAAACAGATTCTATAAACTTCAATTTTTTTCTGATTTATGTTAAAATGGCAAACCCTGATTCAGACTTGGCACAACAAGTCCAGAATATAACTTGTCGGACTTGTCCGGACATTACGACCATTTTGGAAGCCGAGTACCCAAACTGCATCTATTTAGAAAAAAAAGCAGTGGAAATCTTACAAGCTTTTTTTATAGACTAAACAATTTATATTTTTATGATTTGACATTATGCACGTCTTTCAACATTGCTAAATATATGTAGATATGCACAAAACTTTCACTGTATATATCATCAGATGAAGTATTCACTGGAAAAAGTAAAATATATGGAAAATTGTCACCATGCAACGTCCACAAAAAGTCATCTTTTAAAAATGAGCAAATAAAACATGTTACAAGCATTTATTTCTTAAAAAATAAATAGTAAGCATGTACTAATATCAAATTTTTCTAAATATTTGAAGAAATAAAACAAAACATCTGTTATTCGATTTTTTAGGATGTGAATTTAAGCATGGATGCAATTTGGGTACTCCTCATTACAGAATCATGGATCGTTTGGAGGTCAGTTCAAACCCATTTTTCTATGATTTAATATGGATTCAAAATTAAATTGGTAGAAATATATAGTAAATAAGGATACATCTACAAAATAAACCCAGAATGGAAACTTTTGTCTGGATCATAAATTTACGTATGTGAAAATACTGTCAAAATAGGTGCAATTTGGGTACCGTCACGTTAGCTTGGTAATTTTGATAAAATGTTAAATGTCAGAATAGAATTATGGAACAAACAAAATAACCCCCTAGCATCATACATTATAATGATCTTCCATTAGCTGTAGTTGAGTACTCCTTATAAATCATTATTAATTGAACTACTACAAATGTATACACCAATCTCCAGTTGTTTTTATGAATGAGTTACACCGGTTGACCCGAGGTCAATCAGCCTAAATTTCGTCACTGAACAATCGATTCTCAGTACTTATAACTGAGACGTTACAACATAAGCATTATGACGTAGGAAATGTATGGGAAAGTGCATGAATTTGAGTCCTCTACAGCTACATTCACGGTTATTTTAGAGCAGAAATGTTGGACTTGTCTTGGTTTAGAGCTCTAGCCTTTACACTGCTAATATAACTTGTATTAATTTGCAATGACTTTTATAAAATACTTATGTCCATGTCTATGGAAAGAAAAATCACCCTCCACTGTTACAAGAGCTACCGTTTGACAACAGGGTACCATGGTACAGGTAAAACGTCACTTTATTTATTTACCTTCAGCAATATTTGACCAACTTCTTCTGGTCGCGGTTCAACGTCCATCATAATTGTTTAATTGTTCTTTTTTATTCCCTTAAAATTGCAATTCTTAGTTTTTGATAGCATCAAAACAAAACAGAATCTATACGTTCGCAGGATGCGGCCATTTGTGTTCCTCAGCAACTATTTAAACACCCGAAGTAGTGACGTAGTTCACACTTCCGGTAACTGAAATGACAAATCCATGTGCATTATTTACATCATGTTGTGATAGCTTTCCTGCTGAAGAATTTATCAAGAGTAAATATGCACAGAAAGAAACTTACAACACTTTAAAATATCATAAGTATACATTCAATGAAAGCATAACGTGGAGTCTTGTGAATAGGGAGAAAAATAATTACCAAGTGTTAAAAAAGGGGGTGTATCCTGGGACTATTAAAAGTATTATACCTAGTACATGTATATATATGTAAGCCTCAGATCTGTGTATGGCCTTAAATCTGTCCGTTTCTAAAATCTGTTCCCCATCATGACTTCAATCGCTAATCTATGTCCATTAAAAAAGATGCGGCCTCAAATCTGTGTCCTATTTTCAAATTTGTTTTCAATCGTGACATCATTCGCAAATCTATGTCCGTAAAAAAAGATACGGCCTCAAATCTGTGTCCTTTTCATAAATCTTTTTCCAGTTTGTATGCACGTCTAATAAGTACGGCCTTATAGGATTTTTGTTATATAAAGTCTTTTCCCATAATTCAATGTTAAGTTAGCAGATGTTCTCCATGTGTGTGGTTAAAAATTTTACATGCGTGTGTAATTATTGTATGATTTAACATTTTATTGTAAAACTACAACATTTTCAAATTGTTTGCTTTTCTTGATCCCGTGTTTAATTTTTCTGTAGTAATTATCGTAACTTCCCTTTACTCATCACGTCTTGATAACAAATACGAAATGTAAGTTAATAAACAACCTGAGACAAAATGACATCTGTGTACAAGCAACTAAAAATACATGTACTGCCTTCAACAATGAATTAAACCTATTCTGTATCGTAAGCTATAAACACATACGCCTATTTACAAACGTTTTGTTCAATGTTTCAATGTATAGATACCACAAAGATTTGAGACAATACAGGACATAGATTTGAGACAATAAAAAACATAGATTTGAGACAATAAAGGACATAAATTTGGAACGTCTATGACGCAATATTAGAAAGGACATAGATTTGCGGAAAGGGGATAGATTTGAGGCTTACATATATCACAACATAATGTTTGTCATTCAATTTCATATGAGATAGGTGCTACTTGATTGTGCAGTGCAAACTTCAAAACAATTAGCATGATTAGTTTTATCAAAGTTGTAAAACAATCCTTCAATTGACATCCTGATGCTACTTTACCACACATTTTATTTTAACAATACAATTTACACCTTCATTGTGGGTCTCAATCAGGTCTAAGTGTAATGCAGGATTGGCCAATTTTTTTAAGTGTGACACATGAAAGTCAAATTATTTTGCGAAAAATGGAATTGAAGTCGGGTGGGACATGAAATTACAAGTGCTGTTATTGCAATAATAAGCGGGATGCAATAATAAGCGGATACAGGATTCTGATAAAACAATAAGCGGGATTCAGGATCAGATCCCCTCCCCTTCCCCCACAATGAGACTCCTTCATCCTTCATTAATAAGTCCAATGTTGATGATTGCTATCAAATGAAATTGGCTGATTATTAATTTTATGTCAAATTTGATCCGTGTAACAGGTTCAAGGTGAAATCTGAGTTTTGTCAAAACAGGGAAAAAGTCTGAGAAACCTAAATAAAAAATAACAAGATGGATGAATTTTTATTTCGTTCGCCATTTATGATTTTTAATCGCCATAACTTTTCTTTTTTTTGCAAAATGTGAGATTGGCAAAAGCCAGCACAAACCCTGACAATTATGCAAAGTCCACTGAATGCCAAACCTTTTGAAGCAAAAGTGGGACAGGTTGTGATTGATTTTTACATAAAATTTATCTTCTTAACTTGATGTAAATGTTCCTCAAACATTTGCCAAAATGAGGAACACGATTATCATGATTATAATATTCAAACACAAAAAACTTAGTGCAATAATTTTAAGACATGTTGCTATTGATTGATCTGTACACATTGTGCTGTTTTGAAAGGCAAACTACCATAGAAAAAGACGTAAAAACTATACAGAGTCATTTTCTCAGATATTACAGTTACAAAGTGATGTGTATGTGTAACCATTCTTGACAAAGAAAACTATTTTAAAATTGAAACTTAATGAACAAAGTAGTGCATGGCATGTATACATTGCTATGGTCTGCCTTCAATTCATAACAAAGAAAGATAACTCCAATTCCAAATATTGCCTAATTTTATTTCATATGATACGATACGATACGATACGAAAGTTTTATTTTGATTCGGTTCACATATAACAATACAAACATAAGCTCTTAAGAGCTTTTTACCAAATAAAAATAACATAAACACAACATTAAAACACACAACATGCAGACAAGATATATAAGAGCACAGGCATATGGAATACATGCAAAGCACTACTAAAATACATATCTAAACAAGCCAAAGCTGAAGCAGAACTAAAATTTAAGCACAACTAAAAATTTAAGCACAACTAAAATTAAGCACAAATAAAAATATAGCACACATTGCAAACATACTAGAACACACACCGTGACATCCATGACTGAATTAAAGTACCTTTGCCTTATTTTTAGCCTGGATTTTTAGTATTCATATTGTCATCTGATAAAGTCATGCTGATTGTAATGTGCACAGTTTTCTCTTGCTTTCAAAATCTTTCTGTTTGAACCGGTCCTGGTTTTCTTACTACAATAATACTACAATAAACTTACTATAAGCTAATTAACCAAAATTAATAGTGGTATTGAGGTGGAAGAAAACAGACTGGTTAAAAAGTGTACTATAATGTAACATAGATATAAAACAACTACTGGAAGAATTCCAGGTTCTCCTGATAGAGGAGGGATTTACAGAAGGTAACAGATATACATGTAACTAAAACCAGAAACTACATGTGACATATACTATTGGTATCGGTATCACATTCGACCCAGAACTTGTTAATTATTGGTAATATTAATTATTTGGAAAACAAAAGGGCCGGAATTGGTGTAATTTTAAACAACACCATTGTCCTGTATTAGTTATATATAAAGTTGAATTCTTTGATTCGTTGTTTTTACATCATGTGGGCTAACAAATTGGACCTCGTTATTTTAGTAGTATAGGTATGCATTGCTTAGTCATGTAAATACAATGCATGTTTATCTTCTTGTCAATTAATAAGCTTCCTTGCTTTTGCTCTAGCAAAATTAGATTGGTTCACTTATTTACCATGTTTACTGAAAAATAGAATCAACTTCATTGAGTCGGGTCATAATAAGTGAGTAATAGCTCACAGTACATCTTGTTTTATTTTGAATTTATCAAGAATTTTAGTCACTTGAAATACACAAATCATATTGAACTGAAGAGAAACACAAACTACATGACTAAAATTTGAAATTTAACTACCAATGTTTATTCTTTTCAAAAAGAAATTTGTATTCCAAAGCAAGTTTATATATTGCTTTGTCAGAAAATATTGACTGTTTTTATAAAGCAGGGTGTAACACGTGTAACTTCCCACAACACATTCAAAGGCAGAAACTCATCATTTGCCTGTCTTAATCAAACTGAATAATACTGAATTTGTACAAATGAAGTAAACATATTTGTCAGAAGTTTTAACCACCAATATTCTTTGATTTTTGTGTTGTTGAATGCTGGTTTATGGAAATTTTTAAATCAAACTTCAATAAAAAGACTAGTATCTCAATTGTTTGGTCTTTCCTGTAAAAGTGATGTTTTCGTAGTGTACTTTTTACGACCTTTCATTTGATATACATCAAGCATACCTTCTGAAACTTTTCGCTTTTTACACTTAATGACCCATTCTGCCTAATTTTCGAGATAGGAAGTATGATATATGTAATGTAGACTTGATGATCTTTCATTTGATATGCGACGCCATCTTCTAGAAAGATTGATTTTTGCACTTAATAACCCCATCCAACTCATTTTTGGAGGACAGGAATTTGATATTTGACATGTACATGTTATGACCTTTCATTTGATATACAACAACCTTATCTGAAAAGAAAATTTATGTTTTGCACTCAATGACCCCACCCAACCCATTTTTTGGGGAAGTCAATTTGATATTTGAAATGTACGCTTTATGGCCTTTCATTTGATATGCGACAACCTAACCATCTGAGAAGTTTGATTTTTTTGCACTTAATGACCCCACCCTTCCCACTGGGATGAAAAAGGGGTTTAAAATTTTCATTTTTGAGTAAAGCTCATTTAGACTTTCAATTTTATATACATAATGACCACATTTGGCAAAGTGCCAAAAAAGATGCAATATCAATTATTTAAATAGGACTTATGAAACTTACAAAGTCAATGTAAAAGATGAAAATTTCAAATTGATTTTTTTTTTTAGTTTTTCATTGAAAGTTTTTGGTAATTAGTCAAACATATAACCATGTTAAACTCTTCAATTTCTGAAAATTTCAGGTGGAAAGCTGTTGTTGATTCAGAAATACATGCCTCCACTCGCAAAATTTCAAACTGCATTATCTCTGAAATGACAATAGATATCTCAAATCTGTAAAATGATATATGATCTGTAGTTGAAGGGCAACATTGTTGGGACAATTTCAAAGTTCATCAAGGTCACAATGAATCATCAAATATATGATGCAATACCAACTTGAGAACCGGAAGTCATACAAACATGGGACTACCACCATTCAACTCAGGACCATTTGACCTTTCAAATGTCACAAGGTCAAGTCATAGTACACTTTGAAGGTCAAGGTAAAATTTCATCATGACCTGACATTGACCTCAAATTGAAGGTCTTTAAATACTGATCATTTTTATACGACCGCAAAAAAATTTTGCGGTCGTATATTGGTATGACGTTGGCGTCGTCGTCGTCGTCGTCCGAAGACACATTGGTTTTCTCACTCTAACTTTAGTTTAAGTGAATGGATCTCTATGAAATTTTACCATAAGGTTCAGTACCACAAAAGGAAGGTTGGGATTGATTTTGGGGGTTATGGTACCAACAATTAAGGAATTAGGAGCCAAAAAGGGGCCAAAAATAAGCATTTTGGTAACTTCCAGACATAACTTGTGTGTTAGTGTATGGATCTCTCTGACATTGTACCACAAGGTTCCATATCACAAAGGGAATGCTGGGATTGATTTTGGGGGTAATTGCCTTAAAATTTTAGGAATTAGGGGCCAAAAAAGGGGCAAAAAACAAGCATTTTTCTGGTTTCCAGACAATAACTTGTGTGTAAGTGTATGGATCTTTCTAAAATTGTACTACAAGGTTCCATATCACAAAGGAAAAGCTGGAATTGAGTTTGGGGGTAATTGCCCAAAACGTTTAGGAATAAAGGGCCAAAAAGGGGCCAAATATAAGTATTTTTCTAGTTTTTCAGACAATAACTTGTGTTCAAGTGTATGGATCGCTCTGAAATTGTGCTGCAAGGTACCATACAACAAAGAGAAGGCTGGGATTGATTTTGGGGGTAATTGCCTCAAAATTTTAGGAATTAGGGGCCAAAAAAGGGGCAAAAAACAAGCATTTTTCTGGTTTCCAGACAATAACTTGTGTGTAAGTGTATGGATCTTTCTAAAATTGTACTACAAGGTTCCATATCACAAAGGAAAAGCTGGAATTGAGTATGGGGGTAATTGCCCAAAACGTTTAGGAATAAAGGGCCAAAAAGGGGCCAAATATAAGTATTTTTCTAGTTTTTCAGACAATAACTTGTGTTCAAATGTATGGATCGCTCTGAAATTGTACTGCAAGGTACCATACCACAAAGAGAAGGCTGGGATTGATTTTGGGGGTAATTGCCTCAAAATTTTAGGAATGAGGGGCCAAAAAGTGGCAAAAAACAAGCATTTTTCTAGTTTCAGGACAATAACTTGTGTGTAAGTGTATGGATCTTTCTGAAATTGTACCACAAGGTTCCATGTCACAAAGGAAAGCTGAGTTTGAGTTTGGGGTAATTGCCTTAAACGTTTAGGAATTTGGGGCCAAAAGGGCCAAAAACAAGCATTTTCTAGTTTCAGACAATAACTTGTGTTCAAGTGTATGGATCTCTCTGAAATTGTACTGCAAGGTACCAAACCACAAAGGAAGGCTGGGATTGAGTTTGGGGTGATGAATCATAAGGGGTTCAAAAATGGGGTGTTTCCTTTTTTTTTTCTTTTAAAATTTTCCATTTTACGTTGTATATTTCTGATTTATATTTAAAAGCAAATAATAATGATATGGTAGGAGATACACACCAAACAGGATGGGTAAATTATTATATAATAAGTATTGTGCAATAGCAAGAAATCTTCATTTGCACAGTATTGAGCAATAGCAAGAAATCTTCAATTGCACAGTATTGCGCAATAGCAAGAAATATCCAATAGCACAATATTGCACAATAGCAAGAAATTGTCAATTGCACAGTATTGTGCAAAAGAAGATACTTCGTATAAATTGCTTATTTCTTGACCAATTTCAATGGGGTTTTATTCTTGAATTCTTGGGGTTCTTTAATATGCTGAATCTAACCGTGTATTAAGTTTTTGGATTTTGGGCCCCGTTTTTAAATTGGTCCACATTGAGGTCCAAAGGGTCCAAAATTAAACTTTGTTTGATTTCATAAAAAATTGAATTATTGGGGTTCTTTGATATGCCGAATCTAACCGTGTATTTAGATTCTTAATTTTTGGTTCCGTTTTCAAATTGGTCTACATTAAGGTCTAAAGGGTTCAAAATTAAACTTAGTTTGATTTTAACAAAAATTGAATTCTTAGGGTTCTTTGATATGCTGAATCTAAACATATATTTAGATTTTTGATTATGGGCCCAGTTTTCAAGTTGGTCCAAATAGGGTCCAAAATTAAACTTTGTTTGATTTCAACAAAATTGAATATATGGGGTTCTTTGATATGCTGAATCTAACCATATATTTAGATTTTTGATTTTGGGCCCGTTATCAACTTTGTCCACATTGAGGTCAAAAGGGTCCAAAATTAAACTTTGTTTGATTTCATCAAAATTGAATTCTTAGAGTTCTTTGATATGCTGAATCTAACCATGTATTTAGATTTTGGATATTGGACCATAATAGGTGAATGTCCAATTTAAAATTTTTAAGTTCTTAGACCACATTCATTCTGTGTCAGAAACCTATGCTGTGTCAAATATTTAATCACAATCCAAATTCATAGCTGTATCAAGCTTGAATGTTGTGTCCATACTTGCCCCAACTGTTCAGGGTTCGACCTCTGCGGTCGTATCAAGCTGCGCCCTGCGGAGCATTTTATTGCAATTTATAGTAGGTTGATATCTGTTACCTATAAAAAGATATACACACAATACTATACTTTTATGAATTATCTCGTTGTAACTTTTGAACAGACGGTCGGACCATTTTAAGCTTAAGTGTAAAATGTAGAGCTCATCGAGAGGAACATTTTATACACAGTATGTATGCAGCAAACTCTTATCGTTTTCTTAATATGTAATCTTAAATTGCAGCGTAAATTTTTTTTTGGCACTCAGTGACCTTTGACCTTGGATGCAAATTAAAGGTCACATAAATTAAAGATTATTGGTGAAGGTCCCAAGTCTCTATGACTTCTGGTTCTCGAAATACAATTTTTCAAAAATTGTATATAATTTTTAAAGGGTAATAACTCCTTATAAGGGTTGATAACAAACTAATTGTTTATGTTTATTAACATTGCCATCTGTTCTTGTAGATGCTGCAATTTTCAATTCGATTCTATCTCTAATACCTTTTAAGAAAAATGCAAATGAAAGAAATTGCTTCAAGGGGATATAACTCTTAAAGTTGATGATGAAATCCTACGTAGCCTCATATGGTAATACATCATGATGAGATCTACCTATTGTACAAATAAGGTCATGATATCTTTAAAAACAACAGGGGGCATATTGAAAAAAACCAATAAAAGGGAGATAACTTCTAAAGGAGATGATGAAATTCTTAACAGGGTCATCTGGTATCGATGGTCCATATTTGGTCTTGATAACTCTAATAGAAATGAGGGGAGGGCATGTCAAAAAAATGTTGGAAGAAAAAAAAGAAAAAGAAAAAAAAAACATTAGAAAAACAATAAGGTCTTTCCTAACGGAGTGGAAAGACCTTAAAAATATACTAAACCTTTGAATATTTCCCTTTTCATTCTTGTCAAAATCATTAAATTAAAAAATATTATTAAAAAAGATGTGAAAAATCAGTGTACCTTCCAAAATTGAAATATTAAAATAATTGAATGCTATTTGAGAAATTCTCCATCATTGGGCAGTAGAATAATAAAAATAATAATAATATTATGGAAATGAAAATAACAGAAAAAAATGTCTGAATAGCTACAAAATTGGCTGGATCACTGTTTCACAGCACCGATGATGCTTTGATTTAGAAATGTAATTAGTTACTTTGCAATTACTATAGATAAGTAAATATGTTACATTTCAAACTTTATTGTCAAATGTATTAAAAGAACATTACAAATGAACAAGACATGGATATTATATAGAACATAAATCATTTCCAAATACATGTATATCATTGTATATCAAATTGTAAATCTACAGCATTTTTTTGCACTTATCATCATTTACAACAAATCATATTTTTTATTTGTGGGTGGCAATTCTGTTTTCCGGTCTGTGTGTCCATCCATTTCTTTTAAATGCTACTAGAACAAACCCTCGACATTGTGGGGTCGTGACTGAATCAAAGTACCTACGCCTTATTTTTAGCTTTGGATTTTAAGTTTTAATAATGTCATGCTGATTATAAGGTGCACAGTTTTCTCTGCTTTCAAAATCTTTTTATTTGAACCCGTCGACCCGGAACTTGTTAATTTTTGGACAAATTGGTAATAGTAATTATGTAGAAAAAAAAAAAGGGCCTGGAATGGTGTAAATTTTAGTCAACAATCACCATTATCCTATATTAGTTATAGATAAAGTTGAATTCTTTAATTCGTCGTGTTAAAGTGATGCTGGCTAACAAATTGGAAAGTGCTCACACCTTATTTTAAGCCTGGATTTTTAGTATTCGTATTGTCATCTGATTAAGTCATTCTTAGTATACAGTGCATAGTTTCCCCTGCTTTCAAATTCTTTCTGTTGGAACTCGTCCTGTTTATTTTTTTCTACAACCGGAAACTACTAAGTACATGTGGCAATGATTGAATTTAGTATTTAGCAGTGTCAATCCCTATATAATGACAAAGGGGTGTGATTATGACCTGTGTATATAGCAAACCCCAAATACACCGTCTGGTGGTGTACCTGATAGAGGCGGAACGTACAGATTAGGTAACAGGTGACACATACAATTGGTATCGGTATTAGATTCAATCCGGAACTTGTTTATTATAATTGCTAATATTAATTATGTGGAAAACAAAAGGTCCTGTAATGGTGTAATTTTTAATCAACACCATTGTCCTATATTAGTTATATATAAGGTTGAATTCTTTGAATAGTTGATTTTGGACCTCGTTATTTTAGTATTATAGATATTAGATTAGAATTTTGGTTTAAGGTACTTTACCATGAAATTGTGATAAGTGTTTTAACCATTATTTTGTGATTCACAAGATTAATACCAGGTACAAAAGTGTAACTCTATTAAAACCCTTGGTCATATTTGATATCCTGTTTACTATGAATTTAAGGTTTTGTTTTGCTTCCATATATATTATGTACATGTATTAATTTGTATGAGGAAAGTTTGTGATTTAAAGGATATTAAGTAGTCCAGTTCCACGTTTTTCTTTTTAGATCGAGTGAATCAGTTATTCTATTGTTAATCCTATTTCAGGAATAAAAAACCAAAATGAGTTAGAAGGTGGAGTAAATGACTTGGAAAATATATGGCACTATAATTGGCACATTGATACAAAATATTACACAGCAGACATTGAGCTCTGTCACACCTCAGAACGTACCATTGGTAACACTGAATTTGCTGAGTTAGTTCAAGCTGTTATTATATATTTTAATCCAAATCAGGTAAGAATAAAATTTTACAGCAGGTTATTATAAATGGTTATTTTTGCATGTTGCTCCACAGAAAATATCTGTAACACTTCTTTTCTTTTTATAATGAATGAAAAGTCTTGAAATTTGCAAATATAAAACAAAAAACTTAAAAAGTTAACACAACACATAGGTAAAAACATTACCTCTCCTTATCAATCAATAATTGGATCAGGATGTAAGAATTAACTAGGAAAAGGTCAATTGATAAGACATAGCTGAAAAATAAACATATATTTACTGGTACATGTAAGTAATTAAAAAATCACCATTATTTTATGATACCGCTAGCTTAGGGTCAATTACCTTTATTTTTTTAACATTGGTATTACAATACACCAGTCCTGATCATGGCTATAGTGTAAATGTGAATCATTGGTATCTACATGTCCATTGTAAAGGTGAAAATAAATCTGAAAAAATACTGCATTTTAAAGACGATAAGAATTTATATATATCCAATATAATGATATGTTTACAAGATTAATGCAATAGTATTGCTATATATATTTTTTACTTTTTAGGAATCTAGTTTTGACAAGGCCAAGTCATGGTTGCCATATTTAAATGAATTGTCACCTCCTATACAAATATTGGTTTGTGAAACATGTTGCAATGAGACAGGTTAGACAACAGTTAATTTTCTTTGTTTACTTCTAAATACTATTTACATATCTGATGTATTGAAGTTTGTGTTAACTTTAAGTAGTTAAGGTAGCACTATAGTCAGAATTTTCTGACTCAACCAACATTCTTTAAAGATTAATTTCTCCAAAACTACTCACTGGATTTTAAAATCTTTAACTCATTTTAAAGCTGAAATATTACTCTTTCTTTATCCATAGATAAATTTATTTTGGTATGATAAATCTCAAAATATAGCTCATTTATTGCCAAAAGTGGTCTTCCAACTTGGATGGAAATGGCACATTCAGGTCAAATGGTAGTAAAATTTGTTTTCATCCCTTTAATCCACCACATACAAGCTGCAAAACCGTGTCTCAGATTTTTGATATATGCCTCCAGTAAGAAGATATATTGATTTAACTGCTGGGTGCCAAACCTCATTTCACCTTTCATCTTTGGACACCTATAAATTCATTTAGAAACAAATTATCCAAAAACTGGGACACGGTATTGTAGAAAATACTGCCTTTAATCACATATATCAAAGTCAAGTCCAAGGGGGTACCCATAAAGTTTATATTTTCATTTTTTCCTAACAAATCTCATGAAAAATTATTCTGAGAAATTACCTAAAAACGGAATTTCCCCCTTAGAACCCCTATAAATGCAACATAAATACAAAAATTCCACTGGGAACACCCCAGGAGTGTTCTGACACCATTACTTTATCAATGGAACCACACTGTCTCTTTGATGCTCTAATGCTGTAAATTTTGCATCATGTGTGGCACTGTGCAACACTAACTTGGCATTTGGCGGAGTTTGACGTCACAGATTTGACCAATATCTGTGATGTAGTAATTAAATATAGACAAAGCTCCGCTCTGTCCAGACAGTCTAAGATAAGAGAATAATAGGATTGACCAGCTGCATATAATCAATATTTAACATCATTATTGTCACTAAAGAATAATTTTCATTTGTATTTTAAAAGAAATATACTATTACTGAAATTAACTAGAACATTAAAATTGTGCATCAAAAGACATGTTCATAAAAGATCCAAGACCATCCACTTCTTGAAAAAAAGACACTCCCACATGATTTTTGAGTTTTATGGAATTGAAAATTTCACATAAACTTAAAATTGGTTAAAATGCCTAAAACTGTACTTAAATGTAGAAGACCAAATAGAAGAAATTTATACAGGCAGTCAGAGGCTTTCAAAGATACTTTCACACTCTTTTCCATATTTTTTTCATTTTTGTAGATTTCTTCCTTTAGATTTTTCCTTTTCATATCTTTTTCTTTTCTCTGTTTATAAACATGTTATATAAATTACTTTTGTTGCAATACAATGAGATAAGACCACAATATTTATCTTGTGGTCAGGGAAAACAGCTGGACACTGGTATCAGCAGATGATTGACATATTAGCCCCTCCCAAATGCCTATATATTTAGATTAATTACCATGTGCTTTTATTTACATAAGTTCATTATCAATTTACTCCTTGTTGTGATATGATAATGACTTTTGGATTTTACAAACTGTGCAGAATAATGCTTAATTAAAATTATGTGATAAAAAATATCTTCAAAAATCATTGTTAGACTGTAGTGCTACCTTAACAGAACAGATAGCAATAAAGTTTTGAACATGCATATTAACCCCTTTGGTCAATGTTCACCTCTCAAGATCATATCAAAATTGAAGAATAGACTTAAAATGACAATTTTTCAGCTGGCTTGGGTTAGTCATGAACAATTAAGGTAGTTAGAGATGCAGGTTACATAACTACATATTTTGTTTTGCCTTTTTGATAACTTGGTCACTTATGTTTTAGTAGTCATCATATGCATAAGTATTCAAAACATGAAATGAAAGATAAGATTAAATGATAATGACAATATATGACAATGTATTACACATTTAACACCTTTTCTTGGTATTTCTCATTGAGGAAGAGATGTGTTTTTTTGTGGATAAAAGTGAAAGGGGTATATATAAGAGAGCAGAAACTTGCAGTAAGTCCTGCTTATGTTGTTTCAGTTGTCAAGAGAAACACTGTTCAGGAATGGTGCATTAAGAATGAATTTGAACTTGTAGAATTGTCTCCATTGAAATCGGATGATGATGATGATGAATATGAAGGTAAATAACATAAAGAGTGAATTCAGTATCAATATATACAGATTATTGTTATATATCATTTTTTTTTACATACCAAAAATGACCTGTGAAATGAAAATTTCATGAAACAAACATCTTCAAGAGTCAAATATTTCAAAGCAAATAATATTGTAAGCTTTTTAAATAAGATATGCAATGCAAAAAGGATAGAAGTTTGTTATACCTCCAGAGTGCCTTCATTAATTTGAAGTAGTCTTTCAAAGTTTAACATAGTAGTTCTTAAGAAAAAATTGACTGCAGTTTCTGATATGCCAGTTGACCAAAAACATCACTTTTTAAGAATGATAAGACTTTACAGAGATAGAAGCTTGATATCAGAATTTGTCCTTTATTAACTGTCTCTAGTGGAGTACTTCTCAAATGCTCATAGTTCATAAATTCATAGGATTATTTCCTACAATTTAATTTGCGGTTTATGTGCAGAAACTTCATGATGGCTGTCAGATGTGCAATACAGCTCCTTGGAGCATATGACATTTTGATAACATATAAAATATCAGTGTTAGACTTTCAAGTTGAGCTGTAATATGTATAAATTTGCCAGAGTTCTTGTTTATATAATTTCAGTTTTCAGCTCTTATATTTTATCTTTGGACCAATAACAAATGAAACAGTAGAATTTTTTTCATGATTTGTTTGGGCTGTTTCCATCGTACTCCCATATTGTATGCTTATTTTGAATGAGTTACCCAAGGTCAGTCTGTGTAAATGATGTCATTGAACAATTATGTATTAGAATATAAGCATTCAATGGTAAAATGCACAATTGTGAAACTTGAAAGTCATCAAAACATGGAAACATAAACAAACATTGATAAAGATTTGTTGAAAGCCAATTTTCTTAAATAAAAGTTAGTTAATCCTCTAACTTTGTCCAAACCTGTCTAAATATGTTATTGTAAATGGTTTGAGCATGTCACTAATTCAGTTTTCTTTGTCTTTTACGTCAATATTAATAGTGTGTTTAATTATGGAAACTGCAAATATTTGCCTTCACCTAGACTCCTAGAGTGCTTTGGTTGAAAAGAATTGCCGTATTTGTCCTATTAGAATAGAAATAATTTATGGGGGAGGTTGAATTTATACTGATTTTACCACAAGTAGTAAAATATGAAGCATAAAGGGCCAACCCATGATAAAATCAGTATAAATTCAAGCAGTTATGAATTATTTCTTAAATATCAAAGAGGAGGTATAATTTGCTGAGTACGTAACTTTCATTGCTCAGAGGTTCCCTTAAAAATCACTTATGCCCTTGGTAACCTTTTACGTAATGCTTATTACCATAAAATACAGATCAAGTTTGAATTTGGGTGATGTCACTTTTACAGTTCTCTAGTTATGTCCCTTTATAATGTTTTATGCAAAAAAAAGGGGGCATCATCTGTGTCTGATGGACATATTCTCCATTTATTTAAAATTGTAATTACATATTGACCATGACTTCATGGTATACTGAACAAAGACATGTGTTGGCGTGAAACCAGTTTATTCTCTGGTTAAAGTTTTTTATTAAGGTAGATTACCATGAAGTTGTGGTCACATAAACTTGTAACTTAATACACATGTTCATTATGTGTGCACTTTTAAAATCATATGCTAATTATGGTTTAGATCCAAATTAAACTGTTCACAGAACATGGAAATGTGGAACTAGGTGTCCTATGACACATATTCTTGTTCTTTAAGTAAATCAACACAGTTTAGCTGAGTCAACTGGTAGTTTCCTTGTCATAATTTTTCCTCAAATGTGTATCTAATTTGCATTGTTTTATAAATTTTTACAGATGACTTTGAGGAAACCACAGGAATCAGAAGAATTATTCAAGCTCTACATGCTCACACATGGTCTAACCTGGAAATGAAGGGTATATTTACAGTTTCTTTTATTTCCACAGAATAGTAAATTTGAAGTGTACAGCACAGAAACTGTTTTGATCTATCAAATAATATATACTTTTTGACTGGTTATGAAAGATATTGCAAATTTGTTGTCCCTGAGATATGAGCTATTGCTTGAGTCGATGCTGAGTGCTATTGTTGGTATCAAAGGACAAAAAATTGCTATTATCTTCATAACCAGCCATTAATCTAGTGTTTTATTAAACCAAAAAAAATTGTAAATTCAAATACTTTAAATAAAGTATTTCTGTCTTTTAGGAACAAACTTGAGTTCTGAGCAATATTGATCTATGATCATTTTTCTTCATGCTGCTGAATTGTTTATTTGTTAAGCTGTTTGTTTGGGAGTACAGTGCTGTCATATTGACAGGTTTGGGGAATTGGACACGTTTCTGAGTGTTTCATATATTACCAGTGTTCATTTTTATCGGAGGTATCATTTGGATTCCTAAATAGTTAATTATAATAAGATATTGATGTTACCTAACAGCTCATTTTATTTATATCATGAAGCCAGCATAGAATATCAACAATCCAAACAAATTAAAGCAAAAAAATGCTTATTAAAATATTCACCATCGACTTAGTTGGATCAATATCCCTAATGCACCTCAAATTGAGAAACTTAAAAGTAGTGCATTAACAAAAAATCTCTGTGCAGTGATAATGGACATGTATCAGTTTTTAACAAGTGACTGAGCTTAACCATTTGTGCTGATTTGGAGAGCAGAGGATCATAGAATAAAGGTGTAAAAACTATGGAGTAGTATTAAATGTATGCAAAGAACTTTTTTGTGTGAGAAAAGGGATTTTTTACCTCGAGAAGCTGCATCATGAAAGGCTTTTCAGTGTGTGCTAAATTGCGGAAAAATCAATCTCACTTCCTACCTCAAAAATTTAACCACATATATGAAAAGGTCTCAGCTTTGAAACGAGCCATCATACATATCCAAGTTTATGATATTGGCAGAGGAATTGAGGAAAAGACTACCATTACTGACTACATGAAATGAATTGCTCATCTTTAACCAGTTTTAACATATTTTATTTTTTTCCATATATCGAAGGGACAAGACACAAGTTTATAAAACTTATTAAGTTTTCCAAAATCAAATGCCTGATGTTATGTAAAAATTGTACACAAAAATTAACTTTAACTTATCTTAATATTGCTAATTATATGTTTCCATTTTTTTTTTAGACAACCCATCTATACAAAGTCCATATATGAGAAAACTTATGGAAGAAGAAAAAACAAACAATGAAAAGCCTGAATCAGAATCAGAAGGGGCATGTGGTGATTGTAAACGTTTAAATGAATCAGACGACCCAGAATTGAACAATCAGACATCTGGAAAGACAAACGATATAACAGACAACAACAAAAAAACGAAGACTGACAGAATAGGTTCTTATTTTTATTATACTTCATTGGTTCTTTCCTAACTTTCAGGGTAAATATTACATATCATTCTTGAAATTTTTTGTCCCCCGCCCAACGCATTGAGGGGGACATAGAAATACCAGGGATCCGTCTGTCCAGTCTTGTTAGCGCTCTCCCAAGTACAATTCTTGCCAGGTTTTTCTGAAACTTATATCATAGGTTAAGATCAGCAATGTCTTGGAGGAGTTTGAAAGTCAGTGCCGGTCAATTATTTTTATACCCCAAGCAACGAGTTGCGGAGGGTATAATGTTTTTGACCCATCCGTCCGTCCGTCCATCCGTCCGTCAGTCCGTCCGTCCGTCCGTCAGTCCTGTTTCTTGTCATCGCAACTCCTCTCAAACCACACAACAGAATTTCACGAAACCTTTTTAGATAATAAGGACATACTATGTAGTTGTGCATATCGACAGGAAATTACGATTCAATTCTTTTTCTAGGAGTTACGCCTTTGAACTTATTTACTTTAATGTACTACTGCAACAGTTTGTCATCGCAACTCCTCTCAAACCACACAACAGAATTTCATGAAACCCTTTCAGATAATAAGGACATACTACGAGATGTGCATATTGACAAGAAATTACGATTTAATTTTTTTTCCAGGAGTTACACCCTTTGAACTTATTTGCCCAATATACTACTGCAACCTTTTGTCATCGCAACTCCTCTCAAACCACACAACAGAATTTCATGAAACCTTTTCAGATAATAAGGACATACTACGAGATGTGCATATCGACAGGAAATTACGATTCAATTTTTTTCCAGGAGTTACGCCTTTGAACTTATTTGCTTGATGTACTTCTGCAACAGTTTGTCATCGCAACTCCTCTGAAACCACACAACAGAATTTCATGAAACTGTGTAGATAATAAGGACATACTATGTAGATGTGCATATTGACAGGAAATTATGATTCAATTTTTTTCTGATACAATTTTTTTCTTACACTTATTTTATTTCTCCAATGACAATGTGGGGACGTGGGGTATGTGAGCGCGCTCACTAAGGTTCTTTCATTAAAAGAGTTATGCCCCTTGGAAACATTAATTATATGGAAAATTGCATCGTTAGCGCTCATGTGTTCAATTCTTGCCTGATTTTTATGAAACTTATATCATAGGTTTATATCAGCAATGTCTTTGAGGAGTTTAAAATCAGTGCTGATCAATTATTTTTATAAGAGTTATTGTTCTTGGAAATATTGATTATAATGGAAATCATATTGCATTTGCTCTGAAGCCTTCATTTCTCTAAGATATTAATGAAAAGTTTTAAAGAACCAAAAAAAAGTGCTTTTTTAGTTATTGCCCTTGTACCTTGGATAGATAAAATATGTGCAGTGCGGGGACATTGGAACTCTGTTCTTTTATTTGTATTTTTAGGCATTGATTTATAATCTAATTGATGTTTAAATGTTTATCTCACATGAAGGTGCCAAATTTGTAAATACTTTCTCCCCATAAAAGCACTTCTAACAATTTCTAGCGGTGGTTTCAAAGTGATTCAATATTCAATAATCATGGATCAAAACATTAAGATAAGATATATTTTACAGATGATTTGATTCTGCAAGATGATGACATGGCAGTATTTGATGCCGTAGGGAATGATGACCCAGGAGGATCTTTTGAGACTCTTTTTGCCAAATTCAGTTTTATGAAAGGTGAATAAAACATAATAAGTCATGTTATCAATAACAGAAGAAGAAAACACAAATAACAAAAAGCTCAATCAGAATTAGCAGGAGCATGTGGTGATCATAAATATATAAATGATTTTGATTACTAAGAATACTGTCGATTCATTTTTATTCATGGTATCCAAATTTTTGTGGGTTTTGTGGGTCACAGCAAACTATGAATTTAAGAATTCAAAAAAGAACAAAAGAGAAATATGTATTGTTCCATTTATGTTGTGCAATTCTAGTAAAGTGTTGACTTTGCAATAAACGTGGTAACATTAAACATGTATTTTGTTTAAATAAATGATAATCTTTAATAAGAAAACCAGTGAGAAATTACTTTTTAAATTGATTAAAATTGTTCAAGGGAATAACGGCAAGTTGTTAATTACCGTGTCTTAATTTGGTTTGTTGGTGATCGAAAAGATTAAGTACAGGACATTGCCTGTAGGTAATATTGTTTAAGACAGGAACATTAAATTTCACTTCTTTGATTTAAAAAAAATATTGGCAAACTTTTAATAAGGTAGCTCAAGTAGGACACAAATTGCTTTTCAATTAAAGTTTTGATTAGTTGCTGTTGAAGTATTTTTGTTTACTTAATTCTGAACAAAACAAAATTTTTTTTTCAAAATTAAATTTTACTTAACAAAATGTTATAACAAGGAGCTGGAAGGATTCAAATTGCTATTCAGATAATGATTCGATAAATTGTTGTTTTAGCATGTTTGTTTCTTTATTCTGGACAAAATTACATTTAATTCTAAATAAAACTTTACTAAGCCATTTTTTATACAGGGAGCTAGCTGGGAGGTTACAAATTGCTTTCAAATAATATTTTGTTAAAATGTTTGTTTCTTCATTCTGATCAGAAACAAGATTTTATCAAAATAATAATATACTTGCACATGAACCCAATATGATGTACACTTGTATTAAACCCATTCAATTATAATCCTTTTAGACATTTATCATAAATTAGCAGAAAAGTATACATGTATCTAGATCTGTACTTAAATATGCAATTAATTTGTTAGACTTTCATTTAAATAAAGCGACAATTGTTTATAATATACACACTGTGTTTTTATTTTGTTCTTTTGACTTTTTTTATACCAAAACAGAACATTTCTTTTTGTTGTTCAATTTTTTTTATACTCAAATCCTGTAAGGGGAGATAACTCAGATTATCTACTAGTAATTTGAAATTTACCTACTAAATTCATAATTATTCATTGAATACCAATTTTCATGGAATTTGTAGGGACAGGGAAACAACGAATTTAAATGTCCAACTAATTACAAATTATCTATAGGAATGTATGCAGACTATCAAAACCATGAAATAAAATATCCACAAAAATGCTAGTTTTTTCTCAATCCACCAAATTGGTACCCTAGAAAATGAATGAATCCACAGTACAGGGTATTTTGTTTTGTAACATGAAAACATGTGATGTCCTCAGGTTTTCTTTTTATTTTCTTAAACCACACTATAAGAGCTATCTTCTCTATTTATTTTAAAATTTTATTTTTACTTGTTAAAACCTATTCAAAACTGACAATTTTGCACAAACTGTAGTTTAACCAAGTTAAATAAGATTATCATTCTGTTGTATTTCAGAGAAAGCAGATACCTTACCTCCTGAACAAAGAAAAGCATATGCAGAGAAGGTTAGATTTTATTTTCTTGTACCAATTGCACGAGACAATAAATTTATAAATATTGTTAGGTTAAAAAGATTTATATAAAATTAAGCTACTTTTTTAAAACAAATTGTTGAATAAATGTTTTCAACTCCTTAGTTTACCATCAAGGCAATCATCTTGCCAAGATAAACTTGCAGAGTTTTTAAAATGTGGTTGTGGGACTAAAAAATCATTGCAGGATACTTTAATAGCATATAACATTAAGGCCTTACAAATTTATGAATAACTTTCCATTTGATTTATTACCAAAGTTTGGCTCTGTCCCTGATGTAAAATAATGCACCATTTTCTTTAAATGGCTAGACATATATTCTAAATTGGTAATTAAAGATTTTTTTGTTACTTCTCCAGTCCTGAGCATTGTGTTATTCTCATTATGTTCAGATATTTAAAAAAATCTAGTTAGGTCTTTTCTTTGAATAATTTGTATTGTATTACAGGTATTTAAATGTGTCAGTCAAACAGTAAAGATTTTGTGTAAATTTACTGTTTTGTGAATTCATAGTCATTTAGGGGCTGTATCCATGAAAAAGTTGGTTTTTTTCAACTAAACCTGCAATGTTTTTAGTGGAGTTAAGTCAAATGCAGATAATAATTTGATGAATGCTGTCTGGGCATCAAAATATTTGGACCATAAACACTATATCTACCAAAATGGTTGGATAATGCCACATGAGAAGAAAAAAATCAATATCGATTTTGAGTTCACTTAGTCAAAAGGCCAAGGTCACAGCAGCTATCAATAGATTTAAATTTTGGCAAATTTTTATGACCCCACTGACCTAGGTTTGGGCCATATTGTTTTACCCTTGTCTGTCATTCTGTCATTCTGTCATTGTGCCATTCCATCATTCTGCAACGAACAGTTAAACAGACTTTCTTTCCAAACGCCTTCACATATTGAGCTGATTTTTAGTATGCAAGTCTACTGTGAAGAGTTACAGGTCTAGTTTACGTTTGGTTCCACTCTGCTGATTTTTGCAGTCATAAGAGGTTTTGGACTTTGAAAATTTCCACTACTAAAAATGGCTTCAAGCTTTTGTTGTGAGCAGGGCCATGTGTGTAATTCTAACAATTCTAGTTTGTTTCTGGATTATGTCTTTTGAATCATATAGCTCAATTTTTACCTAATTTGGTTTAATAATGCCCCATGGGATTGAGAAGACCCCTATTTTGGTTTTGTGTTAACTAGGTCAAAGGTTAAGGTTACTAACAGTAACAGTAATTGACTGAAATTTTGGCAAATATTGTTTTAAGATAATCTCTTGAACCATACATTTCATTACTAAAGTACAATAATTTTCCTTGAGAAGAAAACAACTTTTGGTAATGATTATTTTTCTGGACAAACTCTATGTTTTCTTCCAAAAGATTGCAAATAGGCTATTGCTGTCTATTCTTGTTTGTCCACACACTTGATCTTGTATTACCCATTGGATTTAGATTTTTATTAGTCCCCTACCGACGAATTCGAAGGGGACTTTAGGTTTGCACTCCGTCTGTCTGTCTGTCTCTCTGTCCATCCGTCAGTCTGGCAAATCAGTTTTCCACACTTTTTTTCTTCATGCTTGAAGATATTGATTTGATATTTGGTGTATTGTTTTATCATAACAACAGATCCAGTTCGAATTTTGTTCCGGTCTGATGATTTTGTGCAGAGTTATGGTCCTTGGATTTGGAAAATTCACTTCAATAATCAGTTTTCAACACTTTTTTTCGTCATGCTTGAAGATATTGACCTGATATTTGTTATATAGTTTACACCATGACAAGTTATAGATCAAATTAGAATTTTGTTCCAGTACAATGAATTTTTAACCAGTAGGGGACTATGTATTGCCATGCAATACTCACAGAATGCTTGTTTTATTCCTGTTCTAACACAGTTGTTTATGTATCTTCTACTTGTTATTAATCTGTCATAGATCTCCAAGAGACAATTTAAGTCCTGCAACTATATATCTAACAAGCATTTAAAACTCTGCCACTTTATATGACAAAATGTACTTAAAAGTTTTTGAAACTTTGTTATAAAAGACACATCTGACACAATTATTTAACATCTGTCACTTTGGAATATTACTTTATAGATTTTATTAATTCGTCAGTTTGCTAATAAACATGAGATGACATGGTGATAAGTGTAAATGATGATGAAAGTGGTATATTATATCAAATCTACACATGATTAATAAATATGAACAGGTGGACACTTATATCTAAAGATTATATTGAAACACATACATTTATGGGATATACATTGGACATATGATGCTTTCAATTTTTTGGCTTCCATTTCTGCTTTATAAAATAAGAATATAGTTCATGCTCCAACAAAGTCATTAGATATTTTAACATGATATTAGGAAGCATGGATTCATTTCACGTAACTTTTTAGTTGAATTGACAAAATGATTTTCCCAAAAGGAAACTTAAATGATCCTTCTTATCTTTAGGTAGCAGTCTCATTTTGGAAAGCTTTGGGTGGAGATGATGATGATGATGGTATAGATTCAAGTGGTGATGAAACATAAATACTGGATAGCAAAGCAAACTTTACACAAAAGATTTTAACGAAGACTGTGATGTATTTGTGTCATGAAATGTTCCATTTATTATAAGTGTCTGTGTCTATCATATGTGTCGTAATTTCTGCTTCTTGCTATGTTTTTATATAGTTATAAAGCCAGCAAATACGAATAAACTCCCAAAACTTGTAACTAAACTAGAGATAAATAAATACGGCTGTCAATTCTGTTTTCTGTTCTCTTGGTAGCGTGAATAAATAATCAATAGTAAAATGATAACGCTTATTAAACATCTAGAACTGTCGATATATTTCAATACATGTACAGTATTCGAGCAACAATATATAAATAACATACAGGGCGGAACTACTAAAATAATATTCTTTCTCTTGTATTTTCATGACGGGCGAATGGGATTATCTTAAATTCTACAATGACAAAGTAAATAAATGCAAGGCATACAGCTATCTGCGCTGCTTTTACCTCTAAACTACGACCCTTACTTGTAATATAAACTGCGAGGCATACAGCTAAATGCGCTGCTTACCTCTAGGAACCCCGGCTGAGCCTTGCTGCAAGCCAAATGTAAACACAGCAAAGACTGACGAACGTGACGTTGCACTGGTATTTATTTGAAATTACCGAAGTAAATATTCTAAGCAGGAAGAAAAGCATAACGTCAAACACTGACATAAAATATAGGAGTCCTTGACTCAAAATGCTTATAATAATACACTTTTGTTACTAAACCAATCAAGACATATTAATTCTTCCAGTTAAGACCACACAAATGAACACTTTTGGGTTCACGATTAGAATATTGACCCAACGGTAACGTTCTGAACAATACATGACAAAGTTGCGCCATATACGACGTTATCGATACATCTAATAACATAAAGTAAAACGTACGTTAAATACTCATTCAATACACTAAATACTAGAAATAACTACTGACAACTCATATAAACTCTCTTAATACAATAATAACAATATTTCTTTACTTGGAAATAACCAATACACACATTTACAACAATATGAAACAAAGTGTATATTTAATTCTATGTATCAGTAAAAAAATCAGTGTTATGTTATATATTTGAACAGAGTGCACATGCTGAAATGTCTCGCCTGCTTTACTAGCCACGATTGATTTCATACTGATAGTCCTAAAGATAAAGTTTTACTAAAAGTATCTCATAACCTTAACATATCAATGATCCATGAAAAGGTCAAGGTCAGATGAACCCTGCAAGACAGACATGTACACTTTACAATCATTCCATGCATCAAATAAAGTTAACCTATTGCTTACAGTATCTCGATAGAGGACCTAAATACTGAAACTAAGCATTGACCAATGAACAATGTAAATGAGGTCAAGGACAGATGATACCTGCCAGAAAGACATATAAACCTCACAATTATGCATACATCAAATATAGTTTACCTATTGGTTATAGTATAAAAAAACAGGAAAACTTAACATTGACCAATGAACCATGAAAATGTGGTCAAGGTAAGATGAAACCCAACATCTGACATCTACACCTTACAAATCATTCCATACACCAAATATAGATGACCTACTGCTTACAGTATCTGAGAAACATTGACCTGACCTCGACAGACATGGCAACTTTGCAAGGAACCCATATACCCAATAAAGTTATCCTATCATAGTAAGTGAAAAATTAACATCATAGAAAATTTGTCTTTATTTTCAAGCAGGTGCTGAACCGTGAAAATAAGGTCAGAGACAACAGACATACAACAGACGGAAACTTCGTAACAAAGCATCTGTACACAAGGTATAAAGCCTCTAGGTCTTCTACACTCTGAAATATAAAGCTAAATAAAAATAGTTTATGCAGCAGATACTGGCGTTGGATTGTAATCTTTGTCTCACATACTGCAACTTATGTCACAGGTGAGACAAAAACCAAGATTATCATTTTACAGCCAAAGGTGAAGAAGAACATATGTCAGGGTTTAACTGTTAACCAGTAACCTGGCTTTTCTATTTTTTTTTTGCAGGAGATAAAAGTGTTCAAATCAGGGTATCTTTTGTTAAAACTTGTGTTTATTCCTCTGTAAAAATTTTTTGAACATTGGAAAATCTAGTGGGAAAATAAGGTCTCTCTGCAAACTGATAAATTGAACTCTTCAATGTTTTGTACATTCTCCTTGAGGATTCTACTGATTATTATAAGTTGACAAAAAATGTTCCAGAAAATAGTAATAATGAAAAGAATTAAAAAAAAAAAAAAAAAAACAATTTACTTGTTTTTTAATTGTTTTTTGGTGCCTCTTGCTGGTCTGATGAGCCCTTTCCCACTGATTTTTAGCTCACCTGGTCCTAAGATGGCCAACATAGCTAGAAATAGAACGAAGGGGTAAAATGGAAGTTTTACCTATTATTTCAGAAAACCGCTATAGAGAAAATCTAAGAGAGGCAAAAATGTTTAGAATGTTGAGCTTTACCTATTGTCTATTTATGTCAAAACTGTCATACGACTTTTTATAGGAGTTATTGCTCCTAAATGACGAATTTTACCATTTTAAAAAATGTTTGTCTATTATCACGAAAATTTATATTACATAGAGAGAAACTCTTTTCCCGATATGTCACAGTTTGACTTCGGGAAAATAACATTTTACGTTACGTTGAGCCTCCCCTGTAACTGTATCGATGCCCTTAAAAAGCAAAAATGATCAGCAAGACAAGACCTACAAATAAGTCAACATGATCAAAATCATCAGAATACTCCTTATTAGTTATTGCCCTTTAATGACAATTTTTACCAATTTTTTTGTGTTATTGCCTATTATTCTAATAAACTGTTAACACAGAGATATGTCTCACTTCTTGATAGTTTTGGTAGTATAATGCAAATATGTAATCCAAATGGCAATATTATGCAAAACATTCAGTCAATGAACCATGACTTAATGTGCAGGACCAAACAAGTGAAACTGCAAGCTACTGCTCACTGATTTGATTTGATTTTTGGTGTTTTAACGCCACATTTAAGCACGGCTTTTGAGCTATTTTGTGGCGGCCAGTTTTTATTGGTGGAGGAAGCCGGAGTGCCCGGAGAAAAACAACCAACCTTTGATAGGAAAGATGACAATCCTAGTCAATTAAGATCGGAGTCGAGTGCACCTGCACGAGCGGGGTTCGAACTCACAACCTCAGTGTTGACTGGCTAGTGATTACAGTAGTAACTACTTGGACCACTCGGCCACTGAGGCCCCTACTGCTCACTGATGATACTCCCGCAGCAACTGGATAATTTCATTAGTGTAAAAATATGTAAGTGTTCGGTAAACAGGATGTTGTTCGAGTGATGAATCTGAAAATGCATCACACGGTATACCTGACTTATATAAACAAGGAAACCAAATTTCAGAAATCCTTATGATGTAGTTCCTGAGAAAGATGCGACGAAAAAAAAATTCATGGGACTGATGAACAGACGGACAGACAGAGGTAAAACAGTATACCCCCCCACTTTTTTAAAGCGGAGGTATAACCTCCACTGAAATGCGATAATAAAACTGCATACCAAATACCATTAACTTATCATAAGTGGTGCCCTTTACACTAACCAAAACACAAACTTCAACTTATTAACATTGTAAAAGTTTCAAAGTCAATGAACCATGACGGATGTGACCATATATCTCCATGGAAAAGACTTGCAAATGCTAATACAACTGCATACCAAATATCAATGACTTACATCAGTGGTTCCTCGTAAACTGATATAATTACAAACTTTAACATGTAAACTATGCAAAACATTCAAAGTCAATAGACAATGACTGAGGGGGCAGAGTAAAATAATCTGCACTGAAATGAGATGTGCCAATACTAATGCATCTACATACCAAACACCATTGACCTACAATTAGTGGTCCCCGTAAACTGACCTAATCACAAACTAATACATGTAAACTTGGCGAAAGTTTCATAGTCAATAGACCCTGACTAAGGGGGTGAGCCAAATAATCTCCATGGAAATGAGATGTGGCAATGCTTATACATTGTAGAACTGCACACCAAATACCATTGACCATCCACTGGTGGTCCCCCTTTAACTGACCTAATCACAAACTAATACATGAACTTGGCGAAAGTTTCAAAGTCAATAGACCCTGACTAAGGGGGTGAGCCAAATAATCTCCATGGAAATGAGATGTGGCAATGCTTATACATTGTACAACTGCATACCAAATACCATTTGACCTACCGGTACCAAGAGTGGTTCCCCATAAACTGGCATAATCACAACTAATACATTGTTGACGTTGCCGATACTGACAAGGTGATCGTAAAATAGCCCTTGCTTTTAGGATGGGTAATATATTTAGTTCATTTAACATACTGAAATATTCACTACAGGAAGTGTGTGTCGGACAGATGGTAAAAGCGCTCACAGGTTACATCTCATCACTGTCAAGCTGGTGGTACACTTGTTTTTTTATATGAGCATAGACATTCTATGTCACCAAAGTTGACATGGTTACAATCATACAAACAAATGAAACAACAAATTGTCAGCATTCACGGGCAGGCTGTATAATGAAACATTAGTGTATAGTATAATGTGTTTTATTGACTCCATACAAAATACACAATAAAAAAAAACCAATATCTTGGACTTGAGCTTCTAATGTCCCTTAATATCACAGCTAATAAAATATTTCTTTAACTCTTTAATAAATTGCTTCGCGCTGGATATGACCGCAGAGGTCCAACCCTGAACAGTTGGGGCAAAAATGGACACAATATTTGCGCTTGATACAGGTCTGAATTTGGATTGTAATTAAATATTTGACACACAAAAAGTTTTTGACAAAGAACTTAGAATTGGATATATGATTTGAATTTATATTCAATTTTTTGCTTTTGTGCAATATACTATGCTGTTGCGAATTATACCCCTCCCCCAAACAAAATTTTTTTTTAATTTTACCCCCCTCCCTTTTTTTTTTTGCTTTTATGCAATACACTTTGCTGTTGTGAATTGACATCCGCCCCCTTTTTTGAAGAAATTTTCTTTTAAGTTCTGAAATCTGAAATGAGAAAAAAATGTCCCCTCCTCACAATTTCTTTTTACCCCCTTTCCAAAAAAAAAAAAAAATTCTTTCCTCAAGACATGGTCATTATCTCAATTCAAATTTCCAATGGAGTTTGCAACCATAATTACCCATTTAAATACATCATAAAAGTCTTAAAATAGAAAATGACATACATACTCCTGTCTAAAATTAATTTTTCTTAATCAGCATTTTTCATAGAAACCTCTAAAAATGAATTGACAGCTAATCACCTCAAGACAATACAAGATTTCTTTATACATAATTTAAAAGCAGTGTAAGGGAGGTAATCCAAAACATTGTACTTAAAAGTAATTGTCCATTAACAAGGAAACTCTTGTTTTTCCCACTTTTTTACCCCTAATTCCTAAACGGTTTGAGCCATTACCCCCCAAAGCCAATCCTAACCATCCCTTTGTGGTATAATTTCAGAGAGATCCATACACCGTTCCACAAGTTATTGTCTGGAAACTAGAAAAATGCTTATTTTTTGGCCCCTAATTCCTAAACTGTTAGGACTATAACCCCAAAAATCAATCCCAACCTTCCTTTTGTGGTTATAAACCTTGTCTTTAAATTTCATAGATTTCTATTTACTTATACTAAAGTTACTGTCCGGAAACCAAATGTCTTTGGACGACGACGTGATACCAATATATGGCCACAAATTTTTTTGCGGTCGTATAAAAACTTCTTTTTTATTTCCTTCTGTTATTCTTAACTTTAGTTTAATGAAGAGGCTGATTTTACGTCTTTTTATGACTTTTGTATTTGTAAACTTTGAAACATTAAATTACAACAATAGGGAAGAATTTTGTAACTTTCAATTTATGATTCATTAAATTTGGGGGAAATTGTTACTTTTCTTAGCTTTACTCAAGTGGGAATATGAAACCATAATCAAATAACAATATACTGCTAAAGTCAAATATTTACGATACTATAGGAATTACTTGCTGATGATACAACTGATGGTCTGACAACAGAATTCAGTGGAATTCAACACAATCTAGCCTCCACATATGGATTACATAAATAAGTCATCTACTTAATAAATTGAAATAGGAGTTAAAACTTTGTGTGAAATTTTTCACAACAGAAAACAAAACATCAGAATTAAATAAAACATAAAAACAATAAAATTAGCACTTATGTGGAATGATAAAATACAAATAATCATCAATTTTCTTCCATACTAGATAAAATTTCATCTTCTGTCAGTTCAACATTAAGTTTGTGTTTTTTGACTAGACTATTATCGTCAGTAATATCATTGTTTCTTTTAAGATCTTGGTTAGGTATAACTTCACTTAATTCATTGTCTGCTGCCTGTGAACTACTTCCATTCATCACAGTTTTACCTATAATTGGTATAACTTCACTCATCTCGCTGTCTCCAACTGGTTTAGAACCTCCATTTAGCAATTCTCCATTTTGGATACCAGTACGGCATGTCTGTGTATCAAGTGTGGAATCGTAAGAGAGTTTATTTACACCAAGCTCAGAATCCTCTGTATTGCCATTCTGAACAAGTGATGAAAATGTTATAGTATTTGATGATGATGATGATGTCGATCCATGAGATAATTTACATGGTGAAGATAAAGGCTTTACTGGTGATGATTTACATGGTGACGACGAAATCTTTACTGGCGATGACGAAGGCTTTCCTGGTGATGATTTACATGGTGATGGAACAGGTGGAGGCATCATTGGTGAATATCTCTGTGTAACTGGTGATGACAGAGGTGTTCTGAATGGTGAACTAGGCACTGCTGGAAATACAAAGAACAGCTTAGTTATTTCAGGCTTCACACACTGCAAATTTATATATAAAAATACATAGAATTGAATGACCAACATCATTAACATGTTGTTTTAATAACACTTCTATCATATCATCAATACATATTGACATTGTGTATTATTTGTTTTTACTACATGTCAAAATTTGGAACCACAACAGATATACAAAACATTTATAGAAATATAGGACTAGTTATTTAAGCTTAACTACAATTAATATAAAGACTAAATTGTTGTTCAATGTGGTGATAGCGTTTCTCTAGTTTGTAAAGTCTGCAGTTATCTGTAGGTCATATTGTATAAGTGTTCATTAATTATATACTATATTTATATATAGGCAAATGTTTATGATAAGCCACAAATTCAGGCTAAACAAATTTCTTTAAATCGATAAATAACTGCATCAGCAATTATTCAAAATGGATAATTAATCTCTATCATTATCACATTTCTAAAATCAGGCTATATTTATTTCTAAGTGATAAACAAGGGATTACTGAAATCCATTTGATCTATTATGTTTAGAGACCTTTATATGCCAGTTTACTCTCTATTACTTGTATGATGCTTATTAACGTGTAAGGTATTAAAATTTGTCTGAAAGTAAATTCTGTTGCAATCCAGGAACAAATTATTTCAGATGAACAGAGAAGTCATAAATAAAACTCCTCTTATCAATAAAATGAAATATGTTGGAAAAGAATTTATAATTGAATTCAAAGTCAGACTCTTTTCTGCTGAACATTTAAACCAGAAAACTATTCTAGCTGTCACCCATTAAACTGTTTTGATATGCCTCTATTAAAATCATCCCTAGTTTTTTTTTTTGGTTAATGCTTCA
Source organism: Mytilus coruscus (assembly GCA_017311375.1). Classification (NCBI taxonomy): domain Eukaryota; kingdom Metazoa; phylum Mollusca; class Bivalvia; order Mytilida; family Mytilidae; genus Mytilus; species Mytilus coruscus. The sequence continues at coordinate 24,264,088 of CM029601.1, read as the reverse complement.
AATGAACAAAAAAAAATTGTTACCAGGTGCTTTAAATCCTGGTTTTCCCAGCTTTTTCTGTAAAGCAAGCTGTTTGTTTCTCTCAATTCGTTCTCTCTGTTCTGGTGTCAAACCCTGGAATATAAAAGGTTCACATATTCAAAATTATTATTGTAAAGAGATTACTTGCTACATGGTAGTCAATGTCCACAGTTCTCCACCAAGAATTGTATCTTATAATATATTGAACAGTGTTATGTATACTAGCCACTGAAGTAATCATAAACAGATATCAAATTAATGCTCTCCACCAAGAATTGTATCTTACAATATATTGAACAGTGTTATGTATACTAGCCACTGAAGTAATCATAAACAGATATCAAATTAATGCTCTCCACCAAGAATTGTATCTTATAATATATTGAACAGTGTTATGTATACTAGCCACTGAAGTAATCATAAACAGATATCAAATTAATGCTCTCCACCAAGAATTGTATCTTATAATATATTGAACAGTGTTATGTATACTAGCCACTGAAGTAATCATAAACAGATATCAAATTAATGCTCTCCACCAAGAATTGTATCTTACAATATATTGAACAGTGTTATGTATACTAGCCACTGAAGTAATCATAAACAGATATCAAATTAATGCTCTCCACCAAGAATTGTACCTTACAATATACTGAACAGTGTTATGTATACTAGCCACTGAAGTAATCATAAACAGATATCAAATTAATGCTCTCCACCAAGAATTGTATCTTACAATATACTGAACAGTGTTATGTATACTAGCCACTGAAGTAATCATAAACAGATATCAAATTAATGCTCTCCACCAAGAATTGTATCTTACAATATACTGAACAGTGTTATGTATACTAGCCACTGAAGTAATCATAAACAGATATCAAATTAATGCTCTCCACCAAGAATTGTATCTTACAATATACTGAACAGTGTTATGTATACTAGCCACTGAAGTAATCATAAACAGATATCAAATTAATGCTCTCCACCAAGAATTGTATCTTACAATATACTGAACAGTGTTATGTATACTAGCCACTGAAGTAATCATAAACAGATATCAAATTAATGCTCTCCACCAAGAATTGTATCTTATAATATATTGAACAGTGTTATGTATACTAGCCACTGAAGTAATCATAAACAGATATCAAATTAATGCTCTCCACCAAGAATTGTATCTTACAATATACTGAACAGTGTTATGTATACTAGCCACTGAAGTAATCATAAACAGATATCAAATTAATGCTCTCCACCAAGAATTGTATCTTATAATATATTGAACAGTGTTTTGTATACTAGCCACTGAAGTAATCATAAACAGATATCAAATTAATGCTCTCCACCAAGAATTGTATCTTATAATATATTGAACAGTGTTATGTATACTAGCCACTGAAGTAATCATAAACAGATATCAAATTAATGCTCTCCACCAAGAATTGTATCTTACAATATACTGAACAGTGTTATGTATACTAGCCACTGAAGTAATCATAAACAGATATCAAATTAATGCTCTCCACCAAGAATTGTATCTTACAATATACTGAACAGTGTTATGTATACTAGCCACTGAAGTAATCATAAACAGATATCAAATTAATGCTCTCCACCAAGAATTGTATCTTATAATATATTGAACAGTGTTATGTATACTAGCCACTGAAGTAATCATAAACAGATATCAAATTAATGCTCTCCACCAAGAATTGTATCTTACAATATACTGAACAGTGTTATGTATACTAGCCACTGAAGTAATCATAAACAGATATCAAATTAATGCTCTCCACCAAGAATTGTATCTTACAATATATTGAACAGTGTTATGTATACTAGCCACTGAAGTAATCATAAACAGATATCAAATTAATGCTCTCCACCAAGAATTGTATCTTATAATATATTGAACAGTGTTATGTATACTAGCCACTGAAGTAATCATAAACAGATATCAAATTAATGCTCTCCACCAAGAATTGTATCTTATAATATATTGAACAGTGTTATGTATACTAGCCACTGAAGTAATCATAAACAGATATCAAATTAATGCTCTCCACCAAGAATTGTATCTTACAATATACTGAACAGTGTTATGTATACTAGCCACTGAAGTAATCATAAACAGATATCAAATTAATGCTCTCCACCAAGAATTGTATCTTACAATATACTGAACAGTGTTATGTATACTAGCCACTGAAGTAATCATAAACAGATATCAAATTAATGCTCTCCACCAAGAATTGTATCTTACAATATACTGAACAGTGTTATGTATACTAGCCACTGAAGTAATCATAAACAGATATCAAATTAATGCTCTCCACCAAGAATTGTATCTTACAATATACTGAACAGTGTTATGTATACTAGCCACTGAAGTAATCATAAACAGATATCAAATTAATGCTCTCCACCAAGAATTGTATCTTATAATATATTGAACAGTGTTATGTATACTAGCCACTGAAGTAATCATAAACAGATATCAAATTAATGCTCTCCACCAAGAATTGTATCTTATAATATATTGAACAGTGTTATGTATACTAGCCACTGAAGTAATCATAAACAGATATCAAATTAATGCTCTCCACCAAGAATTGTATCTTATAATATATTGAACAGTGTTATGTATACTAGCCACTGAAGTAATCATAAACAGATATCAAATTAATGCTCTCCACCAAGAATTGTATCTTATAATATATTGAACAGTGTTATGTATACTAGCCACTGAAGTAATCATAAACAGATATCAAATTAATGCTCTCCACCAAGAATTGTATCTTATAATATATCGAACAGTGTTATGTATACCAGCCACTGAAGTAATCATAAACAGATATCAAATTAATGCTCTCCACCAAGAATTGTATCTTATAATATATCGAACAGTGTTATGTATACCAGCCACTGAAGTAATCATAAACAGATATCAAATTAATGCTCTCCACCAAGAATTGTATCTTATAATATATTGAACAGTGTTATGTATACTAGCCACTGAAGTAATCATAAACAGATATCAAATTAATGCTCTCCACCAAGAATTGTATCTTATAATATATTGAACAGTGTTATGTATACCAGCCACTGAAGTAATCATAAACAGATATCAAATTAATGCTCTCCACCAAGAATTGTATCTTATAATATATTGAACAGTGTTATGTATACCAGCCACTGAAGTAATCATAAACAGATTTCAAATTAATGCTCTCCACCAAGAATTGTATCTTATAATATATTGAACAGTGTTATGTATACCAGCCACTGAAGTAATCATAAACAGATTTCAAATTAATGCTCTCCACCAAGAATTGTATCTTATAATATATTGAACAGTGTTATGTATACCAGCCACTGAAGTAATCATAAACAGATTTCAAATTAATGCTCTCCACCAAGAATTGTATCTTATAATATATTGAACAGTGTTATGTATACTAGCCACTGAAGTAATCATAAACAGATATCAAATTAATGCTCTCCACCAAGAATTGTATCTTATAATATATTGAACAGTGTTATGTATACCAGCCACTGAAGTAATCATAAACAGATATCAAATTAATGCTCTCCACCAAGAATTGTATCTTATAATATATTGAACAGTGTTATGTATACCAGCCACTGAAGTAATCATAAACAGATATCAAATTAATGCTCTCCACCAAGAATTGTATCTTATAATATATTGAACAGTGTTATGTATACCAGCCACTGAAGTAATCATAAACAGATATCAAATTAATGCTCTCCACCAAGAATTGTATCTTATAATATATTGAACAGTGTTATGTATACCAGCCACTGAAGTAATCATAAACAGATTTCAAATTAATGCTCTCCACCAAGAATTGTATCTTATAATATATTGAACAGTGTTATGTATACCAGCCACTGAAGTAATCATAAACAGATTTCAAATTAATGCTCTCCACCAAGAATTGTATCTTATAATATATTGAACAGTGTTATGTATACCAGCCACTGAAGTAATCATAAACAGATATCAAATTAATGCTCTCCACCAAGAATTGTATCTTATAATATATTGAACAGTGTTATGTATACCAGCCACTGAAGTAATCATAAACAGATATCAAATTAATGCTCTCCACCAAGAATTGTATCTTATAATATATTGAACAGTGTTATGTATACCAGCCACTGAAGTAATCATAAACAGATATCAAATTAATGCTCTCCACCAAGAATTGTATCTTATAATATATTGAACAGTGTTATGTATACTAGCCACTGAAGTAATCATAAACAGATATCAAATTAATGCTCTCCACCAAGAATTGTATCTTACAATATATTGAACAGTGTTATGTATACTAGCCACTGAAGTAATCATAAACAGATATCAAATTAATGCTCTCCACCAAGAATTGTATCTTACAATATACTGAACAGTGTTATGTATACTAGCCACTGAAGTAATCATAAACAGATATCAAATTAATGCTCTCCACCAAGAATTGTATCTTACAATATACTGAACAGTGTTATGTATACTAGCCACTGAAGTAATCATAAACAGATATCAAATTAATGCTCTCCACCAAGAATTGTATCTTATAATATATTGAACAGTGTTATGTATACTAGCCACTGAAGTAATCATAAACAGATATCAAATTAATGCTCTCCACCAAGAATTGTATCTTACAATATACTGAACAGTGTTATGTATACTAGCCACTGAAGTAATCATAAACAGATATCAAATTAATGCTCTCCACCAAGAATTGTATCTTATAATATATTGAACAGTGTTATGTATACTAGCCACTGAAGTAATCATAAACAGATATCAAATTAATGCTCTCCACCAAGAATTGTATCTTATAATATATTGAACAGTGTTATGTATACTAGCCACTGAAGTAATCATAAACAGATATCAAATTAATGCTCTCCACCAAGAATTGTATCTTATAATATATTGAACAGTGTTATGTATACTAGCCACTGAAGTAATCATAAACAGATATCAAATTAATGCTCTCCACCAAGAATTGTATCTTATAATATATTGAACAGTGTTATGTATACTAGCCACTGAAGTAATCATAAACAGATATCAAATTAATGCTCTCCACCAAGAATTGTATCTTATAATATATTGAACAGTGTTATGTATACCAGCCACTGAAGTAATCATAAACAGATATCAAATTAATGCTCTCCACCAAGAATTGTATCTTATAATATATTGAACAGTGTTATGTATACCAGCCACTGAAGTAATCATAAACAGATATCAAATTAATGCTCTCCACCAAGAATTGTATCTTATAATATATTGAACAGTGTTATGTATACCAGCCACTGAAGTAATCATAAACAGATATCAAATTAATGCTCTCCACCAAGAATTGTATCTTATAATATATTGAACAGTGTTATGTATACTAGCCACTGAAGTAATCATAAACAGATATCAAATTAATGCTCTCCACCAAGAATTGTATCTTATAATATATTGAACAGTGTTATGTATACCAGCCACTGAAGTAATCATAAACAGATTTCAAATTAATGCTCTCCACCAAGAATTGTATCTTATAATATATTGAACAGTGTTATGTATACCAGCCACTGAAGTAATCATAAACAGATATCAAATTAATGCTCTCCACCAAGAATTGTATCTTATAATATATTGAACAGTGTTATGTATACCAGCCACTGAAGTAATCATAAACAGATTTCAAATTAATGCTCTCCACCAAGAATTGTATCTTATAATATATTGAACAGTGTTATGTATACCAGCCACTGAAGTAATCATAAACAGATTTCAAATTAATGCTCTCCACCAAGAATTGTATCTTATAATATATTGAACAGTGTTATGTATACTAGCCACTGAAGTAATCATAAACAGATTTCAAATTAATGCTCTCCACCAAGAATTGTATCTTATAATATATTGAACAGTGTTATGTATACCAGCCACTGAAGTAATCATAAACAGATTTCAAATTAATGCTCTCCACCAAGAATTGTATCTTATAATATATTGAACAGTGTTATGTATACTAGCCACTGAAGTAATCATAAACAGATTTCAAATTAATGCTCTCCACCAAGAATTGTATCTTATAATATATTGAACAGTGTTATGTATACTAGCCACTGAAGTAATCATAAACAGATTTCAAATTAATGCTCTCCACCAAGAATTGTATCTTATAATATATTGAACAGTGTTATGTATACTAGCCACTGAAGTAATCATAAACAGATATCAAATTAATGCTCTCCACCAAGAATTGTATCTTATAATATATTGAACAGTGTTATGTATACTAGCCACTGAAGTAATCATAAACAGATATCAAATTAATGCTCTCCACCAAGAATTGTATCTTATAATATATTGAACAGTGTTATGTATACTAGCCACTGAAGTAATCATAAACAGATATCAAATTAATGCTCTCCACCAAGAATTGTATCTTATAATATATTGAACAGTGTTATGTATACAAGCCACTGAAGTAATCATAAACAGATATCAAATTAATGCTCTCCACCAAGAATTGTATCTTATAATATATTGAACAGTGTTATGTATACTAGCCACTGAAGTAATCATAAACAGATATCAAATTAATGCTCTCCACCAAGAATTGTATCTTATAATATATTGAACAGTGTTATGTATACTAGCCACTGAAGTAATCATAAACAGATATCAAATTAATGCTCTCCACCAAGAATTGTATCTTATAATATATTGAACAGTGTTATGTATACTAGCCACTGAAGTAATCATAAACAGATATCAAATTAATGCTCTCCACCAAGAATTGTATCTTATAATATATCGAACAGTGTTATGTATACCAGCCACTGAAGTAATCATAAACAGATATCAAATTAATGCTCTCCACCAAGAATTGTATCTTATAATATATTGAACAGTGTTATGTATACTAGCCACTGAAGTAATCATAAACAGATATCAAATTAATCCTGTAAACAATGCAAATACATGTTTGTTTTTAATATGAAAATAAGATGTGGTATGACTGCCAATGAGACCAACTTTTCACCAAAGACAAAATGAAGTGAAAGTTAACAACTAAAGGTCGATCACCTTATAGCCTTCAATTATGAATAAAACTCATTCCACATAGAAAGCTATAAAAGGTCCTGACATGATGTCAGTTGTGACTAAATATTTTCCCTAAATTTCAATTTTTTTCAATATGTGTGATATTTTGTCTTTCATTTTCTTAGCTTGAATGATTATACTTGTCAACCACTTAAAAGTGAAACATCAGGTCATAACAACAAAAAAACTTTTTTTCAGTAAATATACACATAATTATGCATTGCTAATGACACTTCACTATCATGCTAGTATCTAATCAATCTTGCTAATACTGACAATGGGAAAACACTTTCATCATTAAGTCATACAAGTGAATATGAAACCTGTTTCATCAACACAAACAATCATAACTGTAAATTCAGATGATACCTAGTGAAATCACTTGTGTTGAAAAATGTATGGCACTGTAAATATGACCGACCTACCCCTATGGATGCAGTTGGACTTGATATAGGGGTTGCTATATAAGGTTGTGATGTGTTCTTCAAATCCATTAAAGGCTTTGACAATTGTGACTTAAGTTGAGACATGGGTGTGGTTGCTGCTTGAGGGGGCGATGATTGAGATGCTGGTGTCTGTGACAGTCTTTGTTCTTCCTCATGTTCCCTGATGATATCATCCCATTCTGTCATGTCCACAGGATCTACACCATTCTGTAATCAAAATTATATATATTAAATATAGTATTTAAAGTGTAGGCATAAACATTTTTGTTCAGGGGCCAGCTGAAGCCCACCTCTGGGTGCAGGATTTTCTCGCTATGATTAAGACCCATTGGTGGCCTTGGCCTGTTTTCTGCTCTTTTGTCCGGTTGTTGTCTCTTTGACACATTCTGTTTCCATTCTCAATTTTATACATAAACTGACATGTTTCCTTGATATATTTATTACCATTCTAAAACATGATTAATTGATACCAAGACAACATACATGTACATATATTGAAAGTGTTACACATGATATGTCCTACTTAATCCATAGCAAAACTAAGAACAATATTAATTAATGGACTTTATACCATTTACATCGGATTATAGTTTGTGTGCTGTAAAACTTAACAAATTCAAGAATGAGTGTTAATAGGAGACTATGCCTTGCTTGCACTGTCATATTTAAGTGTTCAGTGAACCCTGAAAACTGGATCAAATCCCAATTTGGCTTATTTTAAAAATTTCCCTTCAAAATAAACGAGTGTACAAACTATCAAGTTTATGTGACCACAACTGCATGGTAAACTACCTTGACCAAAAAATTTAACTTGATACAGGAAAACTCTTCTACTGTAGGCGGGCATAAAAAACATGTTACTTCAAATTCAATAAAGAAATGGAGATAGAGGAAAACTCTTCTACTGTAGGCGGACATAAAAAACATGTTACTTCAAATTCAATAAAGAAATGGAGCTTTGTTTTCTTGGGATAGACTTTATGACACAACTTGACCAAAGTAAATTGTGCATAAAGCATAAACTAAACATGGTGCAAAACTTTACCATAACTATTCATTTGTAAAACTGTAACTTAATTCTAGTGTGGAATTCAATCACTAGACATGATACATCAACAAGCAAAAAGATCAATCATGTATGATTATAAGTTGCATAGCTCTGGACCTTAACACAAAACTTAACCCAATGGACAATCAAACAAAGAGATGCTTGAATGTAAATAAAACAGCAAGCTTTTAATTAAACACATTTCAGAGTAAAAACCAAAGGAATTTTGCAGATGTGTGAACAAGACTGGACATGGTCAACAAATGGTCTGATTTGCCGGTCAAGTCCTATATTTGGACTCCTATTTGTTTTACCTTTTTAGGACTTTTATCTTTATCACTGCCTCCAGCTTCATCATCAGAAGCATCTTGTATATAATCTTCATTCAATAATGGCATATCTAACCTCATCTTCTTTATACAGGTCTGAAAGCAATATCATATTTGATTATTGGATCATGTTCAACTTTGTTATGATTGTCATGTAATAAACCAGACATGTTCATGACAAAAGATATGAATTTTCAGAGTACCATCTTTCAACAATATAGAGTTTACTATTGCTCTTAACTAAGCAATTTCCCTTCCAATTGTTTTGCTTTTATTTAGTTTTTCAGTATTCCAATAATTGGCAATATAGTTTTTTCTATGTGACCATATAACAAGTTTGGTTATAATCCCCAGTAAAATTTATCAGTATACTCCTGAAACCTCTTTTGCACTAATTTTGGTCAATATGGACCAGTAACTGTGACATTGATTGCGGATGTATTGACCTCATAATCAATAGAATTTTCCTCTTATTAAAAGTGACCATGTATCCAAATTTGGTTCCAATAAACAAATAAGTTCTTGAGGTATCATCTGGTAATTCCTTTTCTGTAAGAATTTTGATCTTTTTGCAGTATTCATGACCTTGGCCTGGCCATGTGGATCCAAGCTCAAAAACCTAAATGTGGCATTCACAATATTATAAGCCAACTTCAAGTAGGTCCGACTTCTGCTAAAAAGGGCGAATACTTTTTACAACAGTTAACCTTACCTGAACTTCTTTCTTTGTCCCAAGTTTTTCTATTCTTTCCAAGACTTCGTCAAAAGGCATCATGGGAAATAGCCTATGAGCCCAGTGCTCTAAATATCTCATTATGATTCTTAAATCTTGTGCCTGAAATAATATTTTTTTTACATCAATGTTTAACAAGAACACCTTAAAATTAAACATCTCTTCATATAACTCTAAATTAATCAGGGTTCATTCTCTCCACAAAGTGATTTACTGCACCAAGATTGGTGAAGTCGCAAATGGCAATCTATTATATTATTGAATGTAGTGTCTGCCATTTATTTGTCTCTATTATTATGCACCTTTTATATGAAAGTTTCCTAGGAGTTATAATTCCTACCAACAGTTTTCAAACAATGTTAATTTTCAAGCTTGATTGAGATTTTGCTATTGAACCTATACTTATCACAAAACCATTGAGAAATTAGAACATTAGAGAACTTGTCAAGTAATTTTCTCAATTTCAAAGATTTTCCTACAAAGGTACCCATTAGAAAATTTAACAATGATTTTATCTACAACTTTTTATATATATTTTTTGTATTCCTAACATATATCCAAAACACATATAAAAATCATATAACACTTACTTCGTTCCCTTGGCCTTTAAACTTAACCTTTTCAAATACTTTGGGAAGAATGGGTATTCCCCTTTCACCTGTCAATCTGAAAAAAGTACACATAATTCATATAATAGTACACTATATACCAGAATTTTTCCATGAATGTTTATATTTTGCTATATGTGGGTTGACAAGTTAATAATGGCAAAATATGCCCAGGAATATTTTGCTGCTAACTATTACTCCATAATTGTGAATAAAAGCAAAAACAAAAATATCCTGATATATGCTAGGTTACATAACAAACATTATAAAGAAAGCAACAACTCATACAATAAAATTAATGAAAAGAATAAATTTTGATTGTCTTAGATATAGGAAGATATAGATTTGTTTAAAAATTTTTTTCTAGGATTCCAATATTTTACTCCCTGTTAATCTGCTGAAGTTAAAATACAGAAATGAACAAATGTACTCACTTAATCTAGTAGTGTTAAGAACTTTGGTTAGAGTGGGTGGCGCATATTCGCCGTGGACACATTTTCGCCGTTTATGCAATTTTTTCTGTAAATTTCGTGTGCCTTTACCCAATTCTTGCCTAAATAAATACTAAACGCTGTTTGTAATGTTCGAACTGTTGATATTCCTCTTTACCCCATTTCCAATGTTATTCGCACATATAAAGAAATATGCAGGTGTTTTTTTGAACGATTTTGGCAATTATGTAAGATTTATATGGCACGCATGCGCAGTCATAAAGTAAATATTTGTTAGAAAAATCGTATAGGAATGATCTCTCAAGCTAATTCATGTAATTGCAAACAATTGTTTTTACAATATACAAGGATAATGAGGATGGTCATATCATACATTGCAGCGACAATGTGTCCCCCATGGTACAAGAACAACTTGATTTCCTCTTGAGTTTGCGTTCATTTTAAAAACACTTAAACAATGTTTTGTTGAGAATTCCTTTCTCAAACATTTTTTTCATATAGTAAACTTTCTGAAACCTACATGAAAAGTTTCAAATATTCAAATGTAGGTCGGATGTAGGTGGAAATGAACGAATTTTGCGGCGAATATGCGTCACCCACTCTATCATTTCAAGAACCTTTCAAATTTGTATCAAAAAGTAATATACACTTATTTCCCTAATACTGCCCTCTAAGATGTCTTATACAAGATGATGATGTAAGTACCTAATTCTTGGGTAAGGCTACTTCTCTTTTTCAATTTTTGGTCAAACAAGTTTTTACTATGGCAAAATGATATAGAAAAAGACATTTCTGTACTAAAATAGTCAAACTGCTAGTAGTGCTTTGTTAATTTATGTATCATTGTCATTTTGCTTAGTTTCTTCTGTTACCTATTCTAACATCGGACTCCGACTTCTTTTAAACTGAGTTTACTGTGCGTATTGCTATGTGTTTGTTTATTTTACATTGGCTACAGGTATAGGGGAGGTTGAGATCTCACAAAACATGTTTAACCCTGCCACATTTTTGTGCCTGTCCCAAGTCAGTAGCCTCTGGCCTTTGTTAGTCTTGTATGTTTTTTTAATTTTAGTTCATTATATGTTTCGGAGTTTAGTGTGACGTCCATTTTCACTGAACTAGTACACATTTTTGTTTAGGGGCCAGCTGAAGCCCACCTCCGGATGCGGGATTTTCTCTCTGTGTTGAAGACCCATTGGTAGCCTTGGGCTGTTTTCTGCTCTTTGGTCGGGTTGTTGTCTCTTTGACATATTCCCCATTTCCATTCTCAATTTTAAACTATATAATCCAATTCTTTTAAGAATAAAACTTAAAATAAAACAATTGAAAGGACTGACTAATTTTACTCTTTTTGCAATTTATGGGACAAAACAAAGCTTGACACAACTAGACAAGTCATTACACCACCCTATTTTGCAGAGATTCACACAGGTTTATGCCAATTATGGGACAAAACAAAACTTGACACAACTAAACAAGTCATTACACCACCCTATTTTGCAGAGATTCACACAGATTTATGGGACAAAACAAAGCTTGACACAACTAAACAAGTCATTACATCACCCTATTTCTGCAGAGATTCACAAATATTAAAGCTAACAATGACAGAATTTATCATAATTTTCAAAAATATCTTTGAGTTAACTTTTACAAGCATCCCTGTACAATTCCTCCCTCTCAACCTGCCAAATCTTATATTTTCTTTATGTTTGGTGAAGATCTAGGCTAGATAATAACCTTTGGAAAAAATTGTTCTAATTAATATAATAAACTTATTTGATAATACTTTGTTTTCTATCATAACCTTAGTTTGACACTTTGACCTTTTTATCATAAGCAGGTGTTCAAATCAGAAAATCAAATAACAAAACTTTTAGAGATCAAACATTACTAATATCCTGTTGACTTTGGTCAACAAGTTCTAACTTAAGTAAACAAGTTGTTCAAACTTCTGTAGTGTAAACAAATATTAATGACCTATTTATTTACAATCAATCATTTCTAATATAGTTCATCTATGACCTATGTATAATTGTGTATTGTTTCAAGGATATACATGTACATGGATGTGAAATCAGGATTTTTCTAAGAAATTTTGCTTTCAGGAAAACAAATAATTTCAGTAGTTTGTGCAAAACATTCAGCAGAGGATTAAGTTTGATCCTTTTTGTTTTGTCTTATAAAAAAAAAAAAAAACCAAAGGCCACACCAAATTAATTTCTAGTTCTTTCGGATTTTTTCTTTGAAAAAGGGTAGCAAGCGAGCGAAATCTTTTTTTTTTTTTTTAAGTTTGATTTTTGGCAGGCGAAAGAATTTTTTACTAGCCAGCGCTATTATTTTTTATATTTAAAAAAAATAAAATCGATGAAAAGCATGCGAGCGAGCGATCAGAAATTTACACTGTTTTTGGTGCTTCATGTTTTTATATATCTCATATCCTAGTTCTTATATTACCCTAATTTGCTTATCAATTTGTTCTGTGACACCCTGTTGAATTCTTTTCACAACATTTCCAGTACAAATATGGTTAACTAATAGCAAAACCTACAACCTCGGGTAGTCTGCTCAAATAAAGATCCTGCCTGAACATGAAAAAGTGCAACAGCTTTGAACAGGCAGACATCCATGTTTGATGGAAATTATAATTGATGTGCTATAAAAATAAGGAAATGTGGTATGATAGCCAATTAGACAATTATCCAACAAGGTTCAAATGAAGTGGATGTATGCAATTATAGGCAACGTACAGCATTCAACAATGAGAAAACCCATACCGAACAGTTGGCTATAAAAGGCCCTGACATGAAAAATATGAAATAATTTAATTGAGAAAACTTACGGCCTAATTTATAACAAAACAGTTTACGATAAACAAATATGACAGACATGAACCAACAACAACCAGTGAACTACATATTTGTGTATACAACAGGCTGAAAATTTAACTAGAGGCTCCAAGGACCCTGTGTCGCTCACCTGATATTTTTATTTACAATTGATGCATGATAAATGCAACTGTTGTACTGTCGTTTAGTTTCAGAGATATAAGACTAAAAGTGCATTTTATTTCAGCCATGTGTGCCATGTTGGCAGGAGGGTCATCATACACAGTGGTCCCTGGATATCCTAGTGGTGATTTAAACCAAGTTTGGTTTAATTTGACAGTAGTTTCAGGGAGAATTTTGTAAAATTTATCTAACGAAATGCTAAGTGATGAGAAAGTTTGTTGTGAAGTTTTGTTGTTGCGCAACCCCCAAAAACAAAAAGGTAATAAAAATTATCATTTAAGGGCAATCTTTCCTATTAATAATTTCTGCAAAATTCAGTTGATTGTGCAAGGGTTGTATAGCCACCTGAGGTCGTTAAAACTCTCATTTGTTGTTGCAAAATTCAAGTGGTTTTGAATTGCTTTGTTGATCTTTTTTGTATTCAACTTTTAAACAACAAAGTACAACAAATATGATGACTGATACTCATGACACTGAAAATATGGTCTTCATTCTTGTGAAGAAAATGGTAAGGTTTGAAATATTTCTTAATTATTAATTCAATACCAATACTTTAATTTGTATTGGATTTATCCCAGGAAATGAGAACAAGGGACACAATTAAATTCAATTTTTTCCTAAATTTCTGATAAAATATAAAATGAAGAACTATATTTTTTAATGAGAATTTTTTTTAATAGTTAATTGATAATTTGAACAATATTAATTAAGTTTTAGATCTTGCATCGTTGATTAATTTTCTCTCAAAATTTCTGATATTCTATTAAAGTTTTAAATATAATATGAGGCAGGCATTACCTGTGAAAGGGGATGAAGTCTGTATAAATTAGTGTAGGAATTCAAGCATCATTTGCACTTGAATCTGTAGAAAATGAAGCCAAAGTACTGAAACATATCTGACATTCGACCTATTGTTCGGGATTATAGTTGTGACATCATTTTCAATGTAAAGAAAGAAACACCATCATCAGGTATTAATGTGGTTTTTTTTTCATGTTATAGAATTATCAATTATTTTTATTGCCAGTACATTAGTAGATTGTTTTCTATATTGATTTTCTACTGCAGTTTCAGAAAAGAAGATTACAAAAGGAAAACATTTTGTAAAACTTACCAAAATTTCTGAAATTAATGAAAATTGTTAAAATTGATTATAAAGGGCAATAACTCCTTAAGGGGTCAACTGACCATTTTGGTCTTGTTGACTTATTTGAAGATCTTACTTTGCTGAACATTATTGCTGTTTACAGTTTATCTCTATCTGTAATAATTTTCAAGATAATAACCAAAACGGCAAAATTTCCTTAAAATTACCAATTCAGGGCAGCAACCCAACAACCAGTTGTCCAATTCATCTGAAAATTTGAGGGCAGATAGATATTTACTTGATAAACAAGTTAATCCCTGTAAGATTTGCTTTAAATGCTTTGGTTTCAGAGTTACAAGCCAAAATCTACATTTTACCCCTATGTTCTATTTTTAGCCATGGCAGCCATCTTGGTTGGTTGGCTGGGTCACCACACATTTTTAAACTAAATACCCTAATAATGATTGTGGCTAAGTTTGGTTGAATTTGGTCCAGTAGTTTCAGAGGAGAAGATTTTGTAAAGATTACAAAATTTACAAAAATTGGGAAAAATTACTTTAAAGGGCAATAACTCCTTAAGGGTCAACTGACCATTTTGATCATGTTGACTTATTTGAAGATCTTACTTTGCTGAACATTATTGCTGTTTACAGTTTATCTCTATCTGTAATAATTTTCAAGATAATAACCAAAACGGCAAAATTTCCTTAAAATTACCAATTCAGGGCAGCAACCCAACAACCAGTTGTCCAATTCATCTGAAAATTTGAGGGCAGATAGATATTTACTTGATAAACAAGTTAATCCCTGTAAGATTTGCTTTAAATGCTTTGGTTTCAGAGTTACAAGCCAAAATCTACATTTTACCCCTATGTTCTATTTTTAGCCATGGCAGCCATCTTGGTTGGTTGGCTGGGTCACCGCACACATTTTTAAACTAAATACCCTAATAATGATTGTGGCTAAGTTTGGTTGAATTTGGTCCAGTAGTTTCAGAGGAGAAGATTTTGTAAAGATTACAAAATTTACAAAAATTGGGAAAAATTACTTTAAAGGGCAATAACTCCTTAAGGGGTCAACTGACCATTTTGATCATGTTGACTTATTTGAAGATCTTACTTTGCTGAACATTATTGCTGTTTACAGTTTATCTCTATCTGTAATAATTTTCAAGATAATAACCAAAACGGCAAAATTTCCTTAAAATTACCAATTCAGGGCAGCAACCCAACAACCAGTTGTCCAATTCATCTGAAAATTTGAGGGCAGATAGATATTTATTTGATAAACAAGTTAATCCCTGTAAGATTTGCTTTAAATGCTTTGGTTTCAGAGTTACAAGCCAAAATCTACATTTTACCCTATGTTCTATTTTTAGCCATGGCAGCCATCTTGGTTGGTTGGCTGGGTCACCGCACACATTTTTAAACTAAATACCCTAATAATGATTGTGGCTAAGTTTGGTTGAATTTGGTCCAGTAGTTTCAGAGGAGAAGATTTTGTAAAGATTACAAAATTTACAAAAATTGGTAAAAATTACTTTAAAGGGCAATAACTCCTTAAGGGTCAACTGACCATTTTGATCATGTTGACTTATTTGTAGATCTTACTTTGCTGAACATTATTGCTGTTTACAGTTTATCTCTATCTATAATAATTTTCAAGATAATAACCGAAAACGGAAAAAATCCTTAAAATTACTAATTC
This sequence comes from Mytilus coruscus, assembly GCA_017311375.1. Taxonomy (NCBI): domain Eukaryota; kingdom Metazoa; phylum Mollusca; class Bivalvia; order Mytilida; family Mytilidae; genus Mytilus; species Mytilus coruscus. The sequence continues at coordinate 24,247,493 of CM029601.1, read as the reverse complement.
AGGGCAGCAACCCAACAACCCATTGTCCGATTCATCTGAAAATTTCAGGGCAGATAGATCTTGACTTGATCAACAATTTTACCCCATGTCAGATTTGCTCTAAATGCTTTGGTTTCAGAGATATAAGCCAAAATCTACATTTTACCCTATGTTCTATTTTTAGCCATGGCGGCCATCTTGGTTGGTTGACCGGTCACGGACACAATTTTAAACTAGATACCCCAATGATGATTGTGGCCAAGTTTGGTTAAATTTGGCCAAGTAGTTTCAGAGGAGAAGATTTTGTAAAAGTTAACGGACGACGGACGACGGACGCCAAGTGATGAGAAAAGCTCACTTGGCCCTTTGGGCCAGGTGAGCTAAAAGGGCTATCCTTCAAAAACCACACCAATTTATTTTATCATACTTCATGTCAAAATGCCAGATTTTGATTGGTTAATACGAGGGAGACAATTTACTTTATTATACTTCATGCCAAAATGCCAGATTTTGATTGGTTAATACGAGGGAGACAATTTACTCTATCCCATGGCAAATACTCTATTACCCTTCACAGAGACGCTTGCTCAAGTGTGCGCTTTAATAAATACGGATGATTGTTATGTACAAGACGACATAGTTTATTACTTTGAATTTGAAATTTAATAAACAGTAAAAACAGAACATTCAGTATAATAAATTAAATAACACATATCTGAGAGGGTGATAGAGCAGATTGTTACCCCTCGTAAAGACATTGTCAACCTTGGCTTCGCCTCAGTTGACAATGTTTTCTCGGGGTAACAATCTGCTCTATCACCCTCTCAGCTATGTGTTATTTATAAACTGTACTACTTAGTATTCAAATGCATCACACCAGATGCTATATACTAATTAAACAAAAGGAACATTTAAATACAGTCCACTTAGTCATTGCTTTGCTGAAGAATTTACTAGCAATCAAATATTTATGTATTTTGGGATACTGCTCTGTGTTGAAGGCCTTACAGTTAACTTTACTGCTTGCAAACCTCAACAAATTTGGACTCTAGTGGAAGTTTGTCTCCTTGAAAATCATACAAATTCTTATTTTTAGAATATTTTGTAAATTGTAAAGTTGGATTGATGTGTTATATTCAATTACCACAAAAACTTCCTTGTCAAATTCCATGTTTTATAACTTTGTATTCATTAAATGATACTAGCAAATATATCTATAAAAGATTCAAGGGAAAAAACCATTTATTGTAAAAGAATAAAAAAAAAAAAAGAATAAAAAATATAATAGTTTCATTGCGGTGCCATTTCTATGCATGTATCATCATCTCTGGGATTGTCTTTTATTCTTATAAATGTTATATTGTCATGATTTGATGGTCTTTCAATTCGGTGGCAATGGAGCGTTGTAGTCTTGCATGGAGCACTTCAAACAAATAGACAAAAGAATTGTCCAAATCACGTTCCACTGCTGTGTTTTGCAGTACAGTTTTTTCCTGGGTTGACACTGTAACTACAAATATTCCACTCATGTCTTACGTTTTGAATATATATCATATTATATTTGGTCATAAATAGTTGTAAATGTTAAATCTAGATCATTTTTGTTGCCAATTTCTGTGTCTGTAAAGCATTACTTTCAAACGCACAACTGATTAAAATTTTTGTAACATAAATTTAGAGACAGACTCAGGTTTTAAAAAAAAGTACTTTTTTCTTGTCGACCTTTCACAACAAGCGGGGGATCCGACGAACAAGGTATTAATTTGGCATGGCTTAAATTGCATTCTTGAAAAATCTCTCTCGTTTATCATGTTTTTTTAAGAAAGAGATAAGTATTTTTTGTGAATTCTTACTTGCATTCTATATATACTGTAAATTCAGAAATTTTTGTGAGGTTTTTATTAATGCAAATAATACAACTGAGTGAGGTGCACTTTGAAATCTGTTTTATATATCTGTATGCAGAATTTCCTGAATTCACAATAATTAATTACACATTTTTGTTCATTCTTCAAAAATAGCAATAATAAATGCACACAATAGTTTCTGAACTTGCAGTACTGTGGAAAATTATTTGATGCTACAGTAAAATATGAGTGTATACCTTTGCCCATCCAACTTTGGCATGGGTTTCCTCACCACTTTCTTTGCTGCTCCTTTTGATAAATCTTTTAATTTAGACATAACATCTGTATTATCTACAACAGACAATTTATTTGGGATTATGGAATATTGTAATTACTAACGTTTCTTTTCACATGATAGCCATTCCACTATCAGTTATAAATTATTTATTTATTTATCAAGTCATTAGCAATTCATTTTTCTTGATTTTGCTAACAGTTACAATTTATTTTCATAATTTTGGGAACAGTTTGATTATTTTCTCAAAATAAAATTCACATGTTTGTGCTAGGCATACCCTACAGTCATATCTTAAGAATTAAGGTGTCTGACAAATCCAAACACACACACACATTACAACTCATCACTGTTGAGTTGCTGACCAAATATGAAGTCATTCTTTTCAGTAGTGTTGGAGAAAAATTTTAAGTTCATTCAACATATTGATACAGTCCAAGGTATATTTCAACACATTGAAAAATTCAGTTATTGGCAAACAGGAAGTATGTATTTGACAGAACGGAAAATTGCTTAAACATTACAATTCATTACTGTCAAGCTGCAGATCAAACATGAAATCAATTTTTAAGAAAAGCAAGAGGAAAACATTTGTAGGAAGACAGATAGACTGAGGAACAGACAAGGAGATTGCAATATAGCCCCTGCTCCTACACGAGTTACTACAGTAGTGGTATAATAATAATTTGAATGAAATATTTCACAATCCATTCTCTATTAAGATGGTGTAATACTTCAGATTTTTCTCTTTATTTGTTCATTTGCATTCATGTTCTTAAATTTTGCCATCTTAATAAGAGAAAAGGATGTTTATGATCTTTTTACCAAATCATTAGAAAAAGGTCCATTGCAGTTTCAACTGAACATTAAGTTCATGTAAAAACATAAGATAAAATTTCCCCAACTGAACTAAAGGGAAATAACACTTTTCAACTCGTCATACTCATGAATAGTAAAAAATTGGTATTTTTTTATTTAAATTTAAAAAAAGAATTCTCATGATAGGAATATTGTATTATAATGGATGCAATGGTAGAATCTAACTACTGGTTAGAATGGTAGTTGTAACTGACAAAAAGGATACATTCTTATACAGAGCCAGTAAACAATCTAATTAAATCACTGTAGCCTTAGCCTGATAACCCACTTACGACTTATTGGAAATCAATCTTCCATAAACCCCATATGAACTTCTGACTTTTTATTATTATTAGTTATTCCTGAGACTATTATTCTAACAGTTATTATTATAATAGTCCCAGGTTATTCAAACATTGAAATAATCATATTAAGTTTTCTTGCTAATTGTAATAACAAATAACAATTTGTTAATACTGGTTTTTCTTATTTGGCAATATTTTTACTGAAATTTGAATTTTGAAGTCAATATTACAATTTGTGTCTGTTTTAGTTGAGAAATATATATATAAAAGGCTCATAAAAGATTACAAATTTATTATGGTTTTTTAAATAATTGGCAAAAATTATAAATAAGTAAAAAATCTTCCTTTAAGGGCAATAACTCCCAGGAGTAACCAAATGGTTAAAGCCATATTTGCATTTTGTAGATCAGTATTGTCCCACTCAACCATTCTTTTAATTCTACCCCCATACTTTAAAATTGAGAGTTTCTCTTCTCTGTAAAAAACATAAGTTTATAAGCAACTATGCTTTCCTCATACACATCAACCATAATATATTTTGAGGAGGATTATATGGACAAAAATATAAAATAGAATAGAGAATGGAAGCAGGGAATGTGTTGAAGAAACAACAACCCCACCAAGGAGCAGAAAACATAGGCCACCAATGGGTCTTCAAAACAGCGAGAAAATCAGCTGGCACCTTAACAATAATGCATACTAGTTCAGCAAAATGAACACCACACTAAACTCTAATAAATTGCTTCGGCAAGAGCAGCTGGATACAACCCCAGAGGTCCAACCCTGAACAGTTGGGGCAAAAATGGACACAATATTCGTGCTTGATACAGGTGTGAATTTGGATTGAAATTAAATGTTTGACACATAATAGGTTTCGAACACATAATAACTGTAGGTTATATGATTTGAATTTATATTCAATTTTTTTTCACCCTCCTTTTTTGGGGCAAAAAATTTTTTGTTCACCCCACCGCCTTTTTCTTTGCAAAAAAAAAAAAAACACAAGTTTGAAAAAAATTTCTTTTTAATTTCTGAAATCTGTATTGAGAAAAAAAAAATTGTCCCCCCCCCTCCCCCCAATTTTTTTTTACCTCCCCTTTTTCCCAAAAAAAATCTTTCCCTCAAGATATGGTCATTATCTCAATTCAAATTTCCAATGGAGTTTGCAACCATAATTCAGTGATCTGGAAGGATTTTTTCTCTATGGGCCCAGGGCCCCCCAAACATAAATTCAATGGGCCATTTTCAGAATTAATGGGCCATGTTGTCAAATGAGTGGGCCATTCGTTTTCAATGAAAAAAAAATAAAAAGTGTATATATTTCAGCAAAGAGGTAGTGGTAACTGGTATGATTCTAATTGATATCATGGATATTGTTCCTGTGCTTTTGTAATTTCAATTTCAATGAATAACTTCTTCCAAACCGGGCAATATTTACGATAGCCTTTATATACAATGTTAAAACTGGTACTGTTGCCTTGTACATGTTCATGTTTTTTTTTTCATTATATTTGGGTCTTCGCCGATTGCCATCCTTTATTCCAGACGTTCTGTATTAGAGGACGTTTCTGACATTTCCTCTGCACTTCTTGTATTATTATAACATCATCACGATGACAAGAAATAACAGAAGAGAGTTTCGCTAATTGATAAGGTACAACAACAATTCGCTGAAGGCATGTTTACAAAATATTCAAACGAGCCAAAGACCAAAAATTGACAAGGACAGTTTAGCGCCTTTTGTGGACACAAATACTAAATTCATAAAAAGGCTTTTGGGTTTTTCAATCAAAATAGCAAGCTTACTTTAAAGATTATAATTAGAGAAAAACTGTACTAGCCAAATTCACAAATTTTAAGTTGTTTATAAAAATTTATACCATGAATGATGGTTAATTACATTTTTTTTGGAAAGGGATTAATATAAGTTGCAATAACTTGTTTTCCAATCCACTACAAATAAATATGTTTAAACTAATTACGTTTTTTTCGGTAATCAGTTATACCGCATGTTGCTGTTATTACCATAGGAAAACGCCAGAGACGTCCCAAAAATATATAGGCGGTGCTCCTATCATTGGAGGGAACACTACACAGTTTTGTACACACACATATGGCAACATGAAACACGATCGGAAATCCATTTTATGATATCTAAACGTTTCAAAACGAAGTGAAAAATATTGTGCGCCACGTGGGCGCTTACATTTGTCACTCTATGCGCCATTTCTGGTCGAAAAGCTCAATTGGCGCATGGCGCACGTCCTTCCCGATCACTGATGATTACCCATTTAAATAATTTATAAAAGTCTTAAAATAGAAAATGACATACATAATCATGTCTAAAATTAATATTCCTTAATCAGCATTTTTAATAGTAACCTCTAAAAATAAATTGACAGCTAATCACCTCAAGACAATACAAGATTTCTTTATACATAATTTAAAAGCAGTGTAAGGGAGGTAATCCAAACACAAAACATTGTACTTAAAAGTAATTGTCCATTAACAAGGAAACCCTTGTTTTTCCCCTTTTTTTGCCCCTAATTCCTAATCGGTTTGAGCCATTACCCCCAAAGCTAATCCTAACCATCCCTTTGTGGTATGGAAACTTGTTGTACAATTTCAGAGAGATCCATACACCGTTCCACAAGTTATTGTCTGACAACTAGAAAAATGCTTATTTGGGCCCCTTTTTTGGCCCCTAATTCCTAAACTGTTAGGACCATAACCCCCAAAATCAATCCAAACCTTTCTTTTGTGGTTATAAACCTCGTGTTTAAATTTCATAGATTTCTATTTACTAATACTAAAGTTATTGTCCGAAAACCAAGTGTCTTCGGACGACGACATGATACCAATATACGACCACAAAAATTTTTTGCGGTCATATAAAAATAAAATTGAACCAAAATTTAAAATAAAAGAATGTGTCAGAGGACACGAATGCCCCGCTCAAGCTTTGCAACTAAAATGGGACAGACAGAAAGACAAAGGTTTAGGGTAACACTTAATGCCCCCGTTGCCTACGGCAGGGGCATAAAAACACACAAGACTAACAAAGGCTAGAGGTTCCTGACTTCGGATAGGCGCATAAATGTGGTGGGCTTAAAGATGTTTTGTGATATCTCAACCCTCTCAATACCTCTAGCCAATGTGGAATGAACAAACACACAGCAAAAGATGCAATAAAAGTCAGTTCAAAAGAAGTCGGAGTCTGATGTTAGAACAGGAACAGAAGAAACTACCCATATCATGCCAACAACTGGTACAAGTTCATTTCACTATCGTAACTGTTCTTTTTTGGGACATAATTAGGTTTCCACTGGAATTAGTTAGTTAAAAATAACTAACTCCTTTTTCACAAATCACCATGATACATTATACAATACACAATACAGAGATATGTCAGACAGAACATAAATACAGTGGACGCTCATCGTCTCATAGCTAAATGTCATCTCAATTCATAGATTTTAATAATATTTATTCCTGATATCCAATTATTTTTGTCAGTCTGATCAACTTTGAAATACTGAGAGTCGACCATATGATTAGCACTATACCTTCATCTTCTCCTTCAGCAGCCCCTTCCTCTCCTTCAGGTAGATCTGGAAGCGGTCCAACAGAGGGGAAATCATCATCTGCTGCTTCTTCTTCAAATATGTCTTCCATGTCAAGATTAACTGATTCCATGTCTTTATTCTTCAACAAACTAGAAATACAGATAAATCTTTAAGCATCTAACCATAAATTAATTTTAATTGCATGCCAATTTGCATACATTGGTAAAAAAATCTATATAAGTACAAAGACCTATACTACCAGTAATCCTAAGATTTCTGAATGCAACATCAGGGCAAAGTATCTAATATGAAGAAAATAAATTTTAGTGTAAGAGTCAATATAGGTTTTTTTCTCCATTGTGCTCATAAAAAATATCACTAGCCAAACCTTTTAAAAGAACTCTGTGGTGCTAAATATTGCTCAAGTCTGTTCTTATAAATAAATTTACAGTAATTGTATCCTGGGAAACATATCCCTACAGTTTGAAATTTTATTCAAATACATGTAGCCTTATGCACGACTTTTAACATTTTTACATCCTTTAGGCCTTTACTTATTCAAACAATTATCTTACTTACCATTACTTTATTTTAATGTTTTATTCCTAAATTCTTTTTTATTAAAGGAATCTTTATTTTGTTTTCTGTTGCATTTAACAATTATTCTATTACTGGTAAAAGGACAGGAAGAGGATAAGGGTGCTTATACTTTATAACAATATTTGTACCTTAATATAGAAGTAACCTATATAACTTTTACTGAACTACTGTAACCAATTTAAATTACAACATGATGGTTTTAAAATCACCTTTTGCTGTCATTTGATTTTCAAGGTAGTTGCTTTTGCATCATTACAAGAAAATCTAATGAATGTATGGCTATAAAAGAATGAGAAACACTTACAGGGAAAAGACATTTTATTTAGAGTGGAATCAGACTAGACAGGATTTTCTGACCACTGACCAGAAACCTGTCAGCTTATTTTTTTTTTTATTTTTCATTTAACAGGGACAAGATCTGCTTTGTCAGTATACCAAAGGGTGAAACTGCATTGTTCTTACTGCATTCTTTGGCAAACAAGGCAGGTACAACTATGTTTTTACCATCTACCTTTTTTGCCAAAATTTTTAAAACGTCATTAATATTAAACCTTAAGATATTCAATCTGGATATCTTGACCTTCAATGTTCTTCTTGTCATACTTGCAACTTATTTATTAAGAAATCTTTTTTTTTCTCTTGTTCTAAAACTACAACAAACGTATGTAGTCCTGCATTTTAGTTTCACATTTTTAAAACATTCATGTTACATGTACATGTAGAATGCGACAAGAATTTCATATTTATGCTATTAATTCAATATTGTATTCAGACCCAGTATTTCCTTTTAAATTCATAATTCAATGAATTAGCATGAGTAGGTCGGTAGGCACATGAAGGTATTTTTGAAAATATTTTACCGACTACTTAGTGAAATGTTTTGGACTTTTAATGGTGCTTAACCTAAAATGTCTAGACTTTAAAAACTCTTAACCAAAAATATCCATGAAACAATCTGATTAAAATCAGATCTTTCACTTTGATCCATTAGACCTGACCCTTATTGAATAATTTCATATCCTAAATGGCATCAAACAAATCCAACAGAGCAAAGTGAAATGTTCAATAAATGTTTTAGGGTCGGCATGATGTAGAAAGGAAGACCAAAACAAAACTATATTATGTGGGGTGGGGCTTCACATTCCCCTTTTCAATTCAAGAAAAATAAAAATAGTACCCTCACATAACTTAACTATTAAATCCCTTTGTCTTATCAATAGATATAAGAAGATGTGGTATGAGTGCCAATGAGACAACTCTCCATCCAAGTCAAAATTTATAAATGTAAACCATTATAGGTCAAAGTACGGTCTTCAACACGGAGTCTAGGCTACTTTGATTTGATTTTAATATTAACAAGAATGTGTCCCCAGTACACGGATGCCCCATCCGCACTATCATTTTCTATGTTCAGTGGACCGTGAAAATGGGGGAAAATCTCTAATGTATTCTAAGTTTCAAGTTGACTGGACTTCAACTTCATCAAAAACTACCTCGACCAAAAACTTAACCTGAAGCAGGACGACCGGACGAACAGACGGACGAACGAACGAACAGACGGACGGATGCACAAACCAGAAAACATAATGCCCATAAATGGGGCATAAAAAAGTAAACAAGTAAACTCTATGAAACCTGCAGATTTACATGTAACTTTTAATCCATGTTTTTATAATACACATACCAGTAAATATATATATATATATGTCCTACATATATTTTGTTACAGTAACTTAAGCATATAGTTTACTTTTAATACTTTACACAACATTTCATGTCACTAAATTCATATAACAGGTAAACCTTAGTTTGAAAAAACTAATTATCTTTTCGTCTTTCATTATACATGTTATATGCAACACAAAATAAATTTAGGTAGAAATGATAAATATTTCAAAGGCTAAAATCTTGAATTTAACATTTCAAATGTCATAAACTTCTGCTTTCAGTTCATTTCATATTTAAACAAGGAATTATTTGAATCAAGAATAATTTTAAATTCTGGAACATTGATTAGAAATGTGTAATGAAAACTAACCTAACTAAATAGGGTTAGAGCCATCAATGAATGGCTGAGGGGGTTAGTTAGTTCATACAAGATAAGCAACCTTAAAACACAATAAAGCAAGAAAGACTTCTCATGCTTCTAGATTATATGATAAAAATGAACTACAGTACTTATTTCTTACGAGTAAATGTATGTAACTTTTTAATAAATTCAATAGGACCATTACTTACTATAGTTGTTCTTCCATTCAGTTATTTATAGACATCACTTCTATAATATGTTTTAAACTAAAATTACTATTTATAGCAATATTACATGAAATAATTTCTGAGATGTATTTTTTATGTCATTTTCAAAATTTAAGACTTTTATGATTGTATTGATGAGCTAAGGTCAGATTTAAAAATTAAATTTGGTGTGTTTACAAGGTAAAGTTCTATATATGCATATATGTTGGTGTTTGCTATTTAAAACTAAATCTGATACTACAGTAAAGTTAGGCCTAAAGAAAGTTAATGCCATCTACAACTACATTAGAGGCATCTATGACCAATACTGAATTTGTATTATTTAAAGAAAATGATGGACTGTTGTTTGCTTAACATCCAGTGGCAAATATTTTAATGCCTAATCAACAGGACTAGAAGAAATAAGTCCAATAATTATATAAATTAATGCCTAATCATCAGGACTAGAAGAAATAAGTCCAATAATTATATAAAAGGTTGAGTCTGCAGTTAGTTGTCTGGAATAAAAGGCAGAAAATTTGGACTGCCAAAAAATTCGTAAAGGTTCCGCGGAACCCAGTGTCTCGCCTACTTTTGTTGTTAATCGCAGGCTCAACAAAAATGAGGAAAAAAATTAATAAAATATTCCTCTCTGTACTATCTTTTGAAGGTAAGTAGCTTCTGTCCAAGTTTGGTAAAAATCCAGGATAATTCATGAATCTAATAAATGTTTTAAAAACTTGAACTGCAGACTGTATGTAATGTTAACTGGAAGAAAAACTAAGTCCATTTATAAGTAAAATACGGAAAAAATGGAACAAAATTTTATCAAAATTTCCTTCTAGATACTAGCTTTTGATCATGAAGCTTCTGTCCAAGTGTGGTACAAATCCAGGATAGTTTAAGAAAGTTGTTAAAATTTTGTAAGCTTTAACCACAGAGTGAATGTAATGTTTCCTGGCAGAAAAACTAAGTCCATTTATAAATAAAATACGGAAAAAATGGAATTTTTTTTTACAAAATTTACTTCTGGATACTATCTTATGATCATAAACAAGCTTCTTTCCAAGTTGGGTAGAAATCCAGGATAGTTTAAGTAAGTTATTAAAATTTCAAAAACTTTAACCACAGAGTGAATGTAATGTTTCCTGGCAGAAAAACTAAGTCCATTTATAAGTAAAATACAGAAAAAATGGAATTTTTTTTTCACAAAATATACTTTTGAATATAATCTTATGATCATAAACAAGCTTCTGTCCAAGTTTGGTAGAAATCCAGGATAGTTTAAGAAAGTTATTAAAATTTCAAAAACTTTAACCACAGAGTGGATATTTGTGGACGCCGACGGAATGTAGGATCGCTATGTCTCGCTTTTTCGACAAAAGTCGAAGGCTCGACAAAAAGAGGATCGGAGCAAAAATTTTGCCTGCAGAGAGCATGGTTTCATTACATTTGTCTTTAATACATTAAGGTACATAATGAGTTTTTTTTTTAAATAAATAATAAGAATCGTTCAACTAAAATTAATCTTTAATTTACCAGGGTCAAACATCTTCAATATAGTAGGATGATGCTTAAAAACCATGTGGTATTCACAGGAAGTCAAACATCTTCAATATAGTAGGAGGATGCTTAAAAACCATGTGGTATTCACAGGAAGTCAAACATCTTCAATATAGTAGGAGGATGCTTAAAAACCATGTGGTATTCACAGGAAGACAAACATCTTCAATATAGTAGGAGGATGCTTAAAAACCATGTGGTATTCACAGGAAGTCAAGCGACCTTTTAAATATTTTTTCAAGTTGAATATTTATTATATATATATATATTTAACAAATCACATTTGACTATCAGGTCCAACAACTGATGTTCTTAAACCTATGATTGCGTTGGATAAAAACCGCAATTTTTATATGTGTGCATGTCAAACAAATTTAGACCCCTCTACCAAGAAATTTGTTTGACATGCACACGTATAAAAATTGCGGTTTTTATCCAACGCAATTATAGGTTTGAACGCTGTTTTCAATTTAGACTTGTTTATATTTTTTCGTTTGGGCTTGTATTATATTTTCCTTCGGGTTTATATGATCCGTTCATCCTATTTCGACTCTTTAAAATTCAAGAGTCTATCCTAAATTGAGGTAAATTATATGGCCTTCCACATACCCTTTTGATCCCTAACATCACTGAAGAGACATTAATTGTTGAAATACGGATATGGTGTACAATCTTTTTGCACCTCATGTTTGCGGTATACCGTCTTCTCCGCAAGTTTATTGTTTTCTGTTTGGTATTAAATTAATAATTAAGATCCCTGTTACATCTCGTGATCAATTTATTTGGCAATCGTCAATGGCAGTCAGCAGGCTTTAAGAACATCAGTTGTTTGACCTGTTAGTCAAATGCGATTTGTTAAAATATACTTTTCACTTTTTTGGTCTTTTGGAAAATGTTGTTTGTGCTGTATTTAGACCCCTCTACCAAGAAATTTGTTTGACATGCACACGTATAAAAATTGCGGTTTTTATCCAACGCAATCATAGGTTTGAACGTTGTTTTCAATTTAGACTTGTTTATACATATATAATACAGGTCAATCAAAGAGTTAAAATGACCTTTCTCTAGGACTACACATTGTTAATCACTATTGACTTCATTTTCTCCAACACACAGAAAGAAAATTTTTTTTGTTATATATATTTTGAAGTATGAAATATAATCTAGACACAGTACTTACTGCTTTAGTCTTTCCATCACTCATTTAAATTTAAATTAAATAATATAAGAGTTTGTAAACTTATAAAATAAAACAGCATTTTTGGAACAATGTCAAAGTAACTACTTGTAAAATGATATAAAAGAATCTCTTACCATCTAAGTAATGTAGATTTTGACTCCATTTAGCCACATCAATATTTCATAGGGTCAAAACATGGACATTCTATATATAAACACTTTCAGATGACCAATGGTCAGTTAGAATATATAATATTGATAATTCTAGCCAAGATTAAATCAATATCACAGGTGGATCATAATGACCTGTACTTAAATTACCACTGACCAATATACAACTGACCAATAACAACATATTGGTCATCCAAGGTCAATTTATTACATAAGAAATAAAAGTGTTAAACATAAATAATTAATAACAGAAGTAATACTGACCTTGTCAATTATTGTATTACACTTAACCTTTTTAAATGTCACTAGTTTCTAATAAAAAAATAAAGGCTCCTACCAAAAAAATTAAATAAAGGATGAATTAAATAACATTGTGTTGAAACTGGACTAGTATAAAAGTCCCAGGTTGAAACCAACTATGTACAATGTATGACTAAAACAGTCTTTTGTACAGAAAAAAAAACTTACCCAAATTTATGGTTGACATGAAAATTTGTATCTGTGTTTCTTTACATGAATTATCAATAATGTATCTACCGAAATCTAACAAAACTGCATTTATTGATGTAAACAAAATTGCAGTAAATATGAGATCTTTAAGCCCTCATCAAATATTTTTGTGTAATTCAGGTTAATTCGTAAAATAAGTTACAAAATACATTTTCTAATAAAACACATGAGGCATTTCCTTAAAAAAATTTGTAAGGGTTCTGCGGAACCCAGTGTCTCGCCTACTTTTGCAACAACAAAAAGAGATGAGAAAAATTTAATAAAAATATTCCTCTCCATACAATTTTTTTATTGTAAGAAGCTTCTGTCCAAGTTTGGTAAAAATCCAGGATAGTTTAAATTATGAATCTAATAAATGTTTTAAAAAATTTAACTGCAGACTGTATGTAATGTTGACTGGAAGAAAACTAAGTCCATTTATAAGTAAAATATGGATAAACAAGTACAAAATTTCCTTCTAGATACTAGCTTTTGATCATAAACAAACTTCTGTCTATGTTTGGTACAAATCCAGGAAAGTTTAAGAAAGTTATTACAATTTTAAAAACTTTAACCACAGAGTGAATGTAATGTTTCCTGGCAGAAAAACTAAGTCCATTTATAAGTAAAATACGGAAAAACAGGAATTTTTTTTTTTAAATTACTTCTGGATACTTTCTTATGATCATAAACAAGCTTCTGTCCAAGTTTGGTAGAAATCCAGGATAGTTTGAGAAACTTATTAAAATTTTAATAACTTTAACCACAGAGTGAATGTAATGTTTCCTGGCAGAAAAACTAAGTCCATTTATAAGTAAAATACGGAAAAACAGGATTTTTTTTTTTTAAATTTACTTCTGGATACTATCTTATGATCATAAACAAGCTTCTGTCCAAGTTTGGTAGAAATCAAGGATAGTTTAAGAAAGTTATTAAAATTTCAAAAACTTAACCACAGAGTGAATATTTGTGGACGCCGCCGCCGACGGAATGTAGGATTGCTATGTCTCGCTTTTTCGACAAAAGTCGAAGGCTCGAAAATAAAGTTATAATGCTGAAAATGTAATAATGAGTATTATCTTATATAATGAGTAAGACCAAAAAGGTGGTCAGGAAGTGTGACATTTGATAGAAAAATCAAAACTATCATCAGCATGTTTATTGTGTTTGTACTTGGGAATTTCTATCATACTTCCTCTGTCATCAAACAAGTTTTGTAATTTTGCTTCTTTTTCCTCAAATTTAGAATGTTATGTTCCCAAATTATGTAACCTTTTTGGCGTCTAAATTGCTTGCAAGGGGACTCAATTTTCAATATTCGAGATTTAAATAACAGAACATATTTTTTTTTTATAGAAAATACAGGCATACTTGAAAAAAAGCATTAGCCTGTTTAGACATTGATACATGAAACAGACAACAGTAGAAAGGTTGGCCAATTTCCTCTGAATTTATTTCACACATTTTCAATGGCCTTTCAATATTCACTTAAAACTCTTCAAACAGTTCGCTAATTGCTTGTGTCGATCCTTCTAGTGTGACTTGTAATATGCAGCACTGAATAACATTATAATTTCATGGCATTACGACAACAATGTATGTAAGAATGGAGAAAAATGTTTTAAATTACCCATATTATTTTCAATATTCTAATTCTAATAGAATTTCATACATGTATCTTTTAAATTTTGACTCTGCCATTGAATCAATCACTGAGGAAACTCGTCCTACCTCTTTATATATATAAAGAACAAAAAATATCTTATAGCTTCTACCAAAGGATTTTAAAAAAGATTTTCAGGCAAACTGACCCTAAAAAACACTAAGATTATCTAAGACTTCCACAGATTTTTTTGAAAGAAGAGGAAAGTTGATACAGCAATTATCATAGCATGTTCCTTAATGTTTACTAAGTATCTAAGTAGTCAGAACATGTTCCTTGAAGTTTATAAGAACACTAAGTAACTAAATAGTTAGACCATGTTACTTGGCGTTTATAAGAACTTAGTAGAACATGTTCCTTGGCGTTTATAAGAAAACTTAGTATCTACACACTACATTGTAAATAGTCAGAACATGTTCCTTGATGTTTATAATGTTCCTTGGTGAAAACTAAGTATTTAAATAGTCAGAACATTTCTCCTTGATATTTGTAAAAAAAAACTAAGTAACTAAATGGTCAGAACATGTTCCTTGATGTTTGTAAGAAAACTAAGTACATTGTATCAAAATAGTCAGAACATGTTCCTTATTGTTTATAAGAACACTAAGTAACTAAATAGTCAGAACATGTTCCTTAATGTTTGTAAGAACACTAAGTAACTAAATAGTCAGAACATGTTCTTTGATGTTTATAACAACACTTAAGTACATGTAACTAAATAGTCAGAACATGTTCCTTGATGCATGTAAGAAGTAAATAAATAGTCAGAACATGTTCCTTGATGTTTGTAAGAAAACTAAGTACATTGTATCTTAATAGTCAGAACATGTTACCTGATGTTTGTAAGAAAACTAAGTAACTAAATAGTCAGAGCACAAAGAGTTGTAGTTGATCATTCATTGGATGCAGATATACATGTACATGTATATACATAAAAAAAATATCAAAATTTTACCCAGGTTAGTATCTCTTGATTATGCAGCAGATTCCATAGAGCTTTGACAAAGTTATTCATGATTTTAAATCTTTAACCAAAGACTTCTTAAATGTTGACTGCTAAAAAAAGAAGATACTTAAATACGGAAAAATAGCTTTGTTTTTTTTTGCTAGATAGTATTGAATCACTTGGAAAATTTTACTGGCATGCCATTAAATTTTTACACTCAAACTAGACAGTATCTTTATCGTAACTCAAAAAATTGTCCTATTATCGGTAAAATAAGGGCAAAATTTGTTTCTTCATCACATGCTATTTCTTTATAAATATATATAAGCTACAGTCTAAATTTCTTAAAATTCTTTAGAGTAATAGATATATGAAAATGCATCAAACAAGCATGTCCACATAAAAGCCTGATAACTTATTTCACAAAACTCTTATTGTTATTTACTAAATATAATATTGACAAAAATATCATACATGGCCTTTATGTGTTAAATATATAGGCATTTGGTAAATAGGTAGTTAATTTCATGGAACAGACAGACAGACGGGGTAAAACAGTATACACTACCTTTTCCATCTGAGCAGTGCATAATTTACAAGCAAATTTTACATATTTGCGACATTTTACTGCATGTTGCAAATTATTTCTACAGTGCACTTTTCTGAAAACATGGCATACTGCCCTTCATTTTAAAACCAATCAAGGACCCAAATAAGAACATCGCTTGTTTATACTGGGTTATCCCCATTCTAGGAGTCAACATCTTATTCTTTATATCAAGCTCTCAATCAGATTAGAACATATATGATTCAAATAAATAATTATTTAGATATTAATTTATCAGAGGCGGATTTAGGGGGTGCCTTTATGAGAAAAATTTGGTTATTTAGGGAATCACTGAAGCATGACTGGAGCGGGGCCCCCTCTTAAGCAGTTAGTGGGCCCCCCTTATGAAAATTTCTTGATCCGCCACTGTTTATTTCATCAATGATGGAAAACATGTTACTTGTTTGTCTAGATTTACATGTAGCAGTTCATAAGTCAGACAGTTATGCATTATTTCCCTATCTATAGACTTCTCCTGATCTGAACACTACCATTGTACAGGAAATTCAAATATGAGCATTTCATTATACCAAATGAGGAGAAATAATTTTTGCATCTTGTTTATTGGTTAAAATGAAGAATATACATTTGTTCATATATTATGGAATCCTTCTACAGTTTATAATGTTTGTACATGTATGTTGTAACTGCAACAAATATATATATACAAAGAATTGTAAATAATACACAAGTCATTTTTACTTTAAACTAGAGGCTCCCAAGAGCCTGTGTCGATTCTACTTTGGTTTTGGAAATCATGTAAAAATAGACAAAAATCATTACAGATATCCTAATAATAATTGAGGCCAAATTTGGTTTAATATTGGTCCCGTACTTTAATCAAAAGCAGAAGACTTTTGGTAAGTTTACAGAAATTACCAATAAATTCATTGAAATTGTAGAAAATGACTTTATAAGGACAATGACAAATCAGCTACAAAGTAACAACACTTGGTCAGCACCTCAAAAGAAACATTCATACCATGTTTGGTTTCAATCCATTAAGCGGTTTTCTAGAAGACATTTGTATATATTTCCCATAGGGTCCTTTGTTAAACTAAGTCCCCAGTTGGCAGCCATCTTGGTTGATGGATTTGCTACAAAGTAACAACACTTGGTCAGCACCTCATAAGGAACATTCATGCCATGTTTCATTTCATTCCATTTAGTGGTTCTCTAAAAGAAGACATTTGTATGTATTTTCCATAGGGTCGTATGTTAAACTAAGTCCCTCTCTGGCGGCCATCTTGGATGATGGATCGCTTCAAAGTAACAACACTTGGTCAGCACCTCATAAGAAACATTCATGCCATGTTTGGTTTCATTCCATTTAGTGGTTCTCAAAAAGAAGACATTTGTATGTATTGTCCATAGGGTCCTATGTTAAATGAAGTCCCCCGCTGGCGGCCATCTTGGATGATGGATGGCCTACAAAGTTACAACACTTGGTCAGCACCTCATAAGGAACATTCATGCCATGTTTTATTTCATTCCATTTAGTGGTTCTCTAAAAGAAGACATTTGTATTTATTTCCCATAGGGTCCTATGTTAAACTAAGTCCCTATCTGGTGGCCATCTTGGATGATGGTTCGGCTTCAAAGTAACAACACTTGGTCAGCAGTTCAAAAGGAACATTCATGCCATGTTTGGTTTCATTCCATTACGTGGTTCTCTAAAAGAAGACATTTGTATGTATTGTCCATAGGGTCCTATGTTAAATGAAGTCCCCCCACTGGTGGCCATCTTGGATGATTGATCGTCTACAAAGTTACAACGCTTGGTCAGCACCTCATAAGGAACATTCATGCCATGTTTTATTTCATATGATTTAGTGGTTCTCTAAAAGAAGACATTTGTATGTATTTCCCATAGGGTCCTATGTTAAACTAAGTCCCTCGCTGGTGGCCAATTTGGATGATGGATCGGCTACAAAGTAACAACACTTGGTCAGCACCTCCTAATGAACATTCATGCTATGTTTTTTTTCATTCCATTCAGTGGTTCTCTAAAAGAAGTTATTTGTATGCATTTCCCATAGGGTCCTATGTTAAACTAAGTCCCTCACTGGCGGCCATTTTGGATGATGGAACGGCTACAAAGTAACAACACTTGGTCAGCACCTTGAAAGGAACATTCATGCTATGTTTTGTTACATTCCATTCAGTGGTTCTCTAAAAGAAGTCATTTGTATGCATTTCCCATAGGGTCCTATGTTAAACTAAGTCCCCCGCTGGCGGCCATCTTGGATGATGGATCGGCTACAAAGTAACAACACTTGGTCAGCACTCATAAGGAACATTCATGCCATGTTTGGTTTCATTCCATTAAGTGGTTCTCTAGAAGAAGTTCAAAATGTAAAAAGTTAACGACGACGGACGACGGACGCCAAGTGATGAGAAAAGCTCACTTGGCCCTTTGGGCCAGGTGAGCTAAAAAATCAACTCTACATGTACATGTATAATATATGATGATTGGACATTGTAAATATATAAAAGATTGAACAGTTAAAAGGGGTTTTCAGTGTTCAAGCTATTCCATTTTTACAGGGTGCAGCCCTACACTTTTTGATCTAGTGTGATCTTGATACCCTGTCTTTTTCATTGAACTACCCTGACCTTTTACTTTAATAGCATTTTACAACAACAAAATTCAACATTTGTTGGAAAACTTAAATTCAACCAAAATTTATTCTATTATTGAATGGCTTAACTTGACAGCTTCAGTGTGAATCAACTATACTGTGAATTAATGTTTGCTACTCATGGTTACACAAATTTGTGTACACATGCTTATGAATTACAAAAAATTATCCCCCATTTTTTCCCGTGTGCACAAAAAAAAAAATTCTTTCCCTCCAAAATATGGTCATAATCTCAATTCTAATTTCCAATAGAGTTTGCAACCATAATCAAAGTGCTTGATAGCACCTGTGGAAAGTTTGCAACAGTAGATTGTAATATTTCAAATAGGTTGTAAATGTGTAGATTGCGTGGTTAACTTTTTTCCGACTTTAAAAAAAATTACTCAATACAAGAAATAATTGGATGCTGTTCCCAAACAAAGCTCCAATAATTAGTCTCGCCAAACAAAGCTACAAATTGGTTTGGTCAATAATTAGTAATTCATTCCACGGTAGGGATCTCGACCCTTTACAAGCCTGACATTGGGCAAAGTCCAGTACAAATTCGGGTTGGGGATCTCAACCGTTTACAAGTTTTCAAAAAGAAGGGCTCTATATTTCATTTGATTTGTTTTATTGTCCCATACAAGAATAAATATGGTTTATGGGTGGGGATCTTGACTGTTTACAAGTTCTCTAAACAGGATGGGGTGGGGGTGACACCCAGGGACTCCCCCTATATTTCATTTGATTTGTTTTATTGTCCCATACAAGAATATAAATGGTTTAGGGGTGGGGCTGACTCAGAGGGACTCCCACTATATTTCATTTGATTTGTTTTGTTGCCCCATACAATAATATATATGGTTTAGGGGTTCTCAAACAGAATGGGGTGGGTGGGGTGACCCCAGGGACTCAACCTATATTTTATTTGATTTGTTTTATGGTCCTGTGATCATTACTGAAAACCGGGTGTGTCTATCACTTACTGTTTTCAAGCTATAGTCATTTGAAAATAAAAAAAAAAAAAATCCCATAGGGTTCTATAGTAAATCCCTCCCTTCTGTTGGCTCCTCAAAATAACACTACTAGACCCCAAGAAGAAAAATAATAACTAAGCAAAAACAATGTCTCCAAACTTTGTTTGGGAGACTTAATAGCAAGTAGTATAATTACGAATTTTGTTATAGTCCGATTTTCTGATGCCGATTATGTAATAGGCCGAATTTATTATAGTCTGAGTTCGTTGTGGGCCAAGATGAGATACCAGGATACTTTTGATACAGAGGCAAGAATCCTGAATAATGGAAGCCTGATCCTAGCTAAAGTTACCACTTCCTTTCCAGTTGATCTTATCCAACTTATTATCAACCCGTTCTGTTATGTAGACATTAATGTAAACAGAACTGCTTTTGAGGAAACCAGTAACATTTTAGAACCCCTGTGTAGACAGTTGCTTTATAATTTGCATAACAAGCACTATGCTTTATTAGCTAATATAGATAACCTAGGCAGTAGAAAATCTAACTTCTAAATGCTGACTAGCATAGTATAGGTAGCTTGGCCTTGCAATAACATAAAGGGCACACATGGTCCCAGAATGAGTTGATTTTGCATTGAAAGAACATTTTAATTTATTTCTATCAAAAAATTTTATGATTGGCAGAATTACGATCACAGATTACAGATTACAGATACACTCGGGCTTTTACGTCTTTAATAAACATTTGTAAAAATTGTAGTGAGCGTCGAAAAATGTTCATTCATGAAATATTTTAATCAGGGTATTAATTTTCTCTTCAACCAGAGGACGGGAGGAAACCCCTGAAACCGCGATTATAGTACTCACGTTTGGAGGCACACATTTATGGATCTCACGCATGTCTGGAGAATACCGATAAAAGCATAACGTAGAAACTGCTGTCTCGTGTGTGTATTGATTTTACTTTCTGCGCAGCGCAGATCCGCAAAGTAGTGTTTGTGATAGCCATTTTCAAAATGAAGTTGAATTATTTGAATTATCGATGAACATTCAGTACATTTTAATTCAAGCTGTAAGCTAAGCAAAATATAAGTAACTCAAAATTTCAAAATCATCTTCCTAGAATTAGTTTTCAAACACCAGTACTACATTATCTAGGAGTAGAACACACATCCTAAAATAAGATAGTCTGTCACTTCCGGTTTGAGGACGATGCCTTAGGAAAGTTTATTGCTATAGCAAGCTATAGCAAACTTTCCAACAAGCCATTTAAATACATCATAAAAGTATTAAAATAGAAAATGACATACATAATCATGGTTAAAATTAATATACCTTCATCAGCATTTAATAGTAACTTCTAAAAATAAATTGACAGCTAATCACCTCAAAACAATACAACATTTCTTTATAACAAAACCATTGTAAGGGAGGTAACTCTTAATACAAAAAAAAAACCCAAACAAAGGATATTGATTACAAATAAACAAATTTATTACCACTGAACCCTTTGATATACACTATTATTTTATTATATATACTTCCATCACAGTATTTGATGTTTCTAGAAACAGCTAAAAAATCATTCATACTAGAAATAGCAGACAACTATACTTAATTTAAAAGCAATGTAAGGGAGGTAATTCAAATATAACATTGTATTTATTATCTTTTAAATTTAATGTTAATTAAATCAAACAAAACAAATTTTATAGCCTTAGGACCAAAATTTAGACCAATTAGAAAATGGGACCAATAACCAAATACACATTTAAAATCGGCATATGAAAAAAATTGTAATACTAATAGCATGAAAAATTGTAATACTTATAGCAAAAAGTCCCAACATAAAGAATCAAAGCTTTCTCAAAATCAATAAAGAGCAGTAATCCAAAAATATTGTTCTCTTCTATATACTGTAAAATATCATGAATCAATCGAATGCTATCCCTTATATAATGCTTAATGGTCCAATATCTATTTCATAAAGTTCCAAAGACCAATACTTCAGTAATTGTCCATTAACCAGGAAACCCTTGTTTTTCCCCTAATTCCTAAACGGTTTTAGCCATAACCCCCCAAAGCCAATCCTAACCATCCCTTTGTGGTATGGAAACTTGTGGTACAATTTCAGAGAGATCCATAACCTGTTCCACCAGTTATTGTCTGGAAACTAGAAAAATGCTTATTTGGGCCCCTTTTTGGCCTCTAATTCCTAAACTGTTGGGACCTTAACCCCCAAAATCAATCCAAACCTTCCTTTTGTGGTTTCAAACCTTGTGTTTAAATTTCATAGATTTCTATTTATTTACTTATACTACTAGTTATTGTCTGGAAACCAAATGTCTTCGGACGATGCGGACGTCGACGACGACCAAGTGATACCAATATACGACCGCAAAGTTGTTTACGGTCTTATAAAAATGTATTGAGAGTTACTTCCCTTGTCTTGGAATTATTTCAAAATATACACCATTTAATTATTATTAATAAAAATCCAAACAAATACAAAATAAAATGCAATGACATTTAATGTACATGTACACTACACAATAAAGCAACAGTAAGGTTGCACGTGAGGTCAAAAATAAAGGTCACCGTAAACGGACGTATAAAAATTGTGATTTTGAATAAGTAATGCTTGAAATTTGTAAAACTCATTTGGTTAGTGAAAAAAAACAATTAGAAATGTTTTATTTTCTATACTTTGTATGGGGTAAGGTAACTAAGTGCTGGTTATGGACACTACTTGTAAAATTAATCTCTAGAAATTTATGTCTTTAATGAACTATCCCAAGTCTTTTTGCACAATTATAATTCCAATGCAATTTATTAACAAAATACCAACCAAAAAAAATCACAGGAATTAATTTTGACTTTCTGCAAAATTATACCCCCTTTCTTAATTAGTAAAAAAAGAACGCACCACTCTTAAAATGAAAGACATGAAGCCCATCAAAACCATTAAGAGTTGACCTTCTATTAATGGGAATATAAATCACAGCAGAAAATGTATTCCTTACTTAAATGGTATCTAAAATATACTCAGTAAGTTATTTGAGTTATGGACATTGCATTGATCTAATGTTTATAATTTACTCAATATGAAGAACTTTTCATGGGTAACATATTAAGTTTGTGTATTTTCTTTTTATTGAACAACAGAATGACCCATGATTGAAAATAAAAGTTATTTCCAATGTAAACATACATGACAGTCACATGTTGACATGGATGGAACCAAGTATATCATTACAAATCTGAAGCAAAACCTTAACAGATCTAAACAAATTAGGAGTATGCACTTAAAGGAATGATAAAAAATATATTTCTGAAAAGAAAATCCTTAGAATTACATAAGTTCATTAGAAAAAAAGAAATGCTGATGGTTATGAACACTACACACAGGCTACTTTTTCCAAAAATTTTCTAAAAATAACATACTTTTTGTGGATTGAAGGGACGTCATTTCTACAGAACTTCATAAAATACATAATTTTCTATCATAAGACACTACATAAACATGATAAAGCATACTTTACCTTCAAATTAACTTTTAAGTGTATTTAAATTTTATAAAATGTCATATACTAATGTAATGTACAGATCTTTAAATAATCTACAGCTAGTATACATGGTATAAATCAATTGGAGGAAGAAAAAACATGAGATTTTGAGAAACAAAAAAGACATTTAATTTTTTTTGACCCAGAAATAAAAAAATCCCTTTGTTACGGACACTACAAAAATAATCTGAAGATATAAAAACCATAAAAATAATCATGAAGATGAATTATCTTAACCTAACATTACAAAAGAACTCATCTTTTAAGTTTATGACAAAATGATACCAAAATGGGGGTTTTACAATAAGATTTTCTGGTTTCAAATTAGTATGTGAAGGAATACTTTCAGCTCAAATATTTTTAACAGTATTCTTTTTCATGATTTTTTATAATTTTTAATCAAGAGACAATGATGATGCAGCAAAGTAGACATCATAGAACCTAGAAATTAAGCCTATTGTGATGAAATAAAAATATTTATAATATCATGGTTACAGACATTACATCATTTTTGTAGTGTCCGTAACCATATTTTCATTTATTCTGACTAAATCCTAAAAAGAAGGTGTAAAATGTTGTTATTATGTTAGTATTCAGTGTCAAATCTATAACGAAAAAAAGCTTATTGTTTACTGTAGCTATTCTTTCTAGGAGAATAATAAGGTGGTTACGGACACTACACTTTTTACAAAATATTTTTTCTACTTTGAAAATTTCAAAATATTCTGTATGAATCGTGTCATTTATATTATTATATAACTGTATTTTATTATATTTGAGTATGTTGACATACATATTTAATGAATAATCTTGCAATTAGTTTTATTTTCAGGGTCATAAATGATCAACACTAAATAAATTTAAAATGTATAACAAAGCACCACTTTTACAATTCTGCATGTTAAATTTTAAAATTAGCTTAGATTTTTGTAATGTTTGAATCATTTTAATCACCATTTAATAATCTGTAAATGATAACATGAGAAATGATCATTTCACTTACTGTTAAAAAGATTTTAAAGATAAAAATAAAGTTAAGTTTGAAGCGCAACCACATAACGTCTGAAAATGACCATTTTTGGACCACTAATCTCACCGGTGTTAAAAAAACTATTCTAGAATCTTAGAATTTTGAATGAGGTTAAAACATTCCATGTCAAATATTTAAAACAGAAAACTGGCATCTTAATGTATTAAAGTTAGCTGTAGAGCTTACATAACAAAGACCAATTGTAAATGTCCCGTGATTGTGTTTCTCCCGTGTATGAAAAAAAAAAAATTTTTAGATATATATATCTTGAATATTACTTCAAATTGCTTTTAAGATTTTGCTGGGGTTCATGTTGTTCAGTTTTTAGTTTTCTATGTTGTGTTTTGTTGTTTGTCTTTTTATACGCCCGTTTACGGGACGTATTATGGTATACCGTTGTCTGTCTGTCCGTCCGTCGTCATCATGTCAGACATTAACTCAAAAACGCTTTAACCAATTTGCATAAAACTTTGATGAATTTTTATATCTATTGACATGAGCTTCCTTTAGTTGTTTATAAATTTTAGATTTTACGTTTCCGAGTTATGGGGTTTTAAGAAAAGAGGGATTTTCCAGTTTTCGGACAATAACTCAAGAATGCTCTCACCAACTTGCAAGAAATTTTGGTTAATTGTTTATATCTACTGACATGAGCTCCCTTTTGAGTTTTATAAATTTAAGATTTTATGTTTCCAAGTTACAGGGTCTTATTCATAAAAAAAAAAGGGGGGATTTTCCAGTTTTCGGACAATAACCCAAAAATGCTTTCAGCAGTTCTCAGGAAACTTTGAAGAATTGTTGATATCTATTGATGTAAGCTCCCTTTAGAATTTTATAAATTTTAGATTTTACATTTCCGAGTTATGGGGTTTTATTTTGCCATGGCATTGTTCATACCTGCCAACCTCTGAAACCTACAATGAGGTAGATCTCCACCTTAGCTACATGTATGACAGCTGAGGGGGGAATTTTGCACAAACAACATTATTAAGTTAAATATATGACCTGTACACTTATTCATTTACAAAACACCAATAAGAGTTAATAAATGTACTTTATTTCCTGAATTCATTGTTATAATCTATACAAGGTGTTATTTGGCTTTTTCAATACCTCTGAGCTGGTACTATTATACTAATATATATATTATGTCCCAGCTATGAGTCAGGACAATATGCAAAATGAAGATTCATAAATTTTCCGAGTGAACTTGGGCTGATATGCATAAAACTACTTCAGTTAAGATTTGCTAAGAACTGACGGATTTTACTACATGTCCTACGATAAATAAGTACTATGATTAAATATCTTAACTTAAAAGGCTTTATGCATATCAGCCTAAGTTGTAAAAAATCTTTCATCAAATCTGCTTGAAATTTGCAGTTATCAGTCAGAGCTCTGACATAAACAAGTCAGAATAAAATGACTTCTTCAAGTCAGAAAGTGTTTTGAAATTCTGACCTGTATGCGTCAATTTTTGTTTTGCGTAGTTTTCCATCGAGTCCATCAAACCAGAAGTTATTTTGAATTTGCCGCCAATCTACGACACATACGATCACATGGTTTTTTGCGAGAGATCACGTGTTTGAGAGTTGTTGTTTTGGAAGTGTCTCGAACGAGAAGTCATTCAATATTATAATGATTATTTACGTTTTTTAGTGAAAATCTAGGTCAATGTGGTCATTTTCAGAAAGGTAATACATATTGCCTCCGTATTTTCATGGCCATTTTAATATTTTTTGCCTACAAAGAAGTTCTTTGCAAGTGATTTTTTTGCTGTTACACGGCGCGTGACCTGTAAATACGGACGCGTGATCTTTGAGATGACCTGGTGTTTGACAATTCTGACTTGTTCAGGTAAGAAAATGTTGTTATGATAATGAATTGTTATTTTCGGAGATAACTCGTGTTGTCTTAAACAGTATTAACATTATTAACCAGTCAGTGCAATTTTAAAAGTAAAATTATTGCTTGAGCTGAACATCATCACGCGATTTTTCTATTTTAAACTCAATCATGAATTGACTTTTAACCTTTCTGAGTTTACGGCTTATATCTTTGTTTTTCGTTTCTCCCAATGAGAAAACGTTGAGGAAAAACGATCATTCTGAATATTGATATTAATGAAAATGAAAGGAAAATGAGAATAATTTTAATAAAAGAAAAAGGAAGGAGGGTTTAACTAAAGAACCCATTTTTAAAAATTTTAAAATGATTATAACTTAAGAACAATAAGAGATTCACACAACGGGTTTTCAGTTATGAACATGGAACATGATAAAACAAATCAAATGAAATGTAGGGTAAGTCTCAGGGATCACCCCTACCCTGTCATTTGACAATGTTCTTATATCTTGTGAACAGTCGATATCCCCACCCCCAAACCATATATATTCCTGTTTGTAATGTCAAATCGATTAGAATGAAATACCGGGCTCCTCTCTGGGAATAAACCACACACCCTGCAAATTGAGAATGTTCTTATATTTTGTAAACAGTCGAGATCCTCACCCCTAAACCAAATGTATTTCTCTCTGTAAAGTATTATTGACTTGAATGAAATATACCAGGCTAGTCTCTATGCGTCGCCCCACCCTTTGTCATTTGAGAATGATCTTATATCTTGTAAATGGTTGAGAACCCCACCCCTAAACCATATATATTCCTTTTAATAATGTCAAAATGACTTGAATGAAATATTCCGGGTTAGTCTCTGAGTTTACCCCACCCCTGCCATCTGCAAATGTTCTTATATTTTGTAAACAGTAGAGATCCCCACCCTAACCCATATATATTCTTGTATGGGACAATTTAACAAATCAAATGAAATCTACGGGAAGTCCCTGGGGGTCACCCCAACCCCCTCCTGTTTGAAACTTGTAAACGGTCGAGATCCCCACCCCTAAACCATATATATTCTTATATGGGACAATAAAACAAACCAAATGAAATATAGGGGAAGTCCCTGTGGGGTCACCCCACCCCTAAACCATATATATTATTGTATGGGACATTAAACGAATCAAATGAAATAAAGGTGAAGTCCTGGGGTCACCCCTACCCCTGATGTTTGAAAACTTGTAAACGGTCGAGATCCCCACCCCTTAACCATATATATTCTTGCACAGGACAATAAAACAAATCAAATGAAATATAGGTGAAGTCCCTGTAGGTCACCCCACCCCCTCCTGTTTGAAAACTTGTAAACAGTCGAGATCCCCACCCCTAAACCATATATATTATTGTATGGGACATTTAAACAAATCAAATGAAATAAAGGTGAAGTCCCTGGGGGTCACCCCACCCCCTTATGTTTGAAAACTTGTAAACGGTCGAGATCCCCACCCCTAAACCATATATATTCTTGCATAGGACAATAAAACAAATCAAATGAAATATAGGTGAAGTCCCTGTGGGTCATCCCACCCTTCCTGTTTGAAAACTTGTAAACGGTCGAGATCCCCACCCCTAAAGCGTATATATTATTGTATTGGACAATAAAACGAATCAAATGAAATAAAGGGGAAGTCCATTGGGGTCACCCCCACCCCCCTTTTTGAAATGGTCTGGATCACCACCCCTAAACCATATAATATTCCTGTTCGTCATTTGAAGAATTGAATGACATGCAGGGTCAATCCTAGGTGTCACTTATGCATATCACTTTACTAGACCAAACCAATTTGTACTGGAACTTGCCCAATGTCAGGCGACCATGGGAATGACGAATTATGGGAGCTTTGTTTGGGAGACTTGTAACAGCATCCTGTTACAATAATTTTAATCTGCTGAGAGACCACCTTTACATATTATATTTATCAGTGTTTCAGCAAACAGAATTGTCTATTCAGTATTATTTTCCTCACATGCATCACATCTTATTAATTACATGGCATATATGTTTTCCTACGAAATTACACATCCATAATTCTTACCCCAGATGCTTAGCCACATGAAGCATTTACCTCTTATTTGAAATATAGATAGTCTTTGTTTCTACAGAAGTGAGAAGAACATTGAAGTCAGAATGTTCTGACTTATAAAAGTCAGAATGTTCTGACTTGTAAAAGTCTGAATGTTCTGACTTATAGAAAGACTCAGAATCATCTGAAAATACTGACTTTTTTTTAATGTTTAGAGTATTTTAGAATATGAATGCACTTGTCATGCTAGTACCATAAGAAATCCTGACAAGATTATGTTCCCATAAAAATATATATTAAGAATAAAATAAATTACAAAGTTATAAGTGTTTTGAAATAAAGCTATTTAAAATAGATAGTTATCTTTCAACTTTTACATGTATTTAAAAACAGTGAAAATATTATGGATTATATTACGGCTTCTTGAAGGACAACAAAGTCACCAAATTTGGTCTTAATTTCTAAGTATTTTCTCGTCAACATTTTTTAACACTAATAATGTCGGCTTTTTCTTAACTAATTTTAAACATTCTTAGTTATTATTAAATTTCCTAAAATTTTGCTTACAAACTCTTTAAAGTCTAAAGTCAAATTGAAAGTTGTCTTCACAATTCAATGTGTCTGAAAATGTAATATTGAAAAACAATACTTTTATATCCTAAAATAAAATGGGCATACCATGAGTTTAATGGTCATGCAGATATCCAATCCAGGATGTTAACAATCAGAGTTTAGATTACAGTCATATAGTAATAGGCAGAGGTTTTCTTATATAATAAATAACCAGAGTAAAGATAATTGATTAATAGAGGTTTACAATGTAGTTATAAGTAATAAACATTTAGTTAATTAATAATACACTTGCAATCACATACATGTAGTTAAATAAGTAAATACAGTAATAGGTCAAGTCATTAGAATGTGATGACTTTGTACATGTTGTAGTGATAGTTATGGCACCCATACAACATATAGGAATCATTCAAAGGAGACAAAATTCGAAATTTGTCACATAGTGACATTTGTGAGTCGAACAACAAAATATAGACTCATTAATCTCTCAATCTTTTCAAAATTATGAACAAGATTTTATGCATATCCATTTACATGTTTAGTTTTGATGGACTCTTTTAAGTCAGTACATGATTTGACCTGTTTGAGTCAGTTTGCAAAACAAAATTTCCAATCAAAGCTAGGTGTTCTTCTTCTTCTTAGCCCCCTTCTGAATCTTCCACTGTTGAGTTTATTAATAAATAAGTTTTTAGAAACAATTAAGTCAAATGGTTATTTATCTAGAGGATGTAGCATGTATTTCCTGTGTCTTTTATCTGACTTTTCCATACATATCATTAATATCATATGGAAATGCCTGACTTAACAAGAATGTGTCCTAAGTACATAGATGCCCCATCCCACTATCATTTTCTATGTTCAGTGAAACGTGAAAATGGGGTACAATCTCTAATTTGGCATCACAATTAGAAAGATCATATCATAAGGAACATGTGGACTAAGTTTCAAGTTGATTGGACTTCAACTTCATCAAAAACTACCTCGACCAAAAACTTTAACCTGAAGTGGGACAGACGGACGGACAAACAGAAGAACGAACGAACGGACAGATGCACAGACCAGAAAACATAATGCCCATAAATGGGGCATAAAAATTGCAATAAATTTTGTTTTTGACTGATTTTTTAAAGTCAGAACATGATTTGACCTGTTTAAGTCAATTTGCAGAACAAAATTTCCAATCAAAGCTAGGTGTACTTCCTTTATGCCCTGCTTCTGAATCTGCCATTTTTGAGTTTATAATTATTATTTGATAAATTTTTAGACACAGTTAAGTCAAACGGTTTATTATTTTAGGGTATCTTACATATATTTCCTGTGTCTTTTATCTGACATTTCCATACATTCATTTAATATCATATGGCAATGCCTGGCTTGAATATTTCAATAAATTTATTTTAGTTTTGGACTGACTCTTTAAAGTCAGAACATGATTTGACCTATTTAAAACAAAATACATTTAATATTGAATATACCAAATAAAAAATTTTATAGTCCTCATTATTGTGACTTATGGGGACCTTACTTCCTCTGTCTATTATCTGGCTTTCCCATACATTTTTAAATCAATATGACAATACTATACTTAAAAGTTGAAATAAGTTTAGTTTTGACGGACTCTTTGAGGTCAGAACATGATTTGACCTGTGAAAGTCAGTTTACAGAACAAAATTTCCAATCAAAGCTAGGTGTTCTTCCTCTGAGCCCCCCCTAAATATGAATCTTCTACTGTTGAGTTAATTAATTGATAAGGTTTTTAGAAACAATTCAGCCCAATGGTTATTAAAATATTATTTTTTTACAACCACAAATTTCATGTGTTAACTTAACAGAAAAGAAAAGTCATGAAAATACAGAAATAAAAATTCAATTTTAAATAATTTGATGAAAATCTTTAAAAACAAAATGCATTTGAATATTGAATATACCAAATAAAATGTTTGTTATAGTCCTCATTATTGTGACTTTAGAGGACCTTATTTGATCTGTCTTTTATCTGGCTTTCCAATACATTTTTAAATCAATATGAAAATCCTAGACATAAAAGTTGAAATAAGTTTAGTTTTGACTGACTCTTTGAAGTCAGAACATGATTTGACCTGTTAAAGTCAGTTTACAGAAAGAAAAAAAATCCAATCAAAACTAGGTCTTCCTCTATATACCAAATACACTTTTTTATAGTCCTCATTATTGTGACTTAATTACTAGGTGTCTTTTATCTGAATTTCCCATACATTCTTAAATGCATATGACAATTCCAGACTTAAAAGTTGCAATAATTATAAAGTATAGTTTTTAAACTGACTCTCTGAAGTCAGAACATAATGTGACTTGTTCAAGTCAGTTTGCACAACAGGATTTACCTCAATAAAAATTAAGATATCAAATATATACCAAATTAACTTTTATATAGTTCTTATAATTGTGACTTAATTTTTGTGATTTTTTTCCCTAGTTGTATACATACATTCTAACAATCACATCATGATAATGACAATGCCCGACTGTTACAGTTGCAAGCCATTTAGTTTTTAACGGACTCTTTTAAGTCAGAACATGATTTGACCTGTTCAAGTTAGTTTACAGGTTGTTAACTTAACAAGAAGAAAAGTCATGAAAATTCAGAAATAGAATAAAATTTTAAGATAATTTGATGAAATTTGTAAACAAAATACATTTGAATATTAAAATACCAAATAATTTTTTTTTATAGTCCTCATTATTGTGACTTTATTATCGGGTGTCTTTTATCTGATTTTCCCATACATTCTTAAATGCATATGACAATGCCAGACTTAAAAGTTGTAATAATTAGTTAAAATAAAGTTTTTGACTGACTCTTTAAAGTCAGAACATTATTTGACCAGTTTAAAAGAAAATAAATTTAAATACTGAATATACCAAATAAACTTTTTAAAATCAATATGAAAATCCAAGACTTAAAAGTTGAAATAAGTTTAGTTTTGACTGACTCTATGAAGTCAGAAGAAGATATGACCTGTTAAAGTCAGTTTACAGAAAAAAAATCCAATAAAAACTAGGTCTTCTTCCTCTAAGCCCCCTCCCACCTTTTATCTGAATCTGCTACTGTTGAGTTAATTAATTGATAATTTTTTTTTAAAGAAACAATTCAGTCAAATGGTTTTTAAAATAATATTTTTTAAAACCAAAAGTTCAATATATTAACTTAACAGAAAAAAAAGTTATGAAAATACAGAAATAGAATAAAATTTTAAGATAATTTGATGAAATTTGTTAACAAAATACATTTGAATATTAAATATACCAAATACATTTTGTTATAGTCCTCATTATTGTGACTTAATTACTGGGTGTCTTTTATCTGAGTTTCCCAAACATTCTTAAATGCATAAGACAATTCCAGACGTAAAAGTTGCAATAATTAGTTAAAAGTATAGTTTTTGACTTACTCTTTAAAGTCAGAACATAATTTGACCAGTTTAAAACAAAATACATTTAAATATTGAATATACCAAATAAACTTTCATGAAGTCCTCATTATTGTGACTTTAGGGGACCTTATTTCATCTGTCTTTTATTTGGCTTTCCCATACATTTTAAAATCAATATGGAAATCCTAGACTTAAAAGTTGAAATAAGTTAGTTTTGACTGACCCTTTGAAGTCAGAACATGATATGACCTGTTAAAGTCTGTTTACAGCAAAAAAAATTCCAATCAAAACTAGGTCTTCTTCCTCTAAGCCCCCTCATCTGAATCTGCTACTGTTGAGTTAATTAATTGATATTTTTTAATAAACAATTCAGTCAAGCGGTTTTAAAATACTATTTTTACAACCAAAGTTCCATATGTTAAGTCATGAAAAGACAGAAATAGAATAAAATTTTAAGATAATTTGATGAAATTTGTTAACAAAATACATTTGAATATTAAATATACCAAATACACTTTTATAGTCCTCATTATTGTGACTTAATTACTAGGTGTCTTTTATCTGAGTTTCCATACATTCTTAAATGCATATGACAATTCCAGACTTAAAAGTTGCAATAATTATAAAGTATAGTTTTTAAACTGACTCTCTGAAGTCAGAACATAATGTGACTTGTTCAAGTCAGTTTGCACAACAGGATTTACCTCAATGAAAATTAAGATATCAAATATATACCAAATTAACTTTTATATAGTTCTTATAATTGTGACTTAATTTTGTGATTTTTCCCTAGTTGTATACATACATTCTAACAATCACATCATGATAATGACAATGCCCGACTGTTACAGTTGCAAGCCATTTAGTTTTTAACGGACTCTTTTAAGTCAGAACATGATTTGACCTGTTCAAGTTAGTTTACAGGTTGTTAACTTAACAAGAAGAAAAGTCATGAAAATTCAGAAATAGAATAAAATTTTAAGATAATTTGATGAAATTTGTAAACAAAATACATTTGAATATTAAAATACCAAATAATTTTTTATAGTCCTCATTATTGTGACTTTATTATCGGGTGTCTTTTATCTGATTTTCCCATACATTCTTAAATGCATATGACAATGCCAGACTTAAAAGTTGTAATAATTAGTTAAAATAAAGTTTTGACTGACTCTTTAAAGTCAGAACATTATTTGACCAGTTTAAAGAAAATAAATTTAAATATTGAATATACCAAATAAACTTTTAAAATCAATATGAAAATCCAAGACTTAAAAGTTGAAATAAGTTTAGTTTTGACTGACTCTATGAAGTCAGAAGAAGATATGACCTGATAAAGTCAGTTTACAGAAAAAAATCCAATAAAAACTAGGTCTTCTTCCTCTAAGCCCCCTCCCACCTTTTATCTGAATCTGCTACTGTTGAGTTAATTAATTGATAATTTTTTTAAAGAAACAATTCAGTCAAATGGTTTTAAAATAATATTTTTAAAACCAAAAGTTCAATATATTAACTTAACAGAAAAAAAGTTATGAAAATACAGAAATAGAATAAAATTTTAAGATAATTTGATGAAATTTGTTAACAAAATACATTTGAATATTAAATATACCAAATACATTTTGTTATAGTCCTCATTATTGTGACTTAATTACTGGGTGTCTTTTATCTGAGTTTCCCAAACATTCTTAAATGCATAAGACAATTCCAGACGTAAAAGTTGCAATAATTAGTTAAAAGTATAGTTTTGACTTACTCTTTAAAGTCAGAACATAATTTGACCAGTTTAAAACAAAATACATTTAAATATTGAATATACCAAATAAACTTTCATGAAGTCCTCATTATTGTGACTTTAGGGACCTTATTTCATCTGTCTTTATTTGGCTTTCCATACATTTTAAAATCAATATGGAAATCCTAGACTTAAAAGTTGAAATAAGTTAGTTTTGACTGACCCTTTGAAGTCAGAACATGATATGACCTGTTAAAGTCTGTTTACAGCAAAAAAAATTCCAATCAAAACTAGGTCTTCTTCCTCTAAGCCCCCTCATCTGAATCTGCTACTGTTGAGTTAATTAATTGATATTTTTTAATAAACAATTCAGTCAAGCGGTTTTAAAATACTATTTTTACAACCAAAAGTTCCATATGTTAAGTCATGAAAAGACAGAAATAGAATAAAATTTTAAGATAATTTGATGAAATTTGTTAACAAAATTCATTTGAATATTAAATATACCAAATACACTTTTATAGTCCTCATTATTGTGACTTAATTACTAGGTGTCTTTTATCTGAGTTTCCATACATTCTTAAATGCATATGACAATTCCAGACTTAAAAGTTGCAATAATTATAAAGTATAGTTTTAAACTGACTCTCTGAAGTCAGAACATAATGTGACTTGTTCAAGTCAGTTTGCACAACAGGATTTACCTCAATGAAATATTAAGATATCAAATATATACCAAATTAACTTTTATATAGTTCTTATAATTGTGACTTAATTTTTGTGATTTTTTTTCCTAGTTGTATCCATACATTTTAACAATCACATCATGATAATGACAATGCCCGACTGTTACAGTTGCAAGCCATTTAGTTTTTGACGGACTCTTTTAAGTCAGAACATGATTTGACCTGTTCAAGTCAGTTTGCAGAACAAAATTTCCAGTCAAAGCTAGGTGTTCTTCCTCTTAGCCCCCTTCTGAATCTGCCACTGTTGAGTTTATTAATTGATAAGTTTTTAGAAACAATTAAGTCCAATGGTTATTTATCTTAGAGGATCTTGCATGTATTTCCTGTGTCTTTTATCTGACTTTTCCATACAGTAACATCATATGGCAATGCCTGACTTAAAAATTTCAATAAATTAAGTCAGAACATGATTTGACCTGTTTAAGTCAATTTGTCAGAGCATGATCATTTGACCTGTTTAAGTCAATTTGTCAGAACATGATTTGACCTGTTCAAGTCTGTTTGCAGAACAAAATTTCCAATCAAAGCTAGGTGTACTTCCTTTAATCCCTGCTTCTGAATCTGCCATTTTTGAAAGTAATTGACCTGTACAAGTCATATTCTGTTGAGTGCAAGAAGGGAGACAACACTTACATCAAATTATATCTGACCTATGGAAGTCATTTTATTCTGACTTGTTTATGTCAGAGCTCTGACTGGTTATAGTTCTTCTTTTTTAAACTGAAAGACCTCTATCTTGTTGGAGTTGACATAACAGAAATGATTTTCGAATACTTATAAATCTAACATAAAAACTACTGACCAACGTTTTCATATGATTGCCAATACAACTTTTTTTTTCTATTGACAGTAATGAAAAATCCCAGAAAATATGAACGCAGGTCATTCCGGGTTAAAATATCCAAATCAGGGAGATTCTATACTTCCCCGCAGGAGTGGACCCACAAGCGTGAGATTTCAGGAATTTCGTCGATTGCGCAGGAGACTCCCACTCAAAACAGGAGGGTTGGCAATTATGGCATTGTCAGTTTGTTTTCAATTTATGAGTTTGAATATTTCTTTGGTATCTTTTCCTCTCTTTTCAACTAAGTAAAATAGAGCTTCTTTAACAAACAATAATGAGGCATTATTCCTGCCATTTCAAACTTTTAAAATTCAATTAGTGAATAAAGAAGGAAATAAACTTCAATAAATAATATGTAAGAAAACAACGGAATTAAATACATTGTTCTTCAAATGTAGTATTGATCCAATTCATCTCCCTCTTTCGAGAATACAGTATCCCCAAAAAAGTAAAGAAGAAACATTAATGATTATGCAAAAGATAATAATAGCATAGAACACATTGATGCATTCCTGCCATATAGCTGACCTATTATTATTAGTATTTGAAAATCAGACCAAAACACAAAATCTTAACATTGACCAGTGAACCCTGAAAGTGAGGTCAAGATCAGATGATACCTGCCAGACAGACATGAACACATGACCTCACAATCATTCCATACACCATATAAAGTTGAACTATTGCTTATTGTATCTGAGACACAAACCTAATCACATGACTTTAACCTTGATCACTGATCCATGAAATGAGGTCAAGGTCAGGTGAACCTTGTCTGATGGACATGTACTGTAGATATTGCAAGGAATCCATACACTAAACATAGATATCCTAATACCATGAATACTCATAATAAGCAAGAAATCTACATGACAAAAAACTCTACTTTTTTCAAGCAGTCACTTAACCATGAAAATGAGGTCAAGGACAATGGACCTATGACAGATGGAAACTTCGTAACATGCATACAATTGCAAGGTATGAATCATCTAGGTCTACCTTCTGAAGTATAAAGCTTTAAACAAATAGTTACGTTGCCGCTGCTGCCAGCGGATAGTAATTGCTATGTCTTGCAGGCGAGACAAAAACTATTCAAATTGATAAATATTGTTTGATTGGTCGAATGCCTTCCGTAAAAGTTAATTACCTGTTGTCATTGGTCATCAATGCAGATTCGTTATAAGTATTCAGACCCACAGTAGCAAAATTTACACAAACTTTTTTTCATCTGCAAATTGACACTTACCTTAAATGATCTTAAATCAAATACTTCACAAAACGTTCCGACTTTTATAGCAATTATAATTCATTATTTAATATGGGGCCGGATCACTTGGTATCTTTCAAACAGGGCTATCATCACTTACTTTTAACTTGTTACTTGACAAATTGTAAGGAAGTTATAATGCTGTGCCAGTTGAGTGTATGCCCAGGGGCTGCTATGGTAGCCGGATCGGTCTAAGCCAGAGATGCAGCTAATCGTCGGATCTAGGGGGCAGAATTTTAGAGGGTCCGGCAAATGACGTCTTTATGCCAGACCAAATGACCAGTAAATATTTCACTGTTTGGGCCCGTCAAAATTGAAATTTATGTTGGTCCTGGTTACCTTGGCTTCCAGCTCAATTACATGTATGTAATTGAAAAGCATTGAAAACCGAAAGTTCTAATGATACATTTATTGCTGATAATAGGTAAATGTGCTGATGTAAACAGATCTCGATATTCCAGTGTTCCAGATAGGTCCTTTTCACAGGGCGGTCCGCCCGCCCTTTCCCGAGTGCCGCCCTGTGCCCTTTTTAAGACGCCCTGCCCTTTTTCGTAAGTCCATGCCTTTATTGCCGTAATATTTTGATGAAAATACAATTATTCTACCTGTCTTCATATTTATGACAAGTTTATGACCCTCAGCTAATTAACATTTACAGCTCAGGTGTAATAAGTTGTGATTACAGATAATCTGCTTATCGACATCGGATGGGTCATTAATCCGTTAATTAACCTTCATAATTGACCATTGTAATAATTTTTTTCATTAAATTCGGTCAGTCAGCATTTCAATTTCAATATTTCTCAAAAGATGACAATTTGCGTTGGATGTATCCGTAGATCGTCTGTTGTTTATGTCAAAGATTTTTTTTTTAAATTGATCTTTTAAACTAGTTTTAATCCAGAAGAAAGTAAAAACAATGCTTGACTGTACCTTTCATTGAATATCTATATCCAAATTAAATTAATTAAAGCTGTTATCCTTGATCACAAATTGACTGCTTTGTTTACATTTGTTGAAAGCCATGTGCTTTTTTGGCGGGAAAATTCGGAAAACCCCTTTAACAAGAAACAGTTACATTTCATTGTTATTTATAGGTCGTAAGATTTTCACTTTGATTAACTGATGAGATTATTTCATTAAAAATGAATACTTTCTTGGGGTGAAACTGATAATACTTTAATACTCTACATCTAGGGGTGTGTAAAATGGAAAAAAAGGGGAATTTTTGATATATTTTTGATATATTTTTTATATATAATATTACAAATATAAGTTTGTCTGAAAAGACATGGTTAAATGGATTTTAATTCTGAAAAACTCAATGTGGTTTATTATAATTCATTTATTATAAATAATCAGAAACATTGGGCTACATGTATTAGGCATTTCAAACATTTATTATTGCCTTTATAAGAACATTCAAGACTATTAAGAAGTATGTACCTGTAGTAAAAATACCCTGGTAGGGCCTTAAAATTTCTACTGGGCCCTTGGAAAAAAGTTTTGGGATCCAGGTTGGCCCCTGGAAAAAATGTAAGGTATTGTTCGGACTGTATTGCAGATCTACTCAGTGTAGTATTTTAACTGACATGCACAATTCATTTCACTAATGAAATAAAAATAATTCTACAAAATTATGTGCTCTGCATTGCAACTTAACCTTAGACCTACCATGCATCAAAAATGTTCTAGGGAAGACTGAGCTAGTAATATACGTCCTTGCATGGTCCCTTTAATACTGTTACCCAAAATAAGGTTGATTTTCATCTAGCGTAAAAGTGACTAAACCCCCTCAAAACTCCTAGCTGAAACCCCTGCAGTTAACATAAGACAATGTTTGACATGCCCTTTTTGAAATATCAATCATCGTGCTAAAGTGCCCTTTTCATGATTGGCTCCCTGCCCTTTTGAAATCCTAGCTGGAACACTGTATTCTCTGCGTTTATCCAATTAGCATTAGTCATGTGAGCATAATTGTTTTCATATTCCCGTGATTTATCATTACACATAGCAATGAATGAAAACAAAAGTAAATTTCTGGTCAAAATATTGAATAGAAGCATGTTTTCAGCTTCTTTTTGATAGCTGAGGAATAATTCTGATGATTACAAGACTCTGCAAGTGTTATCTGGACAAGTCCTTTGGACGCACCATTCATGCAATGACGCGCCCAAGACAGAAAACATTTGGAAATCTTTTTCTAACAGTCTTTCTTTCAGCCAGGGACCGCGCTGTGCGTCGCCAATGTCGCAATTTGCGATTTTTTATTTCATCTGGCGACAAAATACGGCTGCTGGCGATATTTCTGGTGCCAACATTTTCCTATGTAAAATTTTCATTTCTTGACAATATCGATCTTCATTTTAATTGGTAAAGTTAAAAAAATGTTGTAAAATTTTTACCTGGCGACAAGTTTATGACTTTGTTTACGACCCCAAGCTAATCAACAGTTACAACAGGTGCCATAATCTGTTGTTACAGGTAATCCATTTATCGGATGGGTCATTAATGATCATCAACATTAATTAATTCAAATAGATGGTCAGTCGGCATTTTGTCTTTGAAGAAATGGTCATACCGCACGACTCCACAATTTGCAATGTTTACCGTAGTTGTATGAAGAAAGCGTAACTGACAGGAAATCGAAAACCATAATCAACTTGATAAAAATATCGTTTACTTATTTCCGTTGAAAAATAGCAAATTCAGACGAAATTTGTCTTTGACTGCCCTCAGTTATGATACGAAAATAACAAAACCGACCGCCATTGTTCACCTTGTGACTTGTTCTACGTACTGTTTATAATCCTCCAAAGAAGGAGCACACCGAATAAAGAAAGATAACTCAATTTTACTTTTCTAATCATTGAGATACCTACTTTAGACATGTCTAAGATATTTCTACATACTTCTTGCTTTAGAATTTACATGTTTAGGTCATTTGAGTTATGGGAAGAGTTAAAGAGGGTCTTAGTAGCAGTATGGGTAGGATGCCTTTTGTCATCTTTTTCTGCATTCTTTTTTTAATACAAATTTTCACTATTCTGTAAATTTAAACACCTCTTATTTTATTTTCTTCATTCAATTACCCATTTTTTCTATACTTTATAATTTAATTTAAAGACATTTTCTCTATTTTGTAGAATATACAGACCATAAGCTAATTTATATTCTTCTACATATGAAATACTGACATAAGAAAATAAACATGATAAAATACACATGTTGTTTTGTTGTATGTATATAAACCCTATGCAATAACTTACTTAGTATTACATGTTAAATTATGTAAAGTGCAGGCTGAGTGCATAAGAAATTTAAATTGAACATTGTTTAAATTTTGGTAGACCAAATAAAGACTCTAGCTGGTTCTAAAGTTTTCAAAACTGGCGACAAAATATAGGAGCTGGCGATTTTTCTGGCTCCAACTTTTTGGGAGCCAGAGCAGCCCCTGACATTAGTCATGTGAGCATAATTGTTTTCATATTCCCGTGATTTATCATTACACATAGCAATGAATGAAAACAAAAGTAAATTTCTGGTCAAAATATTGAATAGAAGCATGTTTTCAGCTTCTTTTTGATAGCTGAGGAATAATTCTGATGATTACAAGACTCTGCAAGTATTATCTGGACAAGTCCTTTGGACGCACCGTTCATGCAATGACGCGCCCAAGACAGAAAACATTTGGAAATCTTTTTCTAACAGTCTTTCTTTCAGCCTATAAAATTTACTGTTATCTTATTTTTATCAGTTCAAAACGTTAACTTCTTAACCATCCAAGCTGCGCAAAAGTATTTCCAAAGCATAATTAATGGTCTAAGAAGACAGTGCTTTGTAACCTGTTATGTACAAAATGAAGATGGAAAACACGCACTGTTTGATCGCTTAGAAGCGAGGGTTAATGTCCAGCGATCTCATCACTGACTTCATGTGTTTGGAGATCCCCCACATTTCAATATTTATTACGTAGGGCTAAGCATACCTTGAAGACGGTTTGCGTTCAGTTTTTTTACGCCACTGTATTTTCTGCCGTTTCCGCTGTTTAATGTTATTGTTTTTCGCGGTATTTATTCGCGCATGTATCAGTGAATCTAGGCCCGTTCGCCCCAATATTTGTTCGCCACACATCTTCGAATGCAGAATCTCTAAATTTGCTCTTAGTTATTTCCCTTTGGCCAATCATTATAGATAAGAACAATTTATGTCGATTCGGAATGAACAAAACAATAAACAAGCTCTGTTGATGTTTTGTCCAAATATAATTGGAAATAATATACTTATTGTCCTAGAATATATTTAACCAAGGATTTTATGTCGGTTTTATGTTTTGTGCTTATCATATATATCAGAGACATATTGTATTATATGTCTCTGTATATATGTATGTCGGATAAAAGCTCTACAGAGCTTATGTTGTATTGTTATATGTATAACTGACTTTAAATAAATCTTTTATGCTTTTATTTGTATAGTGCACTATACAAATCCTTGAATAAACATATTCCCTAAATAACATAAAAATAGAAGCACATGCAAACAACATATCAAAATTAACGTTAAAAAAATTGGCAATATTTCAAAATATATAGCATTGCAACTAAAAACCATATTTTAAATGAAAAATTAAAACACGAGAGGAAATAAAAAAGGAAATGCATACAGAGAACATAACTTATTAAAAACAAATACAGGTAGAAACAAATTTTAAACAAATACAGGTAGAAACAAATTTTAAAGTATTACCATATTATGTCTATGGTATTACTATACAAATCCTTGTAAGATGTAAAATGTAAAAGTTAAATGTAAAGTCAACACAGGCTAAGGAACAACATCAGCAGATCGATGTGGCCGGATGGAAAAAAAAAACTTAATTCAAAAAAGTTAAAAGGTGGGGTTAAACCAAAGACATATATAGGTACTATATAACTATGTCTCTGGTTAAATTCGCCCTAAGTTTTGTTATCATACAGACGTTCAGGTTAAATAGATATGTATCAAAGTTCGGTTTAAAATGTGCACCGTTGTTATGATATTAAGCAAATCAAGTAAAAGCGGTGTACACAAAAAACTATGTGAATTAAGTTTTTGTTTATTCTACATTGAACTTTTGATGTTGACCCTAATGCAGTTAGCATTTAGTCAAATATAGATTAAGGCCATGATGATTTCTATTCAATAGTTTTCACTACTTTATTCTTCTGATCATTACTTTAAATTTCTTTACAGTAACCACACGAAACTGTGACCCTCCTTTTGTAAAAGTTCTAAAAATTGAAAAAAATTAACACATAAGGAACACGGTAGTGCGTTATAAATGAGTTAAAAACATATATGAGAGAGCCGCATGATACATTAAAAGAAATTGTGTACATTTAACAGAGTTTCCAATTTCTGGTATTGTATGTCTTTGATCAAAATCAGCTATGGCAGATTGACAACCGACTACAGAGTCCTGACCTGGGTCATGTACATAAATGATTTGGTGGGGTTAAACCAAAGGTGCTTGGGGGCATTGATATCCCTTTTTCTTTTTTTAGTGGTAGAGAATTTTTATTAATTTGTCTAATATGTCAAATTATTTTCCCGTATTCTATGTGTTTTTGCTTTTCTGCATACATCTTACAAGAACTAGTTCATACGTGCTGCTCCTCTATACTCTTATGTTTCATATCTATATCTCTTCAAAATTGTAAAAGGCATTAACAAAAATACAGAACTCCAAAGTAAATTCAAAAGGGGGAGTCCAAAAGAAGTGACAAAATCAAACGTTAGACTTTATCAACCAACCGAACGGAAGGAAAACAACTGTCATGTTAATGAATTGGTCCAGGCATTTTCCAAAGAAAATGGTGGTTCAAATCTGGTTTTATAGCTAGCTAAACCTCCCACTTGTATGACAGTTGTTAATCGTTCCGTATATTGACAAAATTGAGAGAGCAACCTAAACAGACATAATCATAATAATAACAGATAATAGGTCAATGTGACAATAAGTGGGATTCAGCAGCCAAAACTGTGTTAACATACACCA
The DNA here is from genome assembly GCA_017311375.1 of Mytilus coruscus. Lineage (NCBI taxonomy): Eukaryota > Metazoa > Mollusca > Bivalvia > Mytilida > Mytilidae > Mytilus > Mytilus coruscus. The sequence goes on along the minus strand of CM029601.1, from coordinate 24,204,450 downwards.
CAGACATACAACACAACTGACTAAAAAATCAAACAAACATGCAAATATATCTAACAAAGACGCCAACAAAAAAGTTGTTGTAACTGAAAGCAAATTTGACAAAGACTCCAACAAACAAGTGCATGTTTGCAGTTGATAGAAAATTTGACAAAGACACCAACAAAAAGTTTTTGTAGTTGATAGTACATACAGTAAATAGTATATAGTATTCACTCTCTCTAAAAGTACAAATTGAGTAACATATAAATACAAAGGTGAACAAAATGAAACCTCTTGCTTCCGAATTGCACATCCGAAAAACACTGTTCATAGATGATTTGTCTCTTGAAAATGTTCTAATCATTCTGAAGTAACACAAGGTTGAAATACTTTGACAAACTCTAATCAAGAAGTGCAGTTTGGAAGGTGGGCAAAATTCATCTGACGGAACACGTTTGAATAATTTTTACAAAGAAAAAAAAGTTCAAGATGAACAAATTTACGTTAGAATAACGTTACATTAACGTTATTTTGTTTGCTGTGCGGAGTCTCATATCATCTTCGAGAAAGAAGTAATCTTATCATCATATATATGATATAACATTAATACTTCTTCATCAACAGTAAAACATCAGGATTCACAGAGATCGAGAGAATCACAAAACAAAACTCATGTAATTCTTTTGTTTCTTATGTTACCATAAAGTTTTACTTAATTTCTGAAATAATTTCACTGAGAAATGTATTACTATTGGTGTTATTACGCTTTTAATTTTACATCATTGTGCATATAAATATATATATATAATGTTTTTTGAGATAACCCTTAATGGAAAAATACTTTTTTTCAACTGGTTTAGGCTCTACTTTGGTTTCGTCATACTTAACACCAACAGACTACAGAAAGGGGAGAAGATATACTATTACACGTTTTTCTCCTAGTTAGAAGTAGTGCTGGGTCGCTGAAACTATTAATGGTATATTATTTCAATATTTTAGGAATAAACCAGCGAACAAGTAATAGTAACTGGGAATAAGTCCAGTCCAGGATTTCAAAAAAGAACCAAAGTACTATATGATGTACAGCCTAGGATCCTTGTCCGATATATTTTTTGTATTGGTAAGCCTACTGACGAGCAGTGACTGAACAAGGGTTATATGCTAGAAAATGTGTTGAGAACGTATTTTTCAGTAGAAAAGATGTACATGATAACAAGGGGACAATCAAAAATCACAAGTAGTAGAAAAACAGACAACACCAGGACCAAAAAGCAATAAACATTGAAAACACAAAGCAATTTAAAAATATATATACCCCTGTCAGCCTAGAGATGTACATGTACTGATATATGGGATATAAGGGAATATTTTCAATTCTAGGACATGGCCGGGATATCTGAAATAATTTTTCGGAAATGAAATAGTTTGAATTAATGTCATTCATGCTAAATGTAATTTGTTCGGGGATATGGCACATGAAAAGTCTTCAAATAAGACTCGCTCGTGTTTAAAAACGCGAGTAGTTTTTAGAACACTAATTAAACTTGCAATGCAGTTATTTTTTTTTTAAAGGTGAAAGTAAAATGTACGTGTTATAACTTAAGTATTTATAATTGTTTCATCTCATTCGTCCTGAACGAGGAAATAACAGACAACCACAAGAGACACTATAAACATGTAATACACAAAAAAATGACGTTTTTAGGATTGGTTACATGTTTTTACACAATGTTTACATATGTAATACATTTGTTACACCAACAACTGAATGATACACGTAAATATAATATAACACAAAGAACACGCTCCTGCTATGATCACACCTACTTATATAAATCATTCAGTAGTTTGTATCTAAGATTTTTTTCTTACGCGTTTGCAGTCTTGCCTTCTTTCGTGCAGTAGCTGGAGGCTGATATTTATCTGTTATACAAACTACCAAAAGGCGTTATGGTTGACGCACTATAAATTTTTCATAGCATAAAAGTCAAAATTTGTTTCATCGTTGATGGTTCACGCATCACCTGGCATTGTGATATAATTAATAATTGTTTACCTGTATCGCTATATTTAGTATTCAATCTAGCGACTATGTAAGCTATATTGCAAATTTTGGATCATCGGGAGGAAATTATTTTTCTTGGCATATTTCTGTTTATGTCCGATTTAAATAGCTATTAAGAAATAATGGTAAGTACATAACTAATACACACTTAGTACCATCTTTTTCAGAAAGACTTGGATTCATTTAAGTCTTTTTTTTTTACAGTGATTTTTTTCTATAATTTATTTCATTCTTTCAACGATTTCAATGGTGGGTATGTTATTTTTTTCAGCGATTTAACACCAGCGAGATTACATTTACCTCAAAATGAAAAAATATAAATACATTTTCTGTAAAAAAAAACAGACAGAATTCTGTAATTCTAAAATTCACCCTAATTAATAAAATAATGACATTAAGCTGATTTTTGGTGAGTAAGCCAACCGCAGAAAAATATTTGTATAAGGATACTAAGATTTTATACTGAACATATTTAGGGAAACGCAAATATTAATATAGTTTGACTTGTTCTTAGTAGACTTTATAATTATCCTATTTATTGACATATTTGTATTGACAAGGACATTGAGCGATACCTTAAAACTTTAAATATTGAACGTTAAATGTCATATAAAAGAAAAAAAAACATCATTGTTTCTATGACAATGCACACATCACTACAAATGTTAAAACCAACGTGGCTCCAAAATGAAAAAAAATGAAATAGATCAGTTGAATATTATAACACAGGAAACAATAGTTTTACACAAAATGCGTAAAACAAATTCCGCGTTCTTATGTGTTGCTTATTGGCAAACGACAAGGTTGTTATGTAGGGGTTCACGTTTTAACTCATTTTATATTTCGTCTCGCATTTTTTATTTTCTTGTAAAAGTAAGCTTTATGATGAATATATTTGAGAAAACATCATCTAAGAATCATACTCAATTGAAAGGTAGCCCTAAACTATTATACAATTAACATTATTTCAACTTGGGAAAATCTATAAAACCAGAAGAGTTGAATATTATATTTAAATATCGCCAGAATGAATTTAAAATTATAAGAGAGGGACGAAAGACACCAGAGGGACAGTCAAACTCATAGATTGAAAATAAACTGACAACGCTATGGCTAAAAATAAAAAAGACAAACAGACAAATAATAGTACAGAAGACAAAACATAGAAAACTAAAGACTAAGCAACACGAACCCCACCAAAAACTGGGGGTGATCTCTGGTGCTCCAGAAGGGTAAGCAGATCCTGCTCCACATGTGGCACCCGTCATGTTGCTTATGTTATTACAAATCCGGTAAATAGTCTAATTTGGTAGGTCACATTCGTGAAAAGGGAAGGGTATTGTAGTTACGACATAAGGAACATATCCGATATCATCTATGAAACGGTTATTCCATAACGGTCAACCAACTCGTGATGGCGTCCGTAAAATTTACGAAGGGATGATTTCAACTTCACCATTTGAGTTGATAACAAGATAGATTATAGAACCATGCACAATTAAGAGAAAGTCATTAATTGAAATCACAAGGACAAAAATTGAAGGCATTTAAGACAGGCACACGAACATGTGCATAGAGATAAAATTTAAAAGTATAGTAGTAATAACCGGCTTGTGCATAGGAAGAGTAAACACATGGTACTTGTTGTATTACAATGGGATGGAACAAAAACAAGAATAGAAAAGACGAGGGATAATAAAAACTCATTTTTGTTTCATTTTCCAAATCTACAAATTAGTTTTGCATTGATAATACTATATCACAAGAAGTCGACATTTAAGAGTGATTGTTGTTTGCTTTACATCCAGTGGTTAATATTTCATGTATATTCAGAACGAAAATAATTTTAACAATAATACAAAGTTCTGTCGACTATAGGATGAAGGACGGGAAATGAGGATATGTTGGATAGGGACAGAACTTTCGTCTGGCAGCAGGCAACATACGGATCCCTAAAAAAGGTTTTGCAAGAGTACTAAAACGTCTAGACGGCTTGACAGTCTCCTTCACGAAGCCTCGAACTTTACAGTTCAATTCCGATCTGACGTGGCTCAATTCCGATGTGTTTGACAAAAGTGGATGTGTTTGACAAAATCGTGGTATAGTTGTGTTAGTCTTTTTTCCCGCTTAAAAATCATGTGTCATCCCTATGTCCTCAACACAGACACTTTGTCAACAATAAAAATATCATTCTAAAGTTTTGGTTTGAGAATTTTGACGAGAAAATACGTCAAATGACATTCAAAACGATATAAAAACCGAAAAGAAATAGTATTTTCCTAAGATTTTAAATAGTTTTTGTATTTAAGTATTTATAAAAGTTAAATATTTCAAAAATCTTATATATGAATTTATAAACCTTCTGAAATTATACATTTTAATGACATTAAACTGTATATATATATAATAATGATAAAGTGACACGTCTCAAAAATATGAAACAAAATAATGGTCTAATATTATTTCCTCATGTCAAAAGTTCATGTATTTGCATATAAATAAATAACAGTAAATTGTTGACCAAATATCAGCTATCATAGAAATGTGCATTCTATATTTAGAGAAAAGAAATATTTCAAATATTAAAAAATCGAATCGAAGAGCATACATAAAGTAATATATTGATTACCACCACCTAAATACCCCCCCCCCCCAAAAAAAAAAAAACAAAACAAAACAAAAAACACAAAAACAAAAACAAAACTCCAAAAGAAAAACATTCAGACCCCTCCCTTTCTAAAAAAAAAACAAAAACAAAAAAACAAAAACAAACAAAACAAACAAAAACATGAACATAAACAAAACATAAAATCGAAATAAACCCACCCCCCAAAAAAATCCTTCATCCAAAAAAGAAATAAAAGAACTGGTTTGGTTAAAAAAGATATTATTAAATATAATAGGATATATAGTGATCAATAATAATTAACGATGAATGGAATTGAGAGCATTACCAACGGAGAATGGAACTTAACAGCAAAATTTATTTAAGTTAATTCTGTCTGCATATATCTTTCAAAACAGTTAATTCAAGAAAACAGGATTCGTTTCATTTATACTTTCTGTTTATATTTTTTGATAGACCATTGTCACATAAAGTATAAAAATAAGTAGATGTGGTATGATTGCTTAGGAGACAACTACGAATGTGAATAATAGTATATATAATAAGCTATAAAGATATGAATGACTATCGTCTGTTTCAAAAGATTGGAGGATTGTAGCTAAAAGTTCAGAGATATTCGGCAAATAATAATAATAAAACATTTAATAATGATGATAATTATAGAATAACTAATCGAAGAATTCAAATAGAGAAAATATTCAACGAGTGACCGAACAAAACATTAAATAATAATTATTATAATCATTAATATTATCGTTATTATCATAATTTCATAATTTGACCATATAATAAAAAATTCAAAACCAAAGGAACAATAAAGAAAAACAATTTTGTTAATTCAGCATTCTTGAACATTAAGAACTTATGCACCTACTATGTTGTAGAACGATGTATACAAAATTTGACACATATTTACTAATCATATATATTTTAATGGGATACGTAACCACGTTAGAAGCCAAAATATACAGACCTTATAATATATGTATCAGAAAATAAATCACGACGTAAAATGATTTTTATGTGTGACATCTAACTGATGATATAACATAAAAAAAACCTCATAGATGCTACATCAATAATATTGAATAATAGCAATTCCATCGTGAATTATAAATATTGTACATATTTCATCAATAAAAGAATGATAGAAATTCCATTGCATATTATATATATTGTAGATATTGCACCACTAAAAGAATGATGGATATTCCATCGTATATTACTGATATGTAGAGCTGAACTGTATAATATTATAAGCTGACCTTAGATGAATTTGTGTATACCTTTTAGGTCCCTTTTTGTGATACAGCTGTTAACTTTTCTACGTACATATTTGTTAGGTTCGGTCCCTTTTTGTGATATAGCTGTTAACGTTTCTACGTACACATTTGTTAGGTTCGGTCCCTTTTTGTGATATAGCTGTTAACGTTTCTACGTACACATTTGTTAGGTTCGGTCCCTTTATGTGATATAGCTGTTAATGTTTCTACGTACACATTTGTTACGTTCGGTCCCTTTATGTGATATAGCTGTTAACGTTTCTACGTACACATTTGTTACGTTCGGTCCCTTTATGTGATATAGCTGTTAACGTTTCTACGTACACATTTGTTACGTTCGGTCCCTTTTTGTGATATAGCTGTTAACGTTTCTACGTACACATTTGTTAGGTTCGGTCCCTTTATGTGATATAGCTGTTAACTTTTCTACGTACACATTTGTTACGTTCGGTTCCTTTATGTGATATAGCTGTTAACGTTTCTACGTACACATTTGTTAGGTTCGGTCCCTTCATGTGATATAGCTGTTAACGTTTCTACGTACACATTTGTTAGGTTCGGACGCAGGAAATTTATTAAGTGTTATTTACACATTCCTGGCTTTCAAATGTTAAGGTTTGATCGTTCCCGATTGAATAAACTTCGGACGCATACAGTTTATGGAGTGCTATTTTCATTTTGAAGGACTGGGTCGATACCATTGCTAGTAGACTGTTAGTCCCCGAGGGTATCATCTGCTCTGTAGTCAATGCTTCGGTAGGAAAGTAATGTTCCTAATCGATCAGGCAAAGTTAGCCTGAGATGAATCTGACTTCTTTTTTATGTCCTTTTTGATAATATAGCTTCTTCTAACGTTTCTATGTATGAACACGCCCTTTTCACATTTTTAGGTTTGAGCCTTATTGATGAAGATAAATCCAGAAAATCTAATCGGGCAAACGAAATGTATTAAGGATGTTCGCTCCTCTTGTTTTTGAATTTTTGCCAGATATTCGGAATCCTCTGGTTTTATCCATGTAGTGCCATTAAAATATTTCCCCACTAACCCTACTTTTCTTTTCATAATTTTATTACATATAGTTTAAAAAGCCATATTTGAAAATGCTATAAAATCCTTGCTATTTTTTCATATTTTTTTTAAGAAAAAGGGTGCCAATGTTAAATATATGAAAAGTCTAGAGAGAATTATTTCCCGCCAAATTTTCAATGGCTTATATCTCGAAAACAGGCACACGGACCCTTATTTTTTTTGTGCTTTTTTAGTTCCTTTATTTATATACTATCAATTTATAACAGTCTTTTAAAAAGATTGTTATTTTGAAACAGAGTCGCGAACATCCTTAAGTGTTACTTTCATTTACACCAATAATAGAATGATGGAAAGTCATAATATTGTAGAGCTGTAAATATTACAACAATGATAAAACGTTAGAAGATTCATTGTCCAAATAAAGTATCCTGTTATTCCGCTTCTATATTGACCAAACAGTAATGTGAATTTTTCTTTTAGTGTGACAGTTCATTTTGGGGTCCTATTCGCGGTCCACGTTTAATCGTTTTCTTTGAAAGTCGGAACCAACTATTTGGATTTAAACAACTAAACATTAAAGTGCCGGGTGTAAATTGCAGGATAAAATTATAAATCTACATTGTTGAAAATGTAAGGTTTATTTGTACTCGCTACGAAACAGGAGAAAAGCTCGGCGAGCCTAAATTCAAGTCCTATTTCTAAAACTCATACAAATAAATTTTATATTTTCCACAATGTACATATGTTGTATATATATATTATATCAATGATAAAATTACAGAAATTAAGTGTTATTTCATTTTCTAACACTTTGCCTATACCCCTGATGGTTGACTGTTAGTCCCCAAGGGTATCATCAATTCAGTATAGTCATAGCTTCGGTACTGACATGATTTATTACATACTATTCTAAAATTCCCGTTGACAAATTAGGAAATTATTAAGAAGCTTATGTTCTAACTCCTTAAGGCAAAGTCAACCTTGGATGAATTTGGCTTCTCTTTTTATGTCCCGTTAGGTAATATAGCTGATACTAACGTTTCTACATATTTACACACACCTTGGCTTTCAAATGTTCAGGTTTGAGCGTTACTGATGAAGTTCAACCCAGAAAAACGCTGCTGGTTTTATGCAGTTCATCATCCATGGAAAAATCGTGCAACTTCATGAAATGAAATAATTTTAGAGAAGCTTTCTTATAGCTATTAACATAATTTCACCAAATATGAAATTGTTTTTTATCATGAACATCCTTTTTAATACAAAATAAACTCAAAAGTTGATACAAAACAAGGAAAGCATGATATTTTACAAATAAACAAATTTCGTTATAATGTGTTGTCAAAGTAAATTGGTAAAGGTGGTACAAAAAAAATCTGAACACCTTTAACCTTAGAATTAAGGAGCTTATATCATATACTTAAACCATTTTCCAAAAAATTTACATATTTCCATAAATTTGTAATGTAAATTTTCAGAGTTTCATTGTGTACTGTTGAAGACATTTTGGTACAAAGTTGCAAATCAAACATGTTTTGGTTAAAAATTGGGCGAGCATTCGCTATCCAAAATGAATTGATTTTATTCAGAAAAACAATACATAGGTTTACTTCCCGATAGTACGAGACTCTCAAGGGCAGTCTAGGTCGTGAAATACCTTCATATTAGTAGCTATACTTCAAACATAATTTTGGTTTTGATTGAGGATGTTGTCATACATTTTGGAGATAGATACTGAACATTTGCCAAAATCTGTCAAAGTTAAGGTTTGGGCTATCTCCAAGTGTTTATAATATGGTATTAGTTTCAAATAAGCTATCATATCTTTCGTATCTTAAAGTTCACCCATTAAATTGTGAATTATAGTAAATATTGAAAATTTAAATAAAATGCCCCTGCATGGTGGAAAGTAAATTCACGGGAAATTGGCCCTTCCTCTTTGGCCTAAATTTAAAGTCAGATATGAATGTTATTGTCGATACACCTTTGTCATTTACCGCAAGCCACGGCTATCTCTTGTGAAATATATGAATACTTTTTATAACGTAATTTTGACGATTTGAAACAAAAATAAGAATAAGAATACTGTCGGTGCGTTTTTGCACTCAGCAAATTTTAATGTAGTCATTATTCAAAATATTTTTCTATGTCATATGGATGATAAACTATTTTATATTCACTCTGTATAGCCACAGTCGATTCATTACATAATTTCTGACTTTCCATATAAATATACAATTGATGTGATTTCCGTGTGCACAACACTAAGTTCTGGAATAATCTTCATTGGGCATGCCAGTGATCGAAAGCAAACACACATAAAAACGTCCGAGAGAATAAGAAAAACCAAAACGTCCTCAACAGAACTACTAAACCGTCTAGAAAAGTATTTACCTAAATACCGAACAAGGTAAATTCAAAAAGGGGGGAAGTCCATAAAAACTGACAAAATCAAACGTTAGACTTTATCAACCAACGGAATAAATGGAAAACAACTGTCATATTCCTGACTTGGTTAACTCACTGGGTTAACTTTGCCTAATAGAGATGCAATCTTAGTTTAAGCACATTTACATAGTTTGATGAAATGTAAATTTACAAACAAAATATATAACTTATATTTAGATCATACCATTATCGAAGCACTAGCTACTGGAGGGATGGTACCCTTTGTGACCATCAGAAGTGGTACCGACCCAATGACAGTTAAAACACAAATGATATGTAACAGTTACTGTAAGCGTATTAGGAGTTTCTTACCCTGTCGATGCCCCTAGTTTATGTTTATAGTTCATACGATTCAAATCGTTTTTGTCTGTTGATATATGATATTATTGTGTCGCCAGACAGCGAAGTGATGTATAGGATAACTTCTATATATGGCCTTGCTTTACACTTTGGTAATCCGCAACTCTTCTTGAAAACGGCTTGGCAGAATTCAACCAAATTTATGGGGATTGGGTTTTTCGATACCAAAACATGAATGAAGCCATTTCAGCTTAAATCATAATACAAAGAAATGAGATGTGCTATGGTCGGTGTAAATATGAATTTTGTTATCAATAATTAAAACAAAACTATATATGATTGCCATACACATATGAATATTATCTGTTCTATATTTATGTCAATAGATATAAGAAGATGTGGTATGAGTGCAAATGAGACAACTCTCCATCCAAGTCAAAATTTATAAAAGTAAACCATTATAGGTCAAAGTACGGTTCAACAGCGCCAGCAAACAGTGTTTTATGTATTACTGAAAATTATTACACCAGGGTTTTCGATATCACAAACTAGTCAAAACATTTACTAAATTTTATCATCGGTACAAGGACATCATTCGTAAATATACCTCAACATGCAGACTTCTTATACGTTCAGGTATTTCACATCCAATCCTTTATGGTAATATTCTTTATAAAGCACGAAAATGTCAGTATTCACCTCAGAAGCTAACAAAACCTTTAAATAGACATGCTTTGATACTATATCTGCCGCTTGAATTTTACTAGATAATGTTTTTGTTCCTGGTAAGGAGCCTGTATATCGTCAGGTTATTGAATTCCAATGACTAATGTCTGTCATATTGCGGACCTGTTTTTGTATTGCTATGAGTTACAATTTATGACTAAAATCAGCAAAGACCCATAGAAACAACATCTGATACGCCAATAATACTTTTAGATATTTGGATGATATATATGAATGCCCCATTTCAGCTTAAATCATTATACAGAAATGAGTTGTTATGGTCTGTAAATATGAATTTTGTTATCAATAATTAAAACAAAATATATATATTGTACACATGAATATTATCTGTTCTATATTTATGTCAATAGATATAAGAAGATGGTATGAGTGCAAATGAGACAACTCTCCATCCAAGTCAAAATTTACAAGTAAACCATTATAGGTTTAACGGTCCTTGGCTCACACATGCTATATGCCCAAAAATTATCTGTAAAACCATTCAGGTAAAGCCTGTTTTTGCATTGCACTAGGTGTGGGCTGATGTTTATGACGTCTGTATGTTGGATGTGTAATGATTGATATTTTTGTCTAGATACATGATTTGTTTATTAATTGATATTTGCTTTGCACTAGCTTTTAGTATTTTGTACCAGATCTACATTGTGGAGTTTTTGTTTATTGCAAACATGTTTGTGTTATGTATCTGCCCCAGGTGAGGAGTTAAGCAGTTGTTTTCAACTGATCTTATTTATTGTATTGTAGTTTGTTCTTATGTTGTGCTGTTACACTATTGTCCTAGGTTAGGAGGAGGGTTGAGCGCCAGCAATATGTTTAACCCCGCTTCATGCATTATGTATCTGTCCCAGGTAAGGAGCCTGTAATTGAGTGGTTGTTGTGGTCTGATGTCTGTCATATATATTGTTCGTTTATTGTATTGTACAGTTTGTTCTTATATTGTACTGTTGCACCACTGTCCCATGTTAGGGAAGGGTTGGGTGCCCGCTTACTTGTTACACATTATGTATGTGCCTGTCTCAAGTGGGGAACCTTTAATTCAGTGGAAACCGTTGTTGTTTGTTTCCGTATATCAAAATTGATTTTCGTTTATTGTTTTGCACATTAATAAGGCCGTTAGTTTTCTCGTCTGCGTTGTTTTACATTAATGATTTAGGGGCCATTAATTGCTTAATGTGTGTGGTTTTAGCTTTGCTCATTGTTGAAGGCCGTATATGTGACCTATAGTTGCTTACTTCTACATCAATTGGTCTCTGGTGGACAGTTATCTTATTTGCAATCATACCCCATCTTCGCATGTTTATATGACCGAGAAAAGCACGTCATTGTGCTATGTCAATATTTAAGTACCGACTGGATGTAGGACCATTAGTGTTCATAACTGTATAGTAATACATATTTAGTTATGTAACAGTTGATTAAAAAATAAAAGAAGAATGTGTCTGAGGACACGAATGCCCCCGCTCAAGCTTGCTATTCAAACGTAAATGAGACGGACGGAAAGACGGTAAGACGGAAAGACGGAAGGACCGACAGTCAAGGGTAACAATTAATGCTCCTTTCGCCTTGCGGCGGGGACATAAAAACAAACTCAATTTAAGTACAGTTTGTTAATCCACAACTACTTGGAAACGACTCAACAAAATCTGACCAAACTTGCACAGATTTTTCTACAAGACAATAGTCATGAGTAGAGGACCTGATAAATTTCCATCTGAGTTATTTATTGAGTTTCCCATATCAAAACATGGATTAATATGAAATAAGGAGATGTGTTATGATTGCTAATGAGACAACTATCACCCAAGTTCAAATAACGTGGATTTAATCAACTTCTGTTTGTTAATTATTTGGAGATGGTTGGGGCTAACGTCATCCTAGGAAGACACACATTCTGATTTTTGAACTGACAACGGTTATCTTCCTTTAAATTCCTCAATATGCATGACTTGATAAAGTTTTCAACACAAATATATTACAAGACTTTTTTTTAAAGATTGAAACTATCATTTGCACTTAAAGAATGTAATTTATACAATGTAACAAACTTGTAAATGCCACTATGAATTAGGTTTACTGGTCAACTGAAAATCAAACCTTAACAATACAATAATAAATCTTATCAAATAATTTTCCTATGATTTACAGAAAAACAGGGGAAATTATGATAATTAATTTAAATTACTATTTAGGAAATGTACAAACAGTTAGTAAACACACTTGTGGTCTCATTATGCAACATCCGCAGGTATAATTCAGTGTCATGTGGTACATAAAAATATACTAATAATTGAATTATTGATATGGTTTTTAATCAACTTGTCACGATGGAAAAACGCAAAATTTCAAAAGTTGAAAATAATGAATAATGCAAGAAACATTGTGTAATATTAATCAATGGATGACATTATAACGGATGTTTCATGATTAGAAAAATAAAATTTGTGAAGATGTACTTCTGTTTTATCTATTGCCATGACAAACGTTATGATGATGATTATTATTATTATCATTATCCGCTGCTTCGTCTCTTTTGGTGTTTTGCTGGATTTTTTTGTAATAAAAAATATTATTAGATTTTCTTTTAGGATTAGTTTGTGTCAGAGATAGTTTATTCAAGATTTTTTTGACAAGTTCGCTTACTTTGTTTTATATCTCCGATTCGTAAATTTACCACACCTGGATTCGATAGGCATGAGAAGCGCATCCCATTAACGCATCGTTTCTTTAATTAAGTATTTGTTTTTTTTTCTTAATCTGGATTGAATTTTGCAAATTTTTCTCAGATCCTTTGTTTTATATTCCTCTACTGAATATGTGTATGTAGCGACATCTACTAGTATTAAAAATGTCAGTATGCATAAAAACACTTCTAAAATGCAACGATTTAAAAAAAACCTACACCTTTGAACGACTTTGAATTGTCACGGTTCTGTAGGGCATATTTGTATATCGCACTACAACATGAAAATGACACTTGATAAATTATGCGCGTCCCAGAAACGCTTTATCTTGATTTACTTTCACAAGGAACACTCAAACTTAATACGTAGAAACGTTAGGAGCTATATGGCCAGAGCCAGGGATGTATAAATACGTAGAAACGTTAGGAGCTATATGGCCAAAGCCAGGGATGTATAAATACGTAGAAACGTTAGGAGCTATATGGCCAAAGCCAGGGATGTATAAATACGTAGAAACGTTAGGAGCTACATGGCCAAAGCCAGGGATGTATAAATACGTAGAAACGTTAGGAGCTATATGGCAAAAGCCAGGGATATATAAATACGTAGAAATGGTAGGAGCTATATGGCCAAAGCCAAGGATGTATAAATACGTAGAAACGTTAGGCGCTATATGGCCAAAGCCAGGGATGTATAAATACGTAGAAACGCTAGGAGCTACATGGCCAAAGCCAGGGATGTTTAAATACGTAGAAACGTTAGGCGCTACATGGCCAAAGCCGGGGATGTATAAATACGTAGAAACGTTAGGAGCTACATGGCCAAAGCCAGGGATGTATAAATACGTAGAAACGTTAGGAGCTACATGGCCAAAGCCGGGGATGTTTAAATACGTAGAAACGTTAGGAGCTACATGGCCAAAGCCGGGGATGTATAAATACGTAGAAACGTTAGGAGCTACATGGCCAAAGCCAGGGATGTATAAATACGTAGAAACGTTAGGAGCTACATGGCCAAAGCCAGGGATGTATAAATACGTAGAAACGTTAGGAGCTACATGGCCAAAGCCGGGGATGTATAAATACGTAGAAACGTTAGGAGCTACATGGCCAAAGCCAGGGATGTATAAATACGTAGAAACGTTAGGAGCTACATGGCCAAAGCCAGGGATGTTTAAATACGTAGAAACGTTAGGAGCTACATGGCCAAAGCCGGGGATGTATAAATACGTAGAAACGTTAGGCGCTATATGGCCAAAGCCAGGGATGTATAAATACGTAGAAACGTTAGGAGCTACATGGCCAAAGCCAGGGATGTATAAATACGTAGAAACGTTAGGCGCTATATGGCCAAAGCCAGGGATGTATAAATACGTAGAAACGTTAGGAGCTACATGGCCAAAGCCGGGGATGTATAAATACGTAGAAACGTTAGGAGCTACATGGCCAAAGCCAGGGATGTATAAATACGTAGAAAAGTTAGGAGCTACATGGCCAAAGGAACCTTAAAGGAATAGTCAAATTAATCTGAGGTCAACTTTGCCTAATGGAGTTTCAGCATACAACTTATTCAATCTGTGTTTTCCTGTGATATCTTTTTTATATAGCAATATATTTATTAGATATCATTTACCACAGTAAAGTCAAATTATTATATAAAGTATAACTTTTTAATAAAAAAAGATTTAAAAATCGTGATTTATAGCGGAAACCTTTACTTCATCATGAAGTTTAATATGCTTTAAAAACGATACATCATTACATATATCAGTTATGACCACGGAAATCAATCATCATTTTCTCTGATTATTTTAATTTTAAACATCGTAAATGTCAATTACATATCATGTTCAGTCATGGCCAATGAGAACCAATGCAATCTGTTTGAAATCTCTTTTATAGCTTTACCACATATTAGAAGCTTTGTTTTATTAAATTTATTCGAGTAATAAATTAATATCTACATGGAATAAAGATGATTTCTGTTTCAATGGATGTAAGTATAAATTTTCAGTAAATAAATTGAAAAAATGTTCATGTTTCAAAGTAAACTTTTAGAAAAAGGCATTGATTGTATCTATAACAGTACGCACCAATTATTAAAATTTTGAATTATAAAATGTTACATGCTAGTTAATATCAAAAAGCAACAAAACTTAAAATAACGATGAAGGTTAATGCAATTCCTGTATTTGAAATCTGATTTATAGCTTTACCACATATTGAAAGCTTTGTTATTTAATCTATCTGAGCATAGATGTGGGTTTATACAGCTATGATCTAAGTAATGAAATAAAATCTGTATGGTATAAAGATGAACTCCTTTTCAATGGATGTAAGTATAAATAAGAAATTCCACATTTTGATAGTAATATATTTTGATTGACAGAAAATACCATTGATTTGAAAAGCAAGATTTCATGACGTACGACTTATTGGCCTGGGCTGGTATGCATAAAACTAGTTAAGTTACGATTTGTTCCGAAAGGACGGATTTTTCTACATGTCCTACGATAAATAAGTACTACGATTGGATATCTTAGTTTTATGCATATCAGCCCTGGTTTTTAATTTATTGAGATTTTTGTGCAAGAAAACTTGTTTCCTTTTTTATGCAGTATAAATAAGTAATGAGATAACCAAAAATAATCTTGTGATTGATCTGTTTGGTCACTTAAGTCTTAAGTTAAGCTGAGGTTAACATGCTCTGAATCGTTTTCCGGCTTTTCAAACCCCAGGCATCAAGCATACTTGATGAAGGTTACACGTACGCACGGTATTTTATGTTTATTTATAATAATAGTTTTGTTCACATGTCATGTACGTAACACATTTATTAAGGTATGTTAATTAACAATCAAATTAAATTTTGAATTCTTAACATACGTTTATAACAGGTAATACTTACAAACAGAATTAATAATATCAATGGAAGACAGACAATCTTCTGAAGATGCGGATGGGGTTGAAGAATAGAAAATAATGGGTAAAAAAATAAAGAATAGATAAAATTAGGAAAAATAAAGAATAAAGAATAATGGAGTGATAAAATATAAAGAATAGAGAATAATGGATACAAAATAAAGGATAGAGAAAAATGACCTAACTGAGAATTAAAGAAAATAAAAATCAAGACCCTCAGATAAGCTGTTTTTCTTGAAAAAGTTTGACTTGAAGGCTTTCATGAAGCCAATTTAGAGTTTAATGTATGGATGAAACGTACCTACAAAGATTGATCTATACATGGGAAGCTATATAATAAAATATGTTAAACATGACTGATCATTACCATTTCACAACTAATCTATTTACATCCTCATTTTTCACTGACACGAAGTAACTTTCTTTCTTTTTTTTTGTTAAGCCCTGTTGTCACTCTCAAAAAACCCTTTTCCTGTAAACCAGCATAAAATCTTAAGCGATGTTAAGGGAACAGTCATGTTAAGGGGGAGAAATGATGAGATGGTTAAAATTTTTCACATGATCTCCAAAATGTAACTTATGAAATTCAAATCATCTTTTCTCGGCACAACTGTTTGCAGACGAAAACCAAATGCAAAATCTGCTTTAATCTTAAGGTGAACAAAAGTTGCTGGTAGCAATCAAAATGACAAGAATAAAGATTTGTTGTTTTATTTAGTTTTTGTTCCGATATACTATATATACTTTATCATTATATCTGTCATTTCATCAAATAAAAACATCTTGTTTATTTGACACTCAGAAAAAAAATATATATACATTTACACGTAAGAATAACTAACCGTCGTTAACAACAATCCAGAAATACTCGTATAACAAACAAATAGCATTCTTGGTGATGTATAGAAGGACGCGACCGATGCATTGAATCTTGGGGATGTATAGAAGGAAGCAACCGATGCATTGAATCTTGGGGATGTATAGAAGGAAGCAACCGATGCATTGAATCTTGGGGATGTATAGAGGACGCAACCGATGCATTGAATCCTGGGGATGTATAGAAGGACGCAACCGATGCATTGAATCTTGGGGATGTATAGAAGGACGCAACCGATGCATTGAATCTTGGAGATGTATAGCAGGACGCAACCGATGTATAGAATCTTGGGGATGTATAGAAGGACGCAACCGATGCATTGAATCTTGGGGATGTATAGAAGGACGCAACTGATGCATTGCATCTTGGAGATGTATAGCAGGACGCAACCGATGCATTGAATCTTTGGGATGTATAGAAGGACGCAACCGATGCATTGAATCTTTGGGATGTATAGCAGGACGCAACCGATGCATTAAATCTTGGGATTGTATAGAAGGACGCAACCGATGCATTGAATTGGATGTATTGCATTGAATCTTTGGGATGTATAAGACGCAACGATGCATTAAAATATAGAAGGACGCAACCGATGCATTGAATCATGGGGATGTATAGAAGGACGCAACTGATGCATTGAATCTTGGAGATGTATAGCAGGACGCAACCAATGCATTGAAATGTATAGAAGGACGCAACCGATGCATTGAATCTTGGAGATGTATAGCAGGACGCAACCGATGCATTGAATCTTGGGGATGTATAGAAGGACGCAACCAATGCATTGAATCGTTTTTTAAAGTATAACTTCTTTACCAGCATGCTTGAAAATAACATGAGGATATCGTTTATTTGATAGACTTTCACCTAGCATTATATAAAGTGCTAAAAAAAAAACAGGGGGGGGACGGGGTAGGGGTGGAAGATTTTTTCTAATGAAAACTGAAAAAGAGTTTTTTTAAGCATGGTTAAAATGTTTCAAAAAAATCACAAAATAATCAAGATGAAAATGTTTTCATATCTAAAAAAAGGGACAAATTTCTATATAATTCTCATTACAAACAGTACTATCTTCTCGAAACGGAAATCAAATATTAAGATTAAAGAATCTTGAAATGAGTAACAAGTCTATTATTCAAACTCTCTGACCATAATTATATTTTACTTTTTTCAGGTTTTTCTGTCTTATTGGCTGACATTTCTTAGTTCTCTTCTCATCTTTTTGGCTCAAGGTAAGCTTAATATAGTTACGATAATTGACATTCATTTCATCATTAATCTACATACTATTTCTTGTCAATGAAGAAACATATCATAAGACGGTTCTAAAATATAAAGTACATACACACTTTGTTTATGTCGTTGCTGTTTTATATCGTTTGAAGTACAGCCAATCATATTAGGGTCAAGGACGGTATGAATTCATATCTGAAGTTAAGTATTTTGAGCTTGATTTCAGTAAATGCGAGCTTCTTTGCTGTGGTATATTATTTTTTAGTATTGTTTTGTTTAACTTCTGTTTTTGCTATCTAATATATCATCATTTAAGAGTTAAGGACTTTTCCTGTATTGGATTTAATTATATGTTCTTATATGTACTTTTCGCGAGTTTTTTTAATCTCCTTTTAAGGTTTGAAAGGTTAAAACAAACTAGATTATACCCGTCGGATATTCATGTGTCTGTCCCAAAAATCAGGAACCTCGCTAGTGGTTTTAATATCTTAATGTCTTTAGTTTACTAGTATTTGATTGGTTGAGATTCTGTCTCAATGACGATTTTCTTGATAGGGATTCTTTACATGAGCAACACGACGGGTGCCACATGTGGAGCAGGATCTGCTTATCCTTCCGGAGCACCTGAGATCACCCCCATTTTTTGGTGGGGTTCGTGTTACTCAGACTTTAGTTTTCTATGTTGTGTTTTTGTACTATTGTTTGTCTGTTTGTCTTTTCTTTTTTAGTCATGACGTTGTCAGTTTATTTTCGACTTATGAATTTGAATGTCCCTTTAGTATCTTTCGCATCTCTTTTACAACAAAGATTAGTAAATAAAAATTATATGATTATTAAGTTAGCAACAATGATAAGTGAACTATTTATTCCAGTGACAGTATTAATGTTTTCGACTTTACCTACCCAAAGACAGTAGATGATGTATTCAGTTATTGATATAAACATTTTCTTGATCTGAATAAAATATTGATGTTGCAAAGTTAGCAAAAGAGTTTGGTTTCAACCTAATCGAAACTATTAGTATTGGAACTCAAAGTAAACATTCAATCAACTTTATGAACTATGAAGTGTAGAACAAGGAATTTAGCATACGTGTAAATTTACAGACAGACAGCTACACCGCCTTTTAAAATTACTTATTCATCTCATTATATTTGGACAAATAAATGAAATATGACTTACGTATACTAATTATTGCAAACTATTTATGAAATAGATGGGAAATGATAAATCGAAGCTTTGGTTAAATTATGCACTTGATTAAAAAGAATATTAATTCATAGGCCGCTTTGTCTGTGGTTAATGGGATCTAAAACAGGCAACAATACACGTCATTTTATACTAAATGACAACAACATACCAAATTAATTCACTATAATGTTTTGAACTCTTTTTGTAGTCAGCGCTTCTGTATTATTATGAATTATCATTGATTTGCTCATGATTATAAATTAATTTAAAAACTTACTAAGTATTTTCTACCCAAAGAATAGATTACCTTAGTTGTATTTGGCAAAACCTTTTGAAATTTTGGGTTCCCAATGCCCTTCAACTTCTTCCTTTATTTAGCCTTTTTAACTTTTTTGATTCGAGCGTCACTGATGAGTCTTTTGTTGACGAAACGCGCGTCTGCGACTCATTTCACAAATAATCTTACGAAAAAAATGACACGTAAGTCATGAACATTTCAGTATAACTTACAATCAATTTTTGTCTTGAGATTTTCTATGAAAAGAGCCTCTGGCGTACAAAATTTTAAGTCTAGTATCTATGATGAGTTCCTGTGTGTGTGTGTGTGAAATACTGGGTAAAGTGCAAATCTGGCTTGTAGTATGGCTGTTAATGTGACTACGGAATGTCGGTTTTTCAGAAAAATTTTCAAAAAAGGTGCTCATTTTGTTTTATATGTTTCCTACTGAAAGATCTTCAACTTTACAAAATATTTGTACAAATATTGAAGTTGTGTACTCGAAATTCTGTCACTGTAAAATAGCTGAAAAGAAATAAAGATAAGACATGACTACATATTGGTCAGTGAACCACAGTAAAGCACAGAAATATAACATTCGATAGATAAAGACCTAGTGGGGCTATATTTTTACATTTTACTAACGACTATTTTCACAAATAAAATATAACGTTTTGCCTCAATAGTATTTCGTGCAAGTCCAGTTTTTGCTATTTACACTTTGAAGCAAAAGCCCTAAGTCATTTAAGCTATTTAGTATACCTTAGTATATTTTTTCAAATGCAATATAACAAATTAGTAAAACAACATCTTTTATTTGAATTTACTTGCCCTTCCGTAAAGTAACCTCTGTCCTTGATTCCGGTCAATCCACTTTATTAATCATGATCTATTGCTTAAATTGATTTGGTCTGGTTAAGCCAACATGTGGCTACCAACAATCAATCATATTTGTTGTTATGATATTGTGTCATTTTGCAACAAAAAAGCTATCAATTTTTTATTACAAATTTGATTTTCGATGCCTTAAATGAAACTTATACCCAGTATTCAGCACTTCTGTGTTGACATGAATTATCATTGGTATTGTGATATTTATAAAATAACTATTTACAAAACCTCGATTTGTTAGAAATACTTAGGATTTTCTACCCCAGGAATAGATTACCATAACTGTATTTGGCAAAACCTTTTGGAATTTTTGGCTCTCAATGCTCTTTAACCTCTTACTTTATTTGACCTGTTAACTTTGATTCTGGTCTCTTTGATGAGTCTCTTTGATTTTCTATATATGGTTTGTGTCCTGTCATAGTGTCATAAATTCATCAAGATATACAAGTTAGACATATAGAAACAAATGGACTTGTTCACATCGATATATTTATTTGGTCTTTTCTTTACTGGTATATATAGAAAATGAAAGGATATGGAGTAAATGTACATGGGACAAAATCGCACACAATACATAGAAAACATAGAAAATTATCAATGAACAGGGCTTTTATTCATATGTACATGTTCAAACGTCCACTTCATGTTGTTTTGTGTATTTTATAGGTTCTGAAGCAAGTAGATGGATTTCAAGAAGCATAAATGATTATAGACGTCCAACATTTCGTCAACCACCACCTCTTGACATCCATCCGGATTATGGCCCCGATTACGGTCAAACCTATCGCCAGGATCCATCTTTCGCTGCTAGATACAATATGATACCAACGACACCTCCTACGTTTTATGAGTTTTTCGACCCTATTTCTGGTGTACACAAGAAGATTCGCAATCATTTCGATCATCAGAGACCAACTTATCGACCACATCCACAAGAATATTCCAGAACCTTAAGATTAAGGGATGCCTCTCCTTTTCCGTCGACATATGAAAATAAGCAATACCAAAATACATACAACGCGCCGCATGAAAATTCATATGCAAACGATAAACAATTTTATTCAGACTTTGCAACGAGAAGACAAAAAGTTTTAGGAACAATGCCCAATTTTCAGGGCAATTAAAGGAAACGGCATTAATGACGAATTTGTAATCTATCTGTTGGGTGATTGGAAAGGCTACAGAGGATAGACACAAACGAAATACCATTACAAAATCTGCATGAAATTCCAGAACTGCTACAATTAGTGTGTTTACAAGAAAAGGGGATAGGAGAATAGAAATACATAATAAAAGTAGTAAAACCTTATTTCGAGCAAAATACTACACAGATTTTGTAGCCTTAATTGCCCCTTGATTTTCTAACTCTTTCCATATATCGACCATCGTTTAAAATTTATAGTTCTAGCACATCTACTAGTAGTTAACATAAACTTTGTACGTGTTTCAATGCAATTCTAAATGGCAAAACCTTAGCTACTAGTGTAGCAGTCCAAATGTTCAATAGTTAACATTCTTGTTGGTAATACTAAAGGCATGAAAGAAATCTTTCATTGAAAATAGACTGTAATCAAAGCAAGAAATCAATGTCATTGATATTACAGATACAACCCCCATCGTGCTTATGTTTTATGTTATTAAGTTATTACATAAACAAGAATAAATAAGAAACTCGCATAGGAAATGTGAATGTGCTTCATATTTTTTGTTTATTGCTTTGTGGACAGATTTAGCCAACAAAATATATTAGTTTCGCTTAGTGTAAAATAGCTGAAAAGAAATAAAGATAAGACATGACTACATATTGGTCAGTGAACCACAGTAAAGCACAGAAATATAACATTCGATAGGTGAAGACCTAGTGGGGCTATATTTTTACATTTTACTAACGACTATTTTCACAAATAAAATATAACGTTTTGCCTCAATAGTATTTCGTGCGTCCAGTTTTTGCTATTTACACTTTGAAGCAAAAGCCCTAAGTCATTTAAGCTATTTAGTATACCTTAGTATATTTTTTCAAATGCAATATAACAAATTAGTAAAACAACATCTTTTATTTGAATTAACTTGTCCTTCCGTAAAGTAACCTCTGTCCTTGATTCCGGCCAATCCACTTTATTAATCATGATCTATTGCTTAAATTGATTTGGTCTGGTTAAGCTACCAACATGTGGCTACCAACAATCAATCATATTTGTTGTTATGATATTGTGTCATTTTTGCAACAAAAAAAGCTATCAATTTTTTTATTACAAATTTGATTTTCGATGCCTTAAATGAAACTTATACCCAGTATTCAGCACTTCTGTGTTGACATGAATTATCATTGGTATTGTGATATTTATAAAATAACTATTTACAAAACCTCGATTTGTTAGAAATACTTAGGATTTTCTACCCAGGAATAGATTACCATAACTGTATTTGGCAAAACCTTTTGGAATTTTTGGCTCTCAATGCTCTTTAACCTCTTACTTTATTTGACCTGTTAACTTTGATTCTGGTCTCTTTGATGAGTTTTTCTATATATGGTTTGTGTCCTGTCATAGTGTCATAAATTCATCAAGATATACAAGTTAGACATATAGAAACAAATGGACTTGTTCACATCGATATATTTATTTGGTCTTTTCTTTACTGGTAATATAGAAATGAAAGGATATGGAGTAAATGTACATGGGACAAAATCGCACACAATACATAGAAAACATAGAAAATTATCAATGAACAGGGCTTTTATTCATATGTACATGTTCAAACGTCCACTTCATGTTGTTTTGTGTATTTTATAGGTTCTGAAGCAAGTAGATGGATTTCAAGAAGCATAAATGATTATAGACGTCCAACATTTCGTCAACCACCACCTCTTGACATCCATCCGGATTATGGCCCCGATTACGGTCAAACCTATCGCCAGGATCCATCTTTCGCTGCTAGATACAATATGATACCAACGACACCTCCTACGTTTTATGAGTTTTTCGACCCTATTTCTGGTGTACACAAGAAGATTCGCAATCATTTCGATCATCAGAGACCAACTTATCGACCACATCCACAAGAATATTCCAGAACCTTAAGATTAAGGGATGCCTCTCCTTTTCCGTCGACATATGAAAATAAGCAATACCAAAATACATACAACGCGCCGCATGAAAATTCATATGCAAACGATAAACAATTTTATTCAGACTTTGCAACGAGAAGACAAAAAAGTTTTAGGAACAATGCCCAATTTTCAGGGCAATTAAAGGGAAACGGCATTAATGACGAATTTGTAATCTATCTGTTGGGTGATTGGAAAGGCTACAGAGGATAGACACAAACGAAATACCATTACAAAATCTTCATGAAATTCCAGAACTGCTACAATTAGTGTGTTTACAAGAAAAGGGGGGATAGGAGAATAGAAATACATAATAAAAGTAGTAAAACCTTATTTCGAGCAAAATACTACACAGATTTTTGTAGCCTTAATTGCCCCCTTTATTTTCTAACTCTTTCCATATATCGACCATCGTTTAAAATTTATAGTTCTAGCACATCTACTAGTAGTTAACATAAACTTTGTACGTGTTTCAATGCAATTCTAAATGGCAAAACCTTAGCTACTAGTGTAGCAGTCCAAATGTTCAATAGTTAACATTCTTGTTGGTAATACTAAAGGAATGAAAGAAATCTTTCATTGAAAATCGACTGTAATCAAAGCAAGAAATCAATGTCATTGATATTACAGATACAACCCCATCGTGCTTATGTTTTATGTTAAAATAACTATTTACAAAACCTCGATTTGTTAGAAATACTTAGGATTTTCTACCCCAGGAATAGATTACCATAACTGTATTTGGCAAAACCTTTTGGAATTTTTGGCTCTCAATGCTCTTTAACCTCTTACTTTATTTGACCTGTTAACTTTGATTTATTCGAGCGTCACTGATGAGTCTTTTGTAGACGAAACGCGCGTCTGGCGTACAAAATTATGATTCTGGTCTCTTTGATGAGTTTTTCTATATATGGTTTGTGTCCTGTCATAGTGTCATAAATTCATCAAGATATACAAGTTAGACATATAGAAACAAATGGACTTGTTCACATCGATATATTTATTTGGTCTTTTCTTTACTGGTATATATAGAAAATGAAAGGATATGGAGTAAATGTACATGGGACAAAATCGCACACAATACATAGAAAACATAGAAAATTATCAATGAACAGGGCTTTTATTCATATGTACATGTTCAAACGTCCACTTCATGTTGTTTTGTGTATTTTATAGGTTCTGAAGCAAGTAGATGGATTTCAAGAAGCATAAATGATTATAGACGTCCAACATTTCGTCAACCACCACCTCTTGACATCCATCCGGATTATGGCCCCGATTACGGTCAAACCTATCGCCAGGATCCATCTTTCGCTGCTAGATACAATATGATACCAACGACACCTCCTACGTTTTATGAGTTTTTCGACCCTATTTCTGGTGTACACAAGAAGATTCGCAATCATTTCGATCATCAGAGACCAACTTATCGACCACATCCACAAGAATATTCCAGAACCTTAAGATTAAGGGATGCCTCTCCTTTTCCGTCGACATATGAAAATAAGCAATACCAAAATACATACAACGCGCCGCATGAAAATTCATATGCAAACGATAAACAATTTTATTCAGACTTTGCAACGAGAAGACAAAAAAGTTTTAGGAACAATGCCCAATTTTCAGGGCAATTAAAGGGAAACGGCATTAATGACGAATTTGTAATCTATCTGTTGGGTGATTGGAAAGGCTACAGAGGATAGACACAAACGAAATACCATTACAAAATCTGCATGAAATTCCAGAACTGCTACAATTAGTGTGTTTACAAGAAAAGGGGGGATAGGAGAATAGAAATACATAATAAAAGTAGTAAAACCTTATTTCGAGCAAAATACTACACAGATTTTTGTAGCCTTAATTGCCCCCTTTATTTTCTAACTCTTTCCATATATCGACCATCGTTTAGAATTTGTAATTCTAGCACATCTACTAGTAGTTAACATAAACTTTGTACGTGTTTCAATGCAATTCTAAATGGCAAAACCTTAGCTACTAGTGTAGCAGTCCAAATGTTCAATAGTTAACATTCTTGTTGGTAATACTAAAAGGAATGAAAGAAATCTTTCATTGAAAATATACTGTAATCAAAGCAAGAAATCAATGTCATTGATATTACAGATACAACCCCCATCGTGCTTATGTTTTATGTTATTAAGCTATTACAAGAATAAATAAGAAACTCGCATAGGAAATGTGAATGTGCTTCATATTTTTTTGTTTATTGCTTTGTGGACAGGTTTAGCCCACAAAATATATTAGTTTCGCTTAGGCTAAGCTTTAATTTCTTCTGTTGGTTATTACGTTCGACAATCATATGCTTCCGTTGAATGTAGGTTTTGCTCTTCAAGCTTTTGGAGTCGAGTGTATATAATTTAAGTATTGGCCAGTTCTATTACGATTCTTTTCGCTCCAATGTTTGTCTGTATATAACTGGACTTTGATATATTAGTTAAACATAGGTATAATACAATCTATATATATATTCTAGAAACTAGCGACATGTACGAATAAAAATTGAAATACAATGTCTTTTCTCTACCACTGAGTTTGTGGCTGTCTGGTAATTCAAGGAGTTATCATTAGTCCATTAGTTAATGTTACATAACAAGAATGATTCAATGTTTAACATACACTCTTTGATGAGTTCTGTAAATTTTCTGTATTAAACTTTTCAAGAACTACCTAAGGTCAAAGGTTTAGACTGGCACAGATGACTGTGTAAATATTCCATACGGTTCGGACTAAACAAGTACACAGGTTATGGTTGGTACTGACATGGGTGATAGTCATCGATGAATTTTACTTTCCATAAATCAGTTATATCGTTAACATACATATATGAACATGACGGATCATTGTTTATGGAATATATACTCAAGAGGAAATTTTGTCGAAGAACAACGAATAACTTGGTATAAATTGTACTTGCAAAGACTTGGATGAACTTATTAAAATGAATTTTAATGGCCATCAATGATAATTATTTCGAGAGGTGTGTCGACAGTCGACAGGGTAAGCATGCACACTCAGTTAAAAATGTCACGAGAGGACTAAAATGTCAAACTTTACAGACCAGACGGCAATTTGGGATCTGAAAATAACCTATCTCTCTCATGATTCTTGACACAGACACATCGTTTCGACACGTGATGATGACGCTACATTTGCTAAGTGTCGATTATAGTCGTTCTTCTTAATTATCCTACTGGAGAAGAATTATGGAATAGACTCTGATATAAAGCCTACGGTTGTATCATTCATGTCAGTTTAAAATAAGGAGAATTATAATTGCCTTTGAGATACTTAAAATAAGGAGATATATAATTGCCTTTGAGATACTATCTATAACAAGGAATAAAGGACAAGGACGTAGACAAATACAGGTCACCGAACGGTCTTCAATAATGAGCAAAACCCATACTGTATAGTCACTTGTATAAAAGCACAACATTAGAACAAAATATAAAACAGTTATAACTCTTATGGGATGTTTTCCTACTAACAATTTCAATTTGTTTATTTATATCTAAATAACACTATTTTTTTTAACTATTTGTCAACTTTTTTTATCAAAGAGTTTGAATAAAATCAACAGCTGGTAGCCAAAACATTGAACAATAATGGAAAATTTCCATCCTTTTTTATATTCAAAGTTAAAATAGGATCATGTATGGTAAAACACTAGTGATGTGGAAACTGCTTACTCATCAGGAGCACCACCCAGAATTAACCCTTGTCTTTGTTGTTCAATCTCTATTTTTTCGTGTTGCTTAATCTTAAATTTTTTGCGTTGTTTTATTTATGGTGATGCAATCTTCCCGGTATGCATAGACAATATTCCCTGAAATAAGAAAGAAAAATGTAAAGTAAAAGAAAGCATTTTATATATATATGTATTCTGAGGTTCTATATTGACATAAAAAATATCACGCGGAAGAAATGAACATTTACATACTGCACATAGTATGGTTACTCGACCCAGATCATCTGGAATGGTTGCTCGACCCAGATCATCTGGAATGGTTGCTCGACCCAGATCATCTGGAATGGTTGCTCGACCCAGATCATCTGGAATGGTTGCTCGACCCAGATCATCTGGAATGGTTGCTCGACCCAGATCATCTGGAATGGTTGGCTCGACCCAGATCATCTGGAATGGTTACTCGACCCAGATCATCTGGAATGGTTGGCTCGACCCAGATCATCTGGAATGGTTGGCTCGACCCAGATCATCTGAAATGGTTGGCTCGACCCAGATCATCTGGAATGGTTACTCGACCCAGATCATCTGGAATGATTGGCTCGACCCAGATCATCTCGAATAGATAAATGTAAACATATTTTATTGCACCATTATACAAAAGGTATAGATACTGGTTATTTTAACTAACAAGGGCTTCTCCAAACACTACATTGTGTGTATTTTTATATTTGCAGGAATCAGTAGTTATCCATTTTATATGCAAAAACTAAAATATATTTAAGAAAAGAAGAAAGGAAAAAAAAACATTCAGAAAACAAAAATGAAATTATCATTGTAACATCGTCTGTATTCGTCCCTGATCAAAACGTTTCGTTTGTTTTATAAACCTTTAACTTTTTTAAAAATAATTTTATTTTGATTGTCAGACAAGTTTTCAGTCCCAAATGAAATAGTTTCGTTTGTTAATTATGATAAACAAGTTTTTGTTAGCATTCTGCATGATTCTCTATAAAGAACATACTCCAATTGATAATGAATATCATCTTCAATTACACATCAATACACACAACCTGGTTATTTAGCAAAATTAACTATACGCAGATTAGCATTTGATCGCTGCTTCTGTGCCTAAGCATGGTGTGTATAACATTAGGAGCCCTCTATCCCAAATTATGATATATAGGAGGCTTTGAAATAATGATACGTATTATTGCATTCTTTAATGCTTGTGTTGTAAGCAAAATTAAGCTTATTGCACCCAGCTCGTTCCTGAACCGAATTATAGAAGGAAAATTAGTTCGAATACATTTGTAGGTTTTTATTTGGTATTCTATAATCATTTTGCTTTTGTAGAATATACTGCTTATTAATTAGCTAAAAAAAGCTCTCTAGACAGTCACTATCATAAACAATATGGATTATGAATTTTGGACGACTTTTTCTCCGACAATGAAGAGGTTCTCGTACTAAAAAGTAAACTAGCTGTGTACAAGATCAGGTCAAAACCGTACGCTCTAAATATTCATATGGTTTGGAACATAAACACAAGGTCTACGTATTAAATAGGATCCTAAAAAGTAACAGCTTACCGTCTTATAAAATAAAGAGATGCGGTGTGATTGCCAATGAAACAAGTGAACTATCATAAAGAGATCAACGCGATGTAAACAACTACGAGAAAAAAACATACCGTATAGTAAGCTATAAAAAACATACCGTATAGTAAGCTATAAAAGGCATCAGCATGACAAAATGTGTAACAAATCTAAACAGAAAATCAACGGCTTAACTTTATATGCTAAAAGCAATAAACTCGAAGAAAACAAATATGACAGAGAGCAACCAACGACAACCACTGAGTTACAGAATCCTGACTTAGGACAGCCACATATAGAATGACCTTCCAAATGATATCTCAATTCAAGAATTATTGGTGCTCAAACTAGTTTTCACAACTTCCACGAAGAAATCGAAATTGGAATTGTTTATTGATAATATTTAACTATATGTACTTACTCCTGTGGCAATGACTTACTGCCAAATAGACCATGAAAAATGAATGTATAATTAATAACACATTGGTATTTATACAATACAGACACAACTTGTATTATAAAAAATGTCCTTGCAATATTTTCTTGGTGGGCTATTTAGCATAAAAATATACCTGCCAGTAAAAACTGATCAAAGGGACTAACGTAGGTGTTATGTCATTCCATTTTGATAAATGAACATACTTGACCTATATTATATTGCATATACTTATACTTTTTTATATTCCTCTTGATGAATAGAAGTAATTTGTCTCTGAGAAAGTTTTTATCAAACCACCATAATATTTCAATGCATATTTTTATAGAATTTTATGAAATTCCAAACGAGAAAAAACCTTTAAAATGCAGAAACTTTCCATTCTTCTTGTCTGAATCTCTCAGCTTTTCAAGTGCAATTTGTAAAACGATAATTTAAATAGCATGCAGCTAGTTATCTAAGTAAAGTACTTGAAAAGAATAACAGTAAAAAAAAACTTTGGAATGATCATGTATGTGAAAATAACTTGTTTTATTCCATACTGATAGAACTTTAATAGGTTTTTCTAAATGAATTGGATTTCGAATAAATAAGCATTTCACCTGCGGAAAAAGTATATTCACTGCGCAAAACGTCGCGTGCTTTTACGTGTATAATTATGGTAAACTCGTTTGATGTACAATTGGATTTGGTAAATAATTGTCATTTCATACATTTCTCTCGATACTCTCTCGGAATAGTGAATATTTTACAATTACTGTCTTGTTTCAGTAAATATGTGGTTTTATTGACTTTTGAAAAACTGATATTCACTGAGGCCAGTAAATATCAGTTTTTCAAAAGTTAATAAAACCACATATTTACCTCATCAAAAGACAGTGTCTATTCACCGCGCTAAACTATGGCAAGCCGTTCTCGTCAAAACTATGTTTAAACCACATTTCGAAAAATTTACACACTGAGAATAAAAAAAAAAAAAAAAACACACTGAGATTAAAAAACCTAAAAACACACACTGAGAATTAAAAATTACACACTAAGATTTCATAAAAACGCACTGAGAATACAAAAAATGAAAAACGCACACTGAGAATTGAAAATTACACACTCAGAATTGAAAATTACACACTGAGATTTAAAAAAAAACATACTGAGATGAAATAAACTGAAAACTACACACTGAGGATTTGGAATTACACACTGAGAATTTAAATTACACACTGAGATTTGTGCGCACTTTTTATGCGCACATATCTAATTAGCATACTTAATCTTGACCCGAATAATTCAGTCCCTCCCGTAATCGATCTCCCCACTTGTTAATGAAGTAATCGTAGATCAGCGGAATATAACGACTGAATTATTCGGGTTTACTTAATCTGAATCTATTACAAGCTTAAAACAACTAGGGGACAGAACTCGTTAGTCCTTCAATCTGGCGCCAAATGTTTTATAAAATACATTAGAAATAAAACGTATATAGAAAACCTATATTATCAAAGACCAATAGAACAAGAAAACACCCACTTACTCTCATTACAAAATATAACCAAATGGTGAAAAACTTTATTAAAATTATAAGAAAACATTGGAACAATCTGCAAAAAGACAAATAATGCAGTGAAATTTTCACCCATTTGAAC
Organism: Mytilus coruscus; assembly: GCA_017311375.1. Classification (NCBI taxonomy): domain Eukaryota; kingdom Metazoa; phylum Mollusca; class Bivalvia; order Mytilida; family Mytilidae; genus Mytilus; species Mytilus coruscus. The sequence continues at coordinate 24,173,412 of CM029601.1, read as the reverse complement.
TGCATTGTTTGTCTTTTTACAGATTTGATTTGCAAATGTTTTATAAAATACAAAAATATGAAAGATTATCTTGCAAACTCAGGGTAACAGTTGAAAGACTTTTGAAAACGGACCCATGCTTAAAAGTTTTAAGCCGAAACAATCCCGATACACTGTTAGACATAATCTGAATTATAGACAACAAACTTATGAATATGAGTTAGCAAAAACGATGTTAAGTCTTGAAATTTATTACGAATGTTGGTTGAAGAAACCGCATTTCATTATAATGACAAGAGTTCCGGAGACCTGTTGAATTATTCATCTCATGAATATTCATTTGTAATTTGCATATCAATCTCAGTGTGTATTTTTGAAATTTCATTGTGCAATAAACAATTCTCAGTGTGTGTTATTCAATTTCTTTCATTTCAGTGTGTAATTTTAAATTCTCAGTGTGTGTTTTTCATTCTTTTAAATCTTTAGTGTGTAACTTTGAAATCTCAGTGTGTAATTTCGATTTCCATGTGTTATTTTAGGTTTTTAATTATCAGTGTGTAATTTTTTTCGAAAAAAGGGTTTAAACATAGTTTTGACGAGAACGGCTTGCCATACTATTCGTCACATTCTTTCACATGTAACATTATGGTTAAATTTTTGATGTACCTGACGAAAAAGGATATTCACCGCGCTTAACGCCACGTGCTTTTACATGTAACGTTATGGTAAAATGTGTGATGTACAATTGGTTTAGGCAAGGATTTGTCTTACTATACAAATCCTTGGTTTAGGTAAATAATTGTCATTAAATACATTGTTTTCTCTAGGAATGTGGAATAAATATTAAGAGAAACCAAAACACAGCCAGTAATTGTATAGTATTGAATACAAACACTATGAAAATTAACGAGATGTCTGTCCATAAAGAGGTGAACAATGTCAAAATTGAGCAAAACCCATACCATATACTACCGTAAAGTAAGCTTTAAAAGTCCCGACAAATACATTATGTGAAACAATTCAAAATCAAAAACTAACGACCTGATTTAAACTGCAACAATGAAAGATATTTAAGTTTCTTCCCAACGAACTTTGACAATTTAATGTAATTGAAAAATAATTGCATCCCTCCCCTCCAAAATAAGAAAAAAAAAAAACTGAAGACTCATAATTTATTGTATATTACTGAATTAACTACTAAATTCTGAATATGAATTTTCCTTTTTCCTGTCCCAGAAAGTATACATGGCTGCTTGGTTAAACAAGTATAAATTAATTCCTACTAAATTATTTAAAGCTTTAATCTAGAAATGTTCTGAATATTGTATTAAAATGGTGATAACTAGTAAGACTGATTGACACCAGACGGTGTACTTCAATAAACAAAACAAAAAACAAATAGGTCAAAGTCTCAAAATTTGGTTGGTTGCAATATTTGTGACTAATCAATGTAGAATGTTTACAATGTATGCCGTTTTCAATTGTGAAAAGAAAAATGAGGAAAGTTCCTCAATAAATTCCATAAAACAGGTGTACAACTTCATGAGAAATGAGGAAAGTCTTACAATCAATTTCATAAAACCAGGTGTACAACTTCAAAATGTATGTAATATTTGTGTGATGCTTGAGGGATCTGCGTTGAAAACTGTAAGAGGAATCGATCTTTTTTTGAAATTTTGCTGGAAAAAATACAAAGCTCCCAAGTCTCGATAAATGTGAACAAAATCATCAAGTTTATTTTCGACTTATGAGTTTGCATGTCTCTTTGGTATCTTTCACCTCTCCTTTCAAACAATTCTATGATAGCAGTTGCAAAACTTCAACATAATTACAATCTTCCTGTGAATTTCTAGGGATCTGGGTTGAAAACTGTAGGAGGAGTTGATTACACAAATTAAGTACCAATTTTCCCCCGGTTAACGTTATTCTCTTCTATAATTTTGAAGAGAGGCAGAATATACCAAATGGAATGTTAAACATACAAGTGGAAAACGAACTGACAATGCCATTGCAAAAAACGAAAAACGACAACAGTCTAAAAACCACAACATAGAAAACTTTAGACAATGTAAGCAAATCATGCTCCACATGTTGAACCCGTCGTGTTGCTCATGTTTGTACAAACCCATTGATAGGTCTAATTCGGTAAGTCACATTCAGGAAAAAGAGAACGGGATTGTGGCTACGACAATTGGAACATATCCGTTATCATCTGTGAAATTGAAAATTTGTCAACCAAATCGTGATGGCGTCCGTAAAATTTTCAAACGGATGACTTCAACTTCACCATTTCAATATAAGAACTTAAAATACAAAAAAAAAAAAAAAAAAAAAGAGAACAGAAAACACAGAAACATTATGTCACCAACAAATAACAAACAACTATCCAAATGCAAAAGTAAATAAAATTAAACATGGACTAAAGAATAAAACTACTACATCAAACAAACAAAATAGATGAACTCATGTAAACAGTTGAACACGGCCATGATGTTATACAAATCCCAGGCCTATATAGCTTGATTGGTATATATATATATATATATATTAACCTAAATGATGATGTATGTAAAATTCTAAAGATTTGCGCAACGGTACTAATTTAAGATGGTAATATACGAAGACGATGTTATAAATAAAATCGTGTTGACTAATATTTCGGCTGAACAAATAGCATTCGTCAGTGTCAATAATTTTAACAATACACACACACACATATATATATATATATATATGTGCGATAAAAGCCTATACCGCAGTGATGCCATGCAAATATATTTTTCAGACTTATCATAGTTTCTACAAAATGAAGGGAGAAGTTAAGTTTTGTATATGTATTACATACAGGGCGTTTCAAATTTGTCTTATTCATATACGTTACTCTTTCAGTCAAGGCTGTGGTATGTCTGATGTATTATTAATGTCATTGATCACATCTTAACTCTTTCCGAAATTTAATTATGTATATTTTTATCAATTATAATTTACATAACATTGGGATTTATATTCAATAAAAAAAAATAAATAAAACAAGATTTAGTGTTATTACTGACACAGTGACACGCATGTACAATGGGGTTCTGTTCTCTCTAACAAACCGCACACACCTTGCACTACCATCTACTCCTACAAATCATATCTAGTGTTAACGGCTTGAAAAAAATACAAATACATTTTGAATTACATTTCACGAAAAGCTACAAAATATGTAAATAAAAAGTAAAAAAGTAGATGTAAATCTAGTTAAAATCTTGTATAAATTGACGAATTAGTTGATTGGTTGTTGCTTGCTTGCTTAACGGCCAATGGAAAATGTTCATTTACATTCATCACGAGAGAAGAAATTTACAGTGTTGATTCTTCACATTGGATCTAACGGGACGAATGGTGGGTAGTTAAGATTGTCAGTGGCAACAGAGAGATAGGATAGATTTCCCCCTTTCAACAGGTCATCTACGATCCCTCGTATAGTTGTGGCAAATTTTCGCTTACATGTAGAGGGCGCTGTATCGTCCCTAGGCATAGGATTCAACATCTTCAGTCCTAATAGACGTATATATGTATTTATGCATCTTGCACAACTACGCCTCTTTTTAGCACGAGTTTACCATCGGGTGGCTCTATTTCTGCACCCCAGTCGATCATAGGGTTTAAAGGACAAATAAATCAAACTATGTTGAGGTTAGCGTATAGTCTACATTTTATAGAAGCATCAAATATTTATTACACATCGATCTACAAAAACGCACTAACTGGTGAATTAAGGAAACGTGGAATAGACAGCTGTGTTATCATTGAATTTGAGTCTTGCCTTAATATGCGTAATTGAATGGTAATTTTGTAAAGGACTCAAAAGTGGTAAACACTATTCAGTCTTGCATGCCAATTATTATTTAGATAAGTATTACAGTCATACGAAATGAGTTTCTTTTAATAATAATGCGAAGGATATTATCGAACCAATGGATGCATATATACTAAACTAAGTCATCCGTTCACGTTTTTAAACATTTATTACGACTCCATAACGTATAATCAACAACAATATTTCAATCGGTGATTGTTGATAGAAAACTTTGGCTGCTTATTAGCTTTCGTTTTTTTTATGTCGAAGTTTACCGATCGTTACCTTGATAAACAATCAACAAAGAATCATGAAGAACGTGAAAAATAAATGAGTGGAGAGAGGGATGTTAAATTTGTTTTTATATGCTCCATCCGTTTCTATTTGTTAATTAAGCTTTGTCATAACAGTTGTTAAATGATTTGGTGTTTTAAAATTTTTCATCCAAAATTAATTGACACGATCTACATTCCACGTGTATTTGCCTTTTCTTTCATCACGGTTTCCTTCTCGCACTTATGCTGTGCAGTTGGCGAAGTTCTAACGAGATATCGCATGGTTAAGGTCATGGGAAGACAATAATTAAAATAGCAGTACATTTTGAAGATTTGGATGAGACAAAGGATTTTCTTTTAATAAAAAGTCTATGTACACGTGTTCATAGTAAAACTTCTATTCAAACCATTCAAGTATATACAACTTATTCAACTCTTTGTTTAACCATAGATATAATAGCTATTATATCTATGGTTTAACGAAGTATCATATGACTTGAATGTTATTGTTGTAACATGTAGCAAGAATAATATATAATATGTGTAAATAAGAGGCGACAAGAAGTTAACCAATGTTCAAAACTAGTAAACCAATTTTGAACATACATAGATATAAGAAGATGTGGTATGAGTGCCAATGAGACAACTCTCCATCCAAGTCAAAATTTATAAATGTAAACCATTATAGGTCAAAGTACGGTCTTCAACACGGAGCCTAGGCTCACACCGAACAGTAAGCTATAAAGGGCCCCAAAAATTACTAGTGTAAAACCATTCAAACGGGAAAACCAACGGTCTAATCTATATAAAAACAAGAAACAACCAAGATTAAAAAAGACTAACTGAATCGCACGAACTCATAACGGAGTGAGACCGGTTGCGTCCATATGATAAGCGTCTCCTGGTATGCATGCTCCAACCATATAGCGAATTCTTAAATATTACGATAGGGAAAGGATATAATCGGTAAGATTAAACGACTTTTCTGGTATATGTCCCACAAGATCTCGGACCGTAAAACATGTCTATCAGATACATAAATTCTTCTACCAAATTGTGACATCGCCCTATGCAACTTATCTCTGAAATTTTACATGCAATGAGTAACTCAACGGATCACGACGGATACTACTTGTGGGACTGAGGACGAATCGGCCTTATATTTGACTATAATTTTTATATTATCATTGCCATTACGCCGGGAATAGAGAAGAAATGACTGTTACAATTGCTTCACGAACTATTGGTTTGTTTTTAATTTCTAATGATATATATCTTTTAAAATAACTGCAATACCACTTTTCCATCTGCCGTTTTCAGTCTCCCTTGAAATACAGTTGAAATAGTGGATCTTTCTGGAATCGAATAAGTTAGAATATACAAAATGATCATATTATAAAATATCAGTTGCATGTCACAATTTGTACCGATTTGAATCGATTGTTTTCCTTGATAGGAAATATGAGCTCATATACCCTGTGAACAAAAACGAAGGTGAGAATGGTATATATAATGTTGAAATCAGGAAACTCCAGTATAATACAATTGTTTTTTCGGGCTTTCAACATTATATACCATTCTCCTCTTCGTTTTTGTTCACAGGGGATATGGGCTCATATTCCCTATCAGTGCCTTATATTCCCTTTGCATGACGGCTCATGAGATATAAGACACTGACAGGAAATATGCGTTTTATGGTCCGGGAACACAGTTATACAAATATAGTCCCTACTATAGACAGTGTGTTACTTGCAGGTTTTTTTTATACCCCTTCCAAATTTATTTCTTCATGTTTTATGCCTCAAATAGCAAGTAGGGGGATGAAATTACACTGTAAAAAATTTGGGTCAAGAATTTTAAAGAAAAGTAGTGATTTGGTCCAGCTGAAAAAGGTCAAAAATTAGCATTTCGGAAGCTGTCAAAAGATTTCCTGACCCCCTTAACATAAAAATGTCAGTATTTTGAAAATGAGCTGATGAAGTTTTGTATAATTTTGATATAATTTGTCCCAGAAGTGGTACAACACACTGTTTAAATATTATTGAGAAAGCGCAGGTGGGATTTTTTAAATTTACATTTATTGTCTAAAAGAAATGCACTACGAAATAACTCTCGGACCATCCCATGTCAAGATCCCAAATAATATCTAGGGCATATCGGCTATGCTAGCTCCACAGGCACTCGTCTCAGAAAAAATTTCCTATATACCTTTATATAACAATTATACCTTTATGTTATATAAAGGTATATAGGAAATTTTTTTTCTGAGACGAGTGCCTGTGGCTAGCTGCTATGATATTGAACACAACCCGGGTTAAGAATATTTGACGTCACAAAGCCTTGATATGAATAGATTTTCTGGTTTTCCTCACATTCATATTTACAATATCAGTCGACAGCCTCAATGTGAACCTTTATCTATAAGCAGAAAAACCCGATAATCTGTTTATTGTTCTGGTCTTTTCCCGCACCCTCAGACAGTTTTATGCTTAACGAAAGTAAGCTTGACAATGTCTCTTCACAAATTGTGACATCATTGATAACTTCTCAGACATTGTGACGAAGCGGATTAGTTTTGCTTATGTTTCAAAGCCGTCATAAAAAATTACGGAGCGACTGAGAAGGGTGATATAGGCAAAGAGAAGGACGATAAGCAATTTTATGAAGATCATAGCAATGTGAAACAGTCACAAGGGAGACCGATAAATTGAAATAGGTCTAGATATGAATTAAACCTCCCAGTTTTAGAATTATCCTTGATGTGAAGATATATGTGATAAATGAGATGCAAGTACACGTCGAATCGGGGATTATTGAGTTACCTAACATCATAAATACCTCTGAACGTGTTGTTAGGAACTTTAAAAACTGAATTTTGCTTCATTTGAACTTAAATACAAGTCGGTCAGTAGTGGTACACAATTGGCAATAATCTAATTTTGGTTGTAACACGTCTTCTGATCGGCTAGAGGTGTTTTGTCTATCAGCTCATTGACATAATTTTGTCATGTGACCTTGACGTCATCAACGTTTTTATCATGATTTACGCCTTTTTAGATGATTAAATTATAAGGAATGACTACTTTTTCTGTCTATGAAGAAATAACATCAAAAATGTTGTGCACACTGAATAACTCGTGTAGCTTGTTATATAAAAGTGTACACCACATTTTTAAGGTTATTTCGAATAGACATAAAAATAAAGAGAATAAGAGCATAAAGAAGGAACTAATATCGAAGGTTTGTTGCAAGGATACTGTCCGGAAGAGACAAGCTTGCAACTGCAGTTAATATGATACGAAGGATGGTAATCTCCGATTTTGTACATATAATTTTTATTGTAATACACAAACAACAAACAAACAAAAACTACTGTGTTAACAATATTGAGTAGACACGATTTGAAAGCGATATATGAATGGAAACATTAATGATTGGTAAGCCACAAAATAATTAACTAAATTAAATGTATCATGAAAACATCAACTTTAAAGTATTTGCATTTGGCTGAGACAAGCGGACAAATCAAGTCTGCTTTCGTCAAACTTGATAAATTTACAAGGGAGCATTGAAAAAAATCAAATTAAGGCTGAAAGAAACCTTAAGGGCAAATGTGTTTCAGACAATGACGACAATCGGATTTGACATAATACTATTTTGATAATCTATAATGCAATTTTCAAGATGCTATAAAAAATATTCGACGATCTACTGACCTACCTGATAAGTTCAAGCTTTCAAATTTAACATAAAGAATTGTACAGACTATGACGACAATCGGATTTGACATTTTGATAATCTATAATGCAATTTTCAAGATGCTACAAAAAATATTTAACATTGTTACATTTGTATATAAAGAACATTTTTGTGAATATCTGACAGCCAGATGTCTGTTTTCACTTCAATTTCCTTACGTTGATTGCTACAATAATTATTATATTGTTATGTATTATTATAATTTGAAACCCAAATACATTGGGAACGACTTGTTTTAATGAATGAATTCTAATATTTTAATGTACTTTTTGTAAAGCATGGGAATCTCGTGTTATTTTCGAACTTATAAAAACGTCTTTGGTAAAGGTCTTTGGTTTTATTGGCCATTGAATTGATTTCTGACGAAAATGAAAAAAAACACTCTTTTTATAAATTTGTTGCAGCAGAAGCGCTTTTCTGAATGTACCTTCAGGAACGCTGAAAAAATTGAACGTCAGGGATAATAAAATAATGGACAAGCTATACGACCAAAAGGGACACAAAAAGAGTAGCCAAACAATCATCTGAGGTGAACTTTACCTGAAGGAATTGGAACTTTAGTTTCTAATAATTTTAATTCAATTGAGGCATATACCGCATCTATTTGTTTTATATTTGCTTTTCATAAAAGGTACTGCAACGAAACAAATATGCAACAAAATTCACAATATAATGAATATTAATTAAACTCTTCTTGGAACATCTTTAGGAAAAAAAAAAATGCTAAGTCACAAAATGCAGACATATACTTCTCACATTGATTAAATATTTGTATTGGTTCTAGATATGGAGCTCTAGTGTGGGGATATTAACCCGCTTATTCAGCTGAAACAACGTAACGTGTATGGAGCAGGTATGACATAGCAATCATCTGATTCCTACCAGTGTGAACGTAACGTGTAAGGAGCAGGTATGACAATAGCAATCATCTGGTTCCTACCAGTGTGAACGTAGCGTGTAAGGAGCAGGTATGACAATAGCAATCATCTGGTTCCTACCAGTGTGAACGTAACGTGTAAGGAGCAGTTATGACGATAGCAATCGTCTGGTTCCTGTCAGTGTGACTGTCAGCACAAAATAGCATATCGCAACCACCAGTTTTGGTTTAATGTTATGTGCCTATATTTAAACGAATTTTGAAAATTGATTAGCAGAAATAATTTTCAAAATTAAAGAAAAAAATGTAAATTTCTATATTTTAAAAGACAAAGGAGTATATGCTTCGTAATTTGGTTGTCAAAATGTGCAGTCAAATTACTAATAAACTAAGTGCGTCATGTTTACTAATTAATAAAATAAAATAAATTGCTTTCAAACAAATCCTTTTTAGTGATTGATCTAGAAGAACAAACTAATTGTTAAACATGACAGCCTTTACACAAAACAACAAATATAAAAATAAACAAACAACTTTAATAATATAATATTATTTCATATGTATAAAGTTTAGGTTTGGAACTAGAAATATATTAATATTTGCCGTGATGTAGTTTATATGGCTGGTAAATCGAGATACTTTTGGTCAATTTCAATAAACTTTTTCATTAAGGTTATCAATTTTGTAGTAAGACCGTAGAATGTGTTCTTAATCGGTACTAATATTAGGGGCGTAGCTAGGCCAAAATTATGTGTACTCAATATCGTGGAAGGAAGTCATACGGCGAGGGGTCTGGGCGCCGCTCAAGGCCCACAGAAGCTCTGGCGTTAATGGTGGAAAAATCCTGCATTCTCGCAATTTCCTGGGACTTAGAATGACATCGCAGAAATCTTATTTTCATCAGTAACAAGTAAACTTTTGAAACTAAAATATATGATAAATAAATTTTGAAAAAAAATAATTAGAGAAAAACAAACTTCTAATGTGTATTGGGTTTAGCTAGATTGGATATTAAGTACAATTGAAATATATAGTGCCACCACCATATATTTGTATTATTACCTAATCAGTCTCAACCCACTATACATTAGAAAATCAAAATTTCTTAGCCAAAACCGTCTGTGCAACTTAAAGGGTATTTTTTTTAAAGAAAATACATAAATAAATAAAGTCACATTTCTCTATGTTTTATTTTATACGTGAACAAGCAGTCTTTCTTTCAGCTTTTAATTCTCAAATTCAATTCTAAAAATCAAGGACCATTTCATTTTCTTTCTTCTACTGATGATGTCAAAAACCGTGCCTACTGAAATTTGTTTTTCGCGGTATATGTTTTTTTTTATAGACCAAGCCAGGTTAACGCTTGATTTTCATTAATTGTGTTTCTCAAATCTTCTCGTGGTACTGAAAGACCGTTCTGCCGTTGCCGTCGAAAAAAAAAAAAAAAACGGCGAAGACGTTGCACGAAATTTACCCTGACTGAACTGTTTAAAAAATCTGTTTTGACGACGTATGAAAGACTATACATACCGCACAGGAACATCAAACGAATAAATCGCTGCCCACGTTCTCTTTAGAACTATCTTAGTTTGAAATCTTTAGAAAAGATGTCAGGGTAAGGAGGTACAGTAGACGTAACAATTGTGTTCTGACACCCCGAAAACTCAGTTATTTTAATTATTTGCATCAGCAAGACAATGGCGATGCTGGTTCCGTAAATGAAAAAAGTAGACTAGTTTCCGGAACGGAATATAGCTACAAAGTGACTATAAAATATTTATATAACACTTTTTAATTTATTTTAGTATTTCAGTTTTATTTTTACTAGCTAGATTTACCATATTTTTATTTTTGTCAAATTTTCGATGTGTACGCAACTGCGTTTTTGCATACGGGTTGCTACGCGCCTGAATATTAACTGTATTCTTAATAATTTTTTACATAACTAAATAGATATGCTATTCAGATATTAACACTTGTAATCCTTCAGCCTGCCAGTCGATACTTATATTTTGGCATTGCACGAAAGCATGTTTTTTCTCAAATGCGTAGGTCTTTACACTAAATCCGCTTTGAAGTGAACTGACACATTTTGTCTAGAAAACTTGATATATTATTATTTGAAATTTGCCATTAAACGAGCTTTCACCAACTATAAAATTAAAAACTTTTAACCCAATTCTTAATATTTTTTTTTAATCAAGTGAAGTTCTGACATTAACTGATTAGCCAAATAAATTTTCAAAATTAAAACAAAAAATTGTTAATATATATATATACTTTACATGACATATATGTGTATATTCCGTGTTTTAGTTACCAAATATGTAGTCATCAAAGTTAAAATCACTATAAATTTTAGCGATAACATGAACAAAGTGTGGAATATTTAACAAATTAATAAAATAAATGAATTGCTTTTATATAAAAAGTGTGTGAGTGATTGATCTTTAGTAGTAAATTAATTGTTAAACATGTCAGCTGTGTATAAAAATAAACAATAAATAACCAAAATTAGAAATACTTATAACTGCAATAGACGTTTTTTTTTTTATATATCCGACTTTGACTCCGGAGAATATAATTTTTGACTTGGGACATTGAAGTACTCGGTCAAGTAAGAGCAATTAGAAGAAGTAAAATAAAGGTTGAAATCGGTGCAATTTGGGGAAGCAATTAGATTTTATCGTATATAGAAAACATAAAACTGTTATTTTGCCCCAAAAGGGCAAAATATCAAATTTTAACGAACATTTGCTGTGTATGACTGGTAAATTATTAAGTCAGGGACATACATTACTTAAAGCTTTTACATAATTCTTCCGTAGATACAAACATTGAATTTTGAAGTCTGTACATTTAGAATTCTTATCAAAAACGGGTTATCACATCCCAACTGTTACGGTAATGTTGTTCATAAAGCCCATAATTTTAGAAACAATCCTTTACATAAACTTACTCTCAAAAGATATCGATATAACACCGTATTAAGAGCTTTTAATATTGTTCTTATCGGTACTAGCGTTGATTTTGTTTTTGATATCTTAAAACATAACTAAAAAAAAGAAAATAACACTTTCTAAATTCTATGTTTCCAAAGCGCTTTTATGGATTTACAATCATCAAGAACGCTAAAGGCATAAAAATGAAAGCCAAAGATGTATAAGTACACGTGGAGAGCTGTATTACCAAATGGACCTAAATATTATATCCAAATCCATCAAAGGTCAACTTTGCCTGAGGGAGCTAAAACTTTAGCTTCATAATAATTCCTAAATTTTATGAGATTTACATATCGGTAAACTGCTGTTCCCTTTATTCATAAAATGATAATTATATATGTTAAAATCGCAAGTTTTACATTATTGTTTTTGACTACTAGGACTCGTCAAATTTTTTTTTTTTCAAATTTCATCAGCCAGACCTTGAAAATCAGGGAATCGGAAGTATATGAAAATGTCATTTTAATTTCATACATGTACGTACTAGCCATAAATATTTGTTGATAGTTTTACCAAGTATATTTAGAAAGAAAAGAAAACTAGTCACTAAAGAGGGTATTCTAGTTTTAAAGCCAGATAGATCACGGGGATGTGTAAATCTATGTTTTTTTTTGAAAGATTAGGCGACAACATTTGCTAGTTGGAAAAGTGTCATTTTACTAAAGAAATTAAGTGGTCCTATCAGAACTATGTTGATCTTGAGGCTCCCTCAAACTAAATTTGATACACATAGCTGGTAGTCATATCGATTTAATTAAATTAAGTGCCAGGGTCCGGCTTATGTTAAATTGCTCTGTTTCTACTTTTGTTATCTGCTTGGATTGGCCTACATTAAATTCCAAACCGGTTGGAACAATTTCTGTCTTCCGAGAAAGGAACATTTCCTAATCAAGTTGCTAACTAGTTAATTAAGTCATGAGATTTACTTCATATTTAAAGAGGGCAGTTTTCAAAGATTTGACTTGGAAGTTTTGTAGTACCTGTTGAAACCTTATTACAAGCGGAATATATAGCATCCCAATTTTTACAATGAAACGCGTGATTGGAATTTTGGTTTTCAATGCTCTTCATCTTCGTTGTTGATTTTCCTCTCAACTATTTTGATTGTAGCGCCACTAATGCGTCTTGTGTCATCTGGTATACTTTTCTATAAGCCTGAAATCTTTGATGAGTTTTTACAAAAGATAACTTTAAAGGTTGTCATATTCATGTCAGTGGTAATAATCAAATAATAAGGATACATGATTGTAATTGCATTATCATGTAAATTAATCAACAGTTTGACAAGAAGGTAATGTCTTAGATGCACTCCCATCAACTTTTATTCATAAAAGAGACAACTTTTGTACTAGTGAATGATAACCAGTTTTCAAGGTTAATTGTCAGTATAAAAGTGTTAGATATTTCCATAAACTTTAAATCGATCACTTTTTAAGGTGCTGCCTGTCTATAATAATATATTTGATAACGTTTTTTTTTACCAGTGCCCAAAGTATGACATATCATGACAAGCAAATAAACTAAAACTCTCTTTTATCTTTTTATAATGTTCGGTGATCGAAAAAATATAAGATACAGTACAATACAGCGAAAACAAAAACCACATAGACACAGTCACACAGACACACACATAGTCTTCAATGTTAACCTTACTCGCATCATATGGAAAAATCTATTAACCTTGAAAACTGGTTAACGTTCACTTGTACAAAACTTGCCTATTTCGTAACAACCTGTCTGAAATGTTAATTCTTTTTATCTAATAAATAACAATCAAAGATATAAAAAATACAAGAAAGTAAACCACTAAATATCTGTTTCCTGATGTTGGACACTCAATAATAACACCTACATGTATGATAACATGGCAACATAAAACAAGCTGTTGGTTTTCTTTTTTTTTTTGTCACATTTTTTTAGCTGAAAATACGGTCTAAGGTTTGTTAATTGTTTGAAGGCGCCGAACACCGTGCCCTATAGTACATAACATCCTCTTCCTTTGGTATCTGATGTATAAATTGTCTTATTTGTTAAGAGCAAATAAGAAGGAACTCTTTCCGAATAAATTAAGGCTGTGAGGTCGTTGATACAAATCAGAATTAAAAAACTGAATGGGTCTATGAATACACATGCTACATCAATCTTTAAAGACCCAAATTTTGCAAAACACCTGTCCTACCTCCATGACAAATATATTGTTGTCCCCGCAGATAAAGCCCCAAACAAAATCGTCTTTGTGTGTAAATCCCATTACATAAACTGCTTGATAAATGAATTAGGTATTGACAATTAGCTTGGAAACTCAACATATACCCCCACGACACTTACCAAGGAGGAAATCCTAGATAATCATAGGTCTGTTCTATGTTCCTTTGGAATTTCAACCAAAGATAAAGAACTGGATCTTCCTTCGCTGGATACCTAAATAACATAAGTGTCCTTACAAACAACTTTTTATTGCTGGGTCTTCCAAGTGCACCACTAAAGCTCTTTCTAAGTTATTAATATCAATTTTATCAGCAATCAAACCCGGGCTTCAAAGCTATTGTGAAACTACCTATTCTAGAGGTGGCGTGAATCAAATGTGGATACTAAAACATTCTAAAGATCTGTTAGAGTACATACAATCTAAGACTCTTTCATGCAAAAGTATTAAAACGTTTGACTTTTCAACACTTTACACAAGTATTCCTCATTCCAAACTGACAGACAAATTGAAAGAGTTAGTCCTGCTTTGTTTCATAAGAAAAAGAATGGCCAACGTAGATACAAGTTTCTTGTCTTAGGGAGGGATAAATCATACTTTGTAATAAATCACTCTGATTCAAACAAAATTTTTTCTGAAATTGACATTATAAAGATGCTTGCTTTCTTGAATGACCACATATTTGTTACGTTTGGAGGACGTGTTTTTCAACAAAGAATCAGCATTTCCATTGGAACCAACTTGCTCCTCTTCTTGTCGACTTGTTTCCTTATTCATATGAGGCTGACTTCATACAGGAGAGCTTCTTAGGAAGAAAGATAAGACGTTAGCATCATCATTTAACTTCACTTTCCGCTAGAAAGATGATGTCTTTAAAATTCAAAGTTTGGAGACTATGTTGAACGCATCTATCCCATCGAATAAGAAGTAAAGGACACAAGAGATACAGTTAAGTCTGCCTCATATCTTGACTTGCATTTAGAAACTGACAATGAGGGTAGGTTGAAACAAAACTTTACGACAAAAGATGATTTCAACTTCCCAATTGTGATCTTTCCATTTCTATGTAGCAACATTCCAGCAGCGCCTGCATTTGGAGTATACATCTCCCAGTTGAAAAGATATTCCAGGGCTTGTATTTCCTATCATGATTTCCTTGATAGAGGGTTGCTGCTCACAAGGACGCTATTAAACTAAGAGTGGTGAAGTTGAAATAATTCCTTCGTAAATTTTACGGACGCCATCACGAGTTTGTTGACCGTTATGGAATATCTGCTTCACAGATGACGACGGATATGTTCCAATTGTCGTAACTACAATCCCTTTTCCTCGAATGTGACCTACCGAATTAGACTTATTGCCGGGTTGAATTAGACTTATTGCCGGGTTTTTACTTAAATGAGCAACATGACGGGTGCCACATGTGGAGCAGGATCTGCTTACCCTTCCTGAGCACCTGAGACCACACCCAGTTTTTGGTGGATTCGTGTTGCTCATTCTTTAGTTTTCTATGTTGTGTTTTGTGTACTGTTGTTTGTCTTTTTTTGCCATGGCGATGTCAGTTTATTTTCGACTTATGAGTTTGAATGTCCCTTTGGTGTCTTTCGCCACTTTTTTTTGCAATTATACCACATTTCCTGATATTATAATAATATGATCTAGATACACGAATGTACGTGTTCAGTGAATTTTACTGCACTAAATGCGCTTTTCGACAATTAATATCTCTCCAGTGATGCTGGAAGCCAAAATATTGGAGATTCAAAACCTAATACAAACGTTGAAGAGCAAATAAAACCGAAAAGGACCTGAAATATAGCCAACTCCGGACAAGGATCCAGAGCTTTGTATGAGGGAAATATATTGATATTCAAAAATGTATACCAGCAAATTTTAATCCAACACTACCCGTAATTCTATGCCAGTACGGCTACTTGGCGGATGATACTCCGGGAACTAACAGTCCACCAGCAGAGGTATCGACCCAGAGGTTGTAATAACATAAACGCTACCAATGATACTGCACCCGATGTCGGCATTTCGACAATTAATGCCTTTTCATTAATGCTCGAGGTCAATCTATTTGAAAACCAGGAGGTTTTTCTGGGTTTTGTAGAACACAAATAAAAACACTTCTCAGGTTTTGGATTCGTTTTTTTTTTTATTACGATATGGAAAACAATTGGTAACAAAAGACCCTCACACTTAGATATAGTCCAAATAATTCGCAGTAAGGTGAAAGCCAAAAAAAAAAAGCCTTTCAAGACGTCATAATTATTTGGACTAACTTAGATGCACAGGTCAAAACAATAGGATGGAATCAAACATGACTCATCAAAACATGGTAACACCTCAATGAAGAATATGGTGACAAAGTAAAACAGTAGCTGAGTATAAAGCCTCAAATGGACACCAGAATATAAATTATTTTGTATATCTCAAAATATCTGCCTTCATGCTGAATACAATTAAAGGAATACTTTCAAAGAACAAAGATTTCCCTCCACAGATATACATGTGATTTAAATGACCAATGAGAATGGACAAAGTGACCAATAATGGCCATCAATACAATGAATAGACATTTAAAGGGTTCACATACCAGAACTCAGGTCATCAACTTAATTAGCATATAAAGATAAACAAAACAGAATGCTTCATTCTTTTATTATTGAAATACGATACTATTCTGTAATTAAGTAAACAGATCCAATGAATATGTTCCAATGGATATTTTATTATCAAAACAGTAATTTCATACAGATCAAATCACAATCCTGAAAGTTAAATATATATATACAAACCATTGAAATGTCACCCTTCCACATACCACCTGTCTATGTTCTTTCTTGGATCAGTTTGGTTGTTGTCTGATTAGTTTCTGTGGTGTCAAAAATGTTTGGTTATTTTTATAAACCTTTTCAATATGATGACAACCGTATAACTCGAAACTACAAAAATGGCGATTTTTAATATTTATACGATTTCAAATTATTCGAAAACCATGAAATAACTTCCTTAATCTTGATAAACCTCTGCGTGATTTGGTCTCTGGTGGAGAGTTGTCTCATTGGAAATCATACCACATCTTCTTATTTTTAAACATAAAGTTCAGTTTAGACAAACTTTAACTTTTACATGTTCAGTATAAAACACTCAGAAAAAAATCCAACCTCAAAACAACAACAACAAACATCGACCAAAATATCGTTACCATGAGTAATACCTACAGAAAAAAAAGATAATTTATGATAAAATCATTTCAAAAAAGATATGATATAATTTAAAGCACACAATATTTTGATATTTATGAATCGAACTGATTCATCCTTAACTTAATTGACTTTTTTTTATAGAATATATACAAGGAAAGTAACATTTTCTTTACGGTTTGCATCTCAAGGAAATACGTCGGCGTCAATAAAACCCCAAAAATAAATAAAAAGAAAAATGATATCATCGAATACAATACATGTATTTATACTTTAATTACGTCACATAACATTTTATCAACAAATTTTACCACTACATCAATTTTATGGTATACTGTTTTATATGTTTTGTTAAGAACTCGCATATTTTTGTCTACTTCTGGAATCTCATAATGCCTGATATGAATACTGATGACTTAAATTGTTTTGTGACAGAAAATCGGTGTGCAATTCTAACAGGATCAGACTATTAACAGGCCACAAATGGGTAGCGTTAAAAGAGATATATTTTACTCTATAGTTTGCCTCCTTGAAAACACAGAATGAATGTAAATGCTCCCTTGTCGACCGGATATGGCTGTATATTTACATACCAATTAGATTCGAACTAAATTCCTTACCGCGGTGGACAGAAGAAATGCTTGTAGCATACTATACATAAAAGAAGATGCTTTCCAATATCCATTACAGTTCTAAGTGTCACTGACTTATCACATTCCATGCACTAAAGTTTCTTTTTAGACTTGACAAAATTCAATGAATGTACCCTTACATGATGATTGTAATATATATGAACATATTTCATAATTTCATGATTAATACTTTTGAGTCGCCACTCGTACCTTGATCCTATTTAATTGCCATGCGTTGTCATCATAGTTTCAATAATTCCGTTCAAGAATGCATTAACGTAATGCAAGGTTACGAATAAAAAAATGTCATCAGAAATTCCAAGATAAGTGAACACTAAATCGTCTTGACCAACACAATTATATTTACTTTGAATATAATGGAAAGCACTTTTCCTTCAGATAAACCGAGCTGTCAAATTCCTTTAAAACTGCTAGTTTATTGTGATGTAACTGTTTGTAGTATATACCTCTACATTACATCCGAGAAATACTAGTACACAAAATGATATTTTCTTTGACTTTTATTAAAAGTTTTGTGAAATAAAATCAAAACTGTTAACTGATACTGGTTTGAGAAAACCTGTTTAAACTCCTTATTAATCAAACATGAATTTAACTAATTCTTTAACTATGACTATTAAAGCATTTCTTTCTTTGTTTTATTTCTTTGTATGTGTATTTTTAGATTGTATCTGACCATGTCTCGCTATTTTGTATAGTACTGTACTATACTATGAATATCAGTCTTTCGAGTAAATTACTTAAATTCAAAATTAGTTCGTTATTAGTTTCTTGTAACATTGTTTGTCCTTGAAGTAGGTGTTGGAAGTCCGCCACTCTATTTTCATATATAAGAACCCTTGCAAGAACGTTTCAGGATACGTAGTCAACATTTCATACCCTACCCAGCATTCAAATGGTATTCCAAATGTCCAGCGATTTATTCCGGTCAACCCACTATGGAGATAAATTATTTATTTTCGTCCCAAAAATGCATTAAATATTTGCCACTGGACGTCTTAAAAACAATTAATCAGTCATATTCATTGTGGATGTAGCATTTTTTCTCAATTACCCTTTCATGGAGAACAGTTTGGAAGAACATTTATTAAAAATATGGAAGTTAAAAACAAAGAGGGATCTAACGGAATATCAATAATGTAACATTGGCCTGTAGAATATGAGACGTTTCCATAGTACGAGTAAAATCACACAAATTATAGATTACTATCTGAATGATATATAACCAAACCCGGTTTTTGGGAGGGTTCGTGTTGCTCTGTCTTTAATTTTTTAGGTAGTCTTTTGTAGAATGTTGTTCGTCTTTTTCTCGTTTATCGTTTTTTGCCATGATTTTTCGACTTGTAAGTTTGTATTCTTCCTTTGGTATCTTCCGTCTATATTCTTATATACCTTAAAGGAAGAGGTATGATAAGAACCATTATTTGGCGGCCTCTGAAATTAAAAACGTTATTCGTTAGGTTATTAATTAGGAAAATATAATACTTTCATCAGCTTTGAAATAACATTAAATGGTACCCATTTCACTCAACCAATTGTGTATTTATAGTGAATAGCATATATAGTAGAAAAGGACCAAAAATATAGCCAAACCCAGACTAGGAATTCAATCAAAGCTATACACGACTGAAAAAGTGTAAATTAAATTTATATTGGTGACAGGGAGATAACTACAATTTTAAACAAGTACTATCTTTAAAAAAGACATCTGACGCATTCAGATGTGAGCATATAGTTTAAAACAAACCATTGATCTTTATCATGTTTTTTTATCATAGTTAAAAAAAATTGCACACAATTTGACGGCAAAAGGCTGACGATTCTGAAAGTTGAGTATATGCGATTTTCTCTCAAAGAATTAAAATATACACTGAATGGTACTTAACTAAATAAAATTGAGAATGGAAATGGGGAATGTGTCAAAGAGACAACAACCCGACCACAGAACAGACAACAACAGAAGGTCACCAATAGGTCTTCAATACAGCGAGAAATTCCCGCACCCGGAGGCGTCCTTAAGCTGGCCCCTAAACAAATATATATACTAGTTCAGTGATAATGGACGTCATACTAAACTCCAAATTATGCACAAGAAACTAAAAGTAAAAATAATACAAGACTAACAAAGGCCAGAGGCTCCTGACTTGGGACAGGCGCAAAATGCGGCGGGGTTAAACATGTTTATGAGATCTCAACCTCCCCTATACCTCTAGCCAATGTAGAAAAGTAAACGCATAACAATACGCACATTAAAAGTCAGTTAAAGAGAAGTCCGAGTCCGATGTCAGAAGATGTAACAAAAGAAAATAAACAAAATGACAATAATACATAAATAACAACAGACTACTAGCAGTTAACTGACATGCCAGCTCCAGACCTCAATTAAACTGATTGAAAGATTATGTCTTCATCATATGAATATCAGGCACAATCCCTCCCGTTAGGGGTTTAGTATCATACCATCATAAAATATATGAGAAGAGCATAACCGTATACATATAGTTATTTTTCAGAGATACAGAAATTCCTATAGCTGTGAAATAAACATAAACATAAGATATTAGTAGTTTACAATCTTTAATGAATAACAAACTTGAAACAGTTTAGAACCATGAAGAAATGTCAATTATAACTATATGTCAAGCACAACTTTTACAATAAGAGATACAACCTATTTCGGTGTGTATATCGGAGACGGAATTTACCTGAATTTATTTTTATTTATCTGAAGAATTTCATTTTTAAGTTTGATTTTATGTCCGTTATGTTTTCCTTTTATTGTAGCATATATCTTTTTGTTTGTTTTTGTTCAATTCTGTAATTTCGTCAACCAGAGTAAACATTTGTGACATAATGCATGCCGTTACCATAGTTGAGCGTCCTTTAAAAAAAGGTCACAAACCGAAATTATTTCTGACGCGTTTGGTTCAATTTGGTAAAAATAAGCTCCAAAACATCGCTTACATTTTATTGTCTTGCAAGACAATAATTCGATCTCACTGCATTCGTATGCATGCAAACTGTAGTTTGACCTTTGGTTACATGTGTTGCGCATATGCTCATCATGTTCATTTTTTTAAAAGGAAGAATGTTAAAATTGAAAAGTGAAACGAATAAGCCATCAGTAAGAAATGTTATGTTGTCTGATTCTGCCTACAAACAATCATTTTGATACAGGTAAAATGATGATTTACATATTTTGTACATATAATGCACGTGCTTGTCTATCTATTTACATTTATGTTTATATATCAGTGGTCGCATGACCATCGGCAGACTTACTCCTGTACTGTTATGAATCACAGTTTATGGCCAAACTCAGTAGAGACCCGTCTAAATTGCTCCTGACTTGGGACAGGCACATACATAATGTGGCGGGGTTTAACTAGTTTGCTGGCGCCAAACCCTCACCTTAACCTGGGACAGTGGTATAACAGTACATCATAAGAACAAACTATAAAAATTAGATGAAAAGGGCTTAACTCATCAGGTCGATACAAAGCAGAAAAAACAACTGACAAAAACACAGACCAGACGTGGCTGGGTATTTATACATATCCACAACAACAAAAAAGACACTAAGTACAAATCTGAGATTACTCGCAGCTAGTTCAAAACCAATATCACTTCAACTAATAAAAAATTTGCATCTAAGACTAAAATATCAATCAGTACACATCCAACATCCAATGGTTTTAATATAAAGACGTCATTAACAGTCAGAGAAAAACATGACCATATGCAATGCCAATATACAGGTATCGACAGATTGTAGAATCGTGAATGTGCATATGTTCATAACAATGATATTTAGCTTGGTTTTTAATTTACTGATATCAAAATCAATATTTATACCAATAAAAACAATATTCAAAGATCTATTTACAGTATTTTCTGTTTTTAGAGAAGGATTTCAAAATACGTTGAAGGATTATCTGACAGTATTTGAAACAAAATATGGGACAACAGTTTACTGTAAAACATGTAAGAAAAATATTTACAAATGTTTATTCGATCAAAAAACTAATTTGAAATTAAGAGATCAACTTTGAAATAGTAAATATACAATTACAGCCTTATTCTCAAGTGGATACCAATAATTGACAAGTTTTAGGGTTGTTTCCCGCCGAGGGCTTTAAATATTGAGTGTCAATAGATGTATTTTCCATGTAATAAAAATTCGAGCCGAAAGATCTTCTTTCATTTGAAGTCGACTCTTCGTTCTAAAATTTTGAAGATTTCTAGCGATATGGATACAGACCTTTTCCATCAATTTCCAGAGCTTTGGATTTTTCGGTTTACGAAATCAATATTTTTAAACAAAAAAATAATTTTACAACTTGGATGGCAAATTTACCCATGAAGCCAAGGTTGTAAAAAAGAAATTCAGATTAATCCAGTGTAATCAAATTTGGTTGAAAAATTGAGTTTTGATTTTGACATCTATGGGTCTTATCGCAAGTTTCTGAACTGGAAAAGTCGATAACGATCGAGTAATTTCAGAGTACTATATGTAGCAATTTTTTTAAGTAGATATAAGAAGATGTGGTATGAGTGCCAATGAGACAACTCTCCATCCAAGTCAAAATTTATAAAAGTAAACCATTATAGGTCAAAGTACGGTCTTCAACACGGAGCCTTGGCTCACACCGAACAGTAAGCTATAAAGGGCCCCCAAAAATACTAGTGTAAAACCATTCAAACGGGAAAACCAACGGTCTAATCTATATAAAAAACGAGAAACGAGAAACACTTATGAACTTAAGAAATGCGTTGAATGACCATTTTTGTATTTTATTTCAAAAAGAGACCAAAAGCTTTGATTTGATGTGTTGCGTTTCCATTTTGTACACTCGGCATATATATAGTACATGTACAACATATTTCGATTAAAATTAATAACATGTATATAAACATATGGATAACAGTTTACCTACCTCAGCATAAATACGCTGGTGTTCATGGAATGAAATATCTAAAACTCAATAAAGATAAATGAAAATAAAACGTAAATTATGGTTCTATATAATTTTCACAAATTCTGAAACAGCTATTCTGCGACGCACAACGAAAAGATAAGAAAACTAGTTGTGTATACTAGTAGTCTAAGTGTATGGTTATTTAAAGTGTAAGTGTATTTATAGAACATGGTGAAGTAGGTTAAAAAATTATACAACACTGTTATTTAATTCATGGACACAATGATTCAATGGACATATTTAGAGCTGTTTATATTTATATCTGTGGGGTTATTTACATGGCTATGGATAAGATGTAGAAGACCGAACAGTTATCCGCCAGGTCCAACACCCCTTCCACTAATTGGGAACTTTTATAACATATCAGATGGAGATTTCCTTAGAGCAGTACGGGATCTCAGGAATAAACATGGCGATATTTTTAGCATGTCACTTGGAACATATTGGGTGATTGTTGTCAACGGTGCAGATAACATTCGTGAATTGCTCAACTCGAGAGGAGAAAAGATGTTAGACAGACCACCAATTTATATATTGAAATTAAACGACAGTTATGGTAAGTTGTGTTTATGAAATTCGAATGCAGGAAACATTCACCAAAAAAAAATCGATCAATTAATCGGCATAGTAAACATACACATATACGGTTATGTTGTGTATATATCTGTATATTGTGTATGTTCTGCAGCAAGAGGCTACAAAAGGTTGTAGTATTTGATTTTGATTATAAAGTATATGCAATATTTAGAGAAATCTGTGACTTAAAGCAATAGAACTTACAAACGTGACAATCTTAGTTATTTATGTGTAGAATTATTGCATTTCTCAAATTTAAAAAACAACTTTTAAAAAGGATGAAAAGACTCCAAAGTGGCAATTAAAAGCTAATACAAAAGGACAGCGATACCCCCTGGTCAAAAGAAAAACAACGAAGAGACAGACAACAGTTCAATTATCACCACACAGAAAACTACAGATTGAGCAACACGAACCCGACAGAAAACCGCAGGTGACACATGTGCTCCGAAAGGGTATACAAGTCCTTGCACTAGTAGCATATACATTTCTTTTAGATTAAAAAAAATCTATGTATTGCTCTATTACGTATGCTTCGCCATTTAAGATAAATTTGATTTATTCTGGCCTGTCTTGGTATAAATAATTTGTTCCCCTAATTAATGAAAAGTCCCTAATGTCAGTGCGTAAACAGTGTTTCTGGAATAAACATTCATCAAGATACACTTGAGACAAAACAATATACATAAAACTTTTGGGAATATTAGCTACAGATAAACATTTTGAAGGTCCAAGTTCTCATGCTATTGAAAGAATATAGCTGGTGTTATATTGTTATGGCATATGGTTTTATTTTCTATTTTTGTTTTAGGCTCTCTCTCTCTCTAATATGTATACTAGTATATTAATTTCATATAGCCTAGGCTGCAGGTAAAAAAATATAACATAGGTTATCTTTCTTTCAGTACATACAAACCTATATAAAACTGCATGTATTTTCATCTACCTCTTTGTTTGCTACTTAATTGATAATGAAAAGGAATAAGAAAAAAGAGAGATCACGTCAATTACAAACTGTAGAGATATTAACAATAATTATAAAATGAACGAATGCCTGTAGCCAGACTATTGCCTGCTAGAAATGTATGTATGTGAGTGTATACTTTTTTTTTTGCTAATAAGTCTTTGTATTTACTATGCGTTTACGGAAATATATGTAGAGGAGAATATAGAAAAAAAAACTTATTTCGTATCTTCTGTATTTTTTTTTAAAAAGACGTTGCTATATGAAAAATCTTATATAAAATACAATAACCGATATTAGAGTATAGGACGGAATGACTACCTTGAGATCGATTTAAGTTACTGTGAGCATTTATTTCTTGTATATGGTATATAGAAATAAGAAGATGTGGTATAAGTGCCAATGAGACCCCACATTTCTTTTTTCATAATGAAATAAGTGTTTGTAATGTCCTGATTTAAGAAGCTCTTTTATACATACCAGTGTCCAAAATCTTAAAGTCTTGATGGTTCAATAACATAAAAAAATCATTAGGGCAAAAAAAAATCACAACTTGACGAAAAATAGAAAACGCAAGAATAAAAGACTAAAAGTAAAACAAAAACAAAAACAAAGAACAGTCCATAGAAAAACCCAAAAATCTAAATATAAGCAACACGAAAAGGTAAGTTATACTGGTCCACTTGTAATACCGTCTTGATACGGTACAATTATTCATGTTCAAGCCCCTTTATTATCGATTAATAAAGCTCATGCAATATAGGACTGACTGGTAGATGCATCATATTGAACCCTAACTATCCATCAGTAATACATAACCATATGACAATTAGAAAATAAGAATTTAAAAAAAACTTAAATTGAAGCAATATGATCTGTTTAGTGAGGCATCTTTACAACTTTTATTCAAATCCCGTATATAAATGGAACATAAGAGGCGAGTAGTTTGCCGATGTTGAAAACTTATTAATTCATTTTGAATACACAAATCAAGAGAGAAAACTAATGGAATCTCCAAAACGAAGCTAGACAGGATAATTCTCCTGATATGCATACATTAGCACCGTGCGAATCAATACACAGTAAAAAGTGTTATAACACAATCACAATTGGTAAATATACAGATAATGTGCGTATTCCGATGTCTTCAGATTAAACACTGCGAAAACATGTTGCACGTGAGTTGAGAATACAGACACATGGTATCGTTCAACTGATTCGTAATGGTGCACTTATAACGTGCGTAGTGTCCGTTTTAACCCGTTCATTCTCGTAACACTGCTGGAGGGGCTATTGTGTTGGGATCGCACTCCTGTTAATGATCTCCGTATAATGTTAACATGCACACGCGAAACGTATAAACTGAGATATGTAAACGTCACACGATATTTCATTTAGGGTTTGTTAGTTCTGAGAAATAGGATGTTAACAATGGGAAAACCTTAATCGTCACGTTTGTCATAGGTTATAGATTTAAGTCGTCCATCTGTGTCAATTTCAAGAAAGATATAGATATGAAGCAGACCTTTCTATATATTGTCCTTAATGTCAAGAAGATTATATAATGGACAACAGATAATACTCACGAACTAAGAAATGGTTGTGCAATTCATATCTAAAAAAATAAAACTATATGTATTTGTACAAATAACTGTCTCTTGTTCAAATTGAATTGTTTAATTTTTTATTTCAGGTATCCCGTCATCCAGCGGAAGATTATGGAAAGAACATAGAACATTTGCTCTAAACAAATTAAAGAATTTTGGATTTGGTAAGCGCAATTTTGAATCCAGGATTTTGGAAGAAGTAGAAGTGTTTTTAGATTCCCTGAAAGAATACAAAGAAAAACCTGTTGATTTAAGAGACATAATTAACATAAGTATATCCAATAACGTAATGTCAATTGTGATTGGACGAAGATTCGATTATGACGATCCTAAATTCAAATATTATATTGACCTTCTGGGTCATAATTTCAGAAATTTAGAAGTTGCAGGTGTGTTGGCATTCTTACCTCAGATTTTCACCAAATTACCAGGGGATCCGTTCGGAGCTCACAAGCTAGACGATCTTATTGCTAAAACTAGAGAGTTTTATATTAACGAAGTAAAGGAGCATAAGGAACATTTCGACGAAAATAACATCAACGATTTTATTGATGCTTTTATCAAAGAAATGAAAGAAAGAAAAGACGAAGAGGACACAACTTTTACAGGTATTTAGATAAAAACCAAGTTGATATATTATTTAACTTTTTATAATGAATCGTCAGAGGTTACTTGAATTTTTAGTAAGAATTGAATGCTTCTTTTTGTAGATTTATTGGGGTGTAAAAACATTGAGCGAAACACATGTTGTATAAAGCGCTGCCTCATACTAAAAATGTGCATTCGATCATCGCTTTTACACCCTATAAAATTACAAAATGAAGCATTCAATCTTACTAAAAATAAACCTCTGACGATTCATTATAAAAAGTTAAACAATATATCAACTTGAGTTTTATATTATAAATACATTTTTATGCTACAACCATGAAATTACGAGTTATGTTAAGATTTTCATTTGTTGTCGTATGCATTGTAGTGATGTTGTCATGGGTAGCAGGCATGTCTCGCAATGTTTTAAATCAATCAAAAGTACAGTAATTATGAAAACATTAATTGATTGATTGATTGGTGTTTAACGCCACTTTCAACACTATTGTGCTATTTTGTGGCGGTCAGTTTTTATTGGTGGAGAAGGCCGGAGTGCCCGGAGAGAACCACCGTCCTTCGGTAGGAAAAATGTCAATCCTAGTCAATTAGTCGAGTGCACCTACCCCGTGCGAGATTCGAACTCACAACCTCAGTGTTGACTCATAGGCGGATCCAGGGGCCTGGGGCCCGGGCCCCCCTTTTGTGGGAAAAATTTGGTTGATTATATAGGGAATCACTGAAGCATGACTGGAGCGGGTCCTCCCTTAGGTCAGTCAGCGGGCCTCCCTTATGAAAAGTTCTGGATCTGCCACTGATTGACTGGCTAGTGATATAGTAGTTGGATTACTTAGACCACTCGGCCACCGAGCCCCCCCACACACACACACACATACACACACACCCTATTATGAAACAAACGTGTTATGTAATTATGAAACCATGAATTCATCGAGGAACAATGTTTATTGAAAAATAATACAGCCCAATGAAGTTGTTTACACACAACTGTATTTACAAACTTTCATTCGTGTAGATAAACTGCACATAAAAACCCAAACCTTATATTTACACAAATAAGTTTGCATCAAATACTTATGCAACATCTATTATTGAATTGTTTTGTCAGAATAAAAAAATATCATTCGTTGAATTGTCATGTGATATTTCAATATACTAGTACCCCCCCATTTCCTTGTTTTTATTTTTATAAGAGTATTGTATTTAAGTGGTTTTTTTCATTTAATTTACATGTATTAATTTATAAATATGATTATTTAAAGTTCAAATGTACAACTCTAAATTACTATGGTACTTTTTATTTACGTTTTCATTGGTATATTATGTTTGAATAAAAATAAAACAAAACAAACAAACAAACAAACAAACGAACGAACGAACGAACGGACGAACGAACGAACGAACGAACGAAAACATTTAAAAAATAAATAAAAACAGACATAGTCCATTCATACAAACACTTCAGTACAATATATTCAAATATTCAATAGTAAAAGGTATTTTATGGGAAAATGGTATATAAAAAGAGTACATTATGCTTAAATATTCAAGGGTATTTTTTATGAAAAAATAGTATGAAGAAACCAAAGAGCAAAAGCAAAAATAGTAGTCGAAGAAAGACGAGAAAACACCATGAACAGACCCCCAAAAAAAAAAAAAAAAAAAAAAAACAGAAGCGACAAACCAACAAAACTTTTGCACAGAATAACACCTACCTCAGCAAAAACCGGAGATGAACTCGACTGCTCCAGGAGGGTAAGCAATACCTGCTTCAAAAGTGACACTCGTCGATATATTTAATGATCTTTAAATAGCATTTTTACACTAGAAAATTATTAACAGAATATTTTGAACATGCTCGAGAGGAAATAATGTGGCAATATTTTTTTCTACAGATAAGCAGCTGACTGCAGTTGTTGGTGACCTTTTCTCAACAGGAACAGAAACCACATCAACAACAATTATGTGGGCAATCCTGTACCTAATTCGCAATAAACATATTCAAGATAAGATGCACCAAGAAATTGTAGACGTTGTCGGACATTCCCGTTTACCAAATATGGCAGACAAACCATGTCTACCGTATTGTGAGGCGGTTATTCTTGAGTCATTACGATTAGGAAACATAGTTCCTTTTGCTATTCCATACTATGTGACAGAGGACTTTGTATACAAAGGATATACGTTTCCTAAAGGCGCCATTATATTTCTAAGCATTGATTCTGCTTTGTCAAGTGAGGAAACATTTCCGAACAGCGATGAATTTAATCCAGACCGTTTCATTGATGCAGATGGCAATCTACATGGTCAAGAGAAAATTTTAGCATTTTCAGCAGGTACATAGAATACGAATTTCTTTTCATTAGAATTAATGATTGAAAAATAGTAAATTTTTCATTCAAGATGTCAATAATGATAAATAACACTATTCTATTAGTCAGCATTGAATGATAAGCTGGTATATTCGTTTTAGTAAGCATTAGCTTGAAAAAGTAGCTTGCCGCGCACGCTATTTAGAAAAAATTAAAATGCTTGGGCTATTCTTCAACTAGTTTATTCTACTTTTTTGTCCGACGTTTTAATTAAAATGCTTGGGCTATTCTTCAACTAGTTTATTCTACTTTTTTGTCCGACGTTTTAATGTTTTTAATTACAGGTAGGAGGGTTTGCCTTGGGGAATCTTTAGCCAGAATGGAGTTGTTTCTTTATCTGACTTCAATGGTGCAAAGATACGAGTTTCTCTCACCTAAAGGACAGGATCCACCCTCTACTGAAGGACACCTGGGAATAACTCGCACACCGTTACCATATAACTGTAGAGCTATTCTCCGTAACTGACCTTGGTAGAACTCGCACATATATAACTGTAGCTCAAAACTAGAGATATTCTACGTTACTGACAATTATGCATTGATTTGAACGAGACAGAAACCCGAAAATCTGAAGCCTATATTTATTAATGTTATGTATTTTAATTACTGCAGATTCATTCATTTTGCGGGAACTGATTTTCGTGGATTGAGAAAATATTGTGTTTTCTAGAATATTTGATTTCGTGGAATTGTCAAATTCTGCATACAAACCTATACAAAATATGTTGAACATTTAAATTCGTGGTTTACATGTACTCACGACATCCACGAAAATTGGTACTCCATGAATAATAATGAATCCACAGTATTGTATTTTGATTATATTAAAATGTCATCTTAACAGAACTTTGTTAACTTTGGCCGTGCACAATTTAAATATTGTTCATCCCAATTTTTCCTTCACACGCCATCGGATGTGAAGTGAAATTGTAACCAGTATTACATTTGTCTTACAGATATGAAACAACCTGGACTTCTTTCAGTTTATAACAACATTAGACATCACCGGATTTTTACTTGCATGAGCAACCGACGGGTGCCATATGTGGAGCAGGATTTGAGCACCCGAGATCACCCCCGGTTTTTGGTGGGGTTCGTGTTGCTCAGTATTTAGTTTTCTATGTTGTGTTTTGGTGGGGTTCGTGTTGCTCAGTATTTAGTTTTCTATGTTGTGTTTTGGTGGGGTTCGTGTTGCTCAGTCTTTAGTTTTCTATGTTGTGTTTTGGTGGGGTTCGTGTTGCTCAGTCTTTAGTTTTCTATGTTGTGTTTTGGTGGGGTTCGTGTTGCTCAGTCTTTAGTTTTCTATGTTGTGTTTTGGTGGGGTTCGTGTTGCTCAGTCTTTAGTTTTCTATGTTGTGTTTTGGTGGGGTTCGTGTTGCTCAGTCTTTAGTTTTCTATGTTGTGTTTTGGTGGGGTTCGTGTTGCTCAGTATTTAGTTTTCTATGTTGTGTTTTGGTGGGGTTCGTGTTGCTCAGTCTTTAGTTTTCTATGTTGTGTTTTGTGTTTTGTGTTTTGTGTACTGTTGTTTGTCTTTTTGTCTTTTTCCTTTTTGCCATGGTGTTATCAGTTTATTTTCGATTTATGAGTTAGAATGTCCCTTAGGTATCTTTCGCCTCTCTCTATTTTTTTAGGCTTCTTATGATTATTTTCAATGTTTATAAAATCATATCCATTATCTATTTAGTGTCAAAAGTCTTCTAATATTCTATGAAAATAATGAATATGTGTATTTTCCTGTCTGTCTTGATTAAGTGCAAATAATTAATAAATACATAATCGCATCAATTTGATACCAAATTTATCAAGGTTCTCATGTATTTTAGTAAGTTTACTTTTTTATGACATCGATCTTTACACAATGATATAATAATAGTTCTGTAGAATCTAATTGAATTTTACAGACTACATCTGCACTATTGACATATCAAAATGCGTTTGATGTCGTTTTCATTATTTGTATAAGTCTGTTATCGAACCTTAATTAATTAGTTATATTGTTAAAATCAATCCCGAAAATCTTCCAGGTATGGCTTGGTCATTGACATGTGTGTTTAGACACATAGCTGGAACATATATTCACGAAATCGCGGACAAGTGCATTGGATTATGTCTATTTCAATATTCGCATTATGATTTCAAAATTAAATATAATTAACTATGTTCCTGAAGGTCATTTGCTTTAGATTCTAATTTGTAAGTATTTGACTAATATTATTTTTATTTGAGAACGTTTTGCGAAATTTTTAGTAAAATAACAAAATACCGAACTCCAGGAAAATTAAAATGGAAAGTCCCTTATCAAATGGCAAAATCAAAAGCTCCAACACATCAAACGAATGGTAAACAATTGTAATATTCCTGACTTGATATAGGCATTTCCTTGTGTAGAAAATGGTGGATTAAACCTGGTATTATAGCTAGCTAAACCTCTCACTTGTATGACAGTCTCAAAACTAGAGATATTCTACGTTACTGACAATTATGCATTGATTTGAACGAGACAGAAACCCGAAAATCTGAAGCCTATATTTATTAATGTTATGTATTTTAATTACTGCAGATTCATTCATTTTGCGGGAACTGATTTTCGTGGATTGAGAAAATATTGTGTTTTCTAGAATATTTGATTTCGTGGAATTGTCAAATTCTGCATACAAACCTATACAAAATATGTTGAACATTTAAATTCGTGGTTTACATGTACTCACGACATCCACGAAAATTGGTACTCCATGAATAATAATGAATCCACAGTATTGTATTTTGATTATATTAAAATGTCATCTTAACAGAACTTTGTTAACTTTGGCCGTGCACAATTTAAATATTGTTCATCCCAATTTTTCCTTCACAAGCCATCGGATGTGAAGTGAAATTGTTACCAGTATTACATTTGTCTTACAGATATGAAACAACCTGGACTTCTTTCAGTTTATAACAACATTAGACATCACCGGATTTTTACTTACATGAGCAACCGACGGGTGCCATATGTGGAGCAGGATCTGAGCACACGAGATCACCCCTGGTTTTTGGTGGGGTTCGTGTTGCTCAGTATTTAGTTTTCTATGTTGTGTTTTGGTGGGGTTCGTGTTGCTCAGTATTTAGTTTTCTATGTTGTGTTTTGGTGGGGTTCGTGTTGCTCAGTATTTAGTTTTCTATGTTGTGTTTTGGTGGGGTTCGTGTTGCTCAGTCTTTAGTTTTCTATGTTGTGTTTTGGTGAATGTCCCTTAGGTATCTTTCGCCTCTCTCTATTTTTTAGGCTTCTTATGATTATTTTCAATGTTTATAAAATCATATCCATTATCTATTTAGTGTCAAAAGTCTTCTAATATTCTATGAAAATAATGAATATGTGTATTTTCCTGTCTGTCTTGATTAAGTGCAAATAATTAATAAATACATAATCGCATCAATTTGATACCAAATTTATCAAGGTTCTCATGTATTTTAGTAAGTTTACTTTTTATGACATCGATCTTTACACAATGATATAATAATAGTTCTGTAGAATCTAATTGAATTTTACAGACTACATCTGCACTATTGACATATCAAAATGCGTTTGATGTCGTTTTCATTATTTGTATAAGTCTGTTATCGAACCTTAATTAATTAGTTATATTGTTAAAATCAATCCGAAAATCTTCCAGGTATGGCTTGGTCATTGACATGTGTGTTTAGACACATAGCTGGAACATATATTCACGAAATCGCGGACAAGTGCATTGGATTATGTCTATTTCCAATATTCGCATTATGATTTCAAAATTAAATATAATTAACTATGTTCCTGAAGGTCATTTGCTTTAGATTCTAATTTGTAAGTATTTGACTAATATTATTTTTATTTGAGAACGTTTTGCGAAATTTTTAGTAAAATAACAAAAATACCGAACTCCAGGGAAAATTCAAAATGGAAAGTCCCTTATCAAATGGCAAAATCAAAAGCTCCAACACATCAAACGAATGGTAAACAATTGTAATATTCCTGACTTGATATAGGCATTTCCTTGTGTAGAAAATGGTGGATTAAACCTGGTATTATAGCTAGCTAAACCTCTCACTTGTATGACAGTCTCAAAACTAGAGATATTCTACGTTACTGACAATTATGCATTGATTTGAACGAGACAGAAACCCGAAAATCTGAAGCCTATATTTATTAATGTTATGTATTTTAATTACTGCAGATTCATTCATTTTGCGGGAACTGATTTTCGTGGATTGAGAAAATATTGTGTTTTCTAGAATATTTGATTTCGTGGAATTGTCAAATTCTGCATACAAACCTATACAAAATATGTTGAACATTTAAATTCGTGGTTTACATGTACTCACGACATCCACGAAAATTGGTACTCCATGAATAATAATGAATCCACAGTATTGTATTTTGATTATATTAAAATGTCATCTTAACAGAACTTTGTTAACTTTGGCCGTGCACAATTTAAATATTGTTCATCCCAATTTTTCCTTCACACGCCATCGGATGTGAAGTGAAATTGTAACCAGTATTACATTTGTCTTACAGATATGAAACAACCTGGACTTCTTTCAGTTTATAACAACATTAGACATCACCGATTTTAACTTGCATGAGCAACCGACGGGTACCATATGTGGAGCAGGATTTGAGCACCGAGATCACCCCGGTTTTTGGTGGGGTTCGTGTTGCTCAGTATTTAGTTTTGTATGTTGTGTTTTGGTGGGGTTCGTGTTGCTCAGTATTTAGTTTTCTATGTTGTGTTTTGGTGGGGTTCGTGTTGCTCAGTATTTAGTTTTCTATGTTGTGTTTTGGTGGGGTTCGTGTTGCTCAGTCTTTAGTTTTCTATGTTGTGTTTTGGTGGGGTTCGTGTTGCTCAGTATTTAGTTTTCTATGTTGTGTTTTGGTGGGGTTCGTGTTGCTCAGTCTTTAGTTTTCTATGTTGTGTTTTGGTGGGGTTCGTGTTGCTCAGTCTTTAGTTTTCTATGTTGTGTTTTGGTGGGGTTCGTGTTGCTCAGTCTTTAGTTTTCTATGTTGTGTTTTGGTGAATGTCCCTTAGGTATCTTTCGCCTCTCTCTATTTTTAGGCTTCTTATGATTATTTTCAATGTTTATAAAATCATATCCATTATCTATTTAGTGTCAAAGTCTTCTAATATTCTATGAAAATAATGAATATGTGTATTTTCCTGTCTGTCTTGATTAAGTGCAAATAATTAATAAATACATAATCGCATCAATTTGATACCAAATTTATCAAGGTTCTCATGTATTTTAGTAAGTTTACTTTTTATGACATCGATCTTTACACAATGATATAATAATAGTTCTGTAGAATCTAATTGAATTTTACAGACTACATCTGCACTATTGACATATCAAAATGCGTTTGATGTCGTTTTCATTATTTGTATAAGTCTGTTATCGAACCTTAATTAATTAGTTATATTGTTAAAATCAATCCCGAAAATCTTCCAGGTATGGCTTGGTCATTGACATGTGTGTTTAGACACATAGCTGGAACATATATTCACGAAATCGCGGACAAGTGCATTGGATTATGTCTATTTCCAATATTCGCATTATGATTTCAAAATTAAATATAATTAACTATGTTCCTGAAGGTCATTTGCTTTAGATTCTAATTTGTAAGTATTTGACTAATATTATTTTTATTTGAGAACGTTTTGCGAAATTTTTAGTAAAATAACAAAAATACCGAACTCCAGGGAAAATTCAAAATGGAAAGTCCCTTATCAAATGGCAAAATCAAAAGCTCCAACACATCAAACGAATGGTAAACAATTGTAATATTCCTGACTTGATATAGGCATTTCCTTGTGTAGAAAATGGTGGATTAAACCTGGTATTATAGCTAGCTAAACCTCTCACTTGTATGACAGTCGCAAAAATTCCATTATATTGACAACAATGTGTGAGCAAAACAAACAGACATAATAGGTAAAAATGTCAAAAGTTGGGGTACAGCAGTCAACATTGTGTTATAATCTCAATCTCTATAAAAACAAACAATTATGTCAACAAAGAAAAACAAAATGGCATAGAAACTCTATAGACAAAGCACATAAGCAAAAATGAAAGACAAGAATACAAAGAATGACCATAGCACAATAACACAATGGCGGGATGTATAAAAACAAGGATATAACCAAAAAAGGACTAAACAGTAAAGGTTAGGAATATACAAAGACAAATAAAAGAACACTTTAACACGTAATTAAGACGATAACCAACCTAAAATCTATACTTCAAGACCATCATGTATTATAAGAGAAGTTGACACGAAATATTTATCAACAAGGTCTTGGTATCTTCCGATAAACTTGTTAAGAAAAAGGACGAGACTTTCTTTGACATAACCCTGGTTCATCAACTTTCTACTCAGACACTGATGACGTTTTATAAAGTCTGAGTAGCAGCTGCAAGCTCTTGAATCCGAATGAATTTAGAAATGTATATCCCATATGCAGGAGAAGTTGGTATATTGCTGCGAAGGCGAGGGAAATTGATAATTTCAAAATTAAAATCGTCTCATTCTGGTACTGATGTGGTAGAGACGATTTCCATTGATTTTATTACTTTTATCACTTCTCTTTATAGTTTATCATTATTACTTATTGATCAGTTTATCTATGTATTATTTAATCATTAGAGTACTTAGTATTAATCAGCTGTGTATGGCACGCCTGAACCACTTTTATAGATAATCCTAGATTATCTCAGATAAACTAGGATTATCTCAGAAAAACTAGGATTATCTCACTATTTTACATTAAGCTTAGATAAACCCGGATTATCTCGATTTTTCCAGAAAAAGCTAATTATAAGCTTATACTCTCATTACCAACTTATGTAGCAGATGTTACTATCAACATCCTAAACGGAATACTACAAATAGAAGCCCAACTACATATCCGAGTACTTGGACTATTGAACAACATCTGTAATCAGCCCGAAAAAAGCATAGATAAATTGCTAGCTGACGACAACTTAAACTGAAAAATAGCCAAAGTTCTACTTGCTTGTCGCTATAAAACATATGCCCAAGAAGTACGATCTACAAAATGGTACATGGACAACACCGTCAAAAAAATTCTTATGGACCTCCAACATCAAGAAAACAGTACACAGCTACTAGTCTAAGAGTAACTTCAGTAAATAGCAACACTGTATTCTAGCTTCGAAGGCCGTACGGTGACCTATAGTTGTTAGTTTAAACATATTTTATTGTTCAAAAATGACAAATGGATTAGACACAAGTTTTTCAACTTAGTAACGTCTTCTCCTATTGTTGTCAATTTCTGTGTCATTTGGTCTCTTGTGGAGAGTTGTCTCATTGGCAATCATACCACATCTTCTTTTTAATTTCCAAAACGACGAGTGTAAAAAAAAGCAAATATGCAAACATACAGCCTGATTTATATTTACAACAAAAACAAAATGAAATACACGAACAAAGACTCAATGACACAATATGTCATGACGGGGGGAGGCACATGCATTTTTGGAAGGGGCTAAAAAAAGGTCTAGTGCCAAACCATACCTTAAACTGAAACTGTACACATGGGATAAGACCGAAGTCAGAACTTAAAGTAAAAATTTGTTGAAAAGGTTCAGATCAACACAATACAGATAAAAAATACACCAATAAATAGGACACAAAAGAACGATCTGATAGTACTAGCAGTTTATAACCTAGTGCAACATGTTCAAAGTCGTCAGTAAACTTTGATAGATATACAGAGTGGTGATAGATATGCAGAGTGGTGGTAGATATACAGAATGTCGATATATAAACGAAGTGGTGATAGATAATGATACAAAAGAGAGCCCTACAGATAAAATTTTAATTTTCTATTTTATCACAACAAATTTAAAAGAAATGATTTAGAAAGTCTGACTTTTAAAAATATACTGTAGTTTTAATTACAATTAATTAATTAAAAAATCATGTACCTAGGGGTATATTTATCTCTCCTAATTGGCTTAACACCTGTTTAACATGCAAATATTACTGTTGTTATAGTTTATGATAAAACAAATAGCCAGATGTTATATTTATTGATTGACTACTGTATGTCCTTTAAAATTGATTATGTTAAATCAATGTCTAACAATATCTATCTGAATATACATGTAGGTAACAAGCTACTTAAGGTATAAGGCAGTGACTTACTAATGGTTTCTTTTAAACACAAATTATGGCATGTTTCTACAATCTTTTTTTTCTTTTTAATTTTTTGTTCATTCATTACAAAATAAAGAATCTCCCATGGTTGTGAAATTACAGAAGGTATACTGTGTATGCTTTGCTATGTCAGCTAACTACATTAGCTAAGGTCATGACTTTTCATAATGTTTTGAGAAAACACAATATTCAATCTTTCTGATCCCAAATTTCAAATGTAAATGAGTTGTAATTGAAAAGTAATTGTCAATTACAGACAATTTTGGCTTTGTAATCATTACTTTCAATTACTTTTAATTGAAAAATGCTCAATTTCACATTACATTCAATTACTTGAGAAATTGTAATTAATTACAGCCAATTACAATTACATATTTCAATTACCCCATATGCTTATAGATATACAGAATGGTGATAGATATACAGAGTGGTAGTAGATGTACAGAGTGTTGATAGATATACAGAGTGGTGGTAGATTTACAGAGTGGTGATAGATATACAGAGTGGTGATAGATATACAGAGTGGTGATAGATATACAAAGTGGTGATATATATACAGAGTGTTGGTAGATATACAGAGTGGTTATAGATATAAAGCGTAATGATAAATATACAAAGTGGTGATAGATATATAAAGTTGTAATAGATATGCAGAGTGGTGGTAGATATACAAAGTGGTGATAGATATACAGAGTAGAGATAGATATGCAGAGTGTTGGTAGATAAACAGAGTGGTGATAGATGTTCAGAATGCTGATAGATATACAGAGTGGTGATAGATATACAGCATGGGGATAGATATACAGAGTGTTGATAGATAAACAGAGTGGTGATAAATATACAGGGTGGTGGTAGATATACAGGATGGGGATAGATGTACAGAGTGGAGATAGATATACAGAGTGGTGATAGATATACAGAGTGGTGATAGATATACATAGTGGGGGTAGATATACAGAGTGGTGATAGATATACAAAGTGGTGATAGATATATAAATTGGTGATATATGCAGAGTGGTGGTAGATATACAGAGTGGTGGTAGATATACAGAGTGTTGAAAGATAAACAGAGTGGTGATATATATACAGAGTAGTGATATATATACAGAGTGGTGATAGATATACAGAGTGGTGATAAATAAACAAAGTGGTGATAGATATATAAAGGTGTGATAGATATGCAGAGTGGTGGTAGATATACAGAGTGGTGGTAGATATACAGAGGGGTGATAGATATACAGAGTAGTGATAGATATACAGAGTGGTGATAGATATGCAGAGTGGAGATATATAAAGTGGTGAGAGTTATGCAAAGTGGTGGTTGATATACAGAGTGGTGGTAGATATAAAGAGGGATAATAGATATACAGAGTAGTGATAGATATACACAGTGGTGATAGATATGCAGAGTGGTGATAGATATACAGAGTGGAGTTAGATATGCAGAGTGGTGATAGATATACAGAATTGTGATATATATATATACAGAGTGGTGATAGATATACAAAATGGTGATATATATACAGAGTGGTGGTAGATATACAGAGTGGTGGTAGATATACAGAGTGGTGATAAATATACAGAGTGGTGATAAATATACAGAGATGAGATAGATATGCAAAGTGGTGATAGATATACAGAATGTTGATATATATATATATACAGAGTGGTGATAGATATGCAAAGTGGTGATATATATACAGAGTGGTGATAGATATACAAATTGGTGATAGATATACAGAGTGGAGATAGATATGCAGAGTGGTGGTAGATAAACAATGTGGTGATAGATATACAGAGTGGTGATAAATATACAAAGTGGTGATAGATAAACAGAATGGTGATATATAAACGAAGTGGTGATAGATATACAGAATGGTGATAGATATACAGAGTGGTAGTAGATATACAGAGTGTTGATAGATATACAGAGTGGTGGTAGATATACAGAGTGGTGATAAATATACAAAGTGGTGATATATATACAGAGATGAGATAGATATGCAAAGTGGTGATATATATACAGAGTGGTGATATATATATATATATATATATAGAGTGGTGATAGAATTACAAATTGGTGATAGATATACAGAGTGGTGATAGATATACAGTGTTGATAGATATACAGAGTGGTGATAGATATAAAGAGTAATGATCAATATACAAAGTGGTGATAGATATATAAAGTTGTAATAGATATGCAGAGTGGTGGTAGATATACAAAGTGGTGATTGATATACAGAGTGGTGGTAGATATACAGAGTGGAGATAGATATGCAGAGTGATGGTAGATATACAGAGTGGTGATAGATATAAAGAGGTATGATAGATATACAGAGTAGTGATAGATATACAGAGTGGTGATAGATATGCAGAGTGGTGGTATATATAGAGTGGTGATAGATATACCATTGGCGATATATATATAAACTGGTGATAGATATGCAGAGTGGTGGTAGATATACAAAGTGGTGATAGATATACAGAGTGGGGATAGATATGCAGAGTGGTGGTAGATATACAGAGTGGTGATAGATATACAGAGTGGTGATAGATATATATAAAGTGGTGATAGGTATGAAGAATGGTGGTAGATATACAGAGTAGTGGTAGATATACAGAGTGGTGATAGATATACAGAGTGGTGATAGATATACAAAATGGTGATAGATATATAAAGTGGTGATAGACTGTGATATGCAGAGAAGTGGTAGATATACAGAGTGGTGGTAGATATACAGAGGGGTGATAGATATAAAGAGTGGTGATAGATATACAGAGTGGTGATAGATATGCAGAGTGGTGGTAGATATACAGAGTGGTGATAGATATACAAAGTGGTGATAGATATACAAAGTGAAGATAGATATACAGAGTGGTGATAGATATACAAAGTGGTAATAGATATATAAAGTTGTGATAGATATGCAGAGTGGTGGTAGATATACAAAGTGGTGATAGATATACAGAGTAGAGATAGATATGCAGAGTGGTGGTAGATATACAGAGTGGTGATAGATATACAGAATGGTGAGAGATATACAGAGTGGTGATAGATATACAGCGTGGTGATAGATATACAGAGTGGTGGTAGACATACAGAGTGTTGATAGATATACAGAGTGGTGGTAGATATACAGAGTGGTGATAGGTATACAAAGTGGTGATAGATATACAGAGTGAAGATAGATATACAGAGTGGTGATAGATATACAAAGTGGTAATAGATATATAAAGTTGTGATAGATATGCAGAGTGGTGGTAGATATACAAAGTGGTGATAGATATACAGAATGGTGAGAGATATACAGAGTGGTGATAGATATACAGCGTGGGGATAGATATACAGAGTGGTGATATATATACAGAGTGGTGATATATATACAGGGTAGTGGTAGATGTACAGGATGGGGATAGATATACAGAGTGGTGATATATATACACAGTGGTGATAGATATACAGAGTGGTGATAGATATACAGAGTGGAGATAGGTATACAAAGTGGTGATAGATATACAGAGTTGAGATAGATATGCAGAGTGGTGATAGATATACAGAGTGGTGGTAGATATACAAAGTGGTGATAGATATATAAAGTTGTGATAGATATGCAGAATGGTGGTAGATATACAAAGTGGTGATTAATATACAGAGTAGAGATAGATATGCAGAGTGGTGGTAGATATACAGAGTGGAGATAGATATACAGAATGGTGAGAGAGATATACAGAGTGGTGATAGATATACAGCGTGTGGATAGATATACAGAGTGGTGCTAGATATACAGAGTGGTGATATATATACAAGGTGGTGGTAGATATACAGGATGGGGATAGATAAACAGAGTCGTGATATATATACACAATGGTGATAGATATACAGAGTGGTGATAGATATACAGAGTGGAGATAGATATATAGAGTGGTGATAGATATACAGAGCGCTGAATTTTCAAAATGCGGAACAAATCCGAACAAAAAAATATGTCTGTCAAAATGATTCAACTTCCTCAACATTACTGTGCAATAAGATAAAGAAAATATGCAGTACTTTATGAAAAACACAAAAGGCACAATGCATGTCTATGGGATTAATTAAAAAAACATATATAATGGTCATATTTCAATATATCATGATATATTTGAAATTTAATCTTTGTTGTGTCCGAAAGTACAGTAAAATAAAGGTATGCTCTTCCCTTAAAATCGTTCATTTGTTTATGAAAACCTTGCATTTTGTTGATTTTTCATCAAACTTGATAGTGAAAGATCAGGCAACGCATTAATTTGATCGTGAGAGATAATGCGTGACCAGACTTAATAATCAGAAATCAATATTTCTTTTACCACTTGATATACCTGCAACTGGTTGAAGCCTGTAACTTTTTTGATAAGAACGAACATGAAAGCTATCATTTGTTTTTTAAATTCAACACTTTACCTCTAAAGTTAAAAAAAAACAACTTAAAACGTGTCTATATCAGTGTGAAAAATTCAGCTCTGAGAATCGGACAGTACAATTCAGGCAGACCGCCACTATTTAACCAAAAATATGGGTATGCAACGTTTAAACCAAAAGTTAACCATCAACCAAAACTTATAGCAAAACAACATCTTTCATGCAAATTTAAGATTGAACGATAACCAACATTTTGTGCAACAATACTTTCTTAAGTTATATGTATCTTTGTATACAACGTAGCAGATGTGGATTGATTTCCAATGAGATAACTATATATTACAGACTAAAGAATACCAGAGCGCAAATGCTGAAATGTCTCGTCTGCTTTACTTATGATAGTATATTTGTTGAACTTCTGTAATATTAAGGGTTTTACTAGAAGTGTCACATACGCTTAAGATTGTCAATGATCAAAAAGAGGTCAAGGTCAGATGAACCATGCCATACAGATCTCTACAAAAATCCCGTACACCAAATATAGGTGTTCCGATGCTTACAGTACCTTAGAAACTGACAAATGTAAAAGTTATGTTTGGCCAATTAATTCGGAACATGAGGTCGAAAGTATATGAACCCTGACCGACAGTCAGACACAGACATCTTACTATCATTCAATATATCAAATACAATTGACGTCATATATGAAACATGCAGACAGACATGTACACCATACACCAAATACCGTGGCCCTATAGCATACAGGTATGTAAGCTTTATAAATATAATGGGCATAACAATGAGAATTCAAAGTTATAAATACAAAATAAAACATCTTAATGTATAAAAAAACAATACTTATGAAGGACGGACAAATGGACTGGTATTGATACAATTTACCAAGTCTGAGTGGTATTATAAGATATTAGATCCAATGGCATTGCACGATTATAGCCCTATTCACCAACAAAAGAGACCCGGGTCAGTCATGCCAATCTAGTTTTTTTTAATACCAATAACAAATATTAATTATCATATAATTGAAGAATAATTTGAACGTCTTCGTAGCATCAGATCTTTCACGATCCTTTTCACGATCTTCAAAAACCGGTACGTGATCTTTCATGATCCGAAATATCAATTTTGTGTAAATATTTCTTTTTTTACCAAGTTTCAGATTATGTTTATACAAAATAACTATGAGAACCATTTGATGCATTCAAATAGAATGCCCTTTTTCGAAGAAAAATAGTTTATTTTATTCGAATTTGTGAAAAAAATCATGTTTGTTTACATTTTTGATGTCACTGAAATGTCGAGGAGCAATA
Organism: Mytilus coruscus; assembly: GCA_017311375.1. NCBI lineage: Eukaryota > Metazoa > Mollusca > Bivalvia > Mytilida > Mytilidae > Mytilus > Mytilus coruscus. The sequence goes on along the minus strand of CM029601.1, from coordinate 24,130,571 downwards.
TGCCTTTTGTTGTCTTGTAAAAACTATGTACTTTTAGAACTGGATTTTCTCACATACTGATCATGTTGAACCATTTTGACAGACAGTTTTGTTTTGTTGTAAATTTGTCCGTGTAATTAATTAAATTAGATTATTTACTGACTTTTCATATGTCTTCTCGATTAAATTTCTTTCACGATCCGTCACCAGAGCTTTCACGATCGTCTCGCAATACTTGACCTCCGTTAGATATTCTTTCACGATCATTTCTCTCGATAAACCGAATGACACCCGTGTTAGCGAGTACACACACATTTTGTATTTCAGACAATGTACATTTATTGTTTATATCCTACACTTAATAACTGGCGCTTTAAGGTTCGTGGCATATAAACTCTTATGTATTTAATTATTTTGAAAACAAAATGAAAATTATGTCTTATGAATAACCATGATGAAATAATTGTTTTTTTCCATAATTGAATCGTGCATTATTTGTGTATTGGATTACTTAGTTGCCTTCTTTCTAGTGTTATCTATTTTGTTTACTGACAAATGACGAAATAATGCAATAGTTAAAATTAAATATTTTACAAAACTTTGTCACGATTAAAAAATTATAACCGACTGAATAAATTAAAATATGAGAATTCAATGATTATCGGTGTCGAAATTAGCCGTCTGTAATAAACAGTCAGTTTGTGTAAAAGAAATAGCTACCAAATTTGTTTATTATGTATGTACAAAGTATATGTATATTGTATATAATCAGCCCTTCTGTATATTACTTGTTTTTATAATTGATTCAACAAATTTCGCTTGTCCAGGTGTCAATAACGGTGATGTTCACACCACGAGTAGTGATAAATGACACAATAACACAGCGATCGATCAATAATATAAGTAAAAATTGCGTGCCGTATGCTGAATGTCACCCCTCCTCTGAAAAAGGACGCTAATTTTTATATAAAATCTCGCAAAATTATGACCCATATTTTGGCACATCCCCGTTCACCCAATAATAGGAAGTGAATTCGTCACCATCATGGTTTCAAAGAGAAAGTAAAACGTAAAACGCCGGATTGTCGTCCAATTAAAACACTCGTTACATTGTTCTTTTGTATATTTAAAATCCGAGATAAACCTAGATTTTCTCGAGAAATGAGATAATTCATTATCTGAAATTGAGAAAATTAATTATCTGGAGATAAATTAGGATTATCTGAAAATCGCTCAGAAAAACCTAGATTTTCTTAATATTTTGAGATAAACACGGATTTTCTCCGGATAATGAATTTTCTGTATTTTCTGAGATAAACTAGGATTTTCTTGAATTTGAATTAAGCTGAGATAATCTTAGTTTATCTGAGATAAACCGGGATTATCTGAGATAATCCTAGTTTATATGAGATAATCTAAGATTAATTAATAAAAGTGGTTCAGGCGTGCCATAGCTGTGCATGACCGCGCATTGGTAGCTGTTTCTACCTGTGCAATTTATATGTCATTAATTAGAAAGCTTAGGTGATTTTTCTGTAGTCAGAATTATCTGTGTTCTCATTGGTTAATTGAGACATACCCCCAGATTTGAAATGGGTATTGTTTGAGAAAAATGGAGAATTTATATTTACTCTAGTTTACGCTATATCTATATGGTTTGGAACTGAATGATATTTCATTGATAGTCATTTGCAGTATGTTGGACTTATGGAATTTAGTATATTCACTTCATAAGGTAAGAATGCACTTGTAACGTTTATGGGTCATCGTAAATTCCCCTTTTTCTATTTTTAGATATTATATATAACTAGCAGTTTGTCCGTTCACTTTTCGCGGGGATCGTTTTTCTCGTGCTTGAGACTCAATGTCCAGACTTGGATATTTAAACCTCGTCTGGACAATATTTCTTTAGATTGGGGAAAACTTTCGTACTGGTAAGTCGTACTTTAAATTTCATTTTTATTCGTATTTCCATGTTTGACTTTAATATTTCTTTCTTTACATTTGATATTTATTTTCGGTTTTAGAGTCAAACATTTCTAAATTTTAATTTACGTTTCCGTTCCAAAATAAATAAAAGGAATTGTACACTAGCTAGATATTTTATGATTTCAGGTTTATAAAGAGATGGGGTTCATTTTGATAGCGATATTTAGAAAGATGGTTAAAATCCGAGGGATATTTTAGAGTAACGGTCGTCAATCTTAGGAATTGTTCGTGCCTTACTCTGAAATAGAATTTTGTATTATCGCATGTTTTATTTAAGGTCTTGAAAAATGTGTTTCGGACATTGCTCTGGTTAGACCGAAAATTAAACGGGTATAGATTAATGCGATGGTTTTGTTTTTTACTGGATCGATTTTGTTCCCTAGTACTTGGAATTACGAGGTTCAGGTTCTAGTCTAACAAAGTCGGTGGGAACCGGTGGGTATATTATTTTTATCTTGGAAGGTGAGACGTCAGGAACTTGATTGATCGAATTTAGTTTATTGTTAAAGACGACTAGTGTACAGCTCTCAATATTTTTTAAGTAAACGGACACCTCTAAAATTCTAGTATCTTATTATTTTATTCAATTAGAAAGCACTAAGGCCAAACCCTTCCTTGAATTGGTTAACTTTTTATGGGTATTTTTCACCGCATCGTTTAATCCTAAAAGGGAAGTTCGAAAATGTATTGAAATTCTAAAGAATTTAAACTTTCACATGGAGATACCGCGATATTTATGTATTTTTGTCTAGTCTATTAAATATGAAACTGTTTTATGAGTCTTGGTTATTTGTTACATGAGCAAATACATTGCTTGGCAAAATCGTCACATTTGGTCATTCCTAGGTTTCTTATACCTGTCATTTATTGCATTTATTGTTCTCTTTTATTGTCAGTATGCTGTCAGAAGTCCTGGAGCGAAAGCACAGGCCGAACCCTCTCTACCAGTAACGTAAACGGCTGAGCTAGCGGGGTATAATGTCATGAGACAAATTATGAAAGGAAAATCAGTTTACACACGAAAACCCGTTTACGTTGCAGTAAGAATGCACTTTATTTACTTTGAGGTGTATGAGAGACGAATGAATCGTATGGAACGCTTTAAGCCCTATTTGTTAGGTATGACCCTATGTCCCTATATTATGTAAATGTGTGTAAAAGAGCTGATTCAGTGTATGATTTATATGAATGCGTAGTTTGTAAATAGGGAGAGAGATTTTTGAATGATTCTGAGAGTGACCTTGACCTTTATGTCATGAGTCTTTGACGTCACATTGCTTTATACTGATACTACGTCATAGCCAGTAATTTTAGTGTGATTTGATACTTGTCAACCAAGTTTATATTACTATTATAATTGATTATTAAAAACATTGTAATGATTTGATTATATGGAACTGTAAAGTGTATTTGAATACTTATTGTGTTGTACATTGTTTGTAGGACCCATTGATCATACAGATATATATTTGATGATAGATGTAGAGCATTGGTTATAATGCTAATGTAATGCTGTTGATGTTGTGTATAGCCTGATTCCACAAATTGGTAAGGCTTATCTTGATCTCTATTAGTTTGCGTAGTATTGACATACTATGGTACCTTGATATATGTTTTAATAGAATGTGTCATTTAAGAATGTTTGATAGTTATATTCAAATGTTGATCATATACTTATTATTACTGGCTATGATATTTTTACTTTGTATTTATTAAATGACGTCAGCTATTGTAAATACAAATATGTGATTACTTCATATGTAACTGTGATAATTAAAAACCTTGTTATAAATTTGTTATTATCATTTCAGGGTCGTAATTTTATATTTCCTGAATATCAATAAAGTATGAAGAACCCTAAACAGAGTGTTGTTATACGAGCCTAAAATCCACCCTGTTATACTGAGATGAGGGGCCTGATGGGTTATTTTCGTTCTTCGTGATCGGCGCATTTTCGCTATCGTGATCCGTTTTTCTACAGATTTTTTTTTCTTTATATTTTCGTGATCTGTGATCATGGAAATTTATTTTCTGTGAATCGTGATTGACAAAAAAAATCAACTCGTGAATCGTGATGAGACCCCCATCAGGCCCTCTGAGATGATCGCTTATGTCAAATTCGAAGTATAAGTTTTAAAAATGAGGCGGAGGAAGTCGTGTCTGTTGTTTCTATATATATATATATAAAATCTGTTATAGAGTCGTCACTGGTTCAGACGTACTTATAATATAATTATTTCTGTGACTGCATCTTACATTAATTTGTAGGATCCTTGACAATAGATAATTCAGCTGATCTGTAACAATTCCATCTTCATGCCTTATATATCATGTACTGTGTTACGACGCTAGATTAAAACTGACGAGGTAAGGTAACACCCGGCCACCAAAAGCTTTATTTTTGTAGAGCCTAGGTGGTCGAGTGGTCTAGCGCGTCGGGCACAGTGCAAGGCGATTTGATGCCACGATATCGCAGTAGCATGAGTTCGAATCCCGGCCAGGGAAGAACAAAAAAATTTGCTAACGCAAATTACAGATCTAACATTGTTGGGCTGTTATTTAGACGAATTATATATACAGAAATGTGTTTTCAGCCTTGTACCACCTACATGCTTCAATACCATCCGCATGGGGAATATTCGTATAGAGGTGACATCCATTGTGACAAGAATAGTATTGGCAGGTAGAGGGTTTAAATCCTGCATTTTAGTAGGTAATCTGTAGAATCTTTTATATAAAGATGGCAAGTTTTCTACATGTGGTCGAAGATAGTAATCAACGAATTCGGATAATGAGACGATTGGTCTTCCTGGGTTACCAGGTTTATATATATATATATGACGACAACTGCACTCCTTTGTCTGCAGGTTTAATAACAATATTGTCATAGGTCTGATTATTTATTTTTACATTTGTAAGTATATAAATATATATATATATATATATATATATATATATAAGTCTAAATTGAAAACAACGTTCAAACCTATGATTGCGTTGGATAAAAACCGCAATTTTTATAAGTGTGCATGCAAAACAAATTTCTTGTTAGAGGGGTCTAAATACAGCACAAACAACATTTTCCAAAAGACCAAAAGAGTGAAAAAGTATATTTTAACAAAACGTTAAAAAATATTTTAATATATATAAGTACGTCTGAACCAGTGACGACTCTACAACAGATTTTATCCATCGGATCACCAGCAGTGATGGTGATACAAGGCTGAAAATACATTCTGTATAAATAATTCGTTTAAACATCAGCCCAACAATGTTAGGTCAATAAATTTGCTTTCGCTAGACCACTCGACCACCTAGGCTTAACAGCGAGGGAAGAACAAAAAATTTGCGAAAGCAAATTTACAGATCTAACATTGTTGGGCTGATGTTTAGACGAATTATATATATGTAAATTGAGGTAAATTATGTGGCCTTCCAATAACCGTTTCGATTCCTAACATCACTGAAGAGACATTAAATGTCGATATCCGGATATGGTGTACAAAAAATCTTTGCACCTTTGTTTGCGGTATACCATCTTTGCCGCAAGTTTATTGTTTTCTGTTTGGTATTAAATTTATAGTTTAGATCCATTTATTACACCTTGTGATCCGTTTATTTGGCAATCGCCAATGGCAGTCAGCAGGGTTTAAGAACATTTGTTGTTCGACCTGTTAGTCAAATGCGTTTTGTTAAAATATACTTTTCACTTTTTGATCTTTTGGAAAATGTTGTTTGTGCTGTATTTAAACCCCTCTAACAAGAAATTTGTTTTGCATGCACACGTATAAAAATTGCGGTTTTTTATCCAACGCAATCATAGGTTGGAACGTTGTTTTCAATTTAGACTTGTTTATTTTTTTTCGTTTGGGCTTGTATTATATTTGCCTGCGGGTTTATATGATCCGTTCATCCTATTTTGACTCCTACAAATTCAAGAGTCTATCCTAAATTGAGGTAAATTATGTGGCCTTCCAATAACCGTTTCGATTCCTAACATCGCTGAAGAGACATTAATTGTCGAAATCCGGATATGGTGTACAAAAAATCTTTGCACCTTTTGTTTGCGGTATACCATCTTTGCCGCAAGTTTATTGTTTTCTGTTTGGTATTAAATTTATAGTTAAGATCCATTTATTACACCTTGTGATCCGTTTATTTGGCAATCGCCAATGGCAGTCAGCAGGGTTTAAGAACATTGGTTGTTCGACCTGTTAATCAAATGCGTTTTGTTAAAATATACTTTTTCACTTTTTTGATCTTTTGGAAAATGTTGTTTGTGCTGTATTTAGACCCCTCTAATAAGAAATTTGTTTTGCATGCACACGTATAAAAATTGCGGTTTTTATCCAACGCAATCATAGGTTTGAAAATTGTTTTCAATTTAGACTTGTATATATATATATATATATAATATAAGGATTTCTATAAATATTCAAATGATCAAGGCATAGACAGACGGTGATAATAGATAGAAACTAAATGATATAATGACACAAACGCTTTACAGGTAAGCATGAGTTTAGAATGATTTTCATAACAGTGTGGACTTGGACAGAATGAGTATATTCAGAGGTAATATCACCAAGTAATCGAGAGAAAAAAGTATGTTTTTTCTTGCACAAACATTCTGTGGCTCTTTAAAAAAATACGAAAACATTTATTCGTACGAGTTGACGTAGAGTAACCTACGATCAATTTTCAACTAAGATTATCTTTTTTGGTAATAAGAAACCCAGACCTTCATAAAAATCAGTTTAGTCCTCTGGGGTACATCATTTTTTGTACGGAACAAATTTGAATTCCCATCGAAGACTCCAACGATCAGATTTTCGTGAACATTAAAATATCATTCTAACAAAACTAACACGTGGAAATATCAAGAAGCATATGAATCCGGTCTTATGTGCAAAATTTACGTCGATTGGGATCGGATATTATACATTTATTTTCCGTACCTGAGGGAGATATGAAGATTTGTTCACCCAAGAAAATTTCTTTTTCACGAGGGCTTTGCCCGAGGGAAATATGACTTTTCGAGGGTGAACAAATCTTTATATCTCCCGAAGCCACGGGAAATGAATGTTTTATTCTACTGCCTTTACTTTGTTTACTACCTGAACATAAAATGTTGATTTACATTATTCTTTTTTCTTATCCGGTTGTTGTTAACACGACATAAACACTAATACACAATACCGATCAAAAGTTGATTATTAGTTTTTTTGTTTTTGTTTTTTGTTTGTTTTAATGTCTGAAATAATTTTGAACACGACAATGACTATCGCTATTTAAAGAACCCCGTTTAAAAGTTATGTACATAAACCGCGCGTTACCTTGCACGAGACTTCCCGATCTTCAGAGGGAATATGAAGTTTTGTTCAATGTCACGTGGGATAGTCTCAATCAATTAAATATTGATTTAGCTATCAATATGTACATACAGTGGAATAATATATTATGTCAGATATCAAACGCACCATACCGTAGATGTATGGGTTTATACATCTATGACCATACAGATATCGTGTTTTTCGACAGGTAAATGGTGCTGGGTTGGCCTAAACTATTTAAAGGTTCATTAGCATTTCTCTCGTGAAAAATCTGCTTTACTTTCAATAAGTTACTCAGAGAGTAGCTTTTGTTGAAACATTGATATTTATTTTAAATTTTGTTATTACCTGAACACGTATAACAAAATTTACGGGATCTATATTCTTTTACTAAAAATGAAGCAGGTAATTCAATGCATTTAGTCTTACTCAACTAATTTATTGTTATTTGAGAACGCATATTTGAGACAATTCTGCATACATGTGTATTTCAATTTTTTCTTCATGCTGATTTCAAAGGCCTCTTGCACACCCCCTTTCTTATTTTAACTATACCAGGAATGGTCGCCCCCATACAATTTAAAATTGTACTCACTTCTTTTTCATTGTTTCAATAACTATCCATGAATTTAACGATATGTTCACAATAGATCTGTTTTGGAATAACAACTGTAACACGTGATAATGTACAGGTTAGTATGTCAACATAGCCCCGTAACAGTGTCATACAAATCTTTAAACTGGGTGCTCTCGTATAATTATTCTAATATAAAAGGTATTGTGAACATATTTAACTCATGGATAGATTCTGAAACACAAATTAAAAAAAAAGTAAGTACAATTCTAAATTCGTCAATTCGTTTTTCAAATCAACAAACAGCTGCATTTAGGTTGGCTTGCTTGCTTTGTTTGTATAAATGTTTGCTCAACAGATCAATAGATAGGCGGGGCTTCAGCTTGTATACATTTTACTTAACATCCAATAACATTTAAGTATAATGTATAAACATGCTGAAGCCCCGCCTATCTATTAGTTGCAGATGTCAATCTTAATTACAATGATTAAGCAAATATTTATACAACCAAAGCAAGCAAGCCAACTAAACCTTTAAACTACAAGCATTAGGAAAATAGCTCTAACAGGTCGGAAACATTTTCTTATACGAACATGTATTATTTAGCATGCTTATGCTCCCGTCAATGCATGTACTAGTGTTTGTTTACAATTAAAGCATTTTTTTTATATTGGCGATTGATCAATCCACTGAATGATTTGCAAAGCATGATGGACTACTATGCGTTTACAGTAGTCTATAACTTACATACTACTTAATTTTTCAGTGATTGCCAGAACAGAATTTTCTTACTTTTGCTTCATTAGTATTTACATTTATAGAACACGATATACATAGTTAGTTCTACGCTCATATTCGCGAATAGTTGTTTCATTTCATAGAAAAGAGTGTTTTAAAATCACTCATGGATAAATAAACAAACAAAAATCAGACATTTGTTCACCACGAGATAGCAATCAAACGACAAGAAATCCCTAAAAGACATAAGTTGAACTTACATTCTTGTTTCCAAAACAACGGTAGTAAGTTCGTTAAATTTAGAAATAAACTCATCATAGATACTAGGATTTAATTTTGTATTTACGCCAGATGCGCATTTCAAAATCCAAAAAAGTTAAAAAGGCCAAATAAACTATAATGTACGAAGTTGAAGAGCATTGAGGACCAAAATTCCTAAAAGTTTTGCCAAATACAGCTAAGGTAATCTATTCCTGAGGTAGAAAAACCTTAGTATTTCAAAAATTCAAAAGTTTTGTAAACAGTTAATTTATAAATATGACCATATCAATGATAATTCATGTCAGCACAGAAGTGCTGACTACTGGGCTAGTGATACCCTCGGGGAATTAAAAACGCCACCAGCAGTGGCATCGATTCAGTGGTTGTAAATAAACTCATCATAGATACCAGGATTAAATTTTGTATTTACGCCAGACGCACGTTTCGTCTACAAAAGACTCATCAGTGACGCTCGAACCCCAAAAAGTTAAAAAGGCCAAATAAACTATAAGAAAACGAGTGACAAATTTCCGAAAATGAACTTAAAAATGTTTTTTGGCACATAATAGTTTTTATGATCTATCATTACAAAAATCAAGTTAGCAAATAAAAGAGTTATTGCTAAAATACTTCAAATGAATGCACTGGTAAGTTCATAACAACAGACAAAACCTGTTTAACTACTGTGACAAGACAAAAAAGACCGAACCCTGAAGCTGGTGAACAAATTTTAAAAATCTGAGCGTGTAGATTGAAGATTATGCTATATACATTATATTTATTACACAAGACGAGCAAAAATAGAAATTTCGAGCTGAAATGAAAAAAAAAACACCTTTCAACCAAATTTTACGTGTGTTTAACTCGTAGTAGCCCACAATTTATTGTGTATCATTGTGTCGATTGGTCAATTCATCATGGACATATTTACATTTTGTATTATTCAAATTACTATGCAAATGTATTCTGACGTCAAAACACAGAAAAAGAGGAAAACAACTAATTATTGATTTACATTCAAAATTAGGGACGAAAAAAAATACGACCCTGAGATTAAAAAAGTAATGTTCATGTATGTGCATGAGATATGCTGTATTTAGACCCTCTACCAAGAAATTTGTTTTGCATGCACACGTATAAAAATTGCGGTTTTATCCAACGCAATCATAGGTTTGAACGTTGTTTTCAATTAAGACTTGTTTATATATATATATATATATATATATATATATATATATATATATATATATATATCTATATATGAAACAGGCATTTTCTAAATTTAGGCATTATGTGTAAAATGACTGAATTTTCAGGCAATTTATAAAATGCCTAACCTTGACAGGCATTATATAAAATTACTAAAAATATCTAGTCATTTTTTCAAAATTCAACAAATTGCCTGTCCAGTTTCAGGTAATTTGTAGAAAAAGGATATCATTGAGATACAGCTGACTGAAATTTTTGAAGCAAAGTCCAACAAATTGCCTGTTCCGTTTAAAATAATTTGTAGGAAAAGAATATCATTGAGATACATACGACCAAAACACAATATCTTGCAATGAAAAATAACTAATGATTCAGTAAAATTAAGTTTATTCTTCAAATACCGGCTGGGAAAGTTTGTATGTCTATAAGTAGTTTCTTTAGTGATTCACTATGCACTCACTCTGTATTTCAGATATTAGTTTTATGATCTCATCATCTCTTTATGGCATCAGATTTAATGTACCCATTCAGAAAGATTGAATTTATACATCCTGCACAGTCAAACCGATTTCTGAGCTTTCAAAGTATGCATGGGTTTCACCATAAAAAGCCGTGTTTGGTTGTGATGCAAAGCTATGAGTATCTTCATCTTCACTGCCTCAAGGGAATCTTTGGTCTTTAGGTTTTTACAATCTAATGAATTGAATAGACAGTATTTTACCGATGTTAAAATCTCAGAAACCGAGAGACAGCATCAAGGTAACCTCCTCAAAACTTAAGGTAATCACATGAACTCCATAAGAAGCGAGACTGAATGCTTCGACAGGGTAAGAGTCACCTGCTATGCATGCATTACTCGCCATACAAAGATCTGCTTCAGTCTGTTGAATGCTCTGATAAGCCAAAAGATGTAAATTACTCTAATCATGTTAATTTTACTTTGAATTGTTTGTGAACACATGAAAAAGAAGATATGCATATTTGTGCTGATTGCAAAACACCATGTTTTTCGAAGGTAAAGTTTTTTTTCAGAAAAGTATTGACAAAACTGAATGTGTCATGATCCGGATTTCACTTAATGTGCATGTAGTGCTAAGACCAAGTTTTACGCCTAACTATACAATCAGAACTGTGTAACAGTAGTTGCCATTCAAACTTTTTATGAAATAACAAATAATTGTCGAGTTCAGTGCTAGTGGGAATTATACATTATTTAGTAGAATTTATTTCTAATTATTGAAACTCTTACATTGAAAGCGTTAAAATTCAGCAATTATCATAACTCATAATACTTTCAATTTGTGAACATTTCATTCTATAACATAATTTCAGGCATTTTGTAAAAGGCCTTTCAGTTTTTTCAGGCATTTTGTAAAATGACTGAAAAAAATAGTCATTATATAAAGTTCCTGAATCTTACAGGCATTTTACAGAAAATGCCTTCAGTTTTCAGGCATTTTACAAAACGACTAAATTTAGAAAATGCCTGTTACATATATATATATATATATATTGTTAAAATATACTTTTTCACTTTTTTGGTCTTTTGGAAAATGTTGTTTGTGCTGTATTAAGACTCCTCTAACAAGAAATTTGTTTTGCATGCACACGTATAAAAATTGCGGTTTTTATCCAACGCAATCATAGGTTTGAACGTTGTTTTCAATTTAGACTTGTTTATAATTTTTCGTTTGGGCCTTGTATTATATTTGCCTTCGGGTTTATATGATCCGTTCATCCTATTTTGACTCCTCTATCCTAAATTGAGGTAAATTGTATGGCTTTCCAAATACCGTTTCGATTCCTAACATCGCTGAAGAGACATTAATTGTCGAAATCCAGATATGGTGTACAAAAACCTTTGCACCTTTTGTTTGCGGTGAATCATCTTTTCCGCAAGTTTATTGTTTTCTGTTTAGTATTAAATTTTTAATTAAGATCCATTTATTACATCGGTGATCCGTTTATTTGGCAATCGCCAATGGCAGTCAGCAGGGTTTAAGAACATTTGTTGTTCGACCTCATAGTCAAATGCGTTTTGTTAAAATATACTTTTTGACTTTTTTGATCTTTTGGAAAATGTTGTTTGTGCTGTATTTAGACCCCTCTAACAAGAAATTTGTTTTGCATGCACACGTATAAAAATTGCGGTTTTTTATCCAACGCAATCATAGGTTTGAACGTTGTTTTCAATTTAGACTTGTGTATATATATATAATCTGTTGTAGAGTTGTCACTGGTTCAGACGTACTTATAAATATAATTATTTCTGTTACTGTATCTTGCATTAATTTGTAGGATCCTTTAAAATAGATATTTCAGCTGATCTGTAACAATTCCATCTTCATGCCTTATATATCATGTACTGTATTACGACGCTAGATTAAAACTGACGAGGAAAGGTAACACCCGGCTACCGAAAGCTTTATTTTTGTAGAGCCTAGGTGGTCGAGTGGTCTAGCGCGTCGGGCACAGTGCAAGGCGATTTGGTGCCACGATATCGCAGTAGCATGAGTTCGAATCCCGGCGAGGGAAGAACAAAAAATTTGCGAAAGCAAATTTACAGATCTAACATTGTTGGGCTGATGTTTAGACGAGTTGTATATATATATACTGTGTTACAACCCTAGATAAACCGACGAGGAAAAGCATTACATCGACCACCGAAAGCTATATTTTTACGTAGTCTAGGTGGTCTAGGGTGCTGGACACGGTACAGGCGGTGTTGCCACGATGTCACAGAAGCAAGGGTTCGAATCTCGCTGAGGGAAAAACAAAAATTTTCCAACGCAAATTTACAGATATAACATTGTTGGGCTAAATTTGAGACGAATTATATATATATTATAGTGTTAGCCCTGTATAACCACGTGTTATCCGATGGAGAAATGTCTGTCATAAAGTTGTCATGATTAGACGTGTATATATATATACATTGTATATTTAAAACATATTTTGTCATATACAAATTCAGGAGTAAAAATCTTAATGCCTTTATTAGACCAAAAGCCTGAAGATTTTGAAGAACCATAGAGTAGATATAAAACATAAGAGTTGCAAATTTCTTACGGGAAAAAGTTAGAACATATATGCGAAAATTCCTATAGATTTTATTAAAAAAACATAAAAAAAAGTTACCATTTTAAATGGAACTGGAATAGGAAGAAGAAGTATACTTTATTTCCAATTATGGGCCCCAAAGGACATAAACATTACAACATCAATAATTTTCATAATACAATACAAACAATTTGATAAAAACAAAAAACAAAATAAAAACAAAAACAAAATAGAAAACAATTTAAGTTCTTAAAGTAATATATAGATAAAGAAACTATAATTTTAAATATATAATGCATTATAATGCAAGTGTGGTTGATATAGATAACAAACAAACAGCCAAAGGTAGATATCCATATATTTATAGCACATAATTAGTTTAGATAAACATATATGCTAATTTTTATTAAAAATGATTTTTTGGCAAACTTGGCGATACTATAGAAAGCGGAATAACTCTTTGACTTTATATTGGAGAAATGCTAATACTTAGTTCCTTCCCCTGATCATGTAATCTGATCTCAGAAGGCGCTTCAGTGCAGATAGAAAGTGGCAGGAAAAATTTGGAACTGAAATTGTATTTATTATTACAATCTGTGTAATTTGTGTTTAAATAGTACGTTTACATTGTGGTTTCGAGAAGAAAAGGACCGTATTCTGTGGACAATTATATAACATCAATATGTTATTTGACATCGAATATTTATATAGCCGTTATTTGCCGTAATTTGCACCTGTCTGCTTGATATTGTGTCTAGTGAGTGATTTTGAAGTCAGCTGAAGCGCCGGAGTTTATTCAGACAGAATTTAATTTTACGATGATAATTGTCGTAGTTGGTAGTTTACACGTTCACAGATTGGGAACGTTTATTCATAATCGAAAGATCTAACATAATTTCACTTAGGATCGCAATAACTATGGTGATGGTGTTCAGTTCCACTATGGTGTTGGTATACCAAAATATTTTCGAAACACAAGCAGGGCAATAAAAGAAGACAGCTTATCGCAGTTAAGTATTGGACATGTTTTATTTATATATTTGCTGAAAGCTATTAAGTTATAGGAAAATTACTCGGAATTTACCAATTTGATACAGTGATAAATGGCAGTAAAATTACTTTTATTATTCATTTTATTTCAAAATTGGGGTATAACCTGGATATCATATGCACACATAGTTTACGCAACTATGGTATATTATATCAGGATGCTTTGTCAATGTCAATTATGTTAAAATCGAGAGCCTTATAACCTGAGTATCATATGCCAACACATTTTGTTAACTATGGTATATTATAACAGAATACATTTGTCAAGGGCTTCCTGGCCACTGCATGGATTAAAAACGTCATATTTTATTAAATATCTATTATATAAAAGTTCATACTTATATATATATAGGTTGATTTTCTGAGCACTTTATGTGGAGAGCCTAGGTGTTCTAGCGCGTCGGGCACAGTGCAAGGCGATTTGACGCCACGATATATCAGTAGCATGAGTTCGAAACCCGGCCAGTGAAGAACAAAAAGTTGCTTCCGCAAATTTACAGATCTAACATTGTTCGGCTGATTTTAGACGAATTATATAATATATTACACACATATATATCATGAATACATTTTAACTATAACTGCGTACAATCTCAAACTTCATATTCTTTGGATACTTTCTCACGTATCAAAGTAGCAGTCACCTCGAGACCACACAACTATAGACACAGAATATAAACAAACAAAGTCATAAACTATACGACTTGTAATTAAAAGTGTTAAGAACACGTTATATTCCTTGGATACTTTCTCGCGTGTTTGTATCAAATCGAGACTACACATAGGAGCAGAAGATAAGTAAACAAACTCATAAACTATACGGCTTGTAATTGAAAGTCATGATAGTTACAACACAGCTACACCATCCATCAATTTTAACGGTCATTCAGACAGTCTGCTAAGGTTCATAAAAACAATTAAGATAAAACTATTCAACAACCTTAACCCTAACAAATTAAACACAGCTGCATATTACATTAATTTTAACGGTCATTCAGACAGTCTGCTAGGGTTCATGAAAACAACTAAGATAAATTTATTTATCAATCTTTATCATAGCAAATTAGGTGGGCAATTAAATACTGGTAACAGAACTGCGAATATTTACAGAGCTTAGGTCTTCTTCTTGAGTTTTATTATAATTGTAACATTATACATGTAGACTTTCAACACCAAGAATCATTGTAATTAGAATTCACATATTTATTAGTTAATAGTGCATATGACACATGTATATAATATGATTGATTTTATTTTATTTTTCCTTAAATTTTGTACTTGGATACATTGTGTACTTTAAACAGGTGTTATGGCACCTACATGAATTTATGAGGCTCTAGTACAAATGGTGCTTTGATGAGCCACCTAGATAAATAGTGTACTTGGATACATTTATGTACTTAACACAAGTGCATCTGAATCTATGAGGCTCTAGTACAGATGGTGCTTTGATGAGCAATGCCCATATGGCATTTATATAGATTTGTTGTGCTTGAGTACATATTTGTATTCAGGATGGGTGCATATAACATTTAGATGAATTCTATGAGGCTCTAGTACAGATGGTGCTTTGATGAGCAGTGCCCATATGGCACTTAGATAGATTTGTTGTGTTTGAGTACATACTGTATTTAGATTTGAGTGCATATAGCATTTGGATGAATTTGTGACGCTCTAGTACAAATGGTGCTTTGATGAGCAGTGCTTAGGGTACTTATATCAATTCTGTTGTGGTTGATAAAATATAATATTTAGAATCAGTGCACACGGCACTTAAATGAATTTAAGGGTAGGCAATTTATTATTGATAACAGAAATGAAATAAGATATAAATTTCAAAGATTAGCTCTTCTTTTATAAAAAAAAATTAAAAAAAATGGCATTTTATAGATTTGTTTGTGCTTGAGTACATATTGTATTTAGGATTGGTGCATATGGAACTTAGATGAATTTATAATGCTCTAGTACAAATGGTGCTTTGATAAGCACTGCATGGTGCATGTGGCACTTATATTAATTTATGATGCTCTAGTACAAATGGTGCTTTGATGAGCAGTGCATGGTGAATATGACATAACAAAGAAATAATGATGCTGTAGTACATATGGTGCTTTGATGAGCAGTGCATGGTCATATGGCACTTGCTCTAGTACAAATGGTGCTTTGATGAGCAGTGCATGGTCATATGGCACTTAGATAATTTAATGATGCTCTAGTACAAATGGTGTTTTGATGAGCAGTGCATGGTCATATGGCACTTGCTCTAGTACAAATGGTGCTTTGATGAGCAGTGCATGGTCATATGGCACTAATACTAATTTATGATACTCTAGTACAAATGGTGCTTTGATGAGCAATGCATGGTCATATGGCACTTGCTCTAGTACAAATGTTGCTTTGATGAGCAGTGCATGGTCATATGGCACTAATACTAATTTATGATGCTCTAGTACAAATGGTACTTTGATGAGCAATGCATGTGCACTTATATTAGTTCATAATGCTCTAGTACAAATGGTGCTTTGATGAGCAGTGCATGGTGAATATGACATAACGATGAATTAATGATGCTCTAGTACAAATGGTGCTTTGACGAGCAGTGCATGGTCATATGGCACTTACTCTAGTACAAATGGTGCTTTGATGAGTAGTGCATGGTGCATGTGGCACTTATACTAATTTATAATGCTCTAGTACAAATGGTGCTTTGATGAGCAATGCATGGTGCATATGGCACTTATATTAATTTATGATGTTCTAGTACAAATGGTGCTTTGATGGGCAATGCATGGTGAATATGACATAAAGTTGACTTAATGATGTTCCAGTACAGATGGTTGATTTGGTGAGCAGTGCATGGTCATATGGCACTTAGATAATTTAATGAGTCTTTAGTACAAATGGTGCTTTGATGAGCAATGCATGGTGAATATTGCACTTATATTAATTTATGGTGCTCTAGTACAAATGGTGCTTTGATAAGCAGTGCATGGTGCATATAGCACTTATATACTAATTTATGATGCTCTAGTGCAAATGGTGCTTTGATGAGCAGTGCCTGGTACATATGGCATTTAGATAATTTAATGATGCTCTAGTACAAATGGTGATTTGATGAAAGTGCATGGTGCATATGGCACTTAGATAATTTAATGATGCTCTAGTACAAAATATGCTTTGATGAGCAGTGCATGGTCATAAAGCATTTAGATAATTTAATGATGCTCTAGTACAAATGGTGCTTTGATGAGCAATGAACAGTGCATATGGCACTTATATAGATTTGTTGTGCTTATGTACATATTGTATTTTTGATTAGTGCACATTTACATCCTCTTTCAGCTTTTCCCTTATCAGAGGACTTTGCAATTACATAAAACAAGTACTCGTAAAAGGCGGAGGCTGGGCAAGTTAATGGGAAACATAGGCAGTTCTGATCTGGGGTGGATGTACCTTACAATGACATAAAATATTGCAGCACCAATCATCACACAAACTGTTGTTACAATTCTCAAGTACTGGTGTAATACAAGGAAAGGACGCAAATACATCAGATCTAACTTTAATACCAGCACTGACAAACCGGTCGCAGAGGAGTGTTAATTCCATGGTGCCACAAACGCAAAGTAACACTACATTTAATGCAACAGATATGACAACATCATAACTGGAACCCACATCAAATAAGAAGGTTAAGCCATCATCTGAGAGCAGCAATCATTCGTGCTCAAATAATATAAGAAGAGGCTGCTAACAGTGTTCGGCATCAATTGGAGGAACTCCGAAAAAAATCGCAAGATGCCTTTTACATTTATGGGGCAACTTATTCTCAACAATATTCTAATGAATCACCTAAACTTATGAAATATGCCACTACCATTGTACATTCAATTTTTTTTGCCAGATGTTTTCTTCAAATGTTTTATATTGTATTAATTAGTAAATGCATATTTTTGTATGTGGTGTATTATAGATACGTGTATGTAGAAAAGAACTAATTTTGATGTCATTGTATTTGACTATATCTTTTAGACATGGGGTCATGGGCTTCTGTCTGTGGATCTAAGTTAATGGTACAAGGTAATTGAAGAAATCATTTTATTTTTATGTATCTTTCTTCAATTTTATAAAAAGTTATTTGGATTAAAGTACAATGAATAAGTGAAGGTATAATTTTGTAGATGACTAGAAATGAAATGGATACATGGACCTACCCACCATCCCTCCCTTGATAACTCATTTCAATAATATATTATTTTCAAAATAAATCATTTTAAAATTGACATATTTTAACTTTATTTGATTGGAGTATTGTTATTCAACATTATTCTTAATTCAATCATGGAGTCTCAGAATTGAATATTATAATGTTTTGTAGTTATATGATTGTTTTAGGGTTGGTTGCCATGACAGATGGTTATACATGTAGATATAAGTCTCATAAGACGCCTTAATTGAATCTATGTCTGACACTGATTTAAAATGAAATCGGGACATGGGCCTCTTTCTGTTCAACCCTGTGTACATTGCAGACTTAAGGTGTAATATTGTGTTGTGTAGTTAATGATTTTTTTGTTGGGTGTTGGTTGCCATGGGGACATGGGCCTCTGGCAATCCTTAAATATTTTCAAGAGTAACGATAATCTTATATATAAATGTCATAAGTCATTATAAAGGTTGTAATGATGCAGTGGAATAACCCGATTTTCGAAGAGTTTATTAAACCAACGATCATCCCCGTCTGTCATTGCAGAAAATACGGGTGTCATAAAATTTTGGAATCCCCTAAAGTTTAATGACTATAACATTACGCACTGTAATAAGCTATGTGGGAAATACTAATATCTTTCGCGAAATTAAGCACACAAAACTGTTTGGTAACATATCAACATAGTTATATTGACATGAAACGAATAAAAAGATTTTACTTGATTAATAACATAAAAATAAAAATATATATTGATATAAATGGTAAATTTAGGTAAATTATGTATATTTGACGTTGGTTGCCATGGGGACATGGGCCTCTGGCAGCCATGTTGAAATCGATTAATACATGTACATGTTATAATCATAGAATCATGAATGAAACCTCTTAGATGTAGATAATTTAGATTCATAGTGAATTTCATTTGGTAGTTGGGCCTCATTGTTTCTGAAATGTTTTGTCACAGGCTTGGATGGGGGATATTGTTACAAGGAAGGTTTTGTGTAACAATATGATGGCGAATGTAACCCCATCTTTGATGGAATGGGTCAATAAGGTTTTGTCATTATAAACATATATGTTGTTTATAAATATGATTTATTGATTTAATTATACATGTTTATCATTTTGTTGATTTTCGTCATTTTAATATTAAATGACAGTTTTCAATTCATACATAATGTTGTTTGTCATTCCTTCATCCCATCAAACAGAGCAAGCCTGTGTTGACAAAAATGCTAATTTTTATTAAAAATGATTTTTTGGCAAACTTGGCGATACTATAGAAAGCGGAATAACTCTTTGACTTTATATTGGAGAAATGCTAATACTTAGTTCCTTCCCCTGATCATGTAATCTGATCTCAGAAGGCGCTTCAGTGCAGATAGAAAGTGGCAGGAAAAATTTGGAACTGAAATTGTACCCACCATCCCACCCTTGTTAACTCATTTCAATAATACATTATTTTCAAAATTAATCATTTTAAAATTGACCTATTTTAACTTTATTTAATTGGAGTATTGTTATTCAACATTATTTGGTAAGGCACATACATATTTTACTTTGATATACATGATGTCAGTGTTATATTCGAATGTAACTTCATCCTCGATGGGCGAATGTAACCCCATCTTTGATGGAATGGGTCAATAAGGTTTTGTCATTATAAACATATATGTTGTTTATAAATATGATTTATTGATTTAATTATACATGTTTATCATTTTGTTGATTTTCGTCATTTTAATATTAAATGACAGTTTTCAATTCATACATAATGTTGTTTGTCATTCCTTCATCCCATCAAACAGAGCAAGCCTGTGTTGACAAAAATCAACTAGTCAAAAAAAATTAAGCATGTCTACGGGCCATCCTGTGTCAGCAGCAAATACAGCAAATAGGAAAGCATAATGGTGTCCTAAAGGCAGCTGACACCAGGGGGTGATACCTTGTGGACCAAGAATATATATGACCAAAACAGAAATGTGTTTATTATGTAATTGAGACAAGTCAATGACAAACAACCAATGCATTGACAATAAACTTATATGTCAAGCTCTTCATACTCTTAGTTTTGACAAATAGTTTATATTTAATAGAGATTCTAAAAAATATGCCTAAACAAGAAGTTCTGGAAATGAAAAGAAAGCCAACAACAGTTTCCCGGTTTGGGTTGGTGCATAAATCATAATGATCTTTTTGAGTGCATTGGAGATTTTATGTATCTGTTGATAAAAATGTTTCATAGTTACTGTATATCGAGTACCTAATGGATACCTGCACAACTTTACAATGCATTAGGCTTCTTAGCGTGACAATAATGTTTTCCATGACTATGAAATATTTGTTTAATTTAAAATTGTTTAAAACATAGTGATATATATCAGATTTAATTAATTTGACAGATAGGCATCTATTATAACTACATATGATTGCTATTTTGTATATCATTATTTATAAACTTTATAAACGTCATTTGGTCTCTCGTGGAGAGTAGTTTGTTTCATCGGCAATCATACCGCATCTTCATATTCTAAAGAATGACTTAATGCCATATGAATTTGAAAGACATGAAAACGATGAATCTATTAAAAATTTAGATGTAATGAAAATATATAAGAAAAAAACAACTTAAGATGATTTTTGCTGATATCATTATTTTTGTATCCTTTTATGAACTAACAATTCATGTTATTGAAAACAAAACTTTTTTCCTCATTAATTTCCACTTTATTACACGACGGTACGATTGTTCTTGTTTTTAATTAAACGATTTCTATATCAATAGGTCAAGTACTTTAAGCTTGCTTTAAGTTTATAAGGTATTATGTGATCAGGATAAAGTGTTATATGACCTGGCTTTTTCAATACCTCATATGTATTAACACTGCGATATCAATATTCTCTATTTATCGTATTTTAATTTTTTACATGTATTTTTTGCTGCATTTTCTTTACAAAAACAACGCAATATAGTACGACTACAAACAAAGTTGAAGCTAATGCGGCACCTAATATAGCGCCAAAAATGGTTACTCATTCTGTAGTTGTTTTCTGGAGCATCATTTCTAAAATGTTGTGAAAATGAAAAAGAGTAAACACTATTCTAACATATATATTTATATAGAACTAACGGGGTTTTCTTCTTACAATCTCTATTTCTTCTTACACTCTCCCTTTCTTTTTGCACTCTCCTTTCATTTTACTCATCGACATTTTCTGTGAGATATCATGAGATTAAAAAATGCATCGCTTCAATGAAAGAATGTATAAAGCAGCATTGTTTTATCATATTCTTTTTTTCTTCAAAGTATTGAAACAGTTCAAGTCACTATTTTAAGCTAGTTTAAAAACAAACTACTGACTCCCACATTGAAAGCTGTGTCCTTATGTATTTACCTATATAGTTTGATTGGTTACTAGAATAGTTGAATCACTGGTTATTTCTTTACTGTCGTCTCAAAAGTCCAAAATCTACTTCAATCCCATTAAAACTGACATAATACATAAAAAGAAAAACAGGATTCCTTCCCCCCTCCAAAAAATAAATAAATAAAAAAATCATACTTCAGTTACATTTCAGTAACAACAGTGGCGGCTTTGTGTCCATGTTCAGTGATTTTTATTTGTGTTTTAAAGATGTAAGCTGTCCTTGTGTGAAGATGCTTGTCATAATTTTGTTGTCGTCGTAAAGGACATTACAGCGATTTTTAATATGTTTAGCAGCTTTGTGGAAGGCTTTTTCTCTGTATTTATTTTACATTTGATTCGTGATCATCCTTCATACTACTATTTTCCCTCAATTAAATAGAATGGCTGGATGGATGGCTGTTTAACGTCCAGTGGCAAATTAAATGAAAATTCAGGACGAGAAAATGTTAATGCAATATGAATATGAACCATGCTTTGTACAAGACCGATACGCTAAGCCGGAATTTAACGTGCTAGTTCAGTGCAAGTCAGAAATATGACAGTTGTATTCCATTCGTTTGATGTGTTTGAGCTTTTGATTTTGACATTGGGTAAAGGACTTTCCGTTTTGAATTTACCTTGGAGTTCGGTATGTTTGTTATTTTTATTTTTCATAAGGTAATAGTTCACATGAAAACATGTCACCCTACCCGGACATATTATTCTGACTCCGATAAGACCAGTCTTTGCTCTTATTCCTTACTGTCACGTGGTTAGCGGAGAAGCAGCAAATACCAATTTTAAAGCCTTTGTTTTTTTCCCAGCCGGGGTTTAAACCCACGACCTCCCGCACTCAGGGCAAACACGCTACCACGGGATCAAGCACTTTAATAAAAAATTAAAATACTATTATTTTTGTAATCATAAGATGAATTACCTTCTTTAACGCTGATAATTTCTTTCGTTGTTCCAAATTTATTTTCTATAACACATCGATAAACGCCTGCAGAATCACAGGTATCTTTAAAAATAGTAAGGTAGGCCGTATATTCAGAAATGTTTACATGCATGTTCTTGTGTATTCGCACTGATACTGTTTCAAAGTACATCGATTGTGAGTACGTTGGTCCTGGTTTAATTTCTTTGTCGTTCACATACAATTTTAACTGTGTAGGAATTGGATGAGAGTAAAACATCACTTTCAAATTCATTCAAGTCCAAGCTGTTCGTGTGTATACAAGATGAGATGAAACAATTGCAGGAACTACGATATAGTTCATGTATAACCAAATTAAAAGGTCAGAGAAACGATTAAAGGACGAACAGACATTTAAAGGGGTTAAGAACTCCTAAAGGATG
Organism: Mytilus coruscus; assembly: GCA_017311375.1. Taxonomy (NCBI): domain Eukaryota; kingdom Metazoa; phylum Mollusca; class Bivalvia; order Mytilida; family Mytilidae; genus Mytilus; species Mytilus coruscus. The sequence continues at coordinate 24,107,400 of CM029601.1, read as the reverse complement.
TAACTCTTTATAACTCAGCTGAAAGTTTTAATCACATACTATTAGTAAAGAGAAATCAAACTTCTCAATGATCAAAATTAGTGTTTGTCAAACTGCTATATATCCAATGAAATTATTTCTGTAAATTGTGTGGTTCAAATTTCTTGAAATTTTTATATTTTTGCCAAGAGGTCACAGTAAATATTTTGTTAAAATTTTATGAAAATTAAACTAGCCAAATCCATTTTAGTCATAGTGTTGGGTACCCCCTTAAATATTATGATATCAATAAATGAGGAGATAGTATAGTCGATATAAGAGATGAAAATGATAAAATAAAAAGGAAAGCGATAACTAAACTGTTATGGTGTGAATCCTTATCATTTTTGTGTGTGTTATAATTATCAGCTCTCGGTATTAAAACTTTACTCAGTACTCGGAGTACAAAATTTGTTCTCGAAACACCAAATCCATGATTTTGATTGGTTGATTTCTGAGTCTGAGTATGAAAATCGTGCTCGAAAGTTTTATGACCGCAAGGCTTAGTGTCACAAGTGGAGCATATATTGCTGACCCTTCCGTAGCACTACAGTTCACCCACGATGCTGACGGAGATTGTGATTCTCGAATTTTATATTTCTGTCTAGCTTTTTGTTTACTGTTGTATATCTAGATTTTTTTCTTCTTCTTGCCATGGTATTTGCAGTCTTTTTTTCGATTTGATTTGATTTGATTGATTGGTCTTTGACGCCACTTTCAACACTATTGTGTTATTTCGTGGCGGTTAGTTTTTTTTATGGTGGAGGAAGCCGGAGTGCCCGGAGAAAACCTCCGACCTTCGGTAAGAAAACTGACATACTTAGTCAATTAAGATTGAAATCGAATGCACCTGCCACGTGCGGGATTCGAACTCACAACCTCAGTGTTGACAGGCTAGTGATACAGTAGTTCGAATACTTAGACCACTCGGCCACCGACGCCCCGTCTTTTTTTCGACCTATTTTAATAATTGCTCCTTGGTATCCTCTTCCTCTTTTTAATTAACATGACTAGTATTTCTAGAATAATATAGTTTGCCCTTTACGCCGAATATAAAAAAAATGTATTTTTAAACACTGTTCAATGTAGACCAAAGCCCTATTAAGATTTTAATAATGTACTATTTATCAGTACCTCATACTTGTAGTTAACATTCATATGTGTTACATTTACGTGGCAACATGTGACCTTTGTATATAAGAAAACATATATTTTGTCTAACAGAATAAGTATTTTCCTTCTTTTGTGTAAGTTCAATAAAAGGCAAGGTGTCGTTTTTGGCTTATTTGTTATTTGGTCTTAATTTTATACCCAAATCATGTATGCATACTTATAATAGAAATACAAACCATTAACTATCAGTGTTGTCGTCTTGTTGATGGAAGGATATGCAGGCATATCCCAAAATACAAGTGTATTCACCTATATCCATAGTACTACAAAATTGTATAGATAATATATGACGTGTATTATTGAACACTATTCCTCGTAATTTACGAATAAATTTTGTTTCATATGAATGTAAACACGATCTTGGTCGCACACCTGGAACATTACTGCTGCATTCTAAATCGACGCTAGGTTCAGAGTAACAGAATATATATCTTTCAAGTTTTATGCAGTCTCCCTCTTGGCATGCTTGCATTCTTTACCTAGTGAAATTGCTACAACAAAAAATACCATTTCATTTTTACTGGTCACTTTCATATTCTAATTAGTTTAACCCGCGAAATTTAGTCTGTGCATTTTACCTCAGGTTGATTTGTCATTTGGATTCAAATCTTACACGGAGCTTGACCAAAGCTACAGAATTAAAAATAAAATCCAAACAGAAAAAAAGATAAGTATTCTTTTTTAGTTTAAAAATGCAACGTTTTACAAAAATAGTGGTTCAATATAATTAAAACTGTTAAACTTGTATTTGAATTGTATAAATATTGTTAAACTTTGTTACAAAAATTACTAGTATCTTTATAGCCGAAAATATGAATAAAACAGGTGTTAACAAGTATACCTAATCCAAGTAGTCAAGTGAACAATGATAAACACATCTTCCTTCATCTATGACCTATATAGTGGATATTCAAATTAACATTGCATACAAATATAAAGGTTATAATTTAAAAAAAGGGAAACATTCAAAACAAGCTATGAATGTAGTTGGATAATTTAATAGCTTAGGAAAATCCCTTATTACATACTCTTTGTAATAACTATAACTTGGTAACTTGCCACGAGAGAACATAAAATTAAGGCATCCTTGATTTATTCGACTTGAGCGAAACATTTATGGTCAATATAAAAACACTTATGGTTCAAACAATATACTTTTGAAGTGATTTTGCTCCTGCATATGATTAAAACAATTTTATTTTGAAAAGTAATTTTAATGTTTAAAGAAAAAACTTGTTAAAGGAGTTTCATTTCAGTCACATTACTTCACAAAATAGTTACAATTTTATTTGCATATTTAAATGTAACTTGTAAGCGGTAGCTTTATTATATATAATTTTTGTTCATTTTATTTTGACATTATACAGATGTATGAACATTATCTCTTCAATGTCGAATACAGTTATAGGGAAAACAAAATCAATACTTAACAAATTCTACGGGTACTGTCACGCATTAATTATATTGGTAAACGGTTCCAGATTCTCGCATTAATAGAAAAATGTTAACTCTCTGTCATAGATCAAACATATCCATTATTAACACTGCGAAATGGTAGTTTTTTTTCATGTTTTTGGTCGTGGCATTTGACAATGGACATGTACATAGGTATATCGTATTTCTTAGAAAGGTTTACTCTCTGTCATAGACCAAACATATCCACTATCAACACTCCGACATTGTAGTTTTGTCATGTTTCTGTTCATGGTTTTTGACAATGAACATGGATAGATTGTATTTTTGAGAAAGGTTTACTCTCTGTCATAGATCAAACATATCCACTATCAACACTCCGACATGGTAGTTTTGTCATGTTTCTGTTCGTAGTTTTTGACAAATGACATGGATATATCGTATTCATATCAACTATCAACACTCTGACATAGTACTTTTTTCATGTTTCTGTTCATGGCATTTGACAATGAACCTGGATATATCGTATGTTTTAGAAAGGTTTACTCTCTGTCGAACATCAAACATACCCCCTATCAACACTCTGACATGATTGGTTTTTTCATGTTTCTGGTCGTGGCATTCTATAAAGGACATGAATTTGTCACGTTTCTGTTCGTGGCATTTGACAATGGACATGGATATATCGTACTCCTGAGAAAGGTTTACTCTCTGTCATAGATCAAACATATCCACTATCAACACTCCGACATGATAGTTTTTTTCATGTTCCTGTGTGTGGCATTTGAAAATGGACATGGATATATCGTATTCTTGAGAAAGGTTTAATCTCTGTCAAAGACCAAACATACCCACTGTCAACACTCCGACATAGAAATTTTTATGTTCCTGGTCGTGGCATTTGATAATGGATATGAATATGTCACGTTTCTGTTCGTGGCATTTGAAAACGGACATGGATATATCGTATTTTTGAGAAAGATTTCCTTTCTGTCATAGACCAAACATACCCACTATCAACACTCTGATATGATAGTTTTGTTATGTCCCTGGTCGTGGCATATGACAATGGATATGAATTTGTCAGTTTCTGTTCATTGAATTTGACAATGGACATGGATATGCCGTATTTTTAAGAAAGATTTTCTCTCTGCCATAGATCAAACATATCAACTATCAACACTCTGACATAGTTGTTTTTCATGTTTTTGTTCATGGGATTTGACAATGAACCTGGATACATCGTATTCTTGAGAAAGGTTTACTCTCTGTCAAAGATCAAACATTTCCACTATCAACACTTCGACATGTTTGTTTTTTTAATTTTTCTATTCGCGGCGTTTGACAATGGACATGGATATATCGTATTCTCGAGAAAGGTTAACTCTCTGTCATAGATCAAACATATCAACTATCAACACTCTGACATAGTAGTTTTTTCAAGTTTCTGTTCATGGCATTTGACAATGAACCTGGATATATCGTATATTTTAGAAAGGTTTACATTCTGTCGAAGACCAAACATACCCACTATCAACACTCTGACATGATTGGTTTTTTCATGTTTCTGGTCGTGGCATTCTATAAAGGACATGAATTTGTCACGTTTCTGTTCGTGGCATTTGACAATGGACATGGATATATCGTACTCCTGAGAAAGGTTTACTCTCTGTCATAAATCAAACATATCCACTATCAACACTCCGACATGATAGTTTTTTTCATGTTCCTGTGTCTTGCATTTGACAATGGACATGGATATATCGTATTCTTGAGAAAGGTTTAATCTCTGTCAAAGACCAAACATACCCACTGTCAACACTCCGACATAGAAGTTTTTTTATGTTCCTGTTTGTGGCATTTGATAATGGATATGAATTTGTCACGTTTCTGTTCGTGGCATTTGAAAATGGACATGGATATATCGTTTTTTTGAGAAAGATTTCCTTTCTGTCATAGACCAAACATACCTACTACCAACACTCTGATATGGTAGTTTTGTTATGTTCCTGGTCGTGGCATATGACAATGGATATGAATTTGTCAGTTTCTGTTCATGGAATTTGACAATGGACATGGATATGTCGTATTTTAAAGAAAGATTTTCTCTCTGCCATAGATCAAACATATCAACTATCAACACTCTGACATAGTAGTTTTTTCATGTTTTTGTTCATGGCATTTGACAATGAACGTGGATACATTGTATTCTTGGGAAAGGTTTACTCTCTGTCGAAGACCAAACATTTCCACTATCAACACTCTGACATGATTGGTTTTTTCATGTTTCTGGTCGTGGCATTCTATAATGGATATGAATTTGTCACGTTTCTGTTCGTGGCATTTGACAATGGACATGGATATATCGTATTCCTGAGAAAGGTTTACTCTCTATCAAAGATCAAACATATCCACTATATGTCCATTGTCAAATGCCACACACAGAAACATGAAAAAACTATCATGTCGGAGTGTTGATAGTGGATATGTTTAATCAGTGGCAGATCAGCTGAATTATCCGCAAATTTACAGATCTAACATTGTTGGGCTGTTATTTAGACGAATTATGTATACAGAATGTGTTTTCAGCCTTGCATCACCATCACTGGTGATCCGATTGATAAAATCTGTCGTAGAGTTGTCACTGGTTCAGACGTACTTATAATATGATTATTTCTGTGACTGCATCCTACATTAATTTGTAAGATCCTCTACGATAGATAATTCAGCTGATCTGTAATATTCCATCTTCATGCCTTATATATCATGTACTGTGTTACGACGTTAGATAAAAACTGACGAGAAAAGGTAACACCTGGCCACAGAAAGCTTGATTTTTGTCAAGTCTAGGTGGTCGAGTGGTCTAGCGCGTCGGTCATAGTGCAAGGCGATTTGGTGCCACGATACTTAGTAGCATGTGTTCGAATCCCGGCAAGGTAAGAACAAAATATTTGCTTCTGCAAATTTACAGATCTAACATTGTTGGGCTGTTATTTAGACGGATTATGTATACAAAATGTGTTTCAGTCCTTGTATCACCATCACTGGTGATCCGATGGATAAAATCTGTCGTAGAGTTGTCACTGGTTCAGACGTACTTATATATATATACATATATACAACCAAGTCTAAATTGAAAACAACGTTCAAACCTATGATTGCGTTGGATAAAAACCGCAATTTTTATACGTGTGCATGCAAAATAAATTTCTTGGTAGAGGGGTCTAAATACAGCACAAACAACATTTTCCAAAAGACAAAAAAAAATATATATATAAATATATATATATATAGATACGTAAATAAAGTATCTTTCGTTCGTTATTATATGTTTGATATTATCACTCTGAATATAGTTGAAATATCTGCCACTGGACATTGAACAAGCAACGATCAAGTTTTTGCGCTTTCGTTTTTTTTTCTTCTACTGATTAGATTTTGACTTTGTATCTAGATACTAATTTATCAACGGGAAAGTTAAAATATTTCTTTTGTCTTATTATGGCAATCTGTAAATTTAGGGATGTAACAACGACAAACGATATAATCATTTACTAATTAATTGACTAACATTCTAATCAAACCGCGCGGCACGTTGGCAGGAAAATCCAGTGCAACCATCGGAAAACAGAAGGCGTTACCCCAGGAGAGCTGTGCCTATTATATAGAATGAAGTCCTACATGTTCCAATGTACCTTTTGAGAACATTTATAAATGTGACAAGCAATTTCGACTAAGAAAAGCTAGAGATCATATGCGTGCATGGGACGTCATTGACGGGCAACTATGGCTTCAGTTTGTTGCAGCAGGCATGAACAATTTTCAACAGAAAACTTCTTACACACCCCACACTGTTAGCAGACCTTGCTACGTTTATAATTTTAAGAGTGTTTGTACTCGCATATAAGGCAATTCAAGAATAAGATGTAGCCAGTTCCTTCCTTTGATGTACTGTACAAATGTTTCATATAACAAGTGTCCGCGAAGAGCTTTAACTTAGCAACATTCTGCTGCTAGGCATCAACATTACCCTAGGACACCTGCTACACAAAATATTGCACCAAGGTATCAGTCCAGTGCCAGAGCTACAAACCAGTCAACTAGATTTTTGAATCCACATAGAAATTTTAACCAGAATAATCGTTTTTCGGTTAATAATTATAGATTTTCAGTTCGATATTTGGTGTTTGGGATCTACCCCTATTAAGGTCACGGTTTTAAAGAATATGTTGTAAGACTACCCTGATAAAGCATCGGCAAATATATTATATAATGGTTTTAAATATGGTTTTCGAACACACTATACAGGTCCAAGGGTTGCTTATGAAAGCAAAAATTTAAAATCAGTTTTACAAGAACCAAATTTAGCTTGGGAAAAAGTCATATGTGAAGTTGAAAATGGTAGAATTGCGGGCCCCTTTTATAATCGACCTATTTCAAATCTACGAGTTTCTCCCATAGGCATTGTGCCAAAGAAAACGGGTGGTGTTCGTTTAATTACTCATTTGTCTTCACCAGCTAATGGTGTCGTCAATGATTTTATTGATGATTTCTGTACTTCAGTAAAATAAACTTTTGACAATGCAATCACGATAAAAAAAAGTTAGGTTTTAAAACGGAAATAGCCAAAATGGAGATAAAGTCCGCCTTCAGATAATTGAGCTTTAAGATAGAAGATTGATATTTCATAGAGAAACCCCATAGGGTTATCGGTCTCGTGCAGTCATTTAATAGGTTTACTTTATTTTTGCACTGGGCTGTAGAAAGAAAATCTGGACTAAATGATATTGATCACTGTCTAGATTGCTTTTTATTTTGATGGAGCGGAAAATACCAACAAATGTCGGAAATAAATGAGCACGTTTTGCAATGCATATGTTGAATTAGGGGTTCCTTTAACCGAGGACAAGACCGAAGGTCCAATCACGAGAATAACATATTTAGGTATAACAATTGACAGATTAAAACAAATAAAAACAAGATGATAAAATGACACAAACGTTTTACAGGTAAGCATGAGTTTATACTCTCAATTCTAGTCCTTGATAATGTTGATAATATGTGGTTTATTCTATATACAATTTTGCAAACATACAGGTATGATATATAAATTGTAGGTTGATATGAAAGGCTCTTTCATTGATAGCCTTCATTACTGAGAGTACTGAAATAAATTTGTATAGTTCAGGTTGATCATATCAATACTAAACGACTTTGTAAAAACCCATTTTTACCATATTTTACTCAGAATTTGTACTTGAAATGTCGGTAAGACAAGCATCTATATACATGTAGCCATCAGAGGAGGAGTCTTGATATAGTCCATCCCTAAAACGAACAAAATAGTACTTTATTAAACAAAATGGTGAAAAAACATTATCCCCATATAGTAAGATCAACACCAAGGGTACCATTGAACTTTGTAATAGGCGTCTCGTAGAATTTTGAGTGACGTTCAGAGGACTGTTAAAAAAACAAGAGTAAAAGCATCCTTTTGTAATAAACGTATGTTTGTTTTTTTCAAAAGAGTACGTTGATGTATGTACAGAAATTTTACACAAACAAATCGGCCAATTGAACTATGAAACCTGTTAAAGTGTCTGAGTACATTTTAGTAAATTTACAAATCATTTGCTGTTAACCGATAAAATGATCAGAAAAAGGAAATTGATCTTTAATAAACTATAGATATTGCTGGTTTTAAAATACTTAATACGATACTGTAAAAGTCTAAACACATTACACTGAGAAAAAGATCTGAATTTCTAAGAACACATTAGACGTAAAACAATACTTATACACACTTACACTTCTAGTTCAGGTGAATCTGTCTTCTTGGCTGCAAAAAAAAAATGTATACGGAGTAAATCTTAAGTGCAGTTTTGGCATAGACATAAAATATTTTTGAACTTTAACTCATTTTGAGTATTGTAATTGGTAACACTGAACAATATATGTAACAGAACATGCACATTTTTGTTACAATTTATTCTCCCCGATAACAAAGTGAACATATTAATAAACCTTACTGTATCAAAGATTCTATGTAGTGTTAAGCAGAGCTAAAAGTTCACGGCATATTTTTGCTATAGTACAAACAAATGTTTTTTCTCCGGAAGTTAACTGTGTTGATTTTTTATCTTCTGTACATTTTGATAGGATATGTGACACTTCGTTGTTAAACATGAATTTATATGTTTCATGGGAACTACTATCGGAGATTGGTTCCAAGTTTATTAAGTAATTTTAAATTGTTTGTTATATAGACGATGTCTACCAAGCTGTAGTCTCATTTTATAATTTTCCAAGAGAATATTGAAGCTTTTGTATAAGTTTAATTTTAAATCAATTTCTCAATATATATTTACTATACAAAATGAGTTAATACTTTAATTTTCGAAAAAGTACTGACCCAACAATAAGAATGAATGCTCATTGACAATCATATCAGATCTCCTAATTTTTATATGCTACAAGATCTTCATATAATTTCAAATCCGAACAAGTAGAAGCATAGCTCTAAGAAAATTTCAAATTTAATTGACCAAACAAGTTATTTAACACCTGTATTTTATATACTATATATATTCAGATACAAATTCAGGAGTAAAAATCTTAATGCATTTATTATGCTGAAATTTCTAACGGGAAAAGTTAGAACATATATGCGAAAATTCCCACAGATTATGTTAAAAAAAGATAAAAAAAGTTACAATTTTAATTTTGAGGGCATTGAAGATTTTTTTGTATCTGCTGATGAAAGTTTTCATAGTTACTGTATATCGAGTACCTAATAGAATATTGCAAAATAAAAACCATTTAAAGTGCACTAGACTTCTTAGCGTGAACATTATATGTTTTTCAATGAATATGAAATATTTGTCTAATTTAAAATTGTTTAAAACATAGTGATATATATCAGATTTAATTAGTTTGCACAAATAAGCATTTATTATAACTATATATGATTGCTATTTTGTATATCAATATTTTAAAACTTTATAAATGCCATGTGGTCTCTGGTGGAGAGTTGTTTCATTGGCAATTATCCCACATCTTCTTATTTTTATATTAATGACTTAATTGCCGTATGAATTTGTTAGACATAAAAACAGTGAATATATTAAAATTTTTTAGATCTAATGAAAAATATAGGAAAAACTTATGATGAGTTTTGCTGATGTTATCATTTTTGCATCCTTTTATGAACTTACAATTTATTTTGTTGACAACTTTTTTTTCCTCATTAATTTCTATTTTATTACACGACGGTACGATTGTTCTTGTCTTTAATCAAACGATTTCTATATCAATAGGTCAAGTACTTTAAGCTTGCTTTAAGTTTATAAGGTAATATGTGATCAGGATAAAGTGTTATATGACCCGGCTTTTTCAATACCTCATCTGTACCAACACTTAGATATTAATATTCTCTATTTCTCGTATTTTAATTTTTTACCTTTATTTTTTCGCCAGATTTTCTTTACAAAAATAACGCAACATAGTAGAGCAACAAACAAAATTGAAGATAATGCGGCACCCAATACAGCACCAATGATGGCTACTGATTCTTTAGTTGTTTTCTGGAGCATCATTTCTAAAATGTGATAATAAAAAAGTAATTACTATCTTGAGATATACATTTATATAGAACTGACGGCGTTTTCTACATACACTCTTCCTTTCTTCTTACACTCTACCTATCTTCCTACACTCTACCTTTCTTCTTACATTCTCCTTTTCTTTATACACACTCCCTTTCTTCTTACACTTCACACACTCTCCCTATCTTTTTACACTTTCCTTTCTTCATACACTCTCCCTTTCTTCATACACTCTCCTTTTCTTCTTACACTCTCCTTTTCTTCTTACACTCTCCCTTTATTCTGACAGTCTCCTTTCCTTCTTACGCCCTCCAGTCTTCTTACACTCTCCCTTTTTTCTAACCGTCCCTTTCTTCTTTAACTCTTCCTTTCTTCTTACACTCTCTCTTTCTTCTTACACTCTCCCTTTCTTCATAAGTCTCCCTTTATTCTAAGAGTCTCCATTCCTTCTTACAGTCTCCCTTTCTTCTTACACTCTCCCTTTCTCCATACCATCTCTTTCTTCATACTCTCTCCCTTTCAACATACACTCTCCTTTTCTTCACACACTCTCCCTTTCTTCATACAGTCTCTCTTTCTTTTTAACTCTCCCTTTCTTCATATACTCTCCCTTTCTTCATACACTTTTCTTTCTTCTTACACTCTTTATTTCTTTTTACACTCTTCATTTATTCATACTCTCCCTATCTTCATGCAATCTCCCTTTCTTCTTACGTCTCCCTTTTGTCTTGCACTCTCCCTTTCTTTTTACTTATCGACATTTTCTGTGCGATATCATGAGATTAAATCTTTTGCTCATCAAGTTCTAAATGCATCGCTTCAATGACAGAATGTATAAAGCACCATTGTTTTATTACATTCTTTTCTTTTTCAAAGTATTGAAACAGTTCTAGCTACTATTCCAAGCTAGTTTAAAAACAAACTACTGACTCCTATATTGAAAGCATTGTCCTTATGTATATTCCTATATACTTTGATTGGTTATAATTGAATCACTGTATATTTCTTAACTGTCGTCTCAAAAGTCCAAAATCTACTTCAATCCCATTAACACTTACATAATACATAGAAAGAAAAATAGGAATCCCACCCCAAAAAATAAATTCTGTTACATTCCAGTCCGTGTTTAGCTTTTTTTATTGGTTTTTTTAAAGTTTTATGCTGTCCTTATGTGAAGATTTTAAGATGTTTGTCATTTTAAAGACAGAAAAGCATTTTGTTATATATTTAACAGCTTTGTAGAAGGTTTTTTTCTCAGTAATTTTTTCCCCATTTGATTCGTGATCATCCTTCATACTACTATTTTCCCTCAATTTGATAGAACGGATGTATGGCTGGATGGCTGTTAAACGTCTAGTGGCAGTTTTATTCAAATTAAATGAATATTCAGGACAACAACATGTTAACGCGATACGAATATGAACCCTGCTTTGTACTGGACCGACACACTAAACCGAATGTTTACGTGCTAGTTCACAAGGCAACAGTTCGCATGAAAACATGTCACTCTTCACATACACATTGTTCTGACTCCGAACTGAACAGTTCTGCTTAAACTTGTTCTTAGCGGAGAAGCAGCAAATATTAATTTTAAAATCTTTGTTTCAACTCAGGCGGGGTTTAAACCCACGACCTCCCGCACTAAAAGGCGATCATGTTATCACGAGACCAGCCAATTTAAAAAAAAAAATGAAAAATAATATTAGTTTTGTAATTATTAGATGTGTTACCTTCTTTGACGTTGATAATTTCTTTCGTTGTTCCAAATTTATTTTCTATAACACATCGATAAACGCCTGCAGGTTCATAGGTATCTTTATAAATAGTAAGGTAGGCCGTATATCCAGAAATGTTTACATGTATGTTATCGTGTAATCGCAGTGATACTGTTTCAAAGTATATCGGTTGTGAGTACTTTGGTCCTGGTTTAATTTCTTTGTCGTTCACATACCATTTTAACTGTGTAGGAATTGGATGAGAGTAAAACATCACTTTCAAATTCATTTCAGCCCAAGTTGTCCGTGTGTATACAAGATGAGATGAAACAATTGCAGGACCTACGATATAGTACCTTAATAAGTTCATGTACAACCAAATTAAAAGGTTAGAGAAATGATTAAATCATGGACAGACATTAAAGGATGTTAACTACTCTTGTTTTTGACTTTTGTTAGATTTTCGGAATCCTCTAGCTTTATCCATGAAGTGGCAATACAAATTTTGCCCGCTAATCCTTACTTATCTATTCAAAATTATATTATCTATAGTTAAAAAAGAGATTTTTTTTAAATCTTATAAAATCCTACTTATTTTACATAAGTTTTGAAAGAAAAATTTGCCAATGTTAAATGTAAAAGAAATCTGGAGAGAATCATTTCCCTCCAAATTTTTAAATGATTATATCTTAAAAACAAGGACACTGACCTTTCATTTTTTTGTTCTTCTTGAGTTCCGTTATATATAAACTATCAATTCATAACAGTCTTTTAAAAAGCTTGTTATTTTGAAATAGAGGGGTGAACATCCTTAATCATTATAACAATATAAAATGAGGAGATAGTATACTTGATAATAAACTCATCATAGATACTATGATATAAGAGCTGAGAATGACAAAATGAAAATGAAAGCGATAACTAAACTATAATAGTATAAATACTTATAATTGTGATAATTATCAGCACACCTGGTGTCACAAGTGGAACATACATTGCCGACCCTTCCGAAGCACACCAGTTCACTCAGGGTTTTGATGGAGTTTGTGATGCTCGAATTTTATATTTCTGTCTAGCTTTTATTAACTGTCTTCTTGTCATGATGTTTTCAGTCTTTCTTCGACGTATTTTTTTTATGATGCCTCTTCCTTTTTTCAATGAGGGGCCTCGGTGGCCGAGTGGTCTAAGTAGTTACTACTGTAATCAACACTGAGGTTGTGAGTTCGAACCCCGATCGTGCGGGTGCACTCGACTCCAATCTTAATTGACTAGGATTGTCAGTTTTCCTATCGAAGGTCGGTGGTTTTCTCCGGGCACTCCGGCTTCCTCCACCCATAAAAACTGGCCGCCACGAATTGGCCCAAAAAACGGTGCTTAAAAGTGGCGTTAAAACACAAAAATCAAAAAAATCAAAATCAAATCCTTTTTTCAATGAAAATGACACGTATTTCGAGAATACCCTAGTTTGCCATAGACGCCAAATATATGAAACGTTAAACTACTGTTCAATTAAGACCAAAGCCCTATAAGGATCCAGATAATTTACACTTATATGGTGACCATCTTAAATTGAGCTACGTCAGACAGAAATCAACCTTATGCAAGATCACGTATACATGTACATGTATAAGACTTTGGTTGATTTTGGAAGATTCGAATACGAAATAAGAGATGATTTTTGACTGTTTTGTAGGATTCTTATAACAGTTCAATTTTCAAACAGTTACAGACTTTCCGTAGAGATTTTTTTCAACCCGAAATAGGTGAACAGATGTATTAATAGTCATTTGCATAAGGTTGATTTCTATCCAACGCAGCTCTTACTATTTATTTCAGTAAAATGGAAATTTAAGCATTAACAACTTATTATTTTTTAAGAAAAATCTATGGATTTGAATTTTGAGATTTGATGATTTAAAGACAAATTTAAGAACGGTTTTTACAAATGTTCATCTACTTTGAAAGAATCCAATCAGTAATATTTCAGAAAAAGGGAGATAAATGCATTATTTATTCGATTTTCAGTTATAGTTCAAGGAGCCACAGTTATATTGAAAGTTTTACCAAAAACTGTAACATAGCCCATACTGTTCCTTGTCCTTTCTTGTTATTTGGTCTTATATTTAAACCAAAATCGTGTATGCATACTTATAAAAGAAATACTTACCATTAACTATAAGTGTTGTCGTCTTGTTGATGGAGGGATTTCCAGGCATATCCCAAAAACAGGTGTATTGACCTATATCCATAGTACTACAAAAAGGTATAGACAATACATGACGTGTATTATTGAACACTCTTCCCCATAATTTACGAATAAACTTCGATTTAAAAGAATGTATCCACGATCTTGGTCGCGCACCTGGAACATTAATGCTGCATTCAATATCGACGCTAGGTTCAGAGTTACTGTATGTATATCTTTCAAGTTTTATGCAGTCTCCCTCTTGGCACGTTTGTATTTCTTTTCCTAATGAAATTAAAACAAAAAAAGTTACCATTGTATTCATAGCCGAATATATGGAATAAAACCAGTGTTTACAAATATATCTATATCAACTAGTCGAGTGAACAATGATAAACAAATTTTCCCTCATCTATATAGTAGACCTGGATAATGAGATTTCCATTGCATACAAATATAAAGGTTATTATTTAAAAAAAGTAAAATCCTTAACAGGATATGAATGTTGTAGGATAATTTAATAGTTTATAAAAATGATTTATTACACACTCTTTGTAATAAATATAACCTGGTAACCAGCCACGAGAGAAAATAAAAATAATGCATCCTTGATTTATTCGACTGGAACGAAACATTTATGGTCAATATGAAAACACAATGATTCAAACGATATACTTTTGAAGTAATTTTGCTCCTGAATATGATTAAAAATGATTAAAACAGTTTTATTTTTGAAAGTGATTTTAATGCTTCAGGAAATCTTGTAAATGAAGTTTCATTTCAGTCACATTACTTAACAAAATAGATACAGTTTTATTTACATGCTACATTTTAAACCCGTAAGCGGTAACTTTATTATGTATATTTTTTATTTATTTTGCCATGACATAGATGAATGAACGTTATCTCTTCAATTATAGGTAAGGCAAAATCAATACTTAACAAATTCTACGGCTTCTGTCACGAATTGGTCATTTTGTACACGGTTCCAGATTCTCGCCTTAATAGAAAAATGTTAACTCTCTGTAATAGATCAAACATATCCACTATCATCACTCCGACATGGTAGTTTTTTATGTGTCTGTTCGTGGGAATTCACAATGAAAATGGATATATCGTATTCCTTAGAAAGGTTTACTCTCTTTCATAGATCAATTATATCCACTATCAACACTCCGATAGGATAGTTTTTTCATGCTTCTGGTCTTAGCATTTGACAATGGATAAGAATTTGTCACGTTTCTGTTCGTGGCATTTGACAATGGACATGGCTATATCGTATTTCTGAGAAAAGTTTACTCTCTCTCTCATAGATCAAACATATCCACTATCAACACTCCGAAATGGTAGTTTTTCATGTTACTGGTCGTGGCATTTGACAATGGACATAGATATATAGTATTCCTGAGAAAGGCTTATTCCCTGTCATAGATTAAACATATTCACTATCAATACTCCGACATGATATTTTTTTCATATTTCTGGTTGTGGCATTTGACAATGGACATGGATATATCGTATTCTTGAGAAAGGTTTACTCTCTGTCATAAATCAAACATATACAATATCAACACTCCGACATGGTATTTGTTTTGTTTCTGATCGTAGCATTTGATAATGGATATGAATTTGTCACATTTCTGTTCGTGGCATTAGACAATGGACATGGCTATATCGTATTTCTGAGAAAGGTTTGCTCTCTGTCAAATATCTAACATATCGTGGCATTTGACAATCGATATAAATTTGTTATTTTTGTGTTCGTGGCATTTGACATTATTATACTTCACGTTGAAATGCCAAATTTTGATTGGCTAATACTTGGAAGATAATTTACTTTTTCTCATGGCTCAGCGGGAGACAATTTTTGAATGTCAGCCCCTCATGCAGACCAATCAAAACCGATTATTTAAAGGAAAATTAATTGAATTTACAGCAATAATTATTATAAAGATATGCTCAAGTTCTATGTTTTGCCTCTGAACTTTTTCATAGAATGTCAAAATAAATGATACATCTTGCTTTAATTCTGTTGTTTTTCTTATAATGGAATTCATTTCAGTAATAATCATATTCAGTTATTGTAACTATGATTTTTAATTCACTTTCTGTCCAATTTCATTTTTACTGGTCACTTTTATATGCAAATTAGTTTAACCCGCGAAATTTAGTCCATGCATTTTACCTCAGGTTAATTTGTCAGTTGGATTCAAACCTTACACGGAGTTGTTTTTCTTATAATGGAATTCATTTCAGTAATAATCATATTCAGTTATTGTAACTATGATTTTTAATTCACATTCTGTCCAATTTCATTTTTACTGGTCACTTTTATATGCTAATTAGTTTAACCCGCGAAATTTAGTCCATGCATTTTACCTCAGGTTAATTTGTCAGAACTACTTTGGATTAAAACGTTACACGGAGCTTGACCAAAGCTACAGAATTAAATATAAAATCCAAACAGAAAAAAAAGATAAGTATTCTTTTTAGTTTTAAAATTAATCAATGTTTTACAAAATAGTGGTTCAATATAATGTAAACTGTTAAACTTGTATTTGAATTGTAGAAATATTGATAAATTTTGTTATTTGCTTAAATTGTCTATAACTTTTCTCTGGTTTATAATGATATAGAATTGTATAATATTATTTAAACTTTGTTATTGCTTTAATTGTCGCTAACCTTTTCTTTGGTTATTAATTTACATTTTATGGGTTAATTGAGTAGATAGTTATACTCATAGTGAAAGTTGTTATAACAATTTGATCAACTGTCTTATATTGTTAACAAAAATCTCCAATGTTATCTATTTTATTTTTAATTTGATTCATGCAGTACTTAGTAACCGGTGAGTAAGCCATATATCATTTTTAATGTCCTGTACTAAGTCAGGAATATGGCAGTTGTTATCAGATAGTCCGTTTTTATGTATGTTGGCGTTTGCTTTTGCTGTAGTTCAGTTTTTCTGTTGTTTCGTTGCTTTCCTCTTAAAGTTGATGTGTTTCCCTCGGTTTTAGTTTGTAACCCGGATTTGTTTTTATCTTTATCGATTTATGACTATTAAACAGCGGTATACTACTGTTGCCTTTATTTAACATACAATGAAAAACTATATAAACTAACACTTCGTTCGTAAACGATTTCTAGTCATCAAGGATGTCTCTAATGAAGCGAACTACTAAATATATGCAAATAAAGTATCTTTTGTTCGTTAATATATGTTTGATATTATCACGATGAATATAGTTGAAATATTTGCCACTGGACATTGAACAAGCAACAATCAAGTTTTTGCGCTTTCGTTTTTTCTACTGATTAGATATTTACATTGTATCTAAATACTAATTCATCAACGAGAAAGTTCAAATATTTCTTTTTTCTTATTAATGCAATCTGTAAATTTAGGGATGTAACAATGACAAATGATATTATCATTTACTTATTAATTTACTAACATTGTGAATAATTTGTTTCAGCCATAATACCGAGAGGAAAAAGGGAAGAGGGTGCTGCCAAACCGTGCGGCAGGTAGACCGGAAATCCAGTGCAACCAACGACAAACAGAAGGCGTCACCCCTGGAGAACTGTGCCTATTATACAAAATAAAGTTTTAGATGTTCCTCAAGCTAACCTAATTCTGCCACATCAGCTACCTCAATCACAACAGCCGTTATTGCCACCACAACAGCCGTTATTACCACTACAACATTCGTAATGGCCACCACAAAAACCGTTATTACCACCGCAACAACCGATATTAGCACCACAACAGGTTGGAATGCCACATAAAGTCAATTAACAGCCCCCTGGACAACAAGTTCCTGTTCAGGGATTTCTTCAGGCTCTTCAACCAGCGCAGCCCATAGCACTTAATACTGTTCAAAATGGTGAGGTTTTTATTATACCTTCTAGTAATAATGTTGATGTGTTTGTACCACAAAAATTATAAATCAAATTTGGAATTAAGAATATATTGATTTGGCTCAATTACTGTTCAAAAATTTTGTTTCTTATATTGATCAACCGAAGAAAGTGCTAGATATTGATGAAGATAGGGATTTTTTAATCGAAAGAAACAAATATTCAAAAGTGAAATTATTATCTAACATTGGTGAGTGGACTGAAGATTTTTTGAAATTATATGAACATTTTATTTTATTACAAAGATTTCATAATTTGTCAAATGATTTGATTAGCTACCTGACTATCATGAGGGGGGCTAATATAAAAAAAGGAGATGTGGTATGATTGCAAATGAGACAACTATCCACCAAAGTTCAATTGAAGTGAATGTAAGCAATTATAGCCAACCGTACGACCTTCAACAATGAGAAAAACCCATACCGTAAGGTCGGCTGTAGAAGGCCCCGACACGAAAAATATGAAACAATTCAATTGAGAAAAAACTAACGGCCTAATTTATAACAAAACAATTTACGAAAAACAAATATGACAGACATGAACCTACGACAACCCCTGAACTACAGGCTCCTGACTTGGGACAGGCACATAAAGAATGTGACGGGAAAACATGTCTGTGAGCGCTCCATCCTCCCCTAACCTGGGACAGTGGTGGAACAGTATAACATAAGAACAAACTATAAAAATCAGTTGAAAAAGTGGACAGGTTCTTATACATCCCCACATCAAAAAGACACTAAGTACAGATCTGAGAGTACTCGCACTTACTGACAGCTAGTTCAAAGCCGATAACAACTAATCATTTATCTAAGACTAAAATATCAATCAGTACACATCCAACATCCAATGGATTTAGTATAAAGACGTCATTAACACTCAGAGAAAAATATGACCTTGCGCTATCCCAAACTATAGGTATCGACAAATTGTAATACCGTGAAAGTAAATATGTGTTATATTCAGTATGGTTTTAATTTACTGATAACAAAATCAATATTTATACCAATAAAAAAAATATTCAAAGATTTAATTACAGTGTTGAATAGGTAACTTTTTAGAATAAATTTATTTAAAGGATTGATAAGTTTACCAGGATCGTATCTAAATTTCCAGGCTCGGTTTACAACATCACCATAAAATTTACAATGTGCTATACCGTTTGAAATAAGTTTCTTCAGGTACAGCCAAACTTGCAGACAAAATCTTTGTATCTATGAAAGAATTTATTGATGGTTTCAAGTAATGTGTGGTAACGAAATCCCCGACTTAATAATTTACTAGTAATACATAGATTACATAGATTAGAAATCCAAAACGTCACTACAAACACGAGCATAGCGAACGAGTTGTAATATATAAATACCGTAAGACGGTGCCAAAGGAACATTAGCGTCCAAAAAGGGAAAATTAACAATAGAGAAAGAAAAATCATCCCTAATGTACATTTTGAGAACATTTATAAATATGACAAGCAATTTCGACTTAGAAAAACTAGAGATCATATGCGTGCATGGGACGTCATTGATGGACAACTATGGCTTCAGGTTGTTGCAGTAGGCATAAATCATATTCAACAGACAACTTCTTACACACCTCACACTGTTAACAGACCTTGCAAGGATTATAATTTTAAGAATGTTTGTACTCGTATGAATTGTGTATATAGCCATTTATGCATAAGATGTAGCCAGTGCCTTCCCTTGATGTACTGTACAAATGTTTCATATAACAAGAGTCCGCGAAGTTCTGTAACTTCGCAATATCATGCTCCTAGACATCAAAATTACCCAGGGCACCTGCTACACCAAATTTTGCACCAATGTATCAGTCCAGTGCTAGAGCTACAAACCAGTCAACTAGGTTTTCGAATCCACTTAGAAATTTTAACCAGAATACTCGTTTTTCGGTTCATAATTATAGATTTCCAGTAATGCAGGCTAACTTTCCACGGATGCAATTTCAATAATTTCAAATTTTCTCATTTATTACAGCTTGCAATCATCAGTTTGATATTTGGTGTTTGGGATCTACTACTCCTTTTTAAGCCATGGTTTTACAGAATATGTTGAAGGAGTACCCATATAAAGCAACGGCAAATATATTATATAATGGTTTTAAATATGGTTTTCAAACACACTATTCAGGCCCAAGGGTTGCTTATGAAAGCAAAAATTTAAAATCGGTTTTACCAGATTTAAATTTAGCTTTGGCAAAAATCATTTGTGAAGTTGAAAATGGTAGATTTGCGGGCCCCTTTTAAAATCAATCTATTTCAAATTTATGAGTTTCTCTCAAAGTCATTATGGAGGTTTTCGTTTAATAACTCATTTGTCTGCACCAGATAATGGCGGCGTAAATGCTTTTATTGATGATTTCTATACTTCAGTAAAATATTCAACTTTTGACAATGCAGTAAACATGATAAAAAAATTAGGTTTTAAAGCAAAAATTTCCAAAATGGATAAAAAGTCCGCCTTCAGATTATTGCTGATGTAACCTGGCGAATTTGATTTATTGGCCTTTAAAAAAGAAGACTGGTATTTCATAGAGAAAGAAATGGCCATGGGGTTATTGGTCTTGTGCAGTCATTTCAATAGGTTTTCTTCATTTTTGCACTGGGCTGTGAAAAGAAAATCTGGACTAAATGATATTTGATCACTATCTAGATGATTTTTTATTCGCTGGAGCGGAAAATACCGACAACTGTCGGAAATTAATGAGCACGTTTTGCAATGTATTTGTTGAATTAGGGGTTCCTTTAGTTGAGGACAAGACAGAGGGTCCAAGCACGAGAATAACATATTTAGGTATAACAATTGACAGATTGAAACTGATAAAACAAGATCATGAAATGACACAAACGTATTACAGGTAAGCATGAGTTTATACTCTCAATTCTAGTCCTTAATAATGTTTGTAATATGTGGTTTATTCTATATACATTTTTGCAAAAATACAGGTATGATAAATACATTGTAGATTGATATGAAAGGCTCTAACATTCATAACCTTTATTACTGAGAGTACTGAAATAAATTTGAAAATAAATCTAGTTCAGGTCGATGATATCAATACTACACCACTTTGTAAAAACCCTTTTTAACCATATTTTACTCAGAATTTGTACTAGAACTATCAGCGAGACAAGCATCTATATACATGTAGCCATCAGAGGAGAATTCCTGATATAGTCCATTCTTAAAACGAACAAAATACTACTTTATTGAACAAAATAGTGAAAAACATTATCCACATGTAGCAAGATCAACACCAAGGGTACCATTGAACTTTGTATTAGGCGTCTCGTAGAAATTTGAGTGACATTCAGTGGACTGTTCAAAACAAGAGTTAAAACATCCTTCGCTTGTGTTATACTATTTTCCTTTTTATGAAATTTTTCAATATTGTCAAGTGTATTATAACTTCAATTTTGCTTCTTCCGAACCAAGTACATCGGTATAAACGTATTCCTTGCAACTTTGTGATTCTACTATTTTATTTGTTTACAATAAGAATATGTAAACCGGATTCATCATTTGAACTTTAAAAAAAAAAGTGTTATTTAAAGTTGTGGTAAACATAGATCCCATTTCTAGAGACAGTCTCAGCTGATTTCACTAACATTTCTCATTTGACCATATTTATATTTTATTGTTTAATAGATAGAAATTAATACTCATACGTAAGTCTGCATGCACTTCCAACAGTAACTACGTAATATAAAAGAAAACATATATGTCCAACTATATCAGAGGAAAATAAAGAAAACCGCTTTCAGATATGATGGGTCTACATATACAGGAAAAAAAACAACGTCTGTATCACGTATGTAATAAAACATATTCGTCTTACCACGGATGAAAATCGTACGTTTCAAGGCCTGTATAAAGTACGTCGATGTATATACAGAAAACTTACACTAATTAACAAATCGGCCAATTGAACAATGAAACCTGTTAAAGAGTCCGAGTACATTTCAGTAAATTCACAAATCATTTGCTGTTAACCGTTATAATGATCAGAAAAGGGAAATTGAACTTCAACAAACAAAAGCTATTGCCGGTATTAAAACACTTAATACAATAGTGTGAAAGTCTTATCACATCACTTACACTTCTAGTTCCGGTGAATCTGTCTTCTTGGCTGTAAACAAATGTATAAGGAGTTAATCCTAAATGCAGTTCTGGCATAGAAATAAACTATTTTTGAACTTTAACTCATTTTGAGTATTGTAATTGAACCAAAAATATATGTAACGGAACATGCACATTGTTATTACAGTTAATTCTCCCCGATAACAAAGAGAACATATTAATAAACCATACTGTATCGAAGATTCTATTTAGTGTTAAGCATAGCTAAAAGTTCACGGCATCTTTTTGATTTACTACCAACAGATGTTTTTTTTTCGGAAATTAGCTGTGCTGATTTTTTATCTTCTGTACATTTTGATAGGTTATGCGACCCTTCGTTGTTAAACAGGGATTATGTGTTTCATGCGAACTACCATCAGAGATGGGTACCAAGTTAAGTAATTTTACATTGTTTGTTATATAGACGATGTCTGCCAAGATGAGTCTCATTTTATTATTTTCCGAAAGAATAACGAAGATTTTGTATAAGTTTTATTTTTAAATCAATTTCTCAATATATATTTACTTTACAATATCGGTTAATACTTTGATTTTCGAATAAGTAATGACCCAGCAATAAGACAATGCCTGTTCATTGACAATCATATCAGATCTCCTTATTCTTATATGCTAAAAGATCTTCACATAATTTCAAATCCGAACAAATATAAGCATAGCTCTAAGAAAATTTCAAATTTAATTGAAAAAAAAAAAAATATTTAACACCTGTATTAGCTTGGGTATGTTACAGTGAATTTGTATAATCAGGGATTACGTAGAATCCTTTAATTTTCAGGGATTTTGCATAATCGATGACTAAATGAATATAAATAGTGCGATAATATATATACATTCGTGCTATTGTTCATTCAGTGTGCTCTACTTACGGTCCATAATTGATTGATAAAGAACACGAACTTGTACATGTATTGAACTCCATTTTTTGAAATGGGGATCGGGCCGGGGCACACTAGGTATACCATAGACTTTTTTTTTTTTTTAAGGCACTAAGGGGTCATCAAAATGAGTGATGTTCTATCTTGTCTTCCAAACTAAATGGGACAATGTCCTATTACAAATGAGACTGTCAAAATTGGGCTGATTATTATTGGATGCAAGGATTGAACTTGAAATAAAAAATACAGGACCAGAAATCATGGTAAAAACATCCAGCACGAGCCGATTACATGATAGCTTCAAAGCGCATAAAAGTCTGGGTAGAACTTTCAACGGAAAAAATCTTGATCTAACACACATTATCACTAGTCCTATCGTCTTCATTCGGATATTTTTTACTATCAATGCCGAACCATTAAAAAAAAATATCCGATAAAAACGTCGAAAGAAGACAATATGAACCTACGAAGGCTTATATTATAGGACTAACATTATCCCCTCAACCAAATGAAAATAAAATAGTTTCTCCCTAAAGTTACGGAAAGTAATTATTTATGACAAAAATATATTTAGTAGAAAAACGATTATAACAAATTGCCGAAGCCACGCTAATGTATATCATTTTTAAAATGTTCTGTATTCTAAGATAAAATAGAGGCGGGAGATACCAAAGGGACAATCAAACCCTAGAGCCAAAAATAAAGAAAAACAAACGACGACAGTCCACACAAACACAACAGAGAAAACTAAAGACTGATCAACACAAACCCCACAAAAAACTAAAGACTGTGCAACACGAACCCAACAAAAAACTAGACTGTGCATCACGAACCCCACAAATAACTAAACACTGGGCAACACTGACCCCACAAAAAAACTAAAGTCTGTGCAACACGAACCCCACAAAAACTAGACTGTGCATGCAACACGAACCCCACAAAAAACTAAAGACTGTGCAACACGAACCCCACAAAAAACTAAAGACTGTGCAACACGAACCCCACAAAAAACTAAAGACTGTGCAACACGAACCCCACAAAAAACTAAAGACTATGCAACACGAACCCCACAAAAAACTAAAGACTGTGCAACACAAATCCGTACAAAAACTACACCCCAAAAAAAAAAAAACATGTATTCCAAATATCGAAAATAACAACAGATAATGCAGTACAGTATACATGTAGCTATATTATTTTGTTTAAACACTGCACTTTTGATAATTTATTTTTATCATTTCCGATCACGAAACGGCTATTGGTAGTACAGTACGAGCTTTCCTTTTCTTGAAAGTCTTTTGTTCATTTGGAGTAACAAGTAGGAGTTCGAAAGATGATGAAAGTGCTTTTTCGCGCGAATGTATCCGCCTCATCAGCAATTTGTACGGGTTTTGGATCTAGAATGTAGGTCCCAGAACTATTGGTAACTGGACGACTATCAACCTGGTCATCTTTACAATTCATATCGTAGTCAATACCGAGATCCTGGTCTGATTTTGCCCTTGCAAATACTGCCGATGGCTCGACTTAAGGTTTATCTACACTTTCAAATGAAAATGAATAAAGCCCCGTATGACGGAAACCTTTAATTGCTACATCAACTGTTGTTGCATTCGCCCATGCCGACTTAAATACAGAAGCAAAGGTACCTTTTGTGACAAATTCACCCGGATTTTTGAACTGGTAATCTCTCACTGAATCTCTCCAGTGCTTCTTTAAATGCCCAAACAGAGTAACATCACAAGGCTGTAATTTATGACTTGCATGTTCGAGCAAACAGTACACTATAACATTCTCAGACTTACAAAGCTGAGCTGTTTCCAGACTAATATGGCTAGTATGTCCATCCACCAGCAAAATAACCGGTCACTTAACTTTTCGGTCCTAAATTGCAGTAATAAAATGATCACGTACCCAGGTGTAAAATAGTTCGGAACCCATCCAACCAGTCTTTGTCCAACCAAGTACTGCTTCAGAGAATCCTTCGAGTGGATTATACCGGAAACGCTCCCCTGGAAATACAGGCATAGGTGGTAAGTAGTGTGTTGCACTCATACATGCAAGAACGGTTATCTGTGATTTGTCAGCTGAACATGTTGAATACACATTCTTACTGCCTTTAGCAGCCAAAATTTTACCAGATTTTGGATCTTGCGGAAAACCACTTTCATCTACGTTATATATGAGGGAAGCATCTTTCAATATATCTATTTCCTCTTCATAATTTTCCGTTAGGTACTTTGCAAAATCTTCGAAACACCATTTTATTTTTTGCCAAGATATTACTGCGCACTCCTTACCAAGTTTCTGTGGAGTGCGAGTAGAAATCTCAGGATGGCGTTTCATGAAAGCATGCATATAGCCAATCTTTACCCGGCAAATTATCTTTAAATGGGGTTTTCCGACCATCATGATCCAAAATTGTCTTTACCGTATAAAGAAGTTGCTGTCTTGTTTGGCCATAACCGATTTTTGCCATATCTATGACCCAGTGAACTAGCATTTCTTCCTCACTATCATATAATACAGGATTAGGTCCTGATCTTGCTTGAAGACTAGATATGCCATTAAGTTTGTCTATTATAGTAGTTTTTGGAACATTGTATTGTCGTGATGCGGATCGAATTGACATTGACTTATTTTCAACCATTTGGACTGCATTTTTGATATCATCTAGAGCATAATTTCTGTACTTGTTTCGTTTTCCCATTTGTATTTGAAAATCTGAAAGCAGAAAATGGTGAGATAAGGACTTACTTAAACAAGAAAATGTGCCGACGCGATAATAGTGCCATGTATAATATGACAATATGGAAACTTAATCCAGGCGTGACGGATGTACGAACGGGACGAAAATTGGGTTTAAATGGAATGCACTTATACTTGACGATACCCTATTTTTATCGCTATTAAAAAAGTATCTGTTACATGTATCAATACGATTTTTTTTGCACATGTCATAGTTTTTTCTTCATGTCGATCGATACTATAATCATTAGCAGACCCGGTCATTTTGTATTTCAAAAGAGAAGTTAAATGAAGGAAATTATCATATACAGTATATCTGGAATGTTACGGGACAAAGATGAAGCAAAGAAAACAGACAGAAAAAAAAATCCCGTAGCAACTGAGGGCATAAAATTACATACAAATATGATTACGCACTTTCGAAAATACTATATAATATAAACAAAAAATATATGGAGAGTTGTCTCATTGGCACTCATGCCACACCTTCTTATTTACATTAATACATGTACATGTACATGTAGCTTAAAAAAGGAGAACAAAAAAATAAATTTTAACAACCTTACGGTGACCCAAGTGCACCACGAAAAAAAACACAACAGAGAAAACAGGTAGGAGACAGTGGACAGGGGGTGGATCCCTGTGATAAGGGAGGCGGGAATGGGGATTTACCGAGAGTAAAAAAAGGGAGACGGATTTGTATAAGTTCTTCTTGTTTCCGAATCCCAGTATTTCTATTGTATAATTGTATTTTGATATATATAACATATTTTGTCAGATACAAATTCAGGAGTAAAAATCTTAATGCCTTTATTATGGCAAAAGCCTGAAGATTTTTGTGAACTATAGAGTAAATATAAAACATAAGAATCGTAAATTTCTAAAGGAAAAATTATTACAGATATGCGAAAATTCCCATAGATTATATCAAAAAAAGATAAAAAAAAAGTTACAATTTTAATTTTGAGAGCATTGGAGATTTTTTGTATCTGCTGATGAAAATGTTTCATAGTTACTGTATATCGAGTACCTGATAAAATATTGCACAATAAAAACAATTTTACAGTGCTTTAAGCATCTGAGCGTGACAATAATATGTTTTTTCATGAATATGAAATATTTGTCTAATTTAAATTGTTTAAAACATAGTGATATATATCAGATTCAATTAGTTTCACAAATAGGCATCTATTATAACTACATATAATTGCTATGTTGTATATCAATATTTTAAAACTTTATAAATGCCATGTGGTCTCTGGTGGAGAGTTGTTTCATTGGCAATTATCCCACATCTTCTTATTTTTATATTAGTGACTTAATGCCATATGAATTTGAAAGAAATGAAAACAATGAATATATTAAAAAGTTAGATCTAATGAAAAATATAGGAAAAAATTATGATGAGTTTTGCTGATGTTATCATTTTTGTATCTGTTTATGAACTAACAATTTATTTTGTTGACAACTTTTTTTTCAGGATAAAGCGTTATATGACCCGGCTCTTTCTATACCTCATCTGTATCAACACTGCGATATTAATATTCTCTATTTATCGTATTTTAATTTTTTACCTGTATTTTTTCGGCGCATTTTCTTTACAAAGCAATGTAATATAATAGAGCAACAAACAAAGTTGAAGCTAATGCGGCACCAATACAGCACCAATGATGGCTACTGATTCTTTAGTTGTTTTCTGGAGCATCATTTCTAAAATGTGATAATAAAAAAAGTAAACACTATCTTAACATATATAGTTATATAGAACTGACGGGGTTTTCTTCATACACTCTCCCTTTCTTCTTACACTCTCCCTATCTTCTTACACTCTCACTTTCTTCATACACTCTTCCTTTCATCTTAACTTTTCCCTTTCATCATACACTCTCCCTTTCTCCTTACACCATACACTCTCCCTTTCTTCTTACACTCTCCCTTTATTCTTACAATTTCCCTTTCTTTTTACACTCTCTCTTTCTTCATACACTCTACCTTTCTTCATACACTTTCCCTTTCTTCTGACACTCTACATTTCTTCTTACACTCTTTCTTTCTTCATACACTCTCTTTTTTCATACACCATCCATTTCTTCTTACAATCTTCATTTTTTCATACAGTCTTCCTTTCTTCTGACAGTCTCCCTTTCTTCTTCCATTCTCCCTCTTACACTCTCTCTTTCTTAATAAACTCTCCCTTTCGTCTTACAGTCTCCCTTTCTTCTTACAGTCTCCCTTTCTTCATAAACTCTTCCTTTTTTCATACACTCTCCATTCCTTCATACAGTCTCCATTTCGTCTTACAGTCTCTTTTTCTTCTGACAGTCTCTTTCTTCTTACACTCTCCCTTTGTTCATACACTCTCCTTTTCGTCTTACACTCTCCCTTTATTCATACACTCTCCTTTTCTTCTTTCACTCTCCCTTTCTTCTAACAAACTCCCTTTCTTCATACACTCTCCCTTTCGACTTACAGTCCCCCTTTCTTCCTACAATCTCCGTCTTTTTACTTATCGACATTTTCTGTGCGATTTCATGGGATTAAAAACAATTTTTCAATATTTTGCTCATCAATGTCTAAATGCATCGCTTCAATGAAAGAATGTATAAGGCAGCATTGTTTTATTATATTCTTTCTTTTTCAAAGTATTGAAACAGTTCTAGTTACTATTCCAACCTAGTTTAAAAACAAACTACTGACTCCTATATTGAAAGCATTGCATATTTCTATATAATTTGATTTGTTATATTTAAATCACTGTATATTTCTTTACTGTCGTCTCAAAAGTTCAAAATCTGCTTTAGTCACATTAACACTTACATAATACATAAATAGAAAAACAGGAATCATCCCCCTCCCTCCCCCTCTAAAAAATAGAAATAATTATGTTACATTTCAGTCTATTTTTTTTTTCTATTATTATTGGTCTTTTAAAGATGTAAGTTCTCCTTGTCAGATTTCAAGATGCTTGTCATGTTTTTTTTTGTCATTCTAATGGACAGAAAAGCATTTTTTAATATAACTAACAGCTTTAGTTTGTAGAAGGTTTTTTCTCAGATTTTTTTTTTCATTTGATTCGTGATCATTCTTCATACTACTATTTTACCTCAATTTAATAGAATGGATGTATGGATGGGTGGCGGTTTAATGTCCAGTGGCATTTTTATTCAAATTAAATGAATATTTAGGACGACAACATGTTAACGCGATATGTACCTTAATTAATTCATGTACAACCAAATTAAAAGGTTAGAGAAATGATTAAATCATGGACAGACATTAAAGGATGTTAACTACTCTTGTTTTTGACCTTTTTGTCAGATTTTCGGAATCCTCTAGCTTTATCCATGAAAGGCCCACAAAAATGTTGCCCGCTAATCCTTACTTTTTTTTCATAATTTTATTACATATAGTTTAAAAAGAGATTATTTTAGATGTTATAAAATCCTTAAGTTTTGAAAGAAAAAATGTGCCAATGTTAAATGTATAAGAAATCTAGAGAGAATTATTTCCTTCCAAATTTTCAAATGATTATATCTCAAGAACAAGGACACGGACCTGTCATTTGTTCTTCTACATAAGTTCCGTTATTTATAAACTATCAATTTATAACAGTCTTTTAAAAAGCTTGTTATTTTGAAACAGAGGGGTGAACATCTTCAAACATGATGATAACAATATAAAATGAGGAGATATTATAGTTGATAATAAACTCTTCATAGATACCATGATATAAGAACTGTCATAATCAGCAGCACACCTGGAGTCACAAGTGGAGCATACATTACCGACCCTTCCGAAGCACACCAGTTCACCCATGATTTCGGATAGAGTTTGTAATGCTCGAATTTTATATTTCTGTCTAGCTTTTTGTTAACGGTTGTATGTCTGGATTTTTCTTATTCTTCCCGTGGTGTTTTAAGTCTTTCCTCTTTTTTTTATGATTCCTCTTGGTATCGTCTTCCTTTTTTCAATGAAAATGACACGTATTTCTAGAATACCCTAGTTTGCCATAGACGCCAAATATATGAAACGTTAAACTATTGTTCAATTCAGACTATAAATATCAAGATAAAGTACACTTAAATGGTGACCATCTTATGAGCTGCGTCGAATAGAAATCGAATTTATGCAAAATCACGTATACATGTACAGGTATAAGACTTTGATTGATTTTGGAACATTCAAATACGAAATAAGAGATGGTTTTTGACTGTTTTGTAGGGTACTTATAACAACTCAATTTTCAAACAGATGTATTGATATTCATTTGCATAAGGTCGATTTCTATCCGACGCAGCTCTTATTATTTATTTCATTTTTAATGGAAATTTAAGAATTAACAACATATTAATTTTTACGAAAAATCTATGAATTTGAAATTTTAGATTTGATTGATTGATTGGTGTTTAACGCCACTTTTAACACTTTTGTGCTATTTCATGGCGGTCAGTTTTTATTGGTGGAGGAAGCCGGAGTGCCCGGGGAGAACCACCGACCTTCGGTAGGAAAACTGACAACCCTAGTCAAGTAAGATTTGAGTCGAGTGCACCTGCCCCGTGCAGGATTCGAACTCACAACCTCAGTGTTGACTGGGTAGTGGTACAGTAGTTTTAGATTTTAGATTTGATGATTTTAGACAAATTTAAGAACTTTTTTCGCCCATTTGATGGGGTTTCTATACAAATGTTCCCCTATTTAGAATTCAATCAGTTATATTTCAGAACAAAAGTGATACATTATTTTTTCGATTGTCAGTTATAGTTCAAGGAGCTAAAGTTATATGGAAAGATTTACCAAAATATGTGACATAGCCCATTTACTGTTCCTTGACCTGAATTGTTATTTGGTCTTATCTTTATACCCAAATCTTGTATGCATATTTATAAAAGAAATAATAACCATTAACTATCAGTGTTGTCGTCTTGTTGATGGAGGGATTTCCAGGAATATCCCAAATACAAGTGTATTGACCTATATCCATAGTACTACAAAAAGGTATAGAAATGGAAAAATATTAAATACTAAACTCTTTCAAAGGGTATCTACACGTCTCAATCTTCAAAATCGCTTATCTAAAAATACTACCATCGCTAACATTTTAACAATAAAAATCGTGGTAACCCTTCTATCGCTAAGTGTCATGCCAAAAAATGACTTACATGTCCCCGTCTTTCCACCAACAATACGGTAAGGTCCACGTTTAATGGTCGCACATTTTCTTTAAATTTTGAAACTGATATAACTTGAAAAACAAACAGTATTATTTATTTACTCACATGAAACAAACCGGGATGCGGTATTCGGTACGTAGGTGAAACTGGACGATATTTATCTAAACGCACGCAAGAACACCTGTATCGTTTTAAAAGACCCAATGAATTCAAAAGTATCATTTATCAACACCTTAAGAATCACAATCAACCTATTAAATATTTAACAATTCAACCTTTAGAAGTAGTAAATAAGCAGCCTGGTGAATCTCATTCAAAGTTTGTACGATCACGGAAAATAATTGAATTAAATTGGATTAAAAATTACAGACAGTCTACCCTCTCGGTCTTAATGATAATTTCATGGAATTGGTAATATATCAAGAACCGATTCTGTTAACATTTTGGATATAGTTTCTAAAACTGTTCGTAAAACCGTTCTCATGGTCGTAGAAAAATCGCAATCAAAGAAAATTTCGGACCAATCATACCAATATTTCGGATCTAATTTCTATTTCAAAAACAACGGCAGACATTATCTGTTAACAAAGCTCTGTTCATTACCGGTTAATAAGTTAAATAAAATTTTAGAGGATTGCAACACAATTTCATATAGCAGTCCTAAGTATGAAATCGTTCAAATTATAATGGCATATTGTTATTCTAAACTGTTTCCCAAAATTGATCGCCCTGAAGATCATAAAAACATTTTATTAAAATAAAGTATGTCAATAAGGTTTTGATTTTGTAAATATTGCCGGTATTTTTAACGACCATTCTGTTAAAGAACAAATTCCTGGATATTTTGATAATACTGAGCTCCCTCTTATTTGTTATATTTACAAGAAATCTACCCGGAAATATGTGTCTAATTATAGCCAATTGTGTAAAGATGTTAATATCAGTGAAAATACACCTACTTCATGTAATTGCAGTAATTCCGAATACATTTATGGACCCATTTCCCATGTTATAACAGGAGATCTTAACATCGTTCAAGACCGAGAGTTAAAATCATTCCTCAGTAAAGGACCTAAATATCGTCCCCCGTCAATCATTAATTGGAATGAGTGTCGTAATATCATCCACGACTCACTCCGTACTTACTGTTTGAAATGGATAAAACGGGAAAAAGCTGACAATAAATCTTTGGACTCTTTTTTTAATTCAGTAATGAACATAGTTGATATACGTATTCAACATTTTAAAGAACATTTTACTCTTAACAACAACCATAATAAACCTATTTCTCGTATCAAACATAAACTTAAAGAACTAGCCAAGGAATTTGTTTTGTCCCGGCCGATAAAGCTGCTAATAATATCATTATTGTTTGACGTAAATTTTACATTGAGGTTCTAAAAAAAGAAATCACCAATTCACCAACATTCCAACTGACTCCATTTTCAGAAAACGACATCTGTAACAAACATAAACTTTTAGCTACCTCTTTACAAGCAGAACCAAATACAATGAAAGTCCCAACTATGTACTGGCTTCCGAAGCTACATAAAACACCTTACAAATATAGATTTATTTCGTCTTCAAGCCATTGTTCCACTACTAAATTGTCTATTCTTCTTACCAGTTCACTTGGTACAATCAAAACCTAATAATAAATTGTTTAAATAAGGCCTTTGAAAATAGTGGAATTAATTACTTTTGGAGTGTCAAAACTCGTTGGAAGTACTTGATAAGTTGCATGCTTATATTGGTGATTTTGAATCTGTTCAAAGTTTTGATTTTTCTACCCTGTATACCACATTGCCTCACATTCTTATTAAGAAAAAATTCACACACCTAATTAAATGGGCATTTAAAAAGTCAGAATGTGAATACATATGTTCTAACTCTTTAAGGTCATTTTTTAGTAGCAATAAACAAAAGAACTATGTTAATTGGTAGATATAAGAAGATGTGGTATGAGTGCCAATGAGACAACTCTCCATCCAAGTCAAAATTTATAAAAGTAAACCATTATAGGTCAAAGTACGGTCTTCAACACGGAGCCTTGGCTCACACCGAACAGTGTATTTATGTATTACTGAAAAATTATTACACCAGGGTTTTCGATATCACAAACTAGTCAAAACATTTACTAAATTTTATCATCGGTACAAGGACATCATTCGTAAATATACCTCAACATGCAGACTTCTTATACGTTCAGGTATTTCACATCCAATCCTTTATGGTAATATTCTTTATAAAGCACAAAAATGTCAGTATTCACCTCAGAAGCTAACAAAACCTTTAAATAGACATGCTTTGATACTATATCTGCCCTTGAATTTTTACTAGATAATATTTTTGTTCGCTTTGGAGATTCCGTATATCGTCAGGTTATCGGAATTCCAATGGGGACTAACTGTGCACCACTTATTGCGGACCTGTTTTTGTATTGCTATGAGTTACAATTTATGACTAAAATCAGCAAAGACCCATCGAAACAACATCTGATACAAAAATTTAATAATACTTTTAGATATTTGGATGATATATTGGCTCTCAATAATGACGACTTCAGTATGTATACTAAAGAAATTTATCCTGTTGAACTTACTTTAAATAAAGCTAATACTAACAATGACCACTGCCCTTTCCTCGATCTTGATATCTATATCATTAACGGAAAGCTTAATACAAAAATTTATGATAAAAGAGATGATTTTCATTTCCTATCGTTAATTATCCATTTTAGATGGTGACGTTCCTTGTCACCATCTTACGGTGTTTATATATCTCAACTTGTACG
Organism: Mytilus coruscus; assembly: GCA_017311375.1. Taxonomy (NCBI): domain Eukaryota; kingdom Metazoa; phylum Mollusca; class Bivalvia; order Mytilida; family Mytilidae; genus Mytilus; species Mytilus coruscus. The sequence continues at coordinate 24,073,626 of CM029601.1, read as the reverse complement.
ATTCGCTCGTGTTTGAAACAACGTTTTAGATTTTAACGAGAGAAATTTATGTATTACTGAAAGATTATTACACCTGGGTTTTCGATATCACAAACTAGTCAAAACATTTACTAAATTTTATCATCGGTACAAGGACATCATTCGTAAATATACCTCAACATGCAGACTTCTTATACGTTCAGGTATTTCACATCCAATCCTTTATGGTAATATTCTTTATAAAGCACAAAATGTCAGTATTCACCTCAAAAGCTAACAAAACCTTTAAATAGACTTATTAAGAAGGGATATAGTTACGACACTGTTGTCAGGTCATTAAAGATTGCATATTTTAGCTTTAATATTGATTCACTTATAGGGTCTTTGCATCGGAACTAAACACATTTATTTAAAACCAGTTGTTGGCATGACACGGGTTATGCTCTTCTCATATATTTTATGATGGTATGATACTAAACCCTAACGGGAGGGATTGTGCCTGATATTCATATGATGAAGACATAATCTTTCAATCAGTTTAATTGAGGTCTGGAGCTGGCATGTCAGTTAACTGCCAGTAGTCTGTTGTTATTTATGTATTATTGTCATTTTGTTTATTTTCTTTTGTTACATCTTCTGACATCGGACTCGGACTTCTCTTTAACTGACTTTTAATGTGCGTATTGTTATGCGTTTACTTTTCTACATTGGCTAGAGGTATAGGGGGAAGGTTGAGATCCATAAACATGTTTAACCCCGCCGCATTTTTGCGCCTGTCCCACGTCAGGAGCCTCTGGCCTTTATTAGTCTTGTATTATTTTTACTTTTAGTTTCTTGTGTATAATTTGGAGTTTAGTATGACGTCTATTATCACTGAACTAGTATATATATTTGTTTAGGGGCCAGCTGAAGGACGCCTCCGGGTGCGGGAATTTCTCGCTGCATTGAAGACCTATTGGTGACCTTCTGTTGTTGTCTGTTCTGTGGTCGGGTTGTTGTCTCTTTGACACATTCCCCATTTCCATTCTCAATTTTATAGATAATGCATGACGTGTATTATTGAACACTCTTCCTCGCATTTTACGAATAAACTTTTATTTAAAAGAATGTATTCACGGTCTTGGTCGCGCACCTGGAACATTACTGCTGCATTCAATATCGACGCTAAGTTCAGAATTACAGCATGTATATCTTTCAAGTTTTATGCAGTCTCCCTCTTAGCAAGTTTGTATTTCTTTTCTTAGTGAAATTACAACAAAAAAAGTTACCATTATCTTCATAGCCGAAAATATGGAATAAAACAAGTGTTTACAAGTATATCTATATCAACTAGTCGAGTGAACAATGATAAACAAACTTTCCTTCATCTATAAAGTTACCATTATACTTAACAAGGTATGAATGTCGTAGGATAATTTAATAGTTTATGGAAATGATTTGTTACACACTTTTTGTAATAGATATAACTTGGTAACCAGCCACGAGAGAAAATAAAAATAATGCATCCTTGATTTATTCGACTGGAACGAAACATTTATGGTCAATATGAAAACACGTATGATTCAAACGATATACTTTTAAATTTTGAAGTAATTTTGCTCCTGCATATGATTAAAACAATTTTATTTTTAAAAGTGATTTTAATTTTTAAGGAAAATTGTAAATGAAGTTTCATATAAGTCAAAGATATTACTTTGCAAAATAGTTACAATTTTATTTGCATATTACATTTCACCCGTATGCGGTAGCTTTATTATATATAATTTTAATTTGTCTTGCCATGACATAGATGAATGAACGTTATCTCTTCAATGTCGAATACAATCATATGGAAGACACAATCAATACTTAACAAATTCTACGGCTACTGTCACGAATTGGTCATTTTGTACACGATTCCAGGTTCTCGCCTTAATAGAAAAATGTTAACTATCTGTTATAGATCGATTATATCCACTATCAACACTCTGTCACGTTAGTTTTGTCATGTTTCTGTTTTTGGTATTTGACAATGGACATGGATATGGATATATCGTATTCCTTAAAAGTGTTTACTCTCTTTCATAGATCAATCACATCCACTATCAATACTCCGACATGATAGTTTTTTTATGTTTCTGTTTGTGGCATTTGACAATGGACATGGCCATATCGTATTCTTGAGAACAGTCTAATTTCTGTCATACATCAAACATATTCACTATCAATACTCCGACATGATAGTTTACATGTTTCAGGTCATAGCATTTGACAATGGATATGAATTTGTCACATTAATGTTCGTGGCATTTGACAATCGACATGGATATATCGTATTTCTGAGAAAGGTTTACTCTCTTTCATAGATCAAATATATCCACTATCAACACTCAGACATGATAGTTTTTTCATGTTTCTGTTTGTGGCATTTGACAATGGACATGGATATATCGTATTCTTGAGAAAAGTTTAATTTCTGTTATAGATCAAACATACCCACTATCAATACTCCGACATGGTAGTTTTTTTCATGTTTCTGGTCGTAGCATTTGACAATGGACATGAATTTGTCATGTTTCTGTTCGTGGCATTTGACAATGGACATGAATACATCGTATTCTTGAGAAAGGTTTCCTTTCTGTCATAGATCAAACATTAGGAGGGTTGGAATTGCTCATTTTAGAAGCCCTATGGTGACTTATAGTTGTTAATTTCTACGTCATTTAGCCTCTGGTGGAGAGTTCTCTCATTGGCAATCATACCACATCTTATCTTTATATGTATAGCCATTATCAACACTCCGACATGGTAGTTTTCTCACGTTTCTGTTTGTGGCATTTACAATGGACTAAATATATTGTATTCTTGAGGATGATTTACTCTGTCACACATCAAACATATTCACTACCAACACTCCGACATGGTATTTTTTCATGTTTCTGTTCGTGCCATTTGTCAATAGACATGGACATGGGTATATTGTGTTTCTGAGAAAGGTTTACTCTTTTTTATAGATCAATCATATCCACTATCAACACCCCGACACATGATAGTATTTTCATATTTCTTGTCGTGGCATTTGACGATGGATATGCATTTGTAATTTTACTGTTCGTGGCATTTGAAATCGATATGATATCGGCATGTACCTGTTCATGGCATTTGACAGTGGATGTACTGATTATCAGTTTGTCTGCATATTGATATTGTCAAATATCAGCTGCAAGTCACAATATCAATTTGCAGACAACCAGATAATCGATTTATCGGGTTATATTTGCGTATTTTGCATGATAGAAACAAGTGTTTTCTTTGTTTCAGGAGTACACAGGAAGATGACTTGATAAGTTCGGATCATACATTATGACGTCGCTGATATGTCCGGGGCAAAGTTATTTAGGCCGATCAACGTATTTGACATCACAAAGCCGTAATATGCAATTTTACTAAGAGCTGAGCAGAGTGATACAGACAGTGGGACAACCGATAAAAGGATTTATTATGTACCTGTTCGTGGCAGCTGACAATATATATGAATTCGGCATGTACCTGTTCGTGGCATTTGACAATGGATATGAATTTGTCATGTTCCTGTTCGTGGCATTTCCCAATAGATATAAATTTGGAATAGCAGGAGGGATGATACATGGAAGAACTTAGAAATACTCTATTGATACTTTATAAATTTTGTTTGCCAAAATTAAGACGTCATTTCAGTATCTGGCAAATACGTGATGTAAAATCTAAATAAGACAGAGAACACCTTTATAAAACCTTGAAGCATGAAATAAATCAACAATGTATCAGATTTAAAAGAAAATTTTACCACAGTGTATATAAACGATGTTGCGCGCTCAATCTGATAAATTAACTATTGTTACAATTTATTTTCATGAGGCATGCATTGCTGAAGTTGTTATAATTTTGCATTAACCCATTCTTTCATAATTTTTAAGTTGTATTGAAATCTCAAAACTGATTTTATATTTTTTTTTCAATACATTGTGGTTGATTCTATATGTATGTGTCATGTGGAAATTGAAATTTTATACATAATTATATTTTCCATTAATCAGTTATTCAAGCTGCATGTATTTCAACGACGACAACTCATTCACTCAACTCAAACTGACCCTGATCAATATCGCCTTATTCTTAGTGATACATGTCTTGTTATAAATTTAAGTCGAGGAAACTGAATGCGGTGAAACATTCCCTTGAATTTGTGAAATCATTTTTCTTGATTAAACAAAAATTGCAATTAACGAAGAACAGATCACCTGGGAAATTGAATAATGTAATAAATATCAATGTCGCTTTTACCTATTTTCAATATTAAATGCATTAATTTTTTTCTGAATTTAGATTTTAAAAATAAGTAAGTGGGATCGCTGGAAAATACAGCTAAAGAATCGGATAATACAGCTCTTTGATTTGATTTTTGATTTTTGGTGTTTTAACGCCACTTTTAAGCACCGCTTTTGGGCTATTTCGTAGCGGCTAGTTTTTATTGGTGGAGGAAGCCGGGGTGCCCGGAGAAAACCACCGACCTTCGATAGGAAAACTGACAAACCTAGTCAATTAAGATTGGAGTCGAGTGCACCCGCACGAGCGGGGTTCGAACTCACAACCTCAGTGTTGACTGGCTAGTGATTACAGTAGTAACTACATAGACCACTCGGCCACCGAGGCCCCTACAGCTCTTTGATGAACGTCTAGTAAAAATATAATGATTTGTGTTCATTTAAGCGTTAAAAGTAAAGTAATTGCTCAATATCTATGCTACATCAATCTTTAAAGACACAAATGTTGCAAAACACCTGTCCTACCTCCATGACAAATATGTTGTTGTGCACACAGATAAAGCACCAAACAACATCGTTTTTGTGTGTAAATCACATTATATAAACTGCTTGATAAATGAATTAGGTATTGACAATTCACTTGGAAACTCAACATATACCCCCACGACACTTACCAAGGAGGAAATCTTGGATAATCATAGGTTTTTTCTATGTTCCTTTGGAATTTCAACAAAAGATGAAGAACTAGATCTTCCTTCACTGTATTTGATACCTAAACTACATAAGTGTCCTTACAAACTACGTTATATTGTTGGGTCTTTCAAGTGCTCCAAGAAACCTCTTTCTAAATTATTAACATCAATTTTATCAGCAGTCAAAGCCAGACTTCAAAGTTATTGTTAAACTACCTATTCTAGGGGTGGCCTTAATCAGATGTCGATACTAAAAAATTCCATAGATCTTTGAGAGTACATACAATTTAAGACTCTTTCATTTGCAATAATTTTAAACCATTTGACTTTTCGACACTTTACACAAGTATTCCCCCTTCCAAATGTAAAGACAAATTGAAAGAGTTGGTCTTGCTTTGTTTTATAAAAAATGGCCTACGTAGATACACGTTTCTTGTCTTGGGGAGGGATAAATCGTACTTTGTAAAAAGTCACTCTGATTCAAACAAAAAATTATCCTAATCTGACATTATAAAGATGCTTGATTTCTTGATTGACAACATATTTGTTACGCTGCCTGGAGGACGTGTTTTTCAACAAACAATTGGCATTCCCATGGGAACCAACTGTGATTCCATGAGCAATACGACGGGTGTCACATGTGGAGCAGGATCTACTTACTCTTCCGGAGCACCTGAGATCGCCCAAAGTTTTTGGTGGGGTTCGTGTTGCTCAGTCTTCAGTTTTTCTATGTTGTGTTTTGTGTACTGTTGTTTGTCTGTTTGTCTGTTTGTCTTTTCTTTTTAACCATGGCGTTGTCAGTTTATTTTTGACTTATGAGTTTGAATGTCCCTTTGGTATCTTTCGCCTTTTTAAGTTGAACAAATACAAAGGGAATTAGCTCTTCCTCCTTTTACTATTGTTCAGATAGACTTGTTAATTAAACTTTTTGATATAAATTTGTAAGATCTAATTGATTTAAATTTATTAGAATTAAGTGAAGAGTTTATAGATTATATCAACAAGTTAAATGGACAAGTATATCTGGACTATAGCAAAAAGAGGTAGAGTTAATTCCATATGCATTTGTTCAACTTTAAGAATTAAAATCGGAGAGTTGTTGAAATTTACCAAATTTTGAATAATACAGATTCTAAATGATATACTTCAAAGATTTTTGTCAACAATTCAATATATATATTTGAAATAAATGAGTTATCAAGTGCTACACATTTCATTTTTAGACGTCATTGCAAATGTTGTAAAAGACATAACGTACGGATACATGTTAACATTAACATGTGGATTTGAAATATCTTTTACCATTTAATTTTTCAATAGTTAAAAAAAAAGCCTCTATTATATATACAGATTTTTTAGTTTAGCATTTAATGATTTCCTCATCTCGATTATTCACTTCAGTCCTTCATGAAACATGTAAATAAAAAATACATAACGGAATCCTTTACAAATTAACGTAGAACCAAAGATACATTTTCAATGTTGTATTTTGCTTTTTAAAGGCCACGAAGCCTTCACTTTGAAAGTTACAGGTCGAACATAAAGATGTTTAAAAAGCGATTAAATAAATGAATAACACAAAAAAAAAAAAAAAAAAAAAAAACAGATGCATATTCGAAGAGAATAACAACATTTAAAGGTAGTTTGAAAGTACATTACCTGTATAAATTGGAGTGAAAAGCACGGGCCCCGGAAGAGTAAGAATATCTTAACTCGTTTGCAACACCAGATGCATTGTCCAGTGGTTAAAGCTTGTAGCCCTGCAATGCCACAAGAGTGAAGTCATTAAAACTTCAGGAAACATTAGTAATTGACCCAATCCTTATGGTACCTGCATAGCTTTCTGTAGTGATGAGACCTGTTTAAGCTAAATGTAAACCTTAAATACGTTGTTAACATATATAGTTTTCTGTTTTCTGTGTACTCAGCAAATGAAACGTCGTTTCCTTTTTCGGAATTGGAAAAATGACGGCAATGATTGCTCCGTTTTATTTTTCCTGAGATGCTATGTAGGAAAACAACTTCACAAGTCAAAATGCTTGCAATCTCCTGCTAACCTGGAGGTCTTGACCGCTCATTTTGCCGTCGGTTTTTATTTTATTTTCCTTGTGCATAGGATAGAATTTTACTAATTATATGAACTGATCTATTTTAGTTTTCCCCCATAACGATACTAACACCCTGTATTTTCTGGAATTTTGCTCTTCTTATCTCGGGTAAAAAATGCATAGCCTACAATCATCCAACGCACCCGGTCCGGTCCATTTGGAATACATGCCATTCCTCCATATTTTTTTTCTTGGTGTGTTTTTTACTAATTGGATTCAATTCTGAACATCGAAAACAATTGTTGCATCTTATTGAATTGATTCTATCCTTAAGTTCATGTTCAAGGACTGTTAGGCTATGGATATTACCATGTACAGTAGTAATATTGCGAAAAATATTGACAGAGTCCCAAGAAGCTAAGTTATTAGTATTAGATATATTGAACCTGTTTCGGTCAAAAGTACTGTTGTCGTCTCACTGTTGCTTTGATTCGACATACTGGGATTTTTTTTCTAAATACTGTGACAAGCATGATTATGGATATGTGATTCCGACCGGACAAGCAATATGACCACTTTGGGGAGCTTAGCTCTACCTTGGACTGTAGATATTTTTTTAAAATATAAAAAATTGATACAAAGGACCCACTCTCAGTTTTCTTGTAACGCATCACGATAGCAACATCGAAATCGTGCGTTTTTCAGTGTGGGGCTTTAGAGAGATAACATTGTAAAACATAAAAGACTAAATAATCTAATCATAGATACCAGGATTGAAATTTTGTATTTGCGCCAGACGCGCGTTTTGTCTACAAAAGACTCATCAGTGACGCTCGAATCGAAAAAAGTGAAAAAGGCCAAATAAAGTACGAAGTTGAAGAGCATTTAGGACCAAATATTCTTAAAAGTTTTGCCAAATACAGCCGAGGTATTCTATTCTTGAGGTAGAAAGGCCTAAGTATTTCAAAAATTCAAAGTTTTGTAAACAGTTAATTTATAATTATGACCATATCAAAGATAATTCATATCAACACAGAAGTGCTGACTACTGGACTGGTGATAAAGGATCCAGTTGTAACCTGAAGCAAAATAATATATTCACCGTTGGGTGAAAGGGTACCTTCGTGGAATGCCTACATTTTATGAAATTTATATCCTGGAATGCCAGTGAATCAACTTGAAAAGATGTTGCTTAAATTAATAAATGGGACTGTTTATTAAAAACTTTAACTATTAGCAAAATAGTGGTTTAAACATTTTAAAGGTAGAAATCAATATATAATGAATAGAAAATCCAATTTTGAAATTAAGATTATTTCCCATGGGCAAATTAGAAGTGATCTCTGTTTTATTGATGATGTAATAAAAATGGTCAAAAGTACAACATTAAAAGTTGAAGTTGAACTTTAAATGACACCATATTTTCTTCACAAGAAAGACACACCTCAGTAACGAGACAAACGTCCTAAGTTCGATAAAAATTCTTTATCAGAAACATCCATCAAAATCTAGTCTTTATGCACTCTATTATGATCGATCTGATGGTATATTTAAAAAAAAAAACTTGTTACGTTGGATTTAAAAGTTGAAAAAAATATATGATGTGGCAGTTTCTAATTTATAGTTTGTTTTGTTGTTTCTTCGTTTTTTTGTTTTGCATTGTGTACGCTTTATATTTGGCCTATAGGCTGACTACATTTGTTTACAGGTAAAATCCGAATTTCAGCGCGCTTGTTAGGATTTTACAACCTCGTTACCACTTTAAGTTCATTCAAGCCTTAAAACTCATTTAAAACTGTTTCCCTATATTAATCGTGGTCTCTGGCATATCTTTACAAAATGTTTTGGATGCCGAATTTACGAAATTTGCCGGTCTACAACGATTCAATGTTGTTTTTGTAAGCACGTGTTATTATTAAATTATTAAATAGAACTGTGTACGTCTGCGCTTTTATAAGGTTACAATTTCATAGACGTTTTTGGTCGGAATGATGAAAACTCAACTTCTTTTTGATAAAAATTTAATTTTAGCGAAAAGAACGTCAATATTGGCACCAAAATGTATGTCATTCGTATTAGATATACAAAATGTACTATATTCTTAAAACAATTGTCAACAAATTTTATTGAGAAAGCCGTTGATACTACCTCTTTAATAATGAGACAAATATACACCATATGTTTATTTACCTCATATTCTTTTTATATTTTCGATATGTTTACATGTAAAAGGGCTTTTCCCCATTCATTAATTTATAGAGATAACAAAGATTGCGTAATGTCTTTGGACTTTTTTCAAAGTCAAATTGTTCACATACTTAATATTTATTGGTCAATCAAAGCTTAGTATAATGTACACACACTGAAACTCAGCCTCTCTATTGAAAGCAAATGTCAATTTTAATTACAACGCTTGAGCTAACATTTAAACAAACAAAGCAAGTTAGCCAACCAAAGGTTTGTTTAACCAAACAAAGGTTTGTTCCACATGAGCTTCAATGACTTTACTTGCTTTTAAATTTGATGTTTTGGAGAGACAATACTGTAAAACATAAGAGACTTGTGGATCCGGTTATATGAAACGGAGTTCAATTTTCAATTCAGAGAAAGTATAAAATGATTTAACTTTCCAGTTTCTATATAGTATTCTGGAGATGTTGAAGGTAATTTTGAAATTACTGCGATAGTTATAATTAAAAAAAAAAAAAAAAAACAAAACACATAATTAAAAACAGGCAATAATGGATTCTATAGTGTAGGTAAGTCATCAAAGTTTATTTTATTTGCAATTAATGCGTGTCATCCACAATGTCGAGAAGAATGTACATATCCTGACATATTATTTGATGTAATATTTTATACAGTTATTGTGAAATATATTTGAGAATAACTTATCTTATGCGGACAACTCCACATTTTCTCGTCAGTTTGAAGAGTCCTTCAGAATCATTTGTCCTGTATATTTATACATCATTTTTCTGCCAATTCATATAACATATATTAATATACCATATTATCAATTAAATTTTGAATTTTACAATGACGTTGTCGATTTTTTTTATAGTTCTCATTGTCTGTAATTTGCTGAGTTTATCCCACATCTGTGTCGCCACTTGTACTGTCAGTCTTCAAAAACATTGTTGTATCTTTGTCGACATCTAACAGATAATTCCACATAAACTGATGCCAGGGACTGTCTCCAACTTGCAGTGATGTGTGAGTTTTTGCTTCGTGTTAAAGGCCCCATTTCCCTTCTTTTCCATTTCTTTTTGCTAACAAACTCGGATATTTTCCCTGAAACCGAAGATTATATCCCTCAGATAAAAATTTCTCAATGTATCAGTTTTGTATTCCAAAAATAGTTTAAGTTTTTCTTGTTTTGGAAAATATAAGATTAAAATTGATATTGCAATGTATTTGAATTTTGACTGTCTTATTTTTACGGTGAAACATGGTAGCTCTTCGTGGCCTATATGATAAATGTAATACTGGTTTTGTACTTCAAATGAAGTTAAATGATATCATTTCAGTGCCCACAACACTTTTAAGATTAAGAGAATTTAGGTATCTTACTTTGGAATTCTATCAAACTGAAACAAGTAATTCAGCTACTTGCTTTATTTCAGTTCTTGACACCAGTTATAGTCAGGCAAAGTTGACCGTAGATGATTTGACTATGTCCAAGGTTTCTTTTTTGTCATATAGCTCTTCACGTGTTTATGTCTTATACATGCCTGGCTTTCAAAATGCTTGAGTTTGTATGTCCTTGCGGAAGGCTAAATCCAGAAAAGCGCTTTGGACGCACGGAATTAATTTAGTATTATTTTCGTTTTAACCATTGAGATGTGCAAAAATTATTTTGTTACATATGAGTAATTATTTTATTCAAGCGGAACATAACTATATGGGATTATTCAATCTATCGAAACTAGGGGTAGAGGGAAGGGACACATTTCATACACTATAGTGTCGAGAATTACAAATATTCATCGGGCAAAACAGTTGTTTCGAGACAATCAAAACTTTTATGATAATCATTATTTATAGTGTACATCGCACAAATAAAATATGATTTCGGAGAAAATAATTTTGAAGTTTTGAGTAAATGACTCGGGTTCGAGGACAATAATATTCTAGTGGGTGGTTAACATATAGCAGAAATTTCCTAGAATATTTGGTACTGAAGCAGCCATTTTTTTTATCTTAAACAATGTAGACATTGTCTTTTCCGTTGTTTCATAGTTTGTCTTGCCGTCGCTTTTCATATGGTATAGGTGTTGCTCATTGTTGAGGGCCGAACAATGCCCTATATCTGTTTGCATCATCTTCCTTAAGTCGGATAGCTGTTTCAATGACAATCATACCACATCTCCTTATTTCTTTTGGCTCATCTACTCGGAACAATTAGTATCAACACAAGAGTAAGACACACTGCTACCTCTCTCAAAATATTTAGTATATATTTGTTTTTATTTTAGTCTACTAACTGAAGTCCTATAACCACGTTGTCAAAGAACAGTTTAATGGGAGGTGTACAATTAATAATTGCTGTGGGAGGTAAGATTGCTATCTTATTTTATTACGAAATTTAGACGGAACAAAAGCCAAATATCGTTGTTTAGTTAGAGATTGAGGATGGCAAGCAATAGCGAAGGACTTTGAAAACACAATATAATATTTAAGACAGAAGAAAAACGTTCGGATATGGTGTTTAATTTGAGTGCAAAACAAAAACCTGAGGGACATTGAAAACAATAAAAATTTTTAAGACGTAACAAAATTGGCGTAACATAGCATATTAGCATTGAATAATGAAGTGCAAGAAAGCTTAGGGACATGGAAAATTATTATATAACGTTAATGACAGAAAAAAAAAAGCAGCGGAGCATAGTTTCGAGTTTGGATTTGCGGGGGACATGACGGAACAATGACAGAGAAAAATGTTGTTCTAGTGTATTAACTATATATTAGTATCAGTAGGTTTAAGGCTTGACTTGATTATATAATTGAAAAAAAAAAACTAATATATAGACTTTAAAATTTTACTGGCTTTCCAAGCAATTTGAATGTAAAAGTGAGATTTGGGGGCGGAGCCAAACACATTTCCTGACTGCACCTCGTTCTATCTACCTCCTATGTAAATACTATGCACCTCACTCATTAAAATAAAACATCAGTCAAATCATTCATGATTATTTGCAGACTTTTGACGTATACGCCAACATCTCATGTGGTTAGTATGTTAGATTATATTTAAATCAGAATACTAGCTGAAAGTAAAAGAATAATAAAAAACTGGATTGATAATATGTTGAAAAAAAAGCATAACAACACAAATAAATGTTTACTATTTAAAATTTCAAGATCGAAAGTTGGATTTTTCCTTACATAAATATTTATGTATCAACTTTCTGATTGTTTGACTCAATTCGCAATACGACTATGCTGCATAAGGGATACGGTATTCTGACTTGTTTGCCTTGAAGCTTTCTGATATAAATTATAGCTTATGTTTAGGTTTGTATTGTCCAGTCTTTTATTGTTTTCGTGTCTCTGTGTCTCCCTAAATTTGCAAATACTTTTTGAAATAAATCCTTAATGTCTTTTAATACAAACCAAAATGAAATTTTCAATTAAAAAAAAAAAATCATTGGGTAGTTTAGACTTTTCCACTAACATGTATTCATTTAAACGTATGTAGAAATGTATAAGCTACATTGAAAACAAAGTAAATTAACTTATTTACTTTCCACTACAGGATAAATATGCACAAGTTATTTATTTTTGTAAATTATTTTTTCAAGTGTTTCAAGTGATAAGTACCGGAAATGTTGTCTTTGCAAACTCCCCAACTCGTCTATGACCCCTCGACAACAGTACATATACAACTGAGGTTCAGGAACCCTCGACAGATCCTGTAGATACTGATTAGTGTGGACGAATATTTGGAGGTCAGCCCTCAGATTATCCTAACCCAGTTGTCGAACTTGATGGACTGACTCCTGTTGAAATATCACCACCATCAACACTGCAGATTCCAATAAATACTTGGCATTTCATAACTTTCGGAATAAACATAAGCAATGGTAAAATGATCATCAATATAAATGGAGACAACATAGAACATGATAACAATTATGTTGATAACGTTGACTTTGTTATTCCCGGCATTTTGCGTGTTGGTGGCATGTTTGATCAACGAAAACCTATTTTGCAAGGCAGAGTTGCATGTGTTGGATTTTACAGTGATGTAAAAGAACCAGAGCAAAGAGATTCAGAACCATCTTGCAAGACTGGGAATTGGGTAAATAGTAAGTTTTATAGTGTCTTAAAAATTGGGAATGATAAGAAGAATTATTTAGACTGTAAAATGGTTAAAAAATCTATTTCTTAAAGTTTATAATAATTCTATTGAATAAAGGGCCATTAGCATTAGTAAAAAAAAAAAAAAAAAGAAGAAATAGATCAAAATATGATTTTATGATGAAAAAAATCGCAGATGTATAATTGGCTTACAAGTCAAAAATCCAAACACATTCAAATCCGTATTCACGCGAACTTCAATTTGACCCTTAACCTGAGATCGATTAAACATATCATAATCATGATTTGTTATTAAAAAGAAAAGAATTTCAACATTGAAAAATGATACAAGAGCCCGTTCATTGGTTGACTGATTTTGCGAACATAAAATCATTTTATACAGATAAAAGGAGGATTTACATTTTTTGTAATCTAAGACATTGAATCAAACAGGCTTAGAAAAAATCTTAATCATACAATTACAAGTGCTTGTCTGTATTTATATTTATGTGTTATCAGATCAAATGACCATCGGAATTCTTTGCAGATCATATCGATGGTTAATTAGATGACATCTTGTCTAATATACACACGAAATGTTGAAACATTTTAACGATCAAGTCTATGCATTGTTTCTTTAGGATTTAAATTTGTTTTGGATATACATGTATGTTTAAGTATGTTATAAATCAAATACGAGAATTTCAGTCGAATTTGACAGCTGATACCCCTTTAATTAATTAGGTAAGATAGCAAAATCTCTCAAGTCACTATTACATCATACATATGTCATATTTGACAAACTAGTACACCGAGAAAAATACCACTTTTACTCGTTTTTTTAGATTTAATATAAACAACATCCTTTACAGAAATCAATAAATTCAAGCAAATATTTTTGATAGAACAACCTTTGACAGAAATATTTAAGATAAGGCTTTTTGTCCTTAAATTCATGTATTAGACAATATTGGTAGACTTTAGGCAGTGTGAAGGCCAAACTCAAAAATGTTATACACAATTTAATTATCATATTATTGCAGACAATTGTCACGGAAAAGTATGAATGATGTAATATGATACATTTATAATGATTTTGGAATTCAAGGGACCAGAAAATTACCTTGTTTTACCTTTTTCTCTATTAAGTACTTCGTTGTAGAAAATCTTTGTTTAAAATAAAACAGGACAGAAACCAATTAAACAGTGCAAAATTCTTCGTCTGGTCTTATGCCTGAATTCCAAACTGACTAAAAAGCAAACATCATTATACATTATGCATGTAGTTCCCATTGGAATAAAGTATGCAATAATCTTAGTAAAAAAACACCAAATATTTAACAGTTAATGCGTTTGTTTCAATTTAGACATACCCGACTGTTCAACACCACAAGCAATCCAAAGAAATGAAACAGTAGCTGGTTATTTTATGATGGAAATAAATATTCAACTGATTACTAAACCCTGATATCAACAAGCCTGAAATGTACCAAGCTGCGATGCGCTGTATCATGTCTGAGACACCAAAGCTACTGGTATTTTAGGTATGAGCCATCAGCGTCAGGATGTTCACAGTGTACGTTGTATGATAGTAGTATAACTTCTTGGAAGGGAACAGGTGCGGGAGACAATTTCTTGTATAAATGGAATTAGAAATACAAATAGTACAACATGGTTTTACATTAAACCGAATGCCTACGATATAAGCCTTAAATGTCACCTTTTCTAAGATAAAAATTATGTTTTCTTATATGTTTCCATTTACTAGTATATCGAAAAATAGTTTAAATGGAAAACAAAAAAGACCTTCAAAATGGCGGCATATCTGACAATTTGAATGCCACAGTGACAATTCTTTGTTGATAAGACGATAAAAATTATGAGAACCATTCCACACGACGACATTTTTTCAACTTGTAGCTGGTCAGTCTCAATATAACTCACTGAAATATGCTTTTTTTTCATTGACAATGTCTTACAAGTAAGAATGAACTTTTTATTTATTTCCTATAATTTGGATAACGCATTATTGATTTAGAGTATGATTTATAAAGGAGATGTTTATTGATGTGTCGGGTGTATATTTGATTGTCGTAAATAAATATTTACAATGGAATACCTCAAATACCGTTTATTTATTCTAATTCGTATAGTTTTAACATATCTTATTGTCCAAAAGCAATGACAAATAGGATCAGACACAAGTTTTTTTTCCAACTCTAACATGTCCAATGCATTACAATAGAAACCAAACAATTTTAGTGATCTTTGAAAGGTAAAAAAAAGAATTATAATTCCACATTAAAACTTTGTTTCGGAAGTAAATGGTAATTCAAATATTTGCGTTAAAATAAATTGTTATATATGCACACGGATAGAGTCCAAATCAGTCAAGTGTTCATTGCTGCTCAACATATACTTACCTCGACAAGAGTAATGGCTTATAAATAACTGGAATAAATACTAATATGCGTTTTAATGTGGATCATCACTATATATTTATTTCATCAGATAAAATTTTCTTTTACTTTGCCAAAATTTTACAATGCTTTTTCTCGAAAATGTAATTAAAAGTAAGGGTCCCAGTGCTATTTTTCAAGCTACAAGTCGTGCTAAATTGCCACAAAGATTTTTTTATACGTCATATTCATGTATTTCGCCATCAGGCATTCTTTAGCATTCTTTGTTATTTCCGAGGGTTTTGAAATCGATCAAGATATTCAGATCTTAAATTCTCATTCAAAATTAATTAAATTCAGTCAAGAATTCTACGTATCATATTGTTCTTAAGTATTAAACGACTCTAATTATATAGAAGATGGTTGATAAATTTGAATTTCCTATTGTGATAAGTTCCGATAATCTCACAGGTGAAATAAATCGCTTATTTTCACTGTCAAGACTCTCTCCGCCTTTTACCGGACCCTCACTTGAGACTTCCTACTGAGATTTGCGCCTTGATATTTAAAACTCATTGATAACGTGTGTTATGTATCAACAGTTGATAGTCTGAGTTCATATAAAAGAACTTCTTGCATCCTAATAAATGCACAATCTGTATCTTCTCGAAGTGACGATCTGTCATTTTGACAACTGTGTACAATACACGATACATCTACACCTAATAAAGTACAGTGAAATCGATAATATATCATTCGAATCTAACCAAGGAGGTTATAATCTGATTTAACATCATGATCCAACTAACACCAGTAACACAGAAAAGAGTGCAAGTTATTATATTCTGTTTCCATATTATAATAAAAAAATGTAACTAATAGCAGTATTTGAAAATAAAAATAAGACCACTTGTGACCGAACGCCGCTATTGATAAGCATCGTGGTGCTATACATTCAGTTGCATAATCTATGATCATTTTTTCATTGTTGTTTTTTTCCTTGGTTGGTAACTTGCAATTCTTAAGTTCAAAATTGCCAGAAAAATCAGTTTTCAAACCCATATAGGAAAAAATAAGAATGTTGCAACATATATAAAGTAAGGAGATTTCGTATATTTGTCCATGAGACAACTATCCAACAGGGTCCAAATAACGTGGGTTTAAACTAATTATAAGTCACCGGATGTCCTTCAACAATGAGCAAAGCCCATACCTTATATTCAGCTATAAAATGACCGACATAACAAAATGTGACAATTTAAACGAGAAAAAAAAAAAAAAAAAAAAAAAAAACACAAAACACAACGGCCTGTTTTTATGACAACAAGACACGAAAAACAAATATTACCACTGAATTAAAGGCTTCTGACTTGACCCAGGGACATAGAGAGAATGTGACGGTGTTAAACATGTTTGTGAGCGCTCAACCTTCCTCTTAGTTGTGACAATATAGTAACAGTACAACAAATATATATTTAATACAACGAATAATTTGATTTAAGAATTTTAACATCACTTTTAATAATATTCAATTGATACGTTAATGGGTTTGGAATATGTTTGTTTTACTACCAATTTAGTAAAATACGGAAATTTTAAAAGGTTTTTAAACATTACCTTAAAATTTCACTATTAATCGCCTTTGTTTTTAGGCCTTTTATCCAATTGAAACATTACAAAAATAACAACGATATAGAATATTGGTTAAACACTTGAAACTTGATGATAAAACCAGTTAAGACTGTCAACAATTGACCAAATTAAATTTATCCTTTTTATCGTAAATATCGACGTGTTGCTTCAAAACTGTCTTGATTTTAGCTTGAAAAGGCTATCTTTCATTATTGTAAAGTTAAATCGTTGATCCATACTGTCATGACCTTTCTGTATCTATCTTTTCAGTCAAAGAAAGTCGTATGAAACCCCTAAATGCACAAATCAATTCAAATAGCAATAACAGGGAATCATGAGATTTGGTAAAATTTCAAATGCGACAAGACAAAAAGAATTGTCTTTGTTCTGTTTTTAAATATGTCGATAATCTTTCATCCAAACGATAGGTCCTGTAAAAAGCCTAAATTCGTTTTAATACTGAATGCGTTACATTTTTTTTATCTAAGGATCTCAGAACACCTATCGCTGGTTTACATTAGTGAAAGGTATGTACTTATCCTGCATAGACTGTAACATGAAATTGATTTTCATATGTGTTTTGAAATAAGTAAATCTGAAAGTATTTAAAATCTTTACGGTCATTCATTTCAGACAACAATTCTGTCTTTGATAACACACTGTAGCTGCCTGGTGAACATTTTCTTCGAAAATTCGAAAAATGTCCACGTCATTTGAACTCTGGTGGATAATTGTCTCATCGGCAATCATATCACATCTCCTTATTTTTATTTTGTAATTATAAAAAGTAATAATGCATCAAAACCATTAGCTCATAACATTTACTAACTAACAGACAATCACTTGGCGTTTGCAAGACCTATGTTAGCAAATGTCTTAGCCGAAATATAAGGCAGTATAATAAGAGAAAAAAAAAATCAACTGATGAACAATTATTCTAAACTTGAAAAATAAAAAGCATATTCATTAATCTCTGGAATACGTTTCCTACATCCAAACTTCACAAGAGATAAATTCAGGTCATGAATTGGAAAGAGAAGGATCGGGGGTAAATTGCATTTGAGACAAAATTCCCAATAATACAATGATATTTAGTTGACTTTATTACTACTTTTTCATAAGCTGTGATTCATAACAATACAGGAACAAATCTGGTATTAAAAGGGCACAATTGATGGCAATGGGAATGCGTACAACCACAATACAAAGAGTATAGCCGAAACGTACATATATTTTATCCAAAAGAAAATTTATGAGCGAATCGGCCAGGTTTACTGACCAATAAACTCCTTTAAAACATCATTTGTTTTTATGATAAATCCATTTCTTAACTTTGGTCGTAAACATATTTGCATGAGCTTTGAGTAATTCGGTTTTATCACAGATAAATCTTTCGATCTCACGGCTTTCTTTCGTCCAGAATAATTCACTGATCAGAATCAACACGTATTGTTATTATGAGTGAAACAGAATCGCTTATACATATTGAACTCTGAAGGGTCTACTCGATTTTTACCTAAAGATGCTTTAGCGCTGTTCATCCAGAGTCTAGATTTGACATTGTAAAGGCACAAAGAAGGGCTCTTCCTGCGATAGACACAAGGATTGAAGCTAAAGAAGATGAAAGTATTCAACCGGGAAAACAGATTCCTGAATTGAGGTACGACGCAAATGAATGAACAAAAAGAATACGAAAAATATGATATGATACTTAGCAATCTAAAGTCGTTTGTGCCAACAATATGATAAAAAAGGAACAACAGTTAAGAACAACACACAGATAACAAGTAAAATTCTGTGAATGCTTCCGGATTGAACATCGTTGAGAGAAAACATTTTTTATTTCAAGGGTTCAAAATACTTGTATGTTTGGAGGGAAAAATAAACCTGCACTATTATTGCTAATTTGTAACCTTTATAAATGTGTTAAAATTCACAGAGGGATACCATACTGAGGCTAACTTTTTTCAAAATCTATTTTTAGTAACAGTCGCCTTGACCTCCGTGGATCCGAAGGTCAAGAGGTTCCTTTCCATTCCTCGCATCTTCTACTGTAGAAAGTGTCAGTTTAATCAAAAAAGGGGAACTCCAGCTTCCATCCGAAAACTCTTTTTACCAAAAATGTTGACAGTGACATTTGATCCTTTGACATCAAAGTATATATGCTACTTCCCCTTTCATATATAAACTCATCATAGATACCAGGATTAGAATTTTGAACGGCAGACGCGCGTTTCGTCTACATAAGACTCATCAGTGACACTCGAATCAAAAAAATTAAAAGGCAAAATAAAGAACGAAGTTGAAGAGCATTGAAAGACCAAAAATCCGAAAGGTTTTGCCAAATACAACTACGATATATCTTCCATCTGTAGAAGTTTTATTCTTATCAAGATAAGAAACTCAAGTTACCATCTGAATACCCTTTTTCCATTTTTTTGTTCTGTTTACAGTTCTATGTACTGTATAAAGCAAAATTATCGTGATCATCTGTGAAACAGGTTATTACGCCATGGTCAACCGTCTCGTAATGTTATCTGTAGATCATTGGAAAACATGTCTTCAAATTTACATTTAAGAGATTACCTAATTCAATAGCTGCCCAATACGCAACAACAATTCATAAAGGCGATGACAATTTGAAATGTAAGCTCTGAGATATAATATTAGCTGGAAGATATAAACTTTATATGCTGGGGCAGTCTAAAATTTGCTAAATGTAAAAAAATCCACAGTTCACAGTGGAAAATTAAAAGTTACCACTTTTTTTCGTAAAGTTTTGTCTAACACGACCCTCACGCATGTCACGCTACTTTCATTTGAAAGATCTAACGGGTTGTAATAAATGTTGTATTAAATGATCCTCTGGGAGCCTCAATATTATTGTGATTGATTGCTTATCCTTCCGAAGCACATGAGAACACCCCAGTAGTTTGGGTCTTGTTCCTGGGCCCTTAGTTTCTATGTTTTGTATACTGTTGTATTTAATCTATATAATGTTTTTGGACTTCACCTTTAAAATTACAAAATCAATCTTTATTCAATAAAAAAAAGGATAATGATATTCCTCATGACAAAAAGATATTCATTGTTTTCCATTTTTGTTTTTCTATCTCACTTATTTGCCCCATTTAAACAATCTTCACCGTAGTTTTTTTCGGGACAAGAAGAGGGGACGGGGTCGTACTATCCTCCTGCCAAAATATCGCAGTATAGGAAAAACACTTTATCAGATACTGAATTATATTAGTATACATTATGACTGCCTGGAAAATTCTAAAATCAAATAAGTAATAACCAGATTATTATGCCTGGCTGTGTTTGACAATACTAAAGAAAGTAATATAAAAGAAGCAATATCCAGATTTACTGTATACAAAAATGAAAATAACACTTTATAAAACGTATCCGAAGCACTTTTTTGGATTAAAAATGATAACAATGGTAATCTAACAACGTCTTTCAGCATTTTTCAAGAACAGCCACATTAAGCCCAGGACACAGAACCATACAAAACTACTGAAACTAAACATTGCAATACCATCGTAGCTGAAAAGAATAGTAGCTGCACATCTTGTTCAATTTTTATAATCATGTGCAACATTTTGAAATTTCGACTCATTACACATGTACATCACTGTTAATATGTCAAATGTATATTTTAAGTAAGATGTACAAGTATTATTAACACATGTCCCCCTTGTACACACGTTTCTAATGACTTTAGAGAGCAATTCGAGCAAAAACACTACTCACTTGGTGAAAACGAACATAACAATTAAGGGAAAATTAACTATCAAAGTCAAACCATCAACCTCGAAGAAAAACTGATCATAGCAATAAGTTATAAGCACAAGGCTAGAGCTTATTGACGAGAAATCTGAAACAAAGGCGCCGAATAATACGAATGTTAACCTTACTGAAATAAACCATTGCATTACAAATACAATTTAAGTTTTCTACTCATCTCGATTCCTTAAACCATAAAGTTAATGATATCGGTAACACAAAGGTAAGAAACGAGAAATCTTTAAATGTCAAAGTGAGAAGAAGACATTACTTGATGAAAAAATAAAATATTCTGTATATATCACTGCAGAGTTTGTGGGCACAGTTTCTAAAGAAGCTTCACTACATAAATATTGACTCGATACATTATACACTGAATATTTATTTCTTAGTAAGTTAAAATATTTGGAAGGAAGTTTTAGACCATACAATGGGACGTAACCCCTTCCTTTCTATCACGAACTAAAACTTTGTATGTTTTCTTTTTGTTGTTTAATTTACTAGAAGGTTGACTCTACGTGTCTGGGTTTCTGAAATATGTTAAGCTGTCAAAATTAGTGAAAATAAATGTAACACATAAGGAAAAGGAAAACTTATTATTAATAGGTTGTAAGTTTGAAGAACACGTTAGCAATTAGCATAAAAATTTCCCTGATCCAGATTTTTTTTACTAATATGATATAAATCAAAAATATGACGAAGGATAGCTAATGAGACAACCATCCATCAGACACCAAGGATGAGGTTGTTAGCAACTATAGATAACGTTACTACTTTCAATAATTAGCAAAATGCATACCGTATAATAAGCTATAAAATTCCCAGGTTTTGTATTTAAAGGATCATACTCAGTGTATCAACTCATTAGCAACATGTTTTGTGCAGTCTTTGATATTTATACACCAGAATTATTTGTAATTTTACCGATCGCGTCCTATTCCTGATTGTGACATTTTGGCTGAGTGTGGATTGCGCATGGCGGTGATGCATGCATAGCCGGAGACGCTTACCCTATCGACGCACCCAGTCTTGATTCTTTTTAGTCCATTCGATTCGCTCACTGTTTGTTTGTGACTTTGATTTGTCTCCTTAAATAAGAATTTAAATAATTAGATTTGAACATCGGTTAACTATTGTCGTCTTACTCTCTCGCGTTATAAAAATATCAAAATAGTTATAAGGAAAATCAATGACCAAATAAGATTGATCAAAACCTGACTCAGGGCATACGTGCTTGAACGTAGAAAACCTTTGGAGCTTAGAATATTTTAACACTTTATTAACTGTTACTTTACAGACAATAATCGGATCAATGACATTTCATCACAATGCTGGAGTGTTGACCACTGATCTGATGGTACCCACACAAACTAAACTTCAACCTGCAGTGGGGTTGCTTTAGTGGTTGTAAACATCAACAAATTTACCAGGCTTATAATTTAATACACCACTGAAATCGAAAATTATTTTTTTCTCAAAATATCACACATAAACCCCAAAATAATGCTTAAAAATAACGTAATAATGTTTTTTGTATATTTCTATGCTTAGGTGTAAATATTTTACTGACCGAAAGATGCTTCGATTACGATTTTCTTATCACGTTTAGGTACGTGTAACTATTTTGTTAAGATAGCGTATGTAAATAGCGGTATTTACAATTTCTAGTGTGTAAAACTTTTGGAAGTCTCGGATAACCGACAATCTCCTATGATCTTATTACTACACTTGCAGTTCCAGAAATGTTTTATTTAAACGGTTCAACCAAACTTATTAGTAACATTAGAAAACATTCTGATGAACCGTTTTACGTTTAAATTTCTTCAGATTTGGGTTTTCAAAATGCTACATAGTATTCAAACATCACATGAAAGAATCTTAAAATGACATAAAAAAAAGTTTAAATGATGCTCCATGTTTTGCAACGATTTAAAACGGAAATTTTGCACAGTCCTTCCGAGTAAAACTTTCGATTATTATCACTGTTTCATTTCCGTTGATCAATCACCAGAACGCAGACGATTCAAGGGTAAGAATGGTTGAAATGTCTAAAATTATTCTTTCCAGCTACTTTATATTTGCTAGATAAATTCAATTGAATTAGCATAGATAAAGTATTTAGACAAGAAATCAGAAATTTCATCAATGCTGACAAAAATGCATCGTGACTACGAAAAGACAAGTTCAAATTAGAATTCATGGTTCTTCTTTATCGCAAGTTTCTTAGTTTAATCGAGGAATTAGAATTATTTAATAATAGTGTTATGAATTGGCTGTTTCTGTATTGGCACTGTTATAGATTCTCTTCGAGTCTCGGGGCTAATACAGCTAACCTCGAATCTATAAAAAGGCCAATACAGTAAAAAGCCAGTTAATAACCCTATAGTAATGTCGGTTACTTTCATAGTTCAAAGTTTCATGTGTTTTCGCAAGAACTCAAATCGCAAAATTGTTTATTAACATATGCATTTCACTTATAAAGACATACCAGAATAACGCATATGTCATTTTTTAAAATTTAAATATGTAAATAACGGATTTTTTCCCGATATTTCTAGTTTATTCAACGAATGTTGTTTAAAATTGTGAGCCTGGATAGTTTTATATAACTTAATTACCTTTTTTGTCGACACACATAAACACGCTTAGCAGAAATATAATTTTAATAATATTACCATACTTAAATAGTTATTGACGTTGATATTGAAAAAAAACTCTCTTATTAAGCTCCCCGAAATTTGTTCACGGATGTATATAGTCGTCGCTCTGTCTTTTCACCGTTTTGTCTGGGCTTTTTTCCGCCCGTCTGTGTGTCAAAATAAATGCTTTCCGAGTGGTAACTTTCATTTTGATGAGATTAACTGTCAGCCTTATGTCGCAGATTTGTTTTTTTGATGTCATGAATTGCAGTTTATGGTCTAATTTCGTAAAGACCATAAAAAGGACTGCCTAAAATCTATTTTCAAAAATACCTGCATATACTTTGACGAGATATTCTACTTTACTAACTATAACGTTAAACGAATCAGAGTTAACTAGTTCTAACCCGCCAAATGTGTGTATTTGTGTGTCAGCACTGTCAATCGCTTCTTTGTAATTTATTTTATATCTTCATGCTAAAAGTTTGATTTTTCATGTCAGATATATGTTTTTTTCATCCATGTTTATATTGATGTCAGTATTGAAGAAAACTTTAGTAAGTTGTAAAAATTGTGTCTAATCCGTTTTTGGTGTTGAATAATTAAACGTTTAAACTAAAACTGTCAATAACATACTGTTCTATTCACTATTTCCATATTACTTTTGTAAGTTACTGTGTTTTTTCGAAAATTCTTATACAAGTATACGAATAAAAATAAATGGGGAATGAAGGGGTATGTCAATGACACAGAATTCCAATGACAAATATATTTTTCAAAAGAGTAACCTAGGGGGATAATATTACTGTCGTCATCAATGGACAAACGTAGAATCAATATGTCAAGCTCCAAATCGTACCGAGTCCATCTTAATTGAAAAAAAAAAAAAAAAAAAAAAAAAAAACAAATTAAAAAGATAAACAAAAGTTGACAGCCAATTAGACATAACATGTAAGGAAAAACCTCAAAATGTTGTATACTGCAACTACTGACGAGTTTCTCGACTTTGGACGACATGCACCTGTGTATATCTTAAGATGTGTTTTTGACGTTGATAAACGTATTGATATAGTTTGAATTCAAGGTTAAGTAAGCAACGTTGAGTAAACAATTATTAATATATTAGAGGAACCATTAATATTAAAATAAGGAGATGTGGTATAATCGGCAATTTGTACATTTTGCCTTTTATCTTACTGCCTAATATTTTCAAGATCATTGATACTCGACAATATTAGGCAATGACGTCATGTATCAGTGCAGCAACGTTAAGTGTTCATGTCCATCCGCGTCAATTGTGGCTGGTTTAAACTAGTTTGCTGGCGCCAATCCCTCCCCCTAACCCATAACAGTGGTGTAACAGTACAACATAAGAACAAACTAAAAAAATCAGTTCAAAAGTGCTTAACTCATCAGACCGATAAAAAGCAGAAAACATCTAACGAAAACACAGACCTTACGTGGTAGCGTATCTATATATCCCACAACAAAAATAACACTATGTAAAGATCTGAGAGTACTTCCAGTTACTGACAGCTAGTTCAAAGCCAATAACAATTAATTCAAAATCATGCATCTAAGACTAAACAATCAATCCGTACACATCCAACATCCAATGGATTTAGTGTAAAGACGTCATTTACAGTCAGAGAAAACATGATCTTGTGCAATGCCAAGATATAGGTATCGACAGATTGTAGTTCCGTGAATGTGCAAGAGTGTATACCAATTATATTTAGTATGGTTTTAATTTACTGATAACAAAATCAATATTTATACCAAAAACAATATTCAAAATCTTCGTACTATGATTTTATTAATAGACTCTAAATGTAAAAAAAAACAAAACACACCTGTAGACGTGGTCATCATTGATATTTAAATATTATTAAAAATATATTGTGAGGTAAAATTATATCATGATCAAGCCTAATCAGGCTCGTCTAGGAGTATCTGCATATGATATTGCTGGAAATAAATCCCTTTTGAAATAGTGATAATCGTGTTATTTGTGCCTTTTTAGTTACTCTAATGTATGCATTTCCTTTCGGAAATTGAATCATTCAAATAGAAAAGAAGGGTGAATTCTTATCATATACATTAATGGATATTTATATATTCATGTTGTAAAAAAATATGATATTTTGAATAATACTTCTAAGACTTTTGAATTCCAAAATGGAGTAAAATCACTATTAAGACCTTATTAAAATAAAAATCGATGGGGTTTTCCAGACCCAGCTTAAAGCAGATAGTTAATGGTCATATTTGTCCGATAATACTTCTGTCAATAATCATAATTTTGTATTTTAATGTATATTACACCCATTTGAGTTCTAGCAGTTCTTTCTTTTTTGAAACACAATTTCAATTATTTATACATCCCTGGTTTCCCAAAAAATATTAACAAACAAACCGAGCTCCAAGGTAAATTCGAAGAAGGGGAAATCCATTAAAACTGACAAAATCAAACGTTAATTTATATATATATCAACAGAACGAATGGAAAACAACTGTCATATTCCTGACACCAAGTCAGACTTTTTCCGAACAAAAAGGTGGGTTAGATCTGATTTTATATCTACATCCATTATATTGACAAAAATTTTTGATCAGTCCAAACTGACATGTTCCAAATGTTTGGTTTGAGCATACCTGGTGAAGGTAGATCCAGAAACACGCATCAGACGCAGGACATTTAAAGTGATATTTTCATTCTCAAGATATATTTAAAGAATACATTCTTTCCGTATAATTACATGAATTTATAAAACTATAAGATTTACAATATTATGAAAATAAATGTGAGTTGTATAGAAAACACATCCATTTGTTCTACCCGCAGAAGTACCCCTAATAAGACCACCTTACATAAACAAAATACTATTTGTATAACTAAACGTAAAACCCCGTATACTGTAATTTTTTCAAAGTACTAAAGTAGAACATCTGCATTGTGATTTCTGAGATCTACCACAGACAAGTTCAGATGCCAGAAAAGAAAAAAGAAGAATACAATATTGACTGATCAACACTAATGTCTCCAATTTTGTTTGGGAGACTTAATTGTCATTGTTGTTCAGGTACGAATTGAATATTTTTGTATAGGAATTCTTTATTGAAATACAAAAGAAAGAAAGATGGAATCCTATTTTTACTTTAATACAGACTACATTAACACTTCGGAGGAAGAAGAATTGCTGCACGGTTTCTTATACAGAAGGCGTAACATTCTTCTAACCAATAGAGTTTAGAAGTATCTAGGTAAATTTAATATTGATTGACTGATGATTAACTGAACTTTGCCTTATTAAGATCCCATTCAGGATAGAAACGTATAAAACAATGAAGTAAATGGTCGTTTACATGCATCTGCAAGGAAATTATTTGTAAATGTGTGATTAATTAAGGCTACAGTATTTATAGATGTTAAAATTTCGTAACTCGATTAAGGTTTGTAAACATTACAATTAAAAGAGCCTCACAAGAAAAGACAAAGCTTTCTAATGTCTTCTTTGCCTAATAAGTTACTCATCAAATCCATAACGCTATCATACCTTTTTTTTACAAAAGCATAGCAAATATAATTCTCATATCATAGCAGCGGGGATGCCAAATTTTTTTAGAAAGACTTAGGGTTCGATTCGGCTGTGTTTGACAGCAATAATTGTAGATGTTATATAACAATAGGATATCACTAGTAGAACAAGTTTGAACTACTAAAGGTTATTTTCATCTAGAGCTATCTTGAAAGTTAACAATAAATTAATATGCAATATTCATAGGACATTTATGAAATTGAGGTATCCAATACAGTGATAGAAAATCCAGTTCTTCATCTTTGGTCGAAATTCCAAAGGACCATAGAACAGACCTATGATTATCTAGGATTTCCTCTTTGGTTAGTGTCGTGGGGGTATATTTTGAGTTTCCAAGTGAATTGTCAATACGTAATTAATTTATCACGCAGTTTATGTAATGTGATTTACACACAAAAGCGATGTTGTTTGGGGCTTAATCTGCGGGGACAACAACATATTTGTCAGCGAAATGTCTGAACTTCTAACAGCATACGGACCAGTAAGGCACTAACGATTAAGTTATTGAAACACTCCCCCAAAGCTACCAGGCTTCTATGTTAGTACGCCAGACGCGTGTGTCGCCTGGAGTCGAAATGTCCACCTTCATCGGCAGTACGACCGTAATTTTGTTGATTATTTAACAAATATTTTTGACTATGGACTTTAATACCATAAACTACCCGAATTATAGTTTTTATTGTACATTTACTTTTACTATTCTTGTAAATAAATATTAAATGCGAAATCATTTTCAATTCCTTTTTGGGTAATATTACAGTACATTTTTTGCAGCATGATACTATTTTCCCCCCAAAAAATATTTCCCATTTTACAGAACATTGAATACTAAGGAGTTCTACCCCAGAATTAGATTATCTTGGTTGTATTTGACAAAACTTTTCCAAATTTTGGATTCTCAATCTTCGTCAACTTTGTACTTTGCCTGTTAACTTTTTTTATTCGAGCGTCACTGATGAGTCTTTTGAAGACAAAACACGCGTCTGGCGTACAAAATTATAAACCTGGTATTTTTGAGGAATTTTTTTCACATCAACTGACCTTAAAAAAATAATCCGCACTAGTTACATCTTCTGCATAACGCTCAACTTAACTATATCAATTGTTTTGCTAACCTCAAAATTTGTTATAAAATACATTCAATACTACAGCTTTACCCCGTATGCAGGGCTATCAGACTGACATTACAATTTACGCATTATATTCAATATTACATTTATTTTCATCAAAGTCTTACAACCACTTCCAATAAGTTATAAAATCGTTTGCAAACTGCTTTTGCAATTTATATAAGATTGTGTCTCGTTTACATCTGTACCATATATGTATGGAAACAGACTATATTTTACAAGTCACGTGTTAATGATAACTTCCGCGAAAAAATATTTGAAGGAGACATTTCGAATGAAACGAAAATTATAAAAGAAAGAAAATACAGTTTATGTCATGTCGATGAATTTACCGCGAAATTCAAATTTTTAAATTGCCGAACACATTATTTCAAAGATGGATTAATATCGACTAAATCAATTGACTAAAGTGTCAGAATTTGTTCCCTATAAGATTTTGCGGATTTCACATACGACAGTTTCGTGAAAGCATCGTTCAAAATGGATTGCGTTGCTTTTAAACCTTCCATTATATACGTAACACGAGCAACACGACGGGTGCCACATAAGGAGCAGGAATTGCTAGCCCTTCTGGATAACCTGAGTTCATCCCGGTTTTTAGTTTAATGTTTTGTTTCTGTTTTGTCGTTTTTCTTTTAGTCATGGTGTTATTTGTACTACATAAATTTTACAGATACTACCACGAATTGGTTGACCGATACGATATGTATGTGTCTCAACTCACTAGCGACATGGTTTGCAGTCTTTGATCTTAGATACGAATAGAATTCTTATCTGTAATTTTACTGATTGTGTCCTATTCCCGATATATTACATTTTGACCAAGTATAAACTGACCGTGTAATCGCATGACATGCATAGAAGGAGCCACAATCCCTGTCAACAACCTTGTCGAAGCAACAGTTTTAGTTTGATCTGGCTCCGTTAAGAGTTCATGTAATAAAGTTCATAACAACTGTTAATATAATGAAGCAAAATTCAATATTTTGTATCGATGCAAATCAAATCCTATCTAATAGAAAAACAAAGGATATTGGGCATCCATCCATAACACAAAATCAGTACATGCACAGCAAAAAAAAAAAAAACACAAAAACAAGGAACAGTGCTTTTATCTCTGTCCTGAGTGTTCTTGCGCTTATTTGAACGGTATTCCTGTAACGTAATGTTGTCATTTTAGCGGTATTTTTTACATTGCCATATAAGCGGGAGGTTTGGCTAGCCATAAAACCAGGTTCAACCCACCATTTTTTCTTAAAATGTCCTGTACCAAGTTAGGAATATGGCAGTTGTTATCAAATAGTCCGTTTCTATGTATGTTGGCGTTTGTATTTGTAGCAGTTCAGTGTTTATGTTGTTTCGTTGTTTTCCTCTTATAGTTGATGTGTTTTCCTCGGTTTTGGTTTGTGACCAGGATTTGTTTCAGTTTAATCGATTTATGACTATTAAACAGCGGTATACTACTGTTGCCTTTATTTATTGCTGTTTTACATCTCAAAGTCACCGTGAGGCCTTCAACACGGAGCAAACAAACTCTTACCTCACTGCAAGTTTAAGACTATGTATATGTTCCGGATCATATGAGTATTTAGACCGTACACGTATGGTCTGACCATATGAGTATATACTCGTTACGTTATCAAAGGGCAAGACCATATGAGTATTTAGACCATATAGGTATTTTTCGAATAAATTCAAACTTCCTTAACAGACACAGGTCGTTCTCTGAACCAAAATCGGCACCGTTTTAAAAAAGTTATTAACTGAAATCGTTCATATTTGTTACATATTGTCTGAATCTTGGTATATTTGTTGTCTTGTCTTCGTCAGAAGATTCCAATAGGTAACTTAATCCGTAGGTCTTTAATGTTTTGTGTTTAAAGAAACTATAATTCAACACTATGTATGTGAAGATTTAACTGACTTTAACAACATATACGCTATAACAATCTTACATTGTTTCGGTTTTATTTTTCCTTTCACAAGATAATGTTAATCATTGTAGAATCGCATGGCGGCTGATCATGCATAGCTTGAATATGCAACTAGCTTCATGTTTTCTTTTCGAGTCCCGACATTGTTCATATCCTCGTGGACTCTTTATGTGGAGGCTTTACAGATTTTTTGAATAACTTCGTAGCACTTATGTCATAATTTAATACCAGCTCAACTAATGCCTGCTTCTTTTACTTTTGGTTGAGATTATATATTTTATCTAAAATTGAATCAATAGAATTCTCTTCGCATTGACAGAAAACATGAATTGTGTATTTTCTATGTTAATCTAGGGATTAATTTGAATAATGGTTAAATTTGATGTGGCGGCCTGGTAAATAACATCATAATCCTTTATGACAGACAAAACATCTAAATATACCATCTTTACTTGCCGCTAAACATCATGTACTGTGTTACAACCATAGAAAAAGCTGACGAGGAAATGCATTACTCGACTACCGAAAGATATGTTTTATATATTCTAATTGGTCGAGTAGTTTTGGCCACTGAACATAGTGCAGGCGCTGTTGCCACGATGTCACAGAATCAAGGCTTCGAATCCCGCTGAAGGAAGAACAAAATTTGCTAACGTCAAGTTGCATTTCTAACATTGTTGGGCTAAATTTGAGACGAATTATATACATAGACAGAGAGAGAAGAGAGAGAGAGTTGTTGAAAAATATTTTAAATTAATTATCTACAATCTTTACTATTCAAATGTTGCTAAAAAAGTATTACAAAAATACCGAATTACGGGAAGTACATTAAAACTGACAAAATCACTCAATTTCAACTACTATCCAGTTTTAATGTAGCACTACAGTCTTTAAAGATTAAATTTTCAAAACAACTCCATGGATTTTTAAAATCTTAAACTCATTTTAAAGCTGAAATATTACTCTTTCTTACTCTATAAGTATAATCAATTAAAAATATATAGATCATTAACTGCCAAAAAAGTGCTCTCCCAACTTGGATGAAAATAGCAAATTCAGTTCAAATGGTAGTAAAAATTTGTTTTCATTCCTTTAATTGACCATACACAAGCTACAAAACCGTGTCTCAGATTAGAAGATATATTGATTTAACTGCTGGGTGCCAAACTTCATTAACCTTTCATCTTTTGTATAAATTCATTCAGAAACAAATTATCCGAAAACTAGGACACAGTTTTGCAGAAATATTCCCTTCATCACATATATCAAAGCCACACCAAATGGGGTACCCATAAAGATTCTATTTTCATTTTTTGATAACAATTCCCATGAAAACTTGTTTTGAAAATTCACCTAAAAACTGAATAACCTCTTTGTACCCCTTTGTACCCCTATAAATACAACATAAATATAGACATTCCTCTGGGAACACCCCATGAGTGTTTTGACACCATTATTTTATCAATAGAACCACACAGTTTGTGTCTTTTATACACACGAACTGTAATTTTACACTAATTTAACATTTGGCGGGAGTTTGACGTCACAGATTTGACTAACATCTGTAATATATTTATTAAATATGGTCAAAGCTCCTCCCCTGTGAAGACAGTCTAAGAATATCAAGAGTGACCAACTGCATATAATCAACCATTTAACATCATTCTCACTATGAAATAAAAATTATCATTCATATTTAAAAAGAAATATATGGTACTGTAAAATTTACTAGATAGATATAAGAAGATGTGGTATGAGTGCCAATGAGACAACTCTCCATCCAAGTCAAAATTTATAAAAGTAGAACACAGAAACTTAAAACTCCACCATAAAAGATATTTCCATACTTCTTACTGGACTCTACAAAACAGAACAATACATTCCAAAAGTACAAGTTAAAAAGTAATTTCACTATAATCCAGGTGATTTGTCTAGAATAAGAATTGTTGTGAATGTCACTGTTGTGGTGTGAGATTCAGATACAAATTCTCCTTGCCTCAGTAAACACATTTGTCCGAGGCTTTCAAAGCTACGCTTATACATTTATATTTATATAATTATCTATATATGTAAATTATATAAAATTAAAGTCTATATATCACTAATTGGTAACCACATAAGAAACATTCCAGACGATTTTTCATTTATTATCCATCTATTTGCACAGAATGCGTGTATTTTCTAAAGTTCTTAAAGTTCTTAGGCATACATAAAGTCATTCCATATACATCAAATTTAGAGCTTGACAACATATTTTATCATTTTTATTACAACAGTCACTGATATTCCTATTGCTTGTTTGCTGTCACATTAAATTACGAAAATGCTCGGAGGTCTGATGTTACACTACTACTGTATACTCGTATAACATCATGAAAAGCTTAATTGTACTTGAGAATTGACCAATAAGTTACACTGCCATATACCCTACAGGTGATACAATAAATGAAAGAACAAGAAGTGTAATTATTAATGATCATTTATACTGTGAATAAAAGTCATTATGATATTGGATTGGTTTGGCTGACATGTTAGAAAACGAGGACTTCAGTGAGTCCCAAGTAAACTCTCCGTATTCTCTTACTTTTATCTGAAATTATTAATATGAAACATCCAGTGCTACGCATTGTTAATTTATGTCATTTGAGACGTTATTGCAAATGTTGTAAAGACATAACGCACGGATACATATTAACATTAATATGCTGGCTAGAGGTATAGGGGGAAGGTTGAGGTCTCACAAAACATGTTTAACCCCGCCGCATTTTTGCGCCTGTCCCAAGTCAGGAGCCTCTGGCCCTTGTAAGTATTGTATGTTTTTTTTAAATTTAATTCATTTATATGTTTTGGAGTTTAGTGTAACGTCCATTTTCACTGTACTAGTACACAGTTTTATTTAGGGGGCAGCTGAAGCCCGCATCCGGGTGCGGGATTTTCTCGCTGTGTTGGAGACCAATTGGTGGCCTTGGGCTGTTTTCTCCTATTTGGTCGGGTTGTTGTATCTTTGACACATTCCCGATTTCCATTCTGAATTTTATGATTTGAAATATCTTTCACCATTTATTTTTCAATAAATAAAAAAAACTTTTTTTATGTATACAGAATTTTTAATTTAACGTAAAGATTTCCTCATCTCGAATAATCACTTTAGTTCTACATTAAACCTGTAAATAAGCAATACACAACGGTATCTCTAACACAATTAACGCACAACCAAAGAAATATTTTCAATGTTGAACTTTGCTTTGTTTTACGCCCCGAAGCGTTTACTTTGAAAGTCACAGGTCGAAAGTGAAGATGTCGGAAAAGCTATATTATATAAGTGATTAAGAACCCGGAATCCAGGGGAAAATTTACGAACAACACAAAACAACAGTTGCATAGACAAACAAGGAAGGCATATTCGAACAGAAAAAATAACAAAAGTTACTGGTAGTTTGACAGTACATTCCAAATATAAGACGGAGTGAAAAGCATGAGCTCCGAACGAGTAAGAATATCTAAACTCATTTGCAACACCAGATGTATTGTCCAGTAGTTAAAGCTTGCAGCCCTGCAAAAATTCCGTGCTAGTGAAGTGAACTCCAGGTGATATGTTACCAAACATTTGTGATTGATCCTATCTTTATGGTACCTGCATAGCTTTCTGTATTGATGAGACCAGTTTAAGCTGAATGTAATCCTAACTAGGTTGTTAACGTATGTGTTTTCTGTTTTCAACACACTCAGAAAAAGAAACGTCATTTTCTTTATCGGAATTGGAAGTGTGGCGGCAATGATTGCTCCTGAAATGCCATCTTGATGTACATTTCTAAAGATGCATATCAAATGTACATCTGTAAAGCTGTATATAAACTGTACATCTGTAAAACTGTATATAAACTGTACATCTGTAAAACTGTATATAAACTGTAAATCTGTAGAGCTGTATATAAACTGCACTTCTGGTACAATGCATATAATCTGTACATTTTTAAAGCTGTATATAAACTGTACAGCGGTAAGGATGTATATAAAATGTACATCTATATAGCTGTATAAACTGTACATCTGAAAAGATGTATATAAAGTGCACATCTGTTGAAATGTATAATATGTACACTAATAAAGATGTATATTAACTATACATCTGTTGAAATGCATATAATATGTACATCTTTTGAAATGTATATAAATTGTACATCAGTAAATATGCATAGAAACAATACAATTGTTGATGTGTATATTAACTATACATTTGCAGAGAGGTATATATTTTCTAGTACCAGGTATTTTACGGCTGTCATTCGGTATATCGAGAAAAATTATCATGAAAGAATAAGTAACGATGGTCAAGTATAATCAAGGAATTTGAATCATTTTGACAGACATATTTCTTTTTTCTGATTTGTTCCTTCTTTTTGATTTTGAAGTAGAATTACACTTAATTGCATTCACGATCCGATTGCAATGCTTGACCACCGTTAGTTATTCTTTCACGATCATTTTTCTCGATATACCGAATGACAGTCGTATATTTGTTGAACATTTACAATGCGTTATATATATTCAGTACATGTTTCCTCTATATTTTGAGTAATTCACTTAAATGCATTTTTTTTTTTTCATCTTGAAAAATAGCTTTTTCTACGTTAGAAATATTTTTGCAATAAAGTAATTACCTTTGACAAACACTGTTTGTATGTAAGTTGTTTTTTAAAAGTATTTTGATCACCAAAAATATTGATAAACCCAACTTCTAATTTTTCAGCGTACGTCAAACATTTTGTAATTTGTAGTGAAAATAATTTCCTCGAGTATGCAGTACGTTATGATAATTCTTTCAACCAGTAATTTAATATTAAGTGTAAATAGCGTGATTTGAAATTGAAAAAAGTAACCTAACATTGAAGGATACTCATCATATTTTACCCTTTGTGAGCCTCTGACATATTGTTTTACTGTTATGTAGACCAAGACTATTCATGTGCCTATTGGGATAAACACATCTTATTTGGGAGTTTTGCACTCTGTCCACATTTGAAAGTTCATTCAAATTTTCTAAATTTCATACAATTTACCAATCTTTTTTGTGCCTCTTTTCGATGTTTTGTCATAGAGCTACATCTGAACATTACAAAAAGTATTCAAATATTTAGATAAGTTCAAATAGATTTGTGCTAGTAACTTTTTAAGTGGCGTCCATGAAAAAATGTCCACTTCGCAACGACAACAAACAATTGGCAAAATTATAATCATTCTTTTATCTAAATTGTAGTCTTTCTTTTACTTACTACTAATGCAACTTCGTTTAGTAAAATAGCGGTCATCTATGGATGCTGATGATATAGTTCATCTGCATTGAATCAAATGGCAAGTCCTATTGATAGCGTACTTTTTTACTTGTCCACTTTGCAACGTCTTTTTTTTAAAGAAATGTGACCTCAAATGAGTTTATAATATAAAATGTATTATCTAAGACAATAATCATAAACACATGTATCTGAGAAACCGCGTGTAAAAACAATGGCTGCTAACATGTAAATACGTCCACTGCGCAACGGTCCACTACGCAACATTTCATTGCGAAGTGGATACAAAAAATTGTTTCATAGGGGACATATATCGTTTCGCAGTGGACATTTGTGAATAGTTTAAAAACAGCTTATAATATTTTCTAGTGGTTAAAATTCCAAATCAAATAGTTAAACCGTATAAAATCATTTATTTTGTCAGATTCTTGAAGAAAAATACCTTTAAATTATTTTTTTTTTCAGCATGGTAGAGCCTTAAAAAACGTTGTGAAGGGGACATCTTGGTACGTACACCATGTTCACTTTTACAGAGTTGTTGTCAAACTTAGCGTCCAGTTTAAGGTTGCATATTTTGTATTTAGTTTATACTGATGTTAAAGAATTGACATGTACAATTAAATCACTTATTTCTCAACATTTTTTTTTCATTTTTTGAAAAAGTCCTATATACCCCGGCTGTTTCCAGAATAAGTACTAACATCGCTGTGTAGAATCCGACACATTTGTAATCCTTAATATAAACTGTATATTTGTTAAAATATGTATATAAACTGTTCTCATGATAATTATATAAAATATACATCAAAAGAAACGAAAACTATATCCTATGTTTCGAATGCATGCTAACTGAATTTTAGAAGATAAATATGGACCTTACATCTTTGAGATAGATATGACATGTATGGTCATCAAGATTGACGATATGAACATTTATCTTTTGTGTGATTAATTTTGTACCCGACTTTACCATTATCATTATAATTGACTGCTTTCACAATTACTTCAATATAATCCTTTGTACCTGTAAATTATATATCTATAGGATATTAATATGTTATAGTCTCGAGTACAATTTTTTACTGTAGACGTGTCAAGCCGATGATGCATATCACTTAATTATAAAGTCTATCTATCACTAATTGGTAACCACATTCCAGACGATTTTTTATTTATTATTTATCTATTTGCACTGAATCAATGTAAGTTCTAAAGTTCAAAGACATACATAAACTCTTTCCATATACATCAAATTTAGAGCAAGACACATTGTATAAATCCATAAATTATACATGCTGCCTTGATCTGTCATTGAGCTGTTGTATCATTGCAATAAACCTACAAGTTATAATTATAATACACATCGCGCATACTTCTTTTTTACAACATATCTAATCATTTTTATTACAACAGTCAATGATATTCCTATCGTTTGTTTGCTGTCACATTAAATTACGAAAAAGCTCGGAGGTCAGATGTTACACTACTACTGTATACTCGTATAACATCATGAAAAAAACTGAATTGTACATGATAATTGACCTGTTAGTTACACTGCCATATACCCTGTAGGTGATACAATAAATAAAACAACAAGAAGTGTAATTATCAATGATCATTTATACTGTGAATAAAAGTCATTCTGATATTGGATTGGTTTGAAGTTAGAAATGTTAGAAAACGGGGACTTAACTGAGTCCCAAGAAAACTCTCCAGATTCTCTTACTTTTGTCTGAAATTATTAATATGAAACAATGTTATTTAATCGCTTACTTTAATATGTTGCACACTATAAAATCAGTACATTTTGATTTTACCATTTGATAAGGGACTTTCCGATTTGAATTTTCCTTGGAGTCCGGTATTTTTGTTATTTTACTTTTATGGCAGTTGTCTCATTAGCAATTATACCAATTTATTTTGATTTCATATAAATAATTTTTAACGTTTCTCAAATTCTTTTATAGTATGAAACTATATATTTAGGCAGCTGAAAAAGGACAAATTGTTTAAACAATAACTTGTTCAAAAAACACGAAAGAATATAAAGTTGTTTTTCCAGAGGAAGTTAAGAACCTTCTGTCCTTTTATAATCACAACTTTTATAGACTCTTGATGATTTAGAACTTGACATATTTGTATGTTTTTTGTTGCGTATTTTGTATATTTTTTTGTTGTGCATTTACTGATTTTGTGTCATGGATGGATACCCCATCTCCTTTGGTTGCTGTCTAAATGACGTATACTCCACATTTTATTCTATTCAAAATATACAATTTATGAACACGATAAGTTTAAAACCATCCAGTAAAAAATCTATTCTGTACAATAATTATTTGAGAGTAAACCTTTTAAATAACGTTGATATCATACATTTGGTGTACAATGTATTTGTTCATTTGGGAAACAAGATCTTTAAGCGCGTATGTCATATTCATCATCAAGACTACACTGCAATAAACTTTTCGAACCTGAGCACACAGATATATATGTAAGAAAATACTAGTATGATAAGTATACAAATGTTGTTCCGTACCATATCTTTAGCCTGAAGGCCCTAGCTCTTTGCGTGTCTGTAGCAGCATCCACATAGCCTTTGAAAAGTTGTCTTGACAACTGAATTGCTGAGACAGACGTGGATTGCAGTAGCTAACAGAACAAGAAAAGACATTCATCAGATATCCATAAAGGAAAAGGTATGTTTAAATAGAACAGAAGTATAACTATATGATACTGTATGCAAGTTAACTTTATTCTGCTTTTTGGTTTTTTGTGTCGTTTGGTTTCTGCCCCATTTATATATACCTCACATTTCCTTTTGTTGGTATCAAAAGGACGTACGTATAAATTATTTATTTTCCGTAATAAAAGAATACGATCTTGACCAATGTTTGCTCAGTCTTTAGTTTTCAATGTTATGTTTTGAATATTGCAGTTTGTCTTTATGTTGTTTTTCGGTTTTTTTTGACATGGCATTGTCATTTTGTTTTCGACTTATGAGTTTGAATATCCCTTTATTTGTATAGTTACTTTAAGCCGTACGATGACCTATAGGTGCTAACTTTTACGTCATTCGGTCTCTGGTGGAAATTTGTCTCATTGGCAATCATACCACCTCTCCTCCTTTTTATATGTATTCCCGTTCACATGTATGTAGAAATACATATTGGTGTAAAACTTTTTAGAACGCAAACTTATACAAACGAATACACATTTAAACTATGATGCAATCAGTCATGCAACGACAATTTGGATTGGATGACGTCTGCCATCAATTTTACGATTGACGGTCGGAGTCATTGGCAACAACGTCGCGCAATCGCAGTCAACATTTACGGGATATTTGACATGTTTAATTTTGAACAATTAAAAAGTATTGCATTATAATAAAGATAGCAGTAGTATATTTGAAAAGTTGCAACTGTCAATTTTGGGTTTGAGGGTTGTAAATGCAGTTTCCTGGCGACGAAGAGCGAATCCCCTATTGACGGTGGCAACTCTTTAAAGGGGCATTAGCTGTCATATTAAAGTTCATTGATTTGACTCAAATTCTCATACTTGATTTATAACATACTAAAACTTATATCCAAATTACTAACAATGCATGGACTCGATAATATATATTAACATTTCGTGTGTATCTTTGTCTAGACGTCATTTAATAAACCATCGAGGTGTCCTCCGAAGACTGCCTATGGTCATATAACCCAATATAAACATAAACATAAATAGAAAGCGACCACGTGTATTTGGCTTTTTCAAGGTCCGTTTTTACCTGTTTAAGAATGATTTTTTGTGGATCGAGACAAACATGTATTTGATAGCAATAATTAACAGGCCAACTATTTTTATGAATACTTTGAAAACTGAACTTATATCACAACTTCAACTTTGATCAATGAGTCATGAAAATATGTCACGATAAGGTTAAACCTGCAAGTTAGACATGTATACTTTTCAATCTGTCAAAAATCACAGAGTTTGGGGAATTACCCGCCCTTTTAGTACGTTGTGTGTGTTTTTAGTATATATTCCTTAATATTTTAACTTATTTTCATGTTGTTCTTGCTTTTATTCATAAGAATTAACGATAACAGTAGTTTATATATAATGCTCCTTTATTTTTATGGCATCAATAAAAAAGCTTAAATTTTAGTAAAAGGAAAAAGTTAGACAAGCTTAAAGGTTGGAAAAAGTTTTATATTTGATTTTTTGTATTAAATCTATCCCATCGAACTTGAGATAAAGGATACAACAGATACAGTTAAGTCTGCCTCATATCTTGACTTACATCTAGAAATTGACAATGAGGGTCGTTTGAAAACAAAACATTACGACAAAAGAGATGATTTTTAGCTTCCAAAATATGAACTTTTCATTTTTATGTAGCAACATTCCAGCAGCGCCTGTATACGGAGTATATATTTCCTAGTTAATACGATATCCCAGGGCTTGTATTTCCCATCATGATTTCCTTGATAGAGGGTTGCTGCTCACAAGGAAGCTATTGAACCAAACAGTACAAGTGGTGAAGTTGAAATCACCCCTTCGTAAACTTTACGGACGCCATCATGAGTTGGTTGACCGTTATGGAATATCCAGTTTTACCAATGACAGCGGATATGTTCCAATTGTCGTAACTACAATCCCGTCCCCTTTCCTCCGAATATTACCTACCGAATTAAACTTATTGCCGGGTTTGTACTAACATGAGCAACGCGACGGGTGCCACATGTGGAGCAGGATCTGCTTACCCTTCAAGAGCATCTGAGTTCACCCCAGTTTTTGGTGGGATTCGTGTTGCTCAGTCTTTAGTTTTCTATGTTGTGTTTTGTGTACTGTTGTTTGTCTGTCTGTTTGTTTTTTTTTTTTTTTTTAGCAATGGCGTTGTCAGTTTATTTTCTACTTATGAGTTTGAATGTCCCTTTGGTATCTTTCGCCTCTCTTTTACTTTCTTAGTGTGTCTTATCCTCTAAACAATAATGGTATTAGTAGTGATTTTGGCTGACTGTCAGAAATTATGACATCTGCCTTTTGCTGGCAGTCTGGTACATATTAATCTTATGAATCTGGTGCTAGTTCGTTGATGCTGTCTTTGATTTATGAATTGAACATTGATTATACGATAATTGCTTTAATAAAAGTAGTAATCACAAATGTCTGGGATAGATTGTTTTGTAACCACATCAGGAAAAGTAAATTTACCATCCGGGATCATTGATTTTGGATTGGTTTCGTGTTGCTCAATATTAACGTAAATGTGTATTTCTTATTAACTTTTTAATTTTTTTTTTTCTTTCTATATTTGTTGGTATTTTGCCTTTTTACGCTTGACCAGAAAAACCTTGAAATTGAGATGGTACTTGTTTTGCTGAGAGGTTCAGAGTTTCATATGATTGTAAGTGAATGATGTACTGACACTGTGTGGTGGTCTGACATTTATGGCAAAACATCTATCTTTACCGACATACTAAGCTGCGGGACCGTAGCTCTTATGGTCCTTGTGATATTTTTTTTTTCAATTTGAGAACCACAGATTTATGGACCGCAAATTGTGAAAAAAAATATTACAAGGACCATAAGAGCTACGCACGGTTCCGCAGCTACCATAGACTTAGTATATATAATTGTTTTACTACCATAGACTTATCATCCACAGACAATAAGGATTAAAACTCTTAAACATACGAAAATGCTTGCAAACTTCTGCTAACCTGGAGATCTAGACCGCTCTGTTTACTAATTATATGAACTGATCAATTGGTTTTTTTTAATTTGTCCCCTTAACAATGCTAACACCGTGTATTTTCTGAAATTTATCTTCTTATGTCGGATGATAAATGCATAGTTTACGGTCCGCCAACCATCTGGTCTCGGTCCTTTTGGAGTAAATGCCATTCATGTGCATCCTTCATTTTTTTTTCTTGGTGTGTTTTTAACTAGCTGGATTTGATTCTGAACATACTAGGAAAACAATTGTTGCATCTTTAAAATAATCATTTTCATTTGATTTTGGACTTCTTGAACTGATTCGATCCTTAAGGTCATGTTCAAGGACTGTCAGGCTATGGGTATTACCCTGTACAATAGTAATTTGCCAACAATGTTGACAGAATCCCAAGAAGCTAAGTTACTAGTATTATATATATTGAACCTATCTTGGTCTAAAATGCTGTTGTCGTCTCACTGTTGCTTTAATTCGACATACCGGGATTTTTTTTGTAAATACTGTGACAAGCATGATTTTGAATACTAGTATGTGATTCCGACAGGACAAGCAATATAATCACTTTGGGACGCTTAGCTGTTTAAAAATTAAAAAAATGGGAACAAAGGACCCAGTTAAACTTTTCTTGTAACGGATCACGATAGCAACATCGAAATCGTGCATTTTTTCAGTGTGGATCTTTAGAGAGATAATATAGTAAAACATACTTTAGGATCCAGTTATAATCTGCAGGTCATTGGCAAAACAATATATTCATCGTTGTGTGAGAGTGTATCTTCGTGGAAAGCCTACATTTTATGAAATTTATATCCTCGAATGCCAATTATATAACTTGAATAGATGTTGCTTAATTAAATGGGACTGTTTCAGTTATATCTTTAATTATTAGCAAAATAGTAGTTTAAATATGTTAAAGGCAGAAGTCAATTTATAGAGATAAATGAATAAACAAAAAATAAAATGGAAACAAACAATAGAATAATTTGCAATGTAATTTTAAAGTCATTTCTGTTGATAAGAATTCATCCAGGGTTATTCATAAAATCAGAAGGAACATATGGTCGATACTAATTATGGACAGAAAATCCAATTTTGAATTTAAGATTTTTTCCATGGGCCACTTAGAGGTGATTTTTCATTTTCTTATGATGTAATAAAAATGGTCAAAAGTACAACATTAAAAGTTAAAGTAGAACAGTGAATGTCACCATGCTTTCATTAAAAGAAAGGCGCACCTCAATAACGAAAGAAACGTCCTTAGTTCGATAAAAAACTTTTTCTTTATCACAAACATCTATCAAAATCTCCTCATAATACACCATATTATGCTGATGGTAGATAAAAAAAAAACTTATAACGTTAAATTCAAAAGTTTAAACAAATATATGATGTGGCTGTTGTGTTAGTTTCCAATTTATAGTTTATTTTGTCGTTTCTTCGTTTTTTTTTTCTGGTGTGTACTCTGTATTTTGCTGATAACACTAATTTACAGGTAAAAGGTTATGATTTTGCAACTTTGTTACCACTTTAAGTTCGTACAGGCCTGAAAACTCATCCAAGGTAAAGCTGTTTTTCACGATATTAATCTTGGTTTCTGGCGTATCTTTACCTAACTTTTTGGGAGCCGAATTTACGAAATTTGCCGGTTTTCAACGATTTAATGATGCTTTGGTAAACAAGTGTTATCATTAAATTATTAAATAGAACTGTGTACGCCTGCATTTTTATTAGGTTACAATTTCATAGAAAATTTTGTCGGACCGATAAAAATTCAACT
The DNA here is from genome assembly GCA_017311375.1 of Mytilus coruscus. Taxonomy (NCBI): domain Eukaryota; kingdom Metazoa; phylum Mollusca; class Bivalvia; order Mytilida; family Mytilidae; genus Mytilus; species Mytilus coruscus. The sequence goes on along the minus strand of CM029601.1, from coordinate 24,030,403 downwards.
TCTTGATAAAAATTTAATTATAGCGAAAAGAACGTCAAGATTGGCACCATAATATATGTCATTCGTATTGGATATACAAAATGTACTATATTCTTGAAAAAATGGTCAATCTATTTTCTTGTGAAAGCCGTAGATACTGCCTCTTCAATAATAAGACAAATATACACCATATGTTTATTTACCTTATATTCCTTTTTATATTTTCTTATATATATTTACATGTCAAAAGGACTTTTTTCCCTATTCATTACTTTACAGAGATAACAAAGATTTGGAATTTTTTCAAGGTCAAATTCCTCACGTACGTTGATATTTATTGTCTAAGTTGGTATACTGAACACACACTGGAACTCAAGCCTTTCTATTGAAAGTAAATGTCAACCTTAATTACAATGCTTGAGCAAACATTTATGCAAACAAAGCAAGTAAGCCAACCAAAGGTTTGTCCCACAAGCATTTGGAAATTAGTTTTAATGACTTCTCTTTTTTTCAATTTGTTGTTTCGGAGAGACAATCCTGCAGAGACTTGAGGATCTGGTTAAATGAAGCGGAGTTCAATTTCTAGTTCAGAGATAGTATAAAAAGAATTTAACTTTTCAGTTTCTATATAATATTCTGGATTTCTGAAGGTTATCATGAAATTACTGCGATTGTAATAATTAAAAAAAAACCCACATAATTAAAAGCAGACAATAATGGATTCTATAATGTAGGTAAGTCATCAAAGTTTAGTTTCAATTAATGCGTGTCATCCACAATGTCGAGAAGTATGTACATATCCGGAGATATCATTTGATCTAATATTTTATATTTAATTTTGTCTTGTTTTTAGTAAATATAAAATTAAAATTATTATTGCCATGTATTTGAATTTAAACTGTTTTATATTTATAGTAAAACATGATGATCAATATCATATTATTTTGTACTTCAAATGAAGTTAAATGGTATTATTTCAGAACCCACAACACTTTTAAGATTGAGATATCTTGCTTTGAAATTCTATCAAACTGAATCAAGTAATTCGGCAACTTGCTTAATTTCAATTCTTGACAACTGTTATAGACAGGCAAAGTTGTTCGTAGATGAATTTTGCTTTGTCTAAGGTCCCTTTTTGTCATATAGCTCTTCACATGTTTAGGTCTTATACATGCCTGGCTTTCAAAATGTTAGGGTTTGATCGTCTTTGAGGAAGGATAAATCCAGAAAAGCGCTTCGGACGCACGGAATTAATAAAGTTTTATCTTCATTTTAACCAATGAGGTGTACAAAAATTATTTTGTTACATAGGAGTGATTATTTTATTCAAACGAAACATAACTACATGGGACTATTCAATCTATCGAATGTAGGGGTAGGAGGGAGGGGACAAATTACATACACTATAGTGTCGAGAATTACAAATATTCATCGGGCAAAACAGTTGTTTCGAGACTATCTAAACTTTAATGGTAATCATTATATACAGTGTACATCGCATAAATTAAATATGATTTCGGTGAAAATAATCATGCAGTTTTGAATAATTGACTCGGGTTCGAGGACAATAGTATTCAAGTAGGCGGTTAACATATTGCAGAATATATGGTACTGAAGAAGCAGTCATTTGTTTTTTAAATCATCTTAAACAATGTAGACATTCTCTTTTGCATTGTTTCACAGTTTGTCTTATCGGAGGTTTTTCATATGGTATAGGTGTTGCTTATTGTTGACAGCCGAACAGTGCCCTATAGTTGTTTACATCCTAGTCATATGGTCTCTTGTTGATAGTTGTTTCATTTACAATCATATCACATCTCCTTATTTCTTTTGGCTCAACATCTCGGACCAATTAATATCAACAGGTTGGTCTACATCCATGATGAGTAAAATTGAAATTTGGGGTTTTAATTACATCTGATTAATATCAGTTAAATTTTCTAATAAAAGTTATCTAACTTAACAAGAGTAAGACACACTGCTACCTCTCTTCAAACATTTAGTATATATTTATTTCAATTTTAGACTACTAACTGAGGTCCTATAACCAAGTTGTCATAAAAAAAGTTTAATGGAAGGTGTACAATTAATAATTGCTGTGGGAGGTAAGATTGCTATTTTCTTTTTTAAACGAAGTTCTTGACGGAACAAACGCGAGATATTATTGTTTAGTTAGATGTTGAGGATGGCAAGCAAAAGCGAAGGGACATGGAAAACATTATATAACTTTTAAGACAGAAGAAAAGCGGTGGGATATGGTGTTTAATATGGATTGCGGAGTGCATAGAAAAAAAATGAAGGACATGGAAAACAATATATAACTTTAAGATGTTACAGAATTGGCGTAACAAAACTTTGTAGCATTAAATAGTGAAGTGCGAGAAGGCTTAGAGACAGGGAAAATGTTCTTATAACTTTAATGACAGAAAAAAGCAGCGGAGCATAGTTTCAAGTTTGGTTTATTTTTTTGGGGGGGGAGGGGGACATGACGGAATAAAGGCAGACAAAAATGTTGTTCCAGTGTATTAATTATATATTAGTACCAGTAGGTTTGAGGCTTGACTTAATTATATAATTGAAAAGATAATATGTAGACTCTACGTTTTTACTGGCTTTCCAAGCAAATTGAATGTAAAAGTGAGATTTGGGGGAGGAACCAAACACGTATCATTGCTCCACCTCGTTCTTTCTCCAATGTAAACTATGCACTTCAATAATGTAAATAAAACATCAGTCAAATCATTTATGATTATTTGTAGACGTCTGATATTTATGCCAACATCTCATTTGGTTCGTATCTTAGATTACATTAAAATCAGAATACTAGCTGAAACTAAAAAGAATGATAATAAATCTGGATTGATAATATGATGAGAAAAAAAATATAACAATGCAAATAAATGTGTACTATTTAGAATTTCAAGATCTATAGTTGAATTTTTCCAGTTGGATTTTTCCTTGCATAAATATTTATGTATCAACTTTCGGATTTTTACTCAATTCATCCAAGAAGCAATACGACTATGCCGCAAAAGGGATACGGTATTGTCTGCCTTGAAGATTCATTATATAACTTAAAGTTTATGTTTAAATTTGTATTTTCCAGTCTTTTATTGTTTTTGTGACTCTTTATGATGCTTTTCTTACCTCTTTTGATACAAACCATGATGAAATTTTCAATTTAAAAATAAATCGTCATTTTGGAGTTTAGTATGGTGGCCGGTTAAGGCCATTTCACGTTTTCGCGTTTTCGCGTTTTCGCCTTTCATATTCTATAGGGCGAAAACGCGAAAACGCGAAATCGCGAAGTCGAAAACGCGAAACCGATTTCGCGTTTTCGCGTTTTCGACTTCGCGATTTCGCGATTTCGCGTTTTTCGCGTTTTCGCCTTTTCACGATTTCGCGATTTCGCGTTTTCGCCTTTTCGCGTTTTCGCGTTTTCGCGATTTCGCAATTTCGCGTTTTCGCGTTTTCGCGATTTCGCCTTTTCGCCTTTTCGCGTTTTTACGATATACATGTTATTATAACATAACATTTTATATATAATTGGAAACAAGACTACAAAGTATAAGTCATTCAAATGATTGTCATATAAATTTCATATCTGTGGTTTACTTTAAATATTTTCATAAATTAGACAATTCCTTTACATTCTTTGTTTCAAATACTTTAACAAGTCATTATCTTTTAAAAGTGTCAAATTTATAAGTTAAGCCACAATGTAAACTATAGGCGATTTTTTGTTGTTGTAATTATATTTTGTTTATATACATCTATTGTTTACATGTGTATATTAGTAGATTAATTATGTTTTAGTCATGTAGTTGATACTGTATTTAGAGAGCCTTATTTAAAATTGGTTTAATCCAAATGCGTTACTCTCTTTAAATAAAGATATTATTAGGTCTTTCACTTTTCCGTGGAAAGACCTATTGATTTTGTTCTGATTATTATTATTAAGGTCTTTCCGTGGAAAGACCTTACTGTATTCTTCTGATTATTATTATTATTATTATTATTATTAGGTCTTTCCACTTTTCCGTGGAAAGACCTATTTTTGTTCTGATTATTATTATTATTATTATTATTTTTTTTTTTTCTTCCGCCTAATTTTTTTCTTGCGTAGTATTGATGTTACAAAAGATGTCGCTTAGATATTTGGAATATGATATTGTATAGTTTATACGCTTTTAAAACTGACAACTGCGTAACCAAATACTTTACGTTGTAAGAGTTATCTCCCCAAACACTGTTTTTCTTGTGGCCACTACTCCTTCGCAACCGTAAAAGATTACGACAAATTTATTTTACCAAATTGCTCGTTACATCTTCAGGATTAGGATTTTAATTTTGACCGAAGCCGTAATGAGATTCCATATGAGAGTTATTTCCCCTTATGCATTTGATATAAGTGATATGCATGTGAAACTGGTAAACCATAAGTGATAGAGACCTAGGGTCTTTTGATTTGAGGTCCTTGGTCCAAAAAAAATAAAATTAGGTCAAGGTCAAAGGTCAAGGTCATATTATAAATTTTGATTTTGGCTTATTTTCACTTCTTTTCAAAAACCATATAAGATAGACAACATATTTTATTAAATTGTTAGTTGCGACATGTCGTAACACATACATTTTGGTTTAAAGGTTACGCTAACATTAAATTAGAGTTTTCTCCCCTCTTGTATTTGAAAATACTCTTATGGTGATATAACTCATTAACCATACATAATTAAGACCTAGGGTCTTTTGATTTGAGGTCCTTGGTTTAAGACCTTGAAATTGAGCTCAAGGTCATATGTTATTTTGACGTTCTAGATTATGACCTTTGCTGTTACCTCATATTTTATATATGATAAAGCCATGGGACTTTTTTATTAGGTTGCAAGCCACTTGACCTTAGAAAGCCAACCGGAAGTGACCTTATGTAAACCGGAAGTAGCTATTTTTGTATTTATTTAATATAAAAGTATATAGAACCATATATTTTGGAATCAGTGTCATGTAAACATTCAAATAATACCGGAAGTAAATTTTTCAAACCGGAAGTAACAAATTATCTGCCTTATTTAATTTTTTTGTATATAAACCTCATATTTTGGAATCAGCGTACAAAAGCTATCATTTGACGCTGGAAATGACATGTTAAAACGAATTTTATTATTTTCATATCAAAATAGATCTTTACGAGTGGAAGACCTTCAATTGTTCTCTGAACAATTGGTTTTAATTATTTTTTTTTTTTTTTTTTTTTCTTCCGCCTAATTTTTTTCTTGCGTAGTATTGATGTTTCAAAAGATGTCGCTTAGATATTATGAATATGATATCGTATATTTTATACGCTTTTAAAACTGACAACTGCATAACCAAATACTTTACGTTGTAAGAGTTATCTTCCCAAACACTGTTTTCTTGTGGCCACTAATCCTTCGCAACCGTAAAAGATTACGACAAATTCATTTTACCAAATTGCTCGTTACATCTTCAGGATTAGGATTTTAATTTTGACCAAAGCTATTCGGAGACTCCATATGAGAGTTATTCCCCCTTATGTATTTGATATAAGTGATTTGTATTTCTAACTGGTAAACCATAAGTGATATTGGCCTAGGGTCTTTGGATTTGAGGTCCTTGGTCCAAAAAAAAAGAAAATTTGGTCAAGGTCAAAGGTCAAGGTCATATTCTAATTTTGATTTTGGCTTATTTTCACTTCTTTTCAAAAACCGTATAAGATATCGACAACATATTACTAAATTGTTAGTTGCGACATGTCGTAACAGATACATTTTGGTTTAAAGGGTGCACTAACATTAAATTAGAGTTTTCTCCCTCTTGTATTTAAAAATACGTGTATGGTGATATAACTTATACATTTTGGTTTAAAGGGTGCACTAACATTAAATTAGAGTTTTCTCCCCTCTTGTATTTAAAAATACGTGTATGGTGATATAACTCATTAACCATATATAACTAAGACCTAGGGTCTTTTGATTTGAGGTCCTTGGTTTATGACCTTGAAATTGAGCTCAAGGTCATAGGTAAATTTGACGTTCTAGATTTTGACCTCTGCTTTTACCTCATATGTATACATGACAAAGCCATGGGACTTTTTGCATTAGGTTGCAAGCCATTTGACTTTGAAAAATCCAACCGGAAGTGACCTTGTGTAAACCGGAAGTAGCTATTTTTTGTACTTATTTAATATAAAAGTATATAGAAGCATATATTTTTGGAATCAGTGTCAAGTAAACATTCAAATAATACCGGAAGTAACATTTTCCAAACCGGAAGTAACAAATTATTTCCCTTATTTAAAAAAAATGTATAGAAACCATATATTTTTGGAATCAGCGTACAATAAGCTATCATTTGACGCTGGAAATGACATTTTAAACCGAATTTTAATATTTAAATAGATCTTTATGGGTGGAAAGACCTTCAATTGTTCTCTGAACAATTGGTTTTTAATTATTTTTTTTTTTCTTCCGCCTAATTTTTTTCTTGCGTAGTATTGATGTTTCAAAAGATGTCGCTTAGATATTTGGAATATGATATTGTATAGTTTATACTCTTTTAAAACTGACAACTGCGTAACCAAATACTTTACGTTGTAAGAGTTATCTCCCCAAACACTGTTTTTCTTGTGGCCACTACTCCTTCGCAACCGTAAAAGATTACGACAAATTTATTCTACCAAATTGCTCGTTACATCTTCAGAATTATGATTTTAATTTTGACCGAAGCTATTCGGAGACTCCATATGAGAGTTATTCCCCCTTATGTATTTGATATAAGTGATTTGTATTTCTAACTGGTAAACCATAGGTGATATTGGAATAGGGTCTTTGGATTTGAGGTCCTTGGTCCATAAAAATGAAAATGAAGTCAAGGTCAAAGGTCAAGGTCATATTTTAGATTTTTATATGTCTTTGACTTCCCTATAATTCTCGACTGGTTAGAGATACAGAAACTTTAAATAGTGAAAAATGTTTGGTACTTCAAGGGGCAACTTTGTTACATTATGACTGTATTGTTTTTACCATTGTGTACGGGACATAACCCCATTGATGGTTTATAAAAAGACATTATTAGGCAAAACTCTTAAACAAAAGGTCCTACACCCATAGGGTCTTTTGCAATGACATTGTCGACCAATGACCTTGACCAAGGTTACAAGGTCAAAGGTCAAGGTCATAGACAAAGAGGCTAATTATGTGTTTTTGGCACTATTTAAAGAGTTTTATGTGTGTTTTAATGCTTTTGTAGGTTGACATTGACTTTTGACCTTACTACTTGTTGAGGGATCTCTCAAAAGCTAGATCCTATGTGTTAAGATATAGTATCTAGGCATTAAATTCCGTTTTCCATGATCCTAGTGGCTCGTTTCCATGTGTTTACTGAACTAACCAACCAACCAACCAACCAACCAGCCAATCAATCAATCAATCAATCAATCAATCAATCATTGCATGCATGTTTCCGTCTCATGTGTTTAATAAGGGTCCAAGATCTCCTTTGTTTCGTTTTCGCCTGTTTCAAGAAACCCTATCCAACGTGTTTAATTAGTAAAACAACCAACCAACCAACCAACCAATCAATCAATCAATCAATCAATCAATCAATCAATCAATCAATCAATCAATCAATCAATCAATCAATCAATCAATCGTTACATGCATGTCTCCGTTCTCATGTGTTTAATACGGGGTCCAAGGTCTCATTTGTTTCTTTTTCGCTTGTGCCAAGAGACCTTATCCAACGTGTTTAATCGACTAATCAATCAATCAATCAATCATTGCATGCATGTTTCCGTCTCGTGTGTTTAATACGGGGTCCAAGATCTCATTTGTTTCTTTTTCGCTTGTTTCAAGAGACTCTATCCCACGTGTTTAAATAATCAACAAACCAACCAACCAATTAATTAATCAATCAATCAATCAATAAACCAACCAACCAATCAATCATTCATTGTATGCATGTTTCCGTCTCATGTGTTTAATATTGTATTTACATCTCTTCTGAAAAAAAAAATCCACATGCTTGTTATCAGATGTTCTCGGAAACTACATGTCCAATTGACCCCAAATTTTGCAGTCAGCAGGGTATACATGTATTACATCTTCATAAAACAACGTGGTGCAGATATCTCTCAAGAATTTTCCTAGAGAAAAGAAATTGCAAATCCGTAAAAATCGCTTGCTAGTTCCGTAAATCTCATTGAAATCCTACAATAAAATGTCTGCTCCTAGATTGAAATACAATCTGTGTTACAAACTGCTGCTAAAAAATGTACATTGTATGAAAATAATCGATAAACGTGTTTTAAAGTTACACAGGATCAATTAAATCCAAAGCATGCACTGCTCGTGAACTGTGATCGAAAGTCAATTACCTACAATGACAAAAGAAATACATTGTGTGTACTCCGTCGCTATACATGTTCTCTGTCCAACGTCTCCACCTAAAAAGAAATAAAAATACTAAGTTTTCGCTAATATAAAGCCTCGTCACGTGACGCCACAACCTGGCGCGAGACAAAGATGCGCGCGGACCCTGAAATAGAACAAAACTTTCCAAACTAAATATAGAAACTTAACCAACACACTAATATGGACCCTTTAAAGAAAGAAAGAAACAAACAAACAAACAAACAAACACACACACACACACACACATATATCAATCAGTCATGTTTCAGAAGGGGGAAAGACCGTTTACAATTGCTTTTTAAAGCAATTGATTTATATTATTATTATTATTATTATTATTATTATTATTATTACTGAACAAATTTAAAAACAGATGCATTTGTATAAAATGCCTTTGAGTATACAATTTGCTTGAAATCATAATTTTGACATTGTAAAATATATTTGCTAATTGACCAGATTCAGTTTCTCTATTTGTTTTGTTAATCTGGTTCTGATACGGAGAGGATTGTTGTTATTGTCTAGCGCATTCAACAGTATATCCCTTGTCCCTTGGTGTCTCCTGTAGATGAACAAATTTCCATCTTTGAAAATTTGAAATATCAATCAATGCTTTAGTAATATATGGGAAACACATTCTACATTTACATGAATTTTCCATAGATCCAGGTTACTTTTTGTTTAAATTAAAAGAACATGCGACAGGTTTAGGATATCTTTGCTAAGATCAACCTACGACAGTTTTGAGGTGAGGTCTTGGATAGTCCTAAGAGGATCATAAGACATGTCAAAAGATATTCTAGTATCTTATAACAGGTCTTAGGATAGCTTCATGAAACCGTCCCAAGTTTTATTTGACAAAGTCTTATCTCCACAATGTATTAAATTTTAAACTTTTTCACACAAGCTAATTTAAATATTAAAATTTTAGATTCACAACAAGAGCATTAAATGAAAGATATTTTAAGTAACCATGGCGATAATAATGATTAATTTCATTTATTTTAAAATGTCCAAACTATAACTTCCAGCAAATTGTATATTCAAAGGCATTTTATACAAATGCATCTGTTTTAAAATCTGTTCAGTAATTGTCAACAAAGAATGTAAAGAAATTGTCTAATTTATGAAAATATTTAAAATACGTCACAGATATGAAATTTATATGACAATCATTTGAATGACTTATACTTTGTAGTCCTGTCTCCAATTATATTTAAAATGTTATGTTATAATAACATGTATATCGTAAAAACGCGAAAAGGCGAAAGGCGAAATCGCGAAAACGCGAAAACGCGAAAACGCGAAATCGCGAAGTCGAAAACGCGAAATCGGTTTCTCGTTTTCGACTTCGCGTTTTCGCGTTTTCGCGTTTTCGACTTCGCGTTTTCGCGTTTTCGACTTCGCCTTTCGCGTTTTCGCGTTTTCGACTTCGCGATTTCGCGTTTTCGCCCTATAGAATATGAAAGGCGAAAACGCGAAATGGCCTTAACCGGCCACCATAGTTTAGACTTTTTCATTAAGATGTATCATTTGTACGTATGCAGAAATGTACAAAGTTACATTTTAAACAAAGAAAATTAACATATACTTTCCATTCATGATAAATATGTATACGCTATTTATATTTTGTAAATTATTTTTTCTAGTGATAAGTAACGGATTTGTTGTCTTTGCAAACCCCCCAACTCGTCTATGGCCCCTCGACAACAGTACATATACAACTGAGGTTCAGGAACCCTCGACAGATCCTGTAGATACTGGTCAGTGTGGACGAATATTTGGAGGTCAACCCCCAGGTTATCCTAACCCAGTTGTCGAACTTGATGGACTGACTCCTGTTGACTTAGTAGTTGATGCGACTATTGGTTCCGACAAAGATTATTCATTTTCAATGATGGTGAGACCAACCGTTGATACTGGAGCATTGTTGCACTACAAACCAAACGATTCAACACAGCAATTAAAAGAATTTGCTTTATATATCTCTGGAGGATATATTCAAATGGAAAGAATTCTTAATAACGAATCTGAAATATCACCATCATCAACACAGCAGTTTCCAATAAATACTTGGCATTTCATATCTTTCGGAATAAAAAGAATCGATGGTATAATGATAATCAATTTCAATAACGACAACATAAAACATGACAACAGTTATCGTGGCAATGTTGACTTTGTTATTCCCGGCATTTTGCGTGTTGGTGGTATGTTTGATCAACGAAAACCTAATTTGCATGGCAGAGTTGCATGTGTTGGATTTTACAGTGATGAAAAAGAACCAGAGCAAGCATATTCAGAACACCCTTGCAAGGCTGGGAATTGGGTGTATAGTAAGTTTTAAAGTGACTTAGAATTAAGGAATGATAAAAGCAATTATTTAGCCTTAAAAAATGGTTAAAAAAATCAATTTCGTAAAATTCATGTTAATGCTATTGATTAAAGGGGCATTAGCTACGAAGTTGACCAAAAATAAAAGATCAAAACATGATTTTTTTATTTTGTTTCAAATATTCATAAAAGCGGAATTGTGAAATAATATTTCGATATTAGCAGTCATTTTAGTCCAATTTTGTCAAAATAGGCTAAAAAAAATCGCTGATGTATAATTGGCTTGCAGGTCAAAAATGCAAACACATTCGAGTCCGTATTCACGCGAACTTCTATTTGACCCATAACTGGAGATGCATTACGCATATGCTAATCATGATTTGTTATTAAGTAGAAAAGAATGTTTACATTGAAAAGTGATACAAGGCATCCACTGGGAAGAGACCTTTCGTTGACTGATTTTGCTCAAGATTTATAATTTTTTGTAATATATGACATGAAATAAAAAAAAAAAAAACCTAGAAAAAATCTTAATCATACAATTGCACGTGCTTGTCTGGTCGGTACTTTATTTATGTGTTATCAGATCAAATGACCATCGGAATTCTTTGCAGATCATATTGATGGTTAAATAGATGGCATATAGTCTAATATACACGAAATGCTGATACATTTCAACGAGTCTATGCATTGTTTCTTTAGGATTTTTGAAAAGATTTGATATATGTTTAAGAATGTAATAAATCAAATACGAGAATTTCAGTCAATTCGATGAACATGAATTTAACAGCTGATGTTCCTTTAATTAACGAGGTAAGATAGTAAAATCTTTCTAGTTCAAATAACGTCACTATTACATCATGAATATGTCAAAGTTGACATACTAGTATAATAAGAAAAAAATACCACTTTTACTCGTTTTTTTTTTATTCAATGTTAGCAACATTCTTTACAGAAATCAATTAATTTAAGAAAGTATCTTTGATAGAACAACCTGTGACAGTGAATATTTAAGATAAGGCTTTTCGCTTTTAAATTTATGTATTACAGGTTGAGACAATATTGGTAGACTTAAGGAAGTTTGAAAGCCAAAATAAAAAAAAAATGTAATAGACAATTCATATATCATATTATTGATTTCTGACAGACAATTGTCACGTAAAAGTCTGAATGATGTTATTTGATTAATTGATAATGATTTTGGAATTCAAGGGACCAGAAAGTGACCTTGTTTTACCTTTTCCTCTATTACGTACTTCGTTGTAGAAAATCTTTGTTTTGACAAAAACCAATTAAACATTGGAAACCAAACGTCTTGTCTTACGACTGAATTTTAAAGTGACTAAAATGCAAACATCACTTTACATTATGCAAGTAGTTCCCATAGAAATAAAGTATGCAATAATCTTTGTGTGCTGAAAACTAGTTGCGCAGAAAAAAGTATTTACAAAAATACCGAATTCTAAAGTAAACAGACTTGAATTGTTTTTATGAACCATGTTCTAAGGTATTCGCAACATCTACTCAACATCTGCAGAAAAAAAAACCAAAGAAAAAACCCAATTGTTTAACAGTTTATGCCTTTGTTTCAATTTAGACACACCTGACTGTTCAACAACACAAGCAATCCCAAGAACTGAAACAGCGGCTGGTTATTTTATGGTGGAAGTAAATATTCAACTCAATACTTTAAACATGATATCAACAAGTCCGAAATGTACCAAGCTTCTATGCGCTGTATCATGTCTGAGACACGAAAGCTGTTGGTATTTTAGGTATGAGCTATCGGCGTCAGGATGTTCACAGTGTACGTTGTATGATAGTAGTATAACTTCTTGGAAGGGAACAGGTGCAGGAGATAATTTCTTGTATAAATGGTATTAAAAATATAAATAGTACAACATGGTTTTACACCAAACGGAATGCACATATTTCAAGCCTTAAATATCACTTATTCTAAGGAGCAAATTATATGTTCTAATATTTTTCTATTCATATCTGAAAATGGTTAAAATGGAAAACAAAAAAAAGACCCCATAATGACGGCATATCTGACAATTTGAATGCTACATTGACAGTTCTGTGTTGATTAGACGACTATAAGTATGATAACCATTCTACACGACGACATATTTTCAACTCAGTCTCAATAAAACTCATTGAAACATGCTTTATTCGTTGACAAAATCTATAAAGCAAGAATGAACTTTTTAATTATTCCCTGTAATTTGGAAAACGCATTATTAATTTAGAGTATGATCATTTATAGAGGAGACGTTTGTTGTTGTGTCTGGTGTATAATAAAGGAATTACAGTATTATATACGAAGAGCTACCACTGTCAGTTAAAGATTTGTTTGTCGTAAATAAAGATTTGTTTGTCGTAAATAAAGATTTACCATGGAAGACCTCAAATACAGTTTAATCATTCTAATTCTAATTATTTAAACATATTTTACGGTTCGATAACAATGCCAAATAGGATCAGACACAAGTTTTTTTCTCCAACTGTAATGCATATGAAAGTAATAATTTTAGTGATCTTAAAAAGGTATAAAATAAAAAATGAATTGTAAGTCCAAGAAACATTTTAACATCACATTAAAACGTTGTTTCGGAAGTAAATGGAAATTTAAATATTTGCGTTAAAAAAAAAAATGTTATATATGTACACGGTTAGAGTTCAAATAAGTCAAGTGATCATTGCTGCTCAACTAATACTTACCGCGACAAGAGGAATGGCTTATAAAACTGGAATGCAAACTAAAATATGTGTTAAATATGTTAAAATTTTGTTTTTGGCAATCCATAATTTTACTATAACAACTGACCAAACAAAAAGTGAAAATTATTAAATTTTTACAATTTGGGTAAAAAGATTTTGAAGTTTAAATTTTTACTTTATTGCTAAAATTTCTGCCTATGTAAGTTACATTATTTTTGAATATTTATTTTCAATAAAGAAGAAAGAAAACATGACTTACAACTTGAATATTTAGAGTACATAATTTAGCTAGATAACAAAGAGGCATTTAAGCGCTAAATTATTGAATTTGGATTATGTACCTTACATGTTAATTAAGGCTTTTGTTAAAGAACCTTTTGTACTACTCGTTTGTGAAATTATTTTTAACACTTGTCACCCATGACATGATTATTGACCGAACCAGTAAAAATAGGTTGTGATCAAGGGAGCAGTACAAACATAAACGGTACCAATTTTTCTGCACCAGATGCGCATTTCGACAATCAATGTCTCTTCAGTGATGCTCGAGGCCAAAATATTTGAAAATCCAAAGCTTATTAAAAATATGAAGAGCTATAAACAAAAAAGGACCAAAAAGTATAGCCAAAGCTGGGCAAGGTCAAGTACCTTTTGATTGGTGAAAACCGGAGAAAGTTAAGAAATCAGTGATCATGCGACCAAGCCTGCATGGAAACAATTCTAGTTTTCAACGGTCACTTTGATTTCTGATTTCCAAGAATAAATTACACCTTTATTTACTAGAACTTTCTCTCTGTTTTACACCAGGTAAGTTGAATTATATCTTTGTATTTTGTTTTATTCGAATTAAAGGGTTGTATTTATTTTTTATTTTTGGGTAACGCAAACTAAAGTTAAATTCATTTTATGAAATTCACTTAAATTGAATGTGTATATTTTGTATAGGTTTTCTTTGGTTTTCATTTTGAATAATTGTTTTGTGTTGGTTACCAAGGACGCTATGCTTTTTATTTATGTTAACAATTGATAAACATTTGAAGAATTTATTTTATATAAATCTGTTCTATGTTTGGAAATATATAGTTTGATATTATAATAGTTATTTTCAAAAGCTTATTGAAAGTCCGGAAATATTTCATATTGTATCCGTAGTAACTTTTAAGTGTTATAATATCCAAGGGAGACAATTTATTATTTTTGTTTACCGGGGAAAGTGTCTTTTGGGTTATAATAAACCATTAGATTTTGTGGATGCAGCCATTTTATGAAGATTACATGGTATTCAGAATTAAGGGTATGGCTAATCCTGATTGGTCGATATGTGCACCCGTTATTTTTTATTATTAGAGACTTCGTGCACTCTGCATTATATCAAAGGCAAAATAATATATTTTCCGTAACCCTAATGGATCTGAGATGTCTTTTCAACGCTAGGATGAGACACGTGTTTTAAGTGCAAAATTGATAGGCAAGGGAGATAAGTACAAATTACCGTAAGAAAAGCCACGGGATTCTATATTTTTTGGACCAAAAAATACTGTCCGAATAATTTTTCTTTAATTCTAGCAAGGTTTCGTTAACAAAAACAACTTTCTAAAGTCTGCATCTGGAAAAAGGCTATCATTGTCGCCTATGGGGAAATTAATTGTTTATTGCAATCTATACAACGTCGACATTTCTTTATCATAGTGTTCACAAAGTGTCAAAAACAGTAATTTTACTTGATATTTGATGTGAAACCGTATTTTTTTGGTGACAAATAAATTATTGATCAACTAGTTTTCAAGCTATAGTCTGTTTCATATTTGTATTGCGTTTTACATTAAAAACAAGGGTGGGCTCGACTTTTGACTTACTGTGGAGAAAATATATCATTTTCTAAACTTCTGCTGATTTGCTTGAATAAAGCACGTACACATCTAGAGTTTGGATACAAAAATCGATTTTTAAATATGACGATCTCGACACAAGTGCTGTTATCGAAATTACCAAATTCAGTGAAAATGGACAGAAATGGTCCCCTTCAAACATTTAAATGTTTACTTGAATTGCAAACTATAAAAATTAGAATAGGCATGTAACTTTGAAGTTAAAGAATAGTTTTCAATGTTAAAATACAAATATTTTCACATTTTTTATATTATTGAAATGCTATAGTCTGTTTCAAAAATGTACTTTTATACGAAAATGGTTTGATTTAAAACTGTTGTTCAAAATTCACCGTAGCAGTTACATATTGGATCGGTTTTGGTATCAATATATTCAGTAGTTGATGACATATAAAGAATCATTGGAGTAAGTGGACATTATCTTCAGGTCCTTTTAAGCAGTACCGCATTTACTAAAAAAAATCAGGATTTTTTTTCTCCCATTTTTAGACTGGGGTCATCTCTGATAAAAAAATGTAAAAATTCACAGAGTAATGAGAGAACGTTTTGATGATAATCTATGTGTGGCATATATATTTTGCATCTATCGCACTATGAATTGCATGATTCTAGAAAATATTAAATACCGTATAGGTTATAATAAGCCATTAGATTTTATGGGCGCAGCCATTTTATGAAGATAACATGGTATTCAGAATTATGAGTATGGCTAATCCTGATTGGACGATATGTGCACCCGTTATTTTTTATTATTAGAGACTTCGTGCACTCTGCATTATATCAAAGGCAAAATAATATATTTTCCGTAACCCTTACGGATCTAAGATGTCTTTTCAACGCTTGGATGAGACACATGTTTTTATGTGCAAAATTGATAGGCAAGGGAGATAAGTACAAATTACCGTAAGAAAAGCCACGAGAACCTATATTTTTGGACCATAAAATACTGTCCGAATAATTTTTTTATTATTCTGGCAAGGTTTCGTTAATAAAATCAACTTTCTAAAGTCTGTATCTGGAAAAAGGCTATCATTGTCGCCTATGGGGAAATTAATTGTTTATTGCAATCTTTGTTGATAAAGAAATGATTTTAGATTTATATCGAAAGCTACATAACAAAGACAGGAAACCTTATATTTTGCGTTATTTTTCTGTAAGTTGTATGTTTTTATTTTTGTACTTAGAATGCATATTTAGTTCATAACATAGGTTTTTGAAAGCGACACTTTAACACAGGATTTCTGTTTTGTTTACAAAATTGTTTGAACATTTTGAATTGACTCTAGAACTTATATTACATTGAATTCAGTTAATTTTATTGTATTACACACATACACAGAACTACACAGTGACAGAAGTAAATGATTGTTACACAGCAACGTAGGTATATTCTTTATTTTATATTTTCCATTACACTAAATACTAGTTTAAACATTATGCAAAGTTATTTACATACCAATTTATTTGGAAATAAATTGTATTTGGTATTACATTTTATGCGATTTAATATTGAGATAGTATGGCAAAGATTTTATTAATTTAAAAAGTTTTATTGTTTCTATAACAACAAGTTATTGTATAAAACATTTGAAATTAATAGTTCTTTTAATTGAAATGATTCGGTTTATTTTACGTAGTGTATTAAGCATTAATTTGTACGGAAAGTTTTGTAAAGCTGTTTCACTTGATAAAATAGAGATTTGGACAAATATTATTTGGAAAGTCAAATTTTGTATAGAGTTATGTTCCTTGATTTAGTTCATTTTTGAAATTCTACACTTAGTATCAAGTGAGACTGCTATTTTATTGAGTAATATTTGTATGCACTTTGATTTCTGATTTCCAAGAATAAACATCTTTATTTACTAGAACTTTCTCTCTGTTTTACACCAGGCGCTAAAAGTCATCAGACACAGCAGAAAAGTCAGTAGCATGAGAATGAACTGATTGTGTAATCGCATGGCGTGTATAGCAGGAAACGCAACCCTGTCAACACAATCGATCTAGCTCCTTTGAGAGTTCATGCGATTCCCTTTGTTTTTGGGGAAAGACGGTTTCAAGCCGTCAATCCCCTATGTAGTTGACCAGACTGACGTCCCCTCACGTCATTCATTTTGTTTTTATAGTGTGGAAAACACCCCCAAAAAATCTTACTGAGATTGATGAGAAGGAGACACACAAATGAATAGATTGACTTTAAACACTTTTAACACATTTCCTTCTGTTTCTCGCAAAATTATCGTATCTTCAGCTCTCCTTACACTATTTACGTTTCTTTTACAATCCGGAAAAATCAGAATGACGAGATATTCTAAATATATCCAACCTACATTATAGTGACGTCATTGTTGGAATGCCACACTTGTCACTACGTAGAAGCAGGGATATCCTTTACTGACATTCTCAGAGTTCGTGTACTAATTTTAAATTGGTATTTGTTCAATTTGAACATAATTATGTTTGCTGTAAATGTTTCAAACATCAACATGCAATGCTTTAATTTAAAGGTCAACTTGTAACTTTCACAGTAAACAATGGCCGTGGGGATACATGAGATTGGGGAGAGAAACGACAGTTTTCATTTTTTCTGTAAAATTCTGTTTTGAGACTCTTCCTCCAATACAGGAGCACCTCAATTGATGAGTAATAATCCACTAAAATAAAAGTTAATGTATCAGAACACTTAAAATGTGACATTTAGTATATGATTAATAGTCTTCCATTAAAACTAAATTTTGTGTACCAACATAATCATTGTAATGGTAAAAAAAATAATTAAAAATGTTGCATTTGTAGTTTAAACCTATTTATTCATGAAATTTACAAATATATCAAAATGTAGGATCTGAAACAAGCTTCACACAGTTTACATCAATCATATTGCTTTTATTAGTACCTGTATCCCTGTAATGAGAGTTGTAATTGGGAACTTTATCAATGGAAATTTCAAACTGAATAGATTTTTCAGTCCTCACTTTCTTGAGAAAAAAATAATAAAAATCTTAGAGTACTGTCACAAAAAGGAAAATGGCCCTAGCCTGCAGTTTAGTGGTACACAATTAAAATTTCAAAAAATATTGTAGTAGTTGTTAAATGATAGAATTCAGTTGAATTTTCGATAATTAACTTTCAACTTTAATCGAATGTTTTGATTTAGAAGATGCAGATCTCTTCCATTGGTCCAAGTTGAATCCTTAACTAAGGAAACGAAATTACATTACACAACAATTGATTTCAATATTGTCAAACTTTCTACATATTCTAGGTGTTCTTTTTTTTCATTCTTTATATGAAGACTATCAAAAGATCCCCCAAAAAAAAAGAAACAATGGCCGTCTTTCCCTCAGAGCTCTTCAGCTCTTTGATTATTTATCACCATGGTTTGTCTTACCAATCAATTTATAAGATTTGAACATCGTTAACTACTGCTGCCTAACGGACTAATGGGTTTATTATTTTTCTGATGTTAAATCTTGACTTACATCTAGAAATTGACAATGAGGGTCGGTTGAAAACAAAACATTACGACAAAAGAGATGATTTCAGCTTCCCAATTGTGAACTTTCCATTTATATGTAGCAACATTACAGCAGCACCTGCATACGGAGTATATATCTCCCAGTTGATACGATATTCCAGGGCTTGTATTTCCTATCATGATTTCCTTGATATAGGGCTGCTGCTCACAAGGAAGCTATTAAACCAAGAGTTCCAAGTGGTGAACTTGAAATCTTCAAATTTACGGACGCCATCACGAGTTGATTGACCGTTATGGAATATCTGTTTCTCAGCTGACGACGGATATGTTCCAATTGTCGTAACTAAAATCCCGCCTCCTTTCCTCCGAATGTGACATACCGAATTAGACTTATTACCGGGTTTATACATACATGAGCAACACGACGGGTGCCACATGTGGAGCAGGATCTGCTTACCCTTACGGAGCACCTGAGATCACCCCCAGTGTTTTGTAGGGTTCGTGTTGCTCAGACTTAAGTTTTCTATTTTGTGTTTTGTGTACTGTTGTTTGTCTGTTGGTCTTTTTCTCTTTAAGCCGCGGCGTTGTCCGTTTATTTTTGACTTACGAGTTTCAGTTTCCTTTGGTATATTTCGCCTCTCTTTTAAAATATACTTAATTTGCTCTAATTGTAGCGAGTAGATAAAAACAAGAACAATGATGCTTTATCTCTTTTACATAGTTAATAAAGTTCATAACAACTGTTTATCCATAAAGTAGCAAAATTTAAAATTTAATATTTTGTATTGATGTAAATCAAATCCTACCTAAACCATTTTGTATACATTTGACGTGTTCCATTCTTTTGTTTGAGGATATAATTACGATGAACTAGCGGTCTTTATTCTAAAAAGCCAATCATACCACATCTCCTTATTTTCATATTAATGAATTCAAACACACGATAAGGTGAAGGAATATGAATACTGTCGATTATAGACATATATATATATTACTGTGTATAATGTTACACTATGTATAGCTCATTTTGATGGCATTTTCAACACGCGAATGCATAATATTTCCGATCAGTGATATTTTACGTATGAATCGGAAATTTGAAGAATTCTAAAAGGGTCGCCGACAATTTGACATGTTTTTAACACAGATATATTGAAAAGATGCTTTGAAGCACTTAATTATATAAAGTGCATTTCTATTTTGAACGTAAATCTCTTTTATACCCGGGCAATAATATTGAATATTCAAACACATTGAATATTAATAACCGGTTAATAATTGAAAATCGTATTTGATAAAAACGATTCCAAAAGGTTACTTAAACCGTAGGTTGAAGAAGGAAAGAAGACACAACACTGTGTTAATATTAAAAATATTTCGGATTAAATGTATAACAATTTTAATAATTAAACGTATCGAAACGAAGTTAGAGAAGTCATCGCATGATTTAAGCCTCTATACTCTAGCTTTGTTTTCGGCACAATACAGTGCGAGAGACAACTGTGTCAATGAAATGAAATACATTATATAACGTAGTTATATCCCATGTTTTTGGTAGGGTTCATGTTGCTCAGTCTTCAGTTGTCTATGTTGTTTATGTGTACTTTTGTTTGTCAGTTCGACTTTTTCTTTTTTAGCCATGGCGTTGTCGGTTTGTTTTCGACTTATGAGTTTGAATGTCTGTTTGGTATCTTTCGCCTCTCTCTCTTATAGTAATTTATGACAGGTTTATTGCAAAAAACTATACGCAAATGGACAGCACTGTTTTTGCTGTTTTGAATTTCAAAGTCCCAGTGAGGCTTTTAACATGGAGCAAAAACTCTTTCTTCAAGGTCAAGACCGTCCCTGTTACTGGTTTTAGCGGAATTTTTTGATAGACCTAGCTACAGATGTGCATAGATGAACTCAGAAAAGAAATACATGTAGTATTAATATATTACAAAGTAAATTTGACAATAAAAATTTTCAAAATATTGTAATAATTTGCTCGACAATCTCAATGAAAAATGAAGAAATAATACAGATTTAAGCCACAACGGGTCACACCCATATATCTACTTCATAAAGTCGGATAAACATTAATCCATTGTGTTTACTCAATAACCGCCATCCCATGTGAAAACTCTGCAATTAGTAATACCAATGTTATCTCCTGGATGATACAGTTAAATCGATCGAAAATTTACATTCTCGTGATCTTTTATGTTTTGGGTCCAAAGAAAATTTAATTTAACAATATGTATGTGAAGATTTAGTTAACATTTCCAACATTTCCTCTAACACACTCTTACATTGTTTTGGTTTTATTTTTCCTTCACAAGATAATGTTAATCATGGTAGAATCGCATGACGGCTGGTGCATGCATAGCATGAAGATGCACCTAGCATCATGTTTTCTTTTCAAGTCCTGACATTGTTCGTCTCCTCGTTGGCCCTTTATGTGGAAGCTTTTGATTTTTGAAATATTTTCGTAGCACTTATATCATAACTAAATACCGGCTCAATCAATGCCTGCTTTGTCTAGTTTTGTTGAGGTTATAAAACTGTTTTATTTAAAATTATTCTTCACACTGACAGAAAACACGAATTTTTATTTGTTAATGTTAATCTTTGAAGTAATTTGAGTAATGGTCTAATATCCATCTCATTTGAACTCATTTGACAGAATCAATTTCAAATTGCTGTAAAGGGGGCCTAAACTCAGAATATATTTATAAAAATCACTTTTTGTTTCTTACCTCAGCAGTTCATGTTAAAGACCGGAAGCTGAAAATGAAAATAACGCAATATACATTTGGCACGTCCAAGGCGCTTTTCTTTGTCTACCTTCATCAAGAATACTTAACGCAAAAAAAAGCTGTTGATGTATCTTAAAATCCGAATAAATGAGGAGATATATGGTATATAAAACATTTAAAGCTTTTCTGTAAAATGAAAGTAACACTACCAATTGTGTGCGTCCGAATTGCTTTTCTGGGTTTACCTTCATCAGGAACGCTCAAAGCCCAAAATAGACCTGGATGTATAAGACCCGAAACACGCGAAGTTCTATTTGATTTAAAAGGACTAAAAAAATAAAAGCCAAATCATTTTAAGGTCAACTTTGCCTGACATAGCATGACAGTTGAGAAACTGACTCTACCCAGAAAAAAGTTGACAAGATAATATTTCAAAATAAAGACAAATTCGTTGCACCCTGTATAGGTGTTGATTTAATTACTGATTAGATTATTGTTGACATAATTAGTATATGAGCTATAAATTATGGGTTAAAATTCCTTGGACTATTATCTAGACTTTTCCTAGATATTAATGTTGAGCGTTAAAGTCCTTTAGACAACGACAAACAATAATTAAAATAGGTATAATTTTTGTGTGTCCATTTTGTAGATATTTTTCCGAATGAGTACTCGAGTATCGCTCGGTGAAGCCAACCAGTACTCGATTAGTAATTCTTCGTCGAGCTGACATCCCTAGATTCTACATTCGACAAACAATTTATTGATATATAAATAAAATGAATGATAAAATTTGTATTCAGTAAAATGGCCTTGTGGTAAATATCTCTTATATTTGTTATGGTTCCTTTTTATTGCAAATTACAACAAATGCGTTAATTGGACATGCACTTAAATTAGTCCTTAACTTTTTATACATTACTTAATCTCGTTTTTGGTGAAAACTACGGGTATTTCGGTAGAGGCGTTTGTTCTACGAGTATGAGTTTTTGACTGAATTTCCTAAGAATTCAAGAAAGAAAGAAAAACGAGCTACGCATACAGTTTCCACCTCGGAATAAATAAACTCTGTCATAGATACCAGGATTAAATTTTCGTATGACAGACGCACGTTTCGTCTACCAGACCCATCAGTAACTCTGGAAACAAAAATATATTTATAAATACAAGCGTGAACACTGGAAAATTATGAATTAAATTCATAATCATTAAAACATTTCTAAAGTGTAAAATAATCACACATAGGGTAGTAATCAAAATTTGCATTAGAAATATATGAATGCAACATTTGGCGGGAATAAACTGACAAACTGACAAATTTCGTAGCTATTTGCTTATGAAAACGTTTTAAAAGAAAATTATATATATATATATCATTTAATGGCAAAAATAGAATCGTCTAACTGTCTTGCTCACAACATAATATAAATTGTATAACTGGAGTTTATGTAACAAAGTATAAACATCTTATATTTTGTAAAATACGACGGATTTTACTAAACTACCCTATCAATCAATTATAACCCTCAAAAACTATTTAAGTTTGATTAAAAAAGATATAGTACATGTTTTACTCAACAAAGCCTATCTAATTTATCGCTTTTCGACGTCAATGACATAGATTAAAATAAGCTTGATGTATTAAACTACTGTGAAAAATATATCCGGAATAATCATGACTAAATTACTAAACTTAGAAGGGTAAATTGATGATAAGCATGAATAATTCCTTACGTATGCGTCTGGATTCATCCCTTATTTGCTCTAAGATTAGTTATTAAAAACAATGTTTCATTTAGTTTATAAAACATTCATTGCTCATGTTTACCTGAATAACAGGCTTAATGGATTAAACGATTGAGACAATTAAATGTTTGCGCAAATCAATTTCGAAATCAGTGTTGACATTAAATGTTGTTTGAGTTTACGCTTCCATGCATAACTCATTTGAACAAAGTTATGTAATTTTATATGCTGTGTTTGGAATGAATAGTGCTGTCTCGAATTATAACAAATTTATGGTAAGTAAAATATATATGAGTAGATATTCAATTTATGTATTAACATGTAACACCTGTTACATTCAGTACGTGGGAGAAACAATGGACAAATTTTAATATTCAGCTAAATAACCATCGATCATGGTACAAAACCAACAAAAACTGTCCCTTCACCAAACATCTTCGCTCAAAGAAACATCCTTTTGATAATGCTACTTTTCAAATCATAGAAGTGAAAACTGAGTGGGACACCACGGCGAGGAGGAAAAGAGAAAACTTT
This sequence comes from Mytilus coruscus, assembly GCA_017311375.1. Lineage (NCBI taxonomy): Eukaryota > Metazoa > Mollusca > Bivalvia > Mytilida > Mytilidae > Mytilus > Mytilus coruscus. The sequence continues at coordinate 24,006,555 of CM029601.1, read as the reverse complement.
TGGATCCACCAGCTCCATACTTTAGAACCTGATGGTCTAAATGAAAAAGACGAGAAAAGATACAGGAAAGATAAAAAATAATTGATTATGTACCATCGTTCTTAACAACTCTGGCCAATTGGCCAATGGACGTTGAAAATTAATCTTACTTCAACAATAAATAATCTTGAACAGCATTCAAATTTTGAATTTATTTATAAGCAGCAAAAATTCACTGCACAATGAGCTGCAAAAGTTTCTTATCTGCATCCGATTTCACCTGGATAGATGCACGCTCGATGAAGCTAGTTTGTCTAGCGAAATATTGCGTTTATTTTATATCGCATTGTAAATATAACATTTTAATATTTACATACTAAACAGTGTGTTAAAATTACATTGTTAGGCATTTATTATTTCATTTGTGTAATTGTATTAGTCTTTGTACTGATTAATCCACACCTAAATTATAATTATGCAACTGTCATACAAATGAGAGGTTTAGCTAGCTATAAAACCAGGTTTAATCCACTATTTTCTACATCTTTTGATTTTGCCATTTGATAAGGGACTTTCCGTTTTGAATTTTACTTGGAGTTCGGTATAACTGTTATTTTACTTTTCAAATAGATTTGTATATTAAGTGTTGCTATTTAAAGACACTTATATATATGTATATATATATAAAAGACAAATTAAAAAGATAAACATGTTTCAAGGACCCTTGCAAAATATTTTTTTACATCGTTCTCATTCACAGGTAACAACTGTTTCATATTAAGAACATTCTTATACCATCACCAGGTCAATTGACTGCCAGCAAAAATTAATGCGCTACGCTGTGAACATTTAACTTTGTATAAAAAGGTATTTGATGTGAAATTTAGTATATTGAAATTTAGTATATATTTTTTTTTAGACATATACGAAATTTTCGTATGCAATGCATGCAACAACCGTCATGGAAAATAAAACCGAAACAATGTAAGATTGTGGTGTTTAAAATGTTGGAAATATCAATTAAATCTTCACATACATATTGTTGAATTATATTTTCTTTGATTTCCGATCGATTTAGCTGTACTATTCAGAAAATAACATTTGTATTACTAATTGCAACGGTTTCACAAGGGATGGCTGTTGTTCCTTAAACTTTATACATTGAATGCTTTATCCGATTTTATTGAGTAGATATATGGATGTGTCTCGTGGTTGTTAAGATGTTTGTATTGTTTCTATATTTTTCAATGAGATTGCTGGGAAAATTATTGCATAATTTTGTATTTTTTGTCAAATTTAATCTGTAATTGGTTGATACTCTCCCATTTCTGACTATTTCAATGCACAGATGTAGCGTGATCTAGCAAAGAATTGCGTTAAAACCGTTACCTTGCAAAATGATATGAGTTTTTGCTCCATGTTTAAAGCCTCACTGTAACTTTGAAATGAAAGACAGAAATAATCGCGCTGTCCCTTCACTTAGAGTTTTGCAAACAACCTGTCTTAAATTGACGTCAATGACACAGATTAAAATAAGTAAGATGTAACAAAACTGCTATGGAAAATATATCCGAAATAAGCATAGCTAAATTGCTAAAATAAGAAGAGTTAATTGATGATAAGCATGAATAATTGCTTACGAATGCGTCTGGATTCATACCGATTTGCTTAAAGATCAGTTATTATTAAAAAGAATGTTTCATATAGTTTATAACAGATTAATTGCTTATATTTTCATGTATAACAGGCTTTGTGGATTAAACGATGGAAACAATTAAATGTTTGCGCAAATTAATTTCGAAACCAGTGTTGACACTAAATTTGGTTTGAGTTTACATTACAAATTTATATTTATTATCGTACCAGTTGAATATATTGAAATATTTTATGTATAAGAAGTAGGGACAATTTCCCTGAATTATTTTTTTTTCATACCAAGGCCATTTTCAACAAGTCTTTCTTCACCGTATTTAAGCTTCATGTGTGTACTTTAAGATTTTTTATGATAATTTATCATTCTATACTAGAATACACCCGCGACATCGCAGGTTCGTGACTAAATTTAAGTACCTATCCCTTATTTTAGCCTTGATTTTTAGTATCAGTATTGTCATCTGATAAAGTCATGCTGATTATAAGGTGCACAAGTTTCTCTTGCTTTCAAAATCTTTCTGTTTCAACCCGTTTTGGTTTTCCTGCTACAATAAACTAACTATAAACTAAATCTCATTTTCAACTAAATAACAAAATTAATAGTGGTATTGATCTTCAATTTAAGTTTTCTGTATTTCGCAGATGAGAAGTTTCTGATTTTCGTTTTTTCTAGATTTAATCGAAAACATCGTAAAGAAACAGACGATTTCCCAAACATTTGTATCTGCTTACACTATATTCACTGATATAGAAGCAAAATATTTGCTGTAAATTAGTTTATCTGATTTCAAATAAGTGTAATGGCATGCATTAAGACACTTACTCGTACAATTTCTATGTCAACTGGTTATCATTATAGATTGCAAAAAAACAGCTAATTTCCCATAGGCTCTTCTTAACGTAATTTGTACTTATCGCCCTTGCCTATCAATTTTGAACCTAAAACACGTGTCTCATCCTAGCGTAGAAAAGACTTTTCAGTTCCGTTAGGGCTAAGGAAAATATATTATTTTTCAGTGCTCGAAGTGTCTAGTAATAACAAATACCGGCTGCACACATCGACCAATCAGGTTTAGCCATACTCTTGATTCCAAATACCATGTAATCTTCATAAATTGGCTGCGCCCATAATATTTAATGGTTGATTGTAGCCAGAGAAATAGGAGTATAAAAGTATGACCAATATCGGAGATTTTTCGTATTCATCTGACTTTTTGCACAACAATTATGCTAGCAACTGGAATGTTTTTTTTTGTAATGCGGGTAATTCATTGTTCAGGCCACAAGTACGAAGCCAATTTCTGTTATGTTTGTAATTTTGATTAATTTAAAGTCATTATACTATTTTAAAAGTAATTGATGGCCTTTGTAATGGTCCAAACTGCTTATCAATTTAATTTTGAAAACAAAATATGTAATAATCGGTTTTACTTCGTCTTCATTCACAATTAACGACAGTTTCATTATAAGATGAGCCCCATTGACTGCCAGCAGAAAGGAAAGCGATATTGACATTTAACTTTGTATTACTAGGTTCGTGATGTGAAATTGGGTATTTGCGTTTTTTATCTAGACATATTCGAAATTACTTTTGCATAGATTTAAATATTGAAGAAGCAAAATTCATTTTTAAAAATTCCTATAATTAAACTACACAATATATTTTGGGCAAATATAAAGATCATTTCTGCCAATATAAATTAGTTATATTGAGAGGAAATGAAAGATGGACATACCGTGTAACCAGATGTGTCGACATGGATAATCATCTGAATCTTCATGTGTTAGCCTGCATCATACGTGAACATGATAATCATCTTCAGCTGTATCAACCTGCATCATACATGGACATGGAAATAATCTTCATCTGTGTCTGCCCACATCATTCCGGAATAGGTTATCATCGTCGGCTGTGTCTTTCGGCATCTTTCGCGGACATTGTAATCATCTTCACCTGTATCTGCCTGCATCATACGTGGACAAGGTAATTATCTTCACCTTTATCTGCCTGCATCAAACGTGAATAAGGTAATCATCTTCAGCTATATCTGCCTGCATCATACGTGGACATGGTAATCATCTTCACCTGTATCTGCCTGCATCATACGTGGACAAGGTAATCATCTTCACCTTTATCTGCCTGCATCATACGTGAATAAGGTAATCATCTTCAGCTATATCTGCCTGCATCATACGTGAACATGGTAATATCATTCTCAACTGTGTCTGCCGGCATCATACCTGGTCATGGTAATGATCTTCAGCTGTGTTTGCCTGCATCATGCGTGGACAAGGTAATCATCTTCAGTCGTAAATGTCTGTATCTTACGTTGACATGGTAACCCTCTTCAGATGTATCTATTTCGATCAAACGTGGCCATGGTAACCATCTTCAGTCGTATCTGTAAACATATTACGTTGACAAGATAATCATCATCATCTGGATCATACATGGACCTGATAATCTTCTTCGCCTATATCTATCTGCATCATACATGGAAAACTTAATCATCTTCAGATGTGTCTGTCTGGATCATACATGGACATGATAATCATATTCTGTTGTTCCTGTCAGGATCATTCGTTGACATAATAATCATCTTCAGCTGTGTCTGTCGGGATCATACATGGACAAAATAATCATATTTAGATATGTCTGTCTGGATCATACAAGGATATGATAATCATCTTCAGATGTGTTTCTCTGGATCATACATGGAAATGATAATCATATTCAGATGTGTCTGTCTCGATCATACGTGGACATGATAATCATCTTCAGATGTGTCTGTCTGAATCATGCGTAGACATGATAATCATCTTCAGATGTGTCTGACTGGATCATACATGGAAATGTAAATCTTATTCAGATGTGTCTGTTTGGATCATGTGTGAACACGATAATCATCTTCAGCTGTGTCTATTTCGATCAAACGTGGACATGGTTATCATCTTCCGTCGTATCTGTAAGCATATTACGTTGACAAGATAATCATCTTCAGCTGTCTGTCTAGATCATACATTGACCTGATAATCTTCTTTAGTTATATTTAATCGCATCATACATGGACAAATTAATCATCTTCAGATGTGTCTGTCTGGATCATACATGGACATGTTAATCATATTCTGTTGTTCCTGGCAGGATCATTCGCTGACATGATAATCATCTTCAGCTGTGTCTGTCTGGATCATATATGGACAAAATAATCATATTTTTTTCTGGATCATACAATGATATGATAATCATCTTCATATGTGTCTTTTGGATCATACATTGAAATGATAATCATATTCAGATGTGTCTGTTTGGATCATACGTGGACATGATAATCATATTCAGATGATTCTGTCTGGATCATACATGGACATGATAATCATCTTCAGATGTGTCTGTTTGGATCATACATGGACATGATAGTTATATTCAGATGTGTCTATCTGGATCATATATGGACATGATAATCATCTTCATCTGTGTGGATCATACATTGACATGATAATCATATTCAGCTGTGTCTTTCTGGATCATACGTGAACAAGATAATCTTATACAGATGTGTCTGTCTGGATCATACATGGACAAGATTATCATCTACATCTGTGTCTATCTGGATCATACATGGACAAGATAATCATATTCAGTTGTGTCTGTCTGGATCATACATTGACATGATAATCTTCTTCACCTGTAACTTCCCGCATCAAACATGGACCTAATAATCATATTCAGATGTATCTGTCTAGATCATACATGGACCTGATAATCATCATCAGCTGTGTTTGTCTGAATCATAGGTGGACATGGTGATTATCTTCAGCTGCAGCTGTCTTGATTATGCGTGGACATGATTATCATATTCAGCATTATCTGCCGGCATCATACAAGGACATAATGATCATCTTTAGTTGTATATGTCTACACCAATCGTCAATTTGGTGATCATCTTCAGCTGTATATGCTTGCATCACACATCGCGCACTTCAAGTCTCACCCTGTAGCATCTGTCATGGTTTGGAAAAAGTAAAATAACAAAAATACCGAACTCCACAGGAAATTCAAACCGGAAAGTCAAATGGCAAAATCAAAAGTTCAAACACATCAAACAAATGGAAAACAACTGTCATATTCCTGTCAGGTACAGGCATTTCCTTATGTAGAAAATTGTGGATTTACCCTGGTTTCAAAGGTAGCTAAACCTCTCAATTGTATGACAGTCGCATAGAATTCCATTATATTGACAACAATGTGTGAGCAAAACAAACAGACACACTAGGTAAAAATGTAAAAAAATTGGGATACAGCAGTCAACATTGTGTTATTATCTTAATCACTATAAAACAAAAAAAAACTGTTTCAACAAAGAAAAACAAAATGGCATATAGACATTCTATAAACAAAGTACATAAGCAAAAATGAAAGACAAGAATACAAAATTGACCATAGCACAATAACACAATGGCGGGATGTATGAATACCGAGCCACGCCAAAAGTATATTGCCAAAAATGGACAAAAGGTAAAGGTTAAAAATGTACAAGGACAAATAAAAAGAACACTTTAACACGTAGTTAAGATGATAAACAACGTCAGTATCTTAAATCTATACCTCAAGACCATCATATATTATATGTGAAGTTGGTACGGAATATTAAGCAACAAGGTCTTGGTTTCTTCCAATGAACCTTTTTTTAGAAAAAGGACGAGACGTTCTTTGACATAACCCTGGTTCATCAACTTTCTGCTCAGATGCTGGTGACGTTTTATAAAGTCTGAGTAGCAGCTGCAAGCTCTTGAATACCGAAAGAGTTGGGAAATGTATGTCCCATATGCAGGTGAAGATGGTATATTACTGTTAAGGTGGAGGAAATTTATAATTTAAAAAATAAGATCGTCTCGTTTGTCATAGATTCTGGTACTGAGATGACCGCTTATGTCAAATTCGAGGTATAAGTCTAAAAATGAGGCAGAGGAAGCCATATAAAAAAGAAGATGTGGTATGATTGCCAATGAGACAACTGTCCACAAGAGACCAAAATGACATAGAAATTAACAACTATAGGTCACCGTACGGCCTTCAACAATGAGCAAAGCCCATACCGCATAGTCAGCTGTTGTTTCTTTAATTTCTAGTGCTGGAAGATATATTAATGGAACCCAATCATAAAAGTTTGGATTGTTAATAGGAACGCTAATATTAGAAATATTGTGCAATGGATTTATGTGGATTTGTGTTATCTATGTCAGAGTTAATATGTCGCTAATGTGACGATACCATTGATCACATTTATAATCAACCATATCGTGATGGCGACAATCACAATTGATTATGTTCTGATTTCTTTTGAATAATTTATTTCTTTGGGGTTCATCTTTGTTAGTAAAATTGTCATAATAGTGTAACCATGCCTAAATATAGTTTCAAACTTATATGTGATGAACATTACTCTATATTTGAACATTTGTGAGTTTACAGTTCCGAAATCAAAGCGCTATCATTGATTCTTATTTTAAGTGTGCACAGTGAGACTTGGCGTCAATCCTCCTTCCTAAACTATTTGCGTTTAAAACAATTTGTCCTCTCATCTTAAACCGCAAAGCAAATTCAATCATGTAGGGTTTGAATATTATATGGAAGATCCTTTATTATATAAAATAATTTGTCAATAAGAATGCTTTTTTAAATTGTTCGAAGTTTGAAATATTTTCCATTACGGATCTCGAGACGACTGAAAAATTAATTTTGCAGATAGGATGATGAAAATTGTCGTCAACACAGTTCTATCATTCCAAACTTGCCGCCATAATCAATTTCGTCATTTATTGACTGAACTTTAAAAACATAAACTTCTCAAAATTCCAAAGCTTTCTTTATCTCATAGGTTAATTTATATGTAACAGTGTTATAACAATGCTTGAATCTCGTAAAGCTATTGATAATATACAAACCAAGATAAAAAAAAAAAACCTTCGGGAATGGCTTAGATTTCAAACAAACGAGTCCACAGAATAAGCGTGTCCTGCTAACATGCATCTCCCGCAAACATGTCGCAATAAGGAATAGGACACAATCGGTAGATTTTAGAAGACAATTCTGGTTTGTTAAAAGATTGAAGACAGCGGACATATGTCTCATTTGATTGATACAAAACTAATACGTAATGATGACCGTTAAACTTGTGTAGTGTAGATCTCAGTCGTTCTGTCAGTCTTTAAATAACAAGAAACGTTTGGTTGTTTAACTATGTGTAAAGAAATGATGTTTTCATTGCAATGAACTGTCGAAGAATAATTAATGATATTAAAATCAGAAACGTATGCGTTCCCTCTATTGTTAAAGTACATTGTTCAAACCAGAAAGCAAAGTTTTCGTAGTTATCATCGCATGCCTATTCGTAGTTTTTATCACATGTCATTTTGTCGTCACTCGGCAAATCTAGAAAATATCCGCTTAGGGGTCATCCATAATTGTCAACCATTTTCCAAAGTGTACAAAACATACACTTTTTCAGACCCCCCACCCTCCCTCAAAAAGTGTACATCAACCATTTTCAGATTTCTAGACAAGAATCAATCATTCTCAATAAAAAGAAGATCCTGTCTATTATAGTTTAGTTTAATATAGAAATTTGCATTGAAAATAAACTGAAACATATCTGACTGTTATATTTGATGACATCTATCTGTGATGCTTGTGTTTTGTCAGAATAAAGAGTATAAAGATACCATTTTGTTGTTTTGTTGGTTTTAATGAATGGGATAGATGCATTTACACGCAGATTATATACAAAGAAATAACACTGAAAGCAAGCAATCAAGCATTCCGGAAATTAAAAAAAAGCGTACGGTAAAAATGTTGATTTTTTAACCCCTCCCCCCAAGTGTGCGTTTTGTACACTTTGGAAAATGGTTCACAATTATGGATGACCCCTTATATAAATAAGAAGATGTGGTACGAGTGCCAATCAGACAACTCTCCATCCAAGTCACAATGAATAAAAACTTAACAATTATAGGTCAAAGTACGGCCTACAACTCGGAGTCTTGGCTCACACCGAACAACAAGCTATAAAGAGCCCCAAAATGACTAGTGTAAAACAATTCAAACAGGAAAACCAACGGTCTAATCAATATAAAAAACGAGAAATGAGAAACAACTATGGACCACACCAACAAACGACAACAACTGAACAACAGGCTCCTGCTCTATATTTTCAATGAAAAAAAGAACACAGTAGAATGAACGACAATATTAGGAACAAGAAAACATAAGTATTTGTATTTTCACAAACATCTTTTTATAGAACTTACAATTTGATGCTGCAGCTGAAAAAAAACCATATGACATGATTAGTGTAGAAGGAGAAGTTATTTTGAAATGTTGAGTCATCTGGGAAGGTCAGTATTGGAAAATAGGAAATACAAGAAATTTAAGCTTAAGGTAAAAATCGCTAATAATTTAACCTCTGTTATACAATTAACAGCAATTAATGTTTCATGAGACATTGACTTCTTATCGTCTATATCTAGACCGTTGAATAATTATCGCTCATTAACTTATTCCAAAGAATGAGAACAATCTTTTTCTTTTGTTTGCAACGACATGATAATGTGGGAATAAAAAATAACGAACCAGTGTAACTGTGTTAACGAAGTAAAACGTAATTGCTTTAATTCCAATCAAAGAATATAAGGAAGGAATCCATATAATTTGTACAAAGAAAATTCATTTTAGTTGTATCTAGCTTACTTTGCAATTACAATTAAGTGACTATTAAACCAACAATTGTTTTTACCTTTTTTTAGCTTGATTTAATTGGCGAAGAAATCTGCCTTTAAATACAAAATCGCATAGCACATTGTAATCATTATTTATTGAAACATATTTTGAGACGCTTCTCAGAAAAGTTTCCACACATTACACATTAAGCTGAAAATTAAAAATAAAGGAATATTAAAAAAAAAAATTAGAAGATACTAATGGCCATTAAAAACAAAAGTAGAAGAAAGACAGAAATCAGCATGCCATAAAATTAGAATAAAAAAAAAGCCTTTTCTATAAATTTCGTTCGTGCTAAACGTTTGCATTTGGAAGCCAGGAATATATAACTACGTAAAAACGTTAAAGGAACCTAAACCGAAAAACAGTAAATACTAACAGTTCATAAAACACAACACAAAAAGCGAAAGCCCAAATCAATAAGGTGTCCAACCTTACCAAAAGAAAGCATGAGATCGACCAAGAATGTGGCATTACCTATTTTTTAAAATGAGGTAAATAAAGGCAACAGTAGTATACCGCTGTTCAGTAAAAGATATCCAGGGCGAATAAAAAGAAAAGTCGAAGAAAGAGAGTCTACACCATGACCAAAAGTAACAGCGAACAGAAAAAAACCACAATGTATGATTGCCAATGAAACAATTATCTATTACTAAGAGACCAAAGTGACAACGTGACAATGTAAACAACCATAGGTCAATGTACGGCGATAATCAATGAGCAAAACCTACCGTATAGTAAGCTCTTTGACGCCTGATTTATTCTATAAAAAAATAATTAACAGAAGACAAATACCGCAGACAGCAACCATCGGCGACCACGGATTTACAGGATTGTGACTTGGTACAGGCACTTCAACAAAATGGACGGGTTGAACATGTTTTAAGCGCTTACCCAGAATCAATTTAATATTTAAATCTCAATCTTTACTTCAATTGACCGTTTCGATCAAAGCTTCCTTTATTCCAGCGTGTATTTTTCAAAACTTTTTAACAAGACAGAGGTGTATTTCTGAACTTTCTACCAGATTATAAACGTCTAAAGGTCTTTTCAAACTGCATTAATTGATTTGGACATATTTTGAGTTTTAAAAAAACCAACAAGTATTTTATTAACCAATAACCAAAATTTTTATCGAAATAGTTTTAAGTATTGTATTTAAGCAACAAATTAATTCATGTTGGCTTACAATGTCCTTCAATTCAAAATCTTACAAAAACATGTACATTTACAATAACGTCTCAAAATTTCATTAATTCAATGTGTGGCACTTGGTAACTCTTTTATTTCAAAGATATATTTATACAGAATTGATAAAAGTATTTTAACTATATAATTTAAAGTCTGTACTATTCAGATGATAGTAAGTTTCAACAACTATCCAGTTTTAATCCTTAAGTTGAACAAAAAATAAGGCATTATTTCTACCTCTTTTAATTATAGTCTAGATAGACTTGTTCATTTAACTTGTTGATATAATTTCGTAAGAACTATTTGATTTATATATACAATAATTAAGTACATGTATCTATATACTTGTTCGTTTAACTTGTTGATATAATTTCGTAAGAACTATTTCATGTTTATTTATCATAATTAAGTATATAGATACTTAATTATAATAGATATATATCAAATAGTTCTTACGAAATTATATCATAACAAGTTAAATATATTATAAATAATATATTTAAAGATTTTTCAACAATTCTAAATATATTTTTGAAATAAAGTAGTTACTCAGTAGTACAAATTGTTAATTAATTTAATTTTGAGACGTTATTGCAAATGTTGTAAAAGACATAACGTACGGATACATGTTAGCATTAATATGCTGATTTGAAATATCTGTCACCATTTATTTATCAATAACTAAAAGAAAATCTTTATCATGTATGTAGAACTTTTAGTTGATCATAATGATTTCCTCGCCTTGATTGTTCATTTTATATATCTTCATTAAATGTCAATATTTAAATAAATAATATGAAATCTCTCACACAGATTATCGCAGAAACAAAGATAAATAGTCGATGTTGAACTTTGCTTTTTTCTGTAGTCCACGAAGCCTTCACTTGAAGGTACATGTAGAAAATCGAAGATACCGGAAAAAAAGATAGGCGAAAGATACCAAAGGGACATTCAAAATCGTAAGTCGAAATAAACTAACAACGCCATGGCTAAAAACGAAACAGACAAACAACAGTAAACAAAACACAACATAGAAAACTAAAGACTGAGCAACACGAACCCCACCAAAAAGCTGTGTTATAATGCTTATTAAAAAATAGAAATCTAGTGGAAATTTACGAACAAACAAAAATAACATTTGCATAGACAAAATGCATATTCAAAAGACTAAAAAAAAAAAAAAAAAACATTTAAAGGTAGATTGATAGTTTATTCCCAATATAACGCGAAGTGAAACGCATTTTCTCCGGAAGAGTAGGAATATCTTTAATCGTTTGCAACACAAGATGTATTGTCCGGTGGTTAAAGCTGGTAGCCCGGCAATTCCATCAGAATGAAGTCATTAGAACTTCAGGCATATTATAAAAGCCTATCTTTTTGGTACCTGCATAGCTTTCTGTATTGATGAGACCAGTTTAAGCTGAATGTAATCGTAACTGAGTTGTTAACATATGTGGTTATCCCTTTTTTGTTTGTTTGTTTGTTTTTTTTTTTTTTGTGTACTAAGCAAATTAAACGTCATTTCCTTTATCGGAATAGGAAGTGTAACGGTAATGATTGATTCGTTTTGTTTTCCCTGAGAAGAAAAAGGCCAAAATGCTTGCAATCTCCTGCTAACTTGGAGGTCTAGACATCTCTGTTTGCCGTCTGTTTTTATTTTGTTTACCTTATGCATAGGAAAGAATTATGTCAAAGCACCCGGTCTTGGTCCGTTGGAATACATGTCATTTCTCCATGTTTTTTTTTTTCTTGGTGTGTTTTTTACTAATTGGATTTAATTCTGAACATGGGAAAACAATTGATGCCTCTTATTTAAGAAAAACTACATTTTCAATTGATTTTGGACAACACTTTCTTGAACTGATTACGTCCCTTAAAGTCACATGCAAGGGCTGTCAAGCTATGGATATTAATAAACCTGTACAATAGTAACGTTGCGAACAATGTTGACAGAGTCCAAAGAAGCTAAGCTACTAGTATCGGATATATTTAAACTGTTTTGGTCAAAAGGACAGCTGTCGTCTTATTATTACTTTAATTCGACGCACTGGGATTGTTTTTGTAAAACTGTGATGTCGACCGGACAAACAGGATGACCACCCATCGGGCGCTAAGCCCTCCCTTAAAACCGAAGTAACATGTGTACAAATATTAAAATTGGTTATATGATCTCCGTAGCAACATTGAAGTTTTTAAGTGCGAATGTTAAGAGAGAGAGAGAACATAGTAAAATATAAAAGACTTTATGCTCTAGTTATAAAGTAGTAGTTTTAACATGTTTTTGTACCTATCAATGAATAAACAAAAATTAAAATGGAGACAAACAAATAGAATACATTGCAATGATTAATCTTAAAGTCAATTCTGTTGATTAGAATTCATCCAGGGTTATTCATAAAATTAGAAGGCACATTCGATCTATACCAATTATGGATAGAAAATCCGATTTTCAAATTTAGATTATATCCCATGGTTCACTCAGAAGTGATCTTTGTTTTACTGATGATGTAATACATTTGGTTTAAAGTACAACATTTCAAGTTGAAGTGAAATTTTCAATGACACCGTATTTTCTTTACAAGAGAGACACACCTCAATACGATAAAAAAAAACTTTTCTTGATCACAAACATCCATCAAAATCTCGTTTCTATACACTGTATTATGATTAACCTGATGGTAGATTCCAAAAGACTAATAACGCTAGACTCAAATGTTAAAAATACAGAAGAACTCAGTAATTGGATCGGAATTAATTACTTCCCTGCTTTTCAATCTGATTTTTTTGAGAGACAATACAGTAAAACATAAAAGACTTGTGGATCCGGTTAAACAAATTGGGGATCAATTTTTGATTCAGAGATAGTATAAAATGGTTTTAAATTTCCAGTTTCATAATATTCTGTAATTTCTTAAGGTAAATATGAAATTACTGCGAAAGTTATAATTAAAAAAAACACATAATAAAAACAGACAACAATGGATTCTATAATGCAGGTAAGTCATCAAAGTTTAGTTTCAATTAATGCGTATCATCCACAATGTCGAGAAGTATGTACATATCCTGAGATATTATTTGATCTCATATTTTTTGTACAGTTATTGAGAAATATTCTTGAGAATAACTTATCTTATGTGTACCACTTCATATTTTCTCTTTAAGATTGTAAAGTCCTTCCAAATAATTTGTCCAGTATATTTATACATCATTTCCTGGCAATTTATATAACATATATAAATATATCGTTTCATTATTTCAGCATTTAAATTTTGAATTTTACAATGAATTTATCGATTTTTGTTATTTTCATTGTCTGTAATTAAAATTGTTATTGTCAGTCATGTATTTGAATTCAAACTATATTATTTCTATGGCAAAAGCTATATCACATGGAAACTCTTCTTGGCCTTTATGATAACTATAATATTGTTTTTGTACTTTCAAATGTAGTTAAATGATGTTATTCCAGTGCGTGCAACAAATTGTTAGATCAAAAGATAAGAGGAAGATACTTTGGAATTCTATCAAACTGCAACAAGTCATTCGGCAACTTGCTTAATTTCAATTCTGGACATCGGTTATAGACAGGGAAAGTTAACCGTAAATGAATTTGGGTATGTTTAAGGTCCCTTTGTGTCATAAAGCTCTTCGCGTGTTTATGTCTAAAACATTCTTGGCTTTCAAAATATTTGGGTTGTATCGTTTGCACGGAATTAATAAAGTATTATTTTCATTATAACCAATAAGGTGTACAAAAATTATTTTGTTACATAGAAGTGATTAATTTATACAAACAAAACAAAAATACATGGGACTATTCAATCTATCGAATCTGGGGTATAGGGAGGGGACAAATATAACACACACTATAGTGTCGAGCATTACAAATATTCATGGGGCAGTTGTTTCGAGGCCATTAAAGCTTAAATGGTTATTGTTATATATAGTGTACATCGCACAAATGAAATATGATTTCGGAGAAAATAATTATGCAGTTTTGAGTTATTAACTCGGGTTCGAGGACATTACGTTTTTAGTAGGCGGCTAAAAGATTGCAGAAAGTCCTAGAATATATGGTACTGAAGTAGTAACTGTTTATATATCATCTAAAACAATGTAGACATTCTTTTTGAATTGTTTCACATTTTGTCATGCTGGGGCTTTTTATATGGTATAGGTGTTTTGGAAGGCCGAACAGTGTCACTTAGTTGTATACATCATAGTTTCATTAACAATCATACCACATCTCTTTATTTCTATGTGTCCGCAGTTTTATAAACATTTGATGTTCTCTCACTAAATAATTCGAAATTTGGTGACTATGTTGAACGCATATATCCCATCGAACTTGAGATAAAGAATACTACAGATACAGTTAGGTTTGCCTCATATATTGACTTACATCTAGAAATTGACAATGAGGGTCGGTTGAAAACAAAACATTACGACAATAGAGATGATTTCAGCTTCCGAATTGTGAATTTTCCATTTCTTCGTAGCAACATTTCAGCAGCGCCTGCATACGGCATATATATCACCCAGTGAATAGGTTATTCCAGGGCTTGTATTTCCTATCATTATTTCTTTGATAGAGTGTTACTGCTCACAAGGAAGCTATTAAACCAAGAGTTCCAAGTGGTGAAGCTGAAATCATCACTTCGTAAATTTTACGGACGCCATCACGAGTTGTTTGACCGTTATGGAGTATCTGTTTGACGACGGATATGTTCAAATTGTCGTAACTACAATCCCGTCCCCTTTTCCCCGAATGTTACTTACTGAATTAGACTTATCGCCGAGTTTGTACTTACATGAACAACACGACGGGTGCCACATGTGGAGCAGGATATGCTTACCCTTCCGGAGCACTTGAGATCACCCCCAGTTTTTGGTGGGGTTCGTGTTGCTCAGTCTTTTAGATGTTGTGTTGTTTGTCTGTTTGTCTTTTTTTTAGCCATGGTGTTGTTAGTATATTTTCGACTTATGAGTTTGAATGTCCCTTTTGGTCTCTTTCGCCTCTCTTCTAGAAAAAAGAATTAACTTTATGCTTTGTTCGTAAAAGTTAAACATAAAATTGAACCTTTGCTGTATGTCTTATAACTGTATAAATTTGCTCGACAAAATGTTATTTACCTAGTAGTATTTAATTCGGCTTGATACATATAAACTATAAGACTTACATGTTGCAACATTAACTTTGGCTCAACATATCTCTAAAAGTTAGTATCAACAGGTTGTTATACTTCTTTGATGAATAAAATTGAAATTAGGGGGTTTAATTACATCTGGTTAATAGCAGTAAAACCTTCTGATAAAACTTATCTAATTTAACAGGAGTAAGACACAATGGCACCTCTCTTAGTATATTTAGTATATGTTTATCTAATTTAAGGCAACTAACTGAGGTCCTTAAGCCAAGTTGCAAAACACTGTAAAATGGAAGGTGTACAACTAATAATTGTTGTGGGAGGTAAGATTGCTATTTCATTTATATACGACGCCTAAGACGGAACAAACGCGAGTTATCGTTGTTGAGTTGGAGGAAGCGGATGGCAAGAAATGCAAGGGACTTTGAAAACATTATATAACTTTTAAGACAGAAGAAATGCGATAGAACATCGTTTTTAATTTTGATTTAGGATTGCAACAAAAAAAAGAAAGAAAAACTGAGGGAAAACAAAATATAACTTTAAGACGGAAAAGAATAGGCGCAACATAATTTTTAGCATTGAATAATTAAGTGCGAGAAAGCTTAGGGACATGGAAAATTATCATTTAATAGAACAATGGAGCGTAGTTTTGAGTTGGGGTTTGGAGAGGACATGACGGAACAAAGGCAGAGTGGCATGGGAAACTTGTTCCAGTATATTTACTATATATTAGTACAAGATGGTTTAAGGCTTAATTTTATAGTGGTAAAGACTAATATGTAGACTTTGCTGGCTTTCCAAGCAATTTGAATGCAAAAGTGCGATTTGGAGAGAGGCGCCAAACATATTTCCTGGATAACTCTTGTTATACCTTCTTCGTAAATACTATGCACTCCAATCATTAAAATACATACTATGCATTAACTATTAAAATAAAACAAGTATTTGTTTCATTTATGATTGTTCGTAGACGTTTGACGTTTAGGAGTCAAGATCAACAATTCACCCACTCCAATTCAGAACATATGTAAAAATGGCCTTCTCTGCCAAAAATAGTGCTTTTGATGTCATTGAATGCTTAACTAACAAACAATTTTGCAGAAATGAAACTTTTGGTAAAAGAGAAATATGTATAGACCATTTTGAGCTGAAATTTACTTGTCCATGATTTTGCATTTACAAAATTGAGGATTAATGCGCCCATAGTATACTTATTTAAGATTTCCAGAAAACCAGGGGTTATTTGTAGTAGCAGTTGACGGTCGTGTTTCACTACAAGACTTTAAGCATAAGTTGAAAATTGGCATATACAAAGGTGATACATGTACTATTCCGAATATACATGGTTTTCATGAAATTAACTGATGGTAAAATATGTAGAAAGCTGTAAAAATTGAAAAATTTGATTAATTATTTAATTATGTAGGGATTTTGAATTGGTGTTCTGACACCTTTATGCCAACATTTCATCTGGTTCATATCTTAGATTATATTGAAATCAAAAAACTATCTGAATTTAAACAGAATAATAATAAATCTGGATTTGTGTAAGCTTGTCATCATAACACAAATAAACGTTTACTATTCAAAATATCCAGATCGATAGTGGTATTTTGCCTTACATAAATATTTAGACATATATTCACTTTATGCTTTCTGTTTTTGTACTTAATTCAAACAAGAAGCAATACGACTATTCCGCATAATGGAAACAGTATTTTACCTGTTTGCCTTGAAGTTCCTGATATATTTAATAGCGTAAATGTGTAAATTTGTATTGTCCAGTCCTGTTTTGTCTCGCAGTGCACCTTGAGCCATTTCTGTGTTTTCCTAAATTTGCAAATAATATTTGAAATAAGTCCGAATGGTGCATTTCGGACCTTTACAAACTACAAAAAAAAAAACAAAAAAAAAAAACACGATGGAATTAATTGTGAAGCTTAAGTTTCTATTTGAAAAAAAAACCCTAGATAGTTTAGACAATTCTACTAACAGAAATCCGTTTGTACGTATGTGGAAAGGTATAAAGCAACATTAGAAACAAAGACAATTAAATATACTTACTACCCATACGTATTTATATATATATATGTAGGACTCTAAAGTGCGATGGGGACGCTAAAACGCGATGGTCACGCTAAAGTGCGATGGCCTACGCTAAAGTGCGATGGTTTGATACGCTAAAGTGCGATGGTCTGTGCTATTTTATGGAACACGCTAAAGTCCGATGCCGCGATACGCTAAAGTGCGTTTTTCCGCGAAAGTGCGTTTGTTCGCGAAAGTATGGACGTTTGCAACGTTAAATAGCATTATGACGCTGCAAGCCGTTTGTACAAACAAAAATGGACATGCCGGTAAACGAGAAAGTTTGTGCAGATGAAGGATTTTACTAGACAAGAAAGAGAAACAAATGATCCCAATCCGGAACATTTTTGATCGGTGCTAGAAGAGTGTGTATGCGGAGGAGTTACTTCCCAAAAAATCATCCACAATAACAGAAATGCAAACCTTTGATCCCGTTGTTTGGGCTGGGACAAACGTGTTTCTGTCAAGATATTGGAATAGGGACTTCTCATAAACATAGAAACTGACGATAGTAAGGGGAAAGTGTATACCGTAAAAGAGAGCGAAAACGGCAAAATACACCAAGTGTCAAAGTATTTTTAAAATTCGTCCAAATTTAATTTAGAAACTCCTACGTTTTTAATCCCATGTCATTTACTTGCGTGAAATAAAAGCTACTTTTTAACTTTCTAATTGAATTATTTTATAAAACAATTTTTTACAATATGGTTCGTCATGTCTGTGAAAGAGATGGATACTCGTCAACAAGACAGTAGCATAACGACCAAAGGTGTAGTATCATAATATGATTGCCAATGAGACAAGTCTCTATCAAAGGCTAAATGTCATTAATGTAATTAACTATAGGTTACCGTATGGCTAACCCCATAGATAGTATTCCATAACGACCAAAAGGTATCAAAACGACCAATGTAAAACAATTCAAACGAGAAAAATAACGGACAGATTTATATACAAAACAATAAACAAAAAACAAATAAGAAGATGTGGTGTAATTGTCAACGAAACAACTATCCACCAAAGACCAAATGCCGTTGATGTATGCACCTAATAACATTATTACCTTCAACGTGGAGCCTTGGCTTACGCCGCATAGCAAGCTACATGTATATAGGACCACAAAATGACTAGTGTAAAACAATTCAAAGAGAAAGACCACGGCATGATTTATAAACAATACAATAGTCGAAAAACTAAAATGAACACAGCAAAAAACCAAAACCATTGCCTGAACCCCATTCCCGTTACATTATCGCACTTTAGCGTGTTAAACCAACGCACTTTAGCGTGTCATATACCATCGCACTTTAGCGTGTCATACCATCGCACTTTAGCGTGTCATCTTATCGCACTTAAAAACAAACAACCATCGCATTTTAGCGTCTGACACCATCGCACTTTAGCGTAGACCATCGCACTTTAGCGTGACCATCGCACTTTAGAGTCCTACATATATATATACATTATAGACCCTCTAACAAGAAATTTGTTTTGCATGCACACGTATAAAAATTGCGGTTTTTATCCAACGCAATCATAGGTTTGAACTTTGTTTTCAATTTAGACTTGTATATATACATTATAAATATACATAAGTTATTTAATTTTTGTAAATTACTTTTTAGTGATAACTACAGCACATATTGTTTTTGCAAACTCCCCAACTCGTCTATGGCCACTCGACAACAGTACATATACAACTGAAGGTCTGGGACCCTCGACAGATCCTGTAGATACTGGTCAGTGTGGACGAATATTTGGAGGTCAACCCTCAGATTATCCTAACCCAGTTGTCGAACTTGATGGACTGACTCCTGTTGACTTGGTAGTTGATGCGACTATTGATTCCGACAAAGATTATTCATTTTCAATGATGGTGAGACCAACCGTTGATACTGGAGCATTGTTACACTATAAACCAAACGATTCAACACAGCAATTAAAAGAACTTACTTTATATATATCTGGAGGATTTATTCACATGGAAAGAATTCTTAATACCGAATCCGAGATATCACCACCATCAACACAGCAGATTCCAATAAATACTTGGCATTTCATATCTTTCGGAATAGACATAAGCAATGGTAAAATGATCATCAACTTCAATGGAGTCAAAATAGAACATGATAACAGTTATCGTGGCAATGTTGACTTTGTCATTCCCGGCATTTTGCGTGTTGGTGGTATGTTTGATCAACAAAAACCTAATTTACAAGGGAGAGTTGCATGTGTTGCATTTTACAGTGATGAAAAACAACCAGCGAAAAGTGATTCAGAACCATTTTGCAAGGCTGGGAATTGGGTAAATAGTAAGTTTCATAGTGTCTTAAAAATAAAGAATTATAAGAGCATTTTAGGCCTTAAAATTAATGTGAATTCTATTGATTAAGTCATGAGGTGATATTGTAAAAATTTTCTCGTTCCAATAACGTCAATAGTACATCAAAATTATGTCACAATTAACATATAAGTATACCCCTTTAACTCGTTTTGTTTTAATTCAATATTAGCATCATCCTTTACAGAAAAAATGATTCACCCAAATATCTTTGTATAAAGCAACCTGTGACATAGATTAATTTAGGTAAGGCTGTTGTTAATAATGGTATAGATTACAGGATGAGACAATATTAGTAGAAGTTTGAAAGCCAAAATCAGAAATGAATAGACTTTTCGAATATCATACAAATTTCATACAAGTGGGAGGATTAAATAGCTATAAAACCAGGTTTAACCAACCATCTTCTTCAAAAAATGTCTGTATCAAATCAGGAATATAATATTTTTTGGTTGATAACGTTTGATTATGTCCGTTTTATGGACTTCCCCTTTTTGAATTCACCTTAAAGTTTGATATTTTGTTAAAATTTTTATCATATAACTGATTTCTGCAGGCAATTGTCACGTAAAAGTCTGAATGATGTTATTTGATTAATTTATAGTGATTTTGGAATTCAAGGGACCTGAAAGTGACCTTTTTATAACTTTTTCTCTATTAGGTACTTCGTTGTAGAAAACTTGGCCTTGAATTAAACTTCAGAAACTAATTAAAC
The DNA here is from genome assembly GCA_017311375.1 of Mytilus coruscus. NCBI lineage: Eukaryota > Metazoa > Mollusca > Bivalvia > Mytilida > Mytilidae > Mytilus > Mytilus coruscus. The sequence continues at coordinate 23,985,661 of CM029601.1, read as the reverse complement.
ATTGCAAAATACTTCTTCTTGTCTTACGACTGAATTTCAATTTAACAAGAAAGCAAAGATAGCTATACATTAAGCATGTACAAATGTATTTCCCTAAGGAATAAAGTAAGCAACTTTCTTTGTAAAACATCAGTTGCCTAGAATAGATTTGAATCGTTTTATGAACCATGTTCTAAGGTATTTGCAACAACTTCTCAACGTCTAATAATAAAAAAAACATTTGAGCAGTTTATGTTTTTCTTTCAATTTAGACGTACCGGACTGTTCAACTCCAGAAGCAGTCCAAAGAACTGAAACAGCGGCTGGTTATTTTATGATGGAAACAAATATTCAACTCAGTACTTTAAACCAGATATCAACAAGTCCGAAATGTAACAAGCTTCTATGCGCTGTATCATGTCTGAGACAACAAAGCTGCTGGTATTATAGGTATGAGCCATCAGCGTCAGGATGTTCAGAGTGTACTTTGTATGATAGTAGTATTACTTCTTGGAAGGGAACAGGTGCAGGAGACAATTTCTTGTATAAATGGAAATAGAAATAATACAACATGGTTTTATATCAAACTAAATGCCTTTATTACAGGCCTTGATTGTTACTCTTTCTAAGATGAAAATTATATTTCCTAATATTTGTTCATTTATATCTGAAAATGGTTAAATTGGAAGACAAAAAAGACCTTCATAATGGCCACATGTCTGACAGTTTTAGGCTACAGTGACAATTATGTGTCGCTAAGACGACTACAATTACGAGAACCATTCCACAAAAACGAAACCTTTTCAACTTTTAGCAGGTCAGTCTCAATATAACTCACTGAAATATGCTTTATTCGTTGACAAGGTTTTAAAAGCAAGAAAGATCTTTTTATTCCCTATGATTTAGAAAACGCACTACTAATTATGAATTTTTTTAAAGGAGATGTTTGTTGATGTGTCGGATGTTTAATAAATTACAGTATTGTATAATAAGAGCTGCCACTGTCAGTTGGAGGTTTGTTTGACGTAAATAAAGATTAACGGTATGATTATTCTTACTCCACAACTCTATTAGTTTAAACATATGTTATCGTCCAAAACAACTAAAAAAGGATCAGACACAAGTTTTTTTTTTTAAACTTAGAAAGTCTTCCCCAACTCTAATGCATTGCATTTAGCATATAGCAATTTCATTGATCTTAAAAAGGTATAAAATCAAAATGAATAATCATTCCAAGAAATAATTTGTTTAACATCTCATCAAAACTTTGTTTCAGAAGTAAATGGAAATTCAGAAAAATGATTCATTAAAAAAAATCACAATTACCACATGTCAACTGTGGACTTGACGACATCATAAGCCAATAAAAGCAAGTTAATTGCTTTAAATATACTGTTAAAGGTTGCACTTCTGTAAATATAGACAATGCAATTTCCCATAGGAACTCCTTTTACGGCTAAAACTGTGCCACTTTTACTATGAAGTTTCGTAAAAAATTATATCCTAAAATGGAAAGTACATATGCACTATTATTTTTTTCAAAGGTCAAAACATAGGACTGTGCGGCATATTTTCAACATTTATATGCCTCGAACTTCCAAGAGTTTAAATTTATACTAAAATTCTGTACTACCACTCCCTTCAATTGGGGTCTTCCTCGAATTCAATTTAGCCGCTATCCATGTGTATTTATACTGGTAACATTCCCAAGTTATGTCTCTTTGAGATGAAACATAGAGATCATATCTGGGAACCAGTATGTTAACAAAACAAAAATCTATGAATTTTATATATCTCCCCAAAAGAGGCGTGGTTTGTGAAACAACTGTATTTACAAAGCGCAACCTATACTAACCTTTATTCCAATAGAGAAATCTTGGAAAACTTTTTTTTTCACAACAATACTTATTTATCAGAATCATAGCCTAAAAGAAATCACTGAATATACTCTAACTGTTCTTTTACAGTACATTTTATACAACCACCCCTCTTTCATTTTTTAAAGAATTTGAAAACAAGACTTTAAATATTGTCAGCTTACCCTGTGTGCATGTTTTCTGACATGAAATGCCTAGAACCTGTATGAAACTATTCTGATAACAAATTAAAAGCATTTCAGAATACTATAAATGTAAAGTTTAGTAGTTAATCATTCCAACATTCAAGATTATATAAAGAATCCAATCCTGCCTCTGTCTCCAGTCCACATCTTACTGTATGCCTATTTATCTATGAGAGTTCACAACTTCTGCCTCAAATGGTCAATTTAGAAATTTTGTCACATTAATATCATCTCTTACCATATATCTAACATAATTTGGCTAATATATGAACTAGAAGTGTTTAAACAAACCATATTTGCAAAAGTTGTATGTATGAAGTTACCAGTCTGATATATGAATTCACTAAAAGTCTAATAGAACTGACTGCTAAAATCTGTTTTTTGCATAACTTAATAGCACAGTTATTGTCATATTCAGGTGTTACGGCTTACTTATGGGTTTTCGACAGGACAGAAACACCCCAACAACAATATTCATCAAGGATCTATGAGTTTCAATGACTGCGAAGAGTAAATAGCCGCTATCCATGAGTATTTATACTGGTAACATTCCCAAGTTATGTCTCTATGAGATGAAACAAAGAGATCATATCTGGGAACCAGTATGTAAACAAAACAAAATATCTATGAAGATTATATATCTCCCCAAAAGAGGCGTGGTTTATGAAACAGCTGTATTTACAAAGTGCAACCTATATATGTACACGGTTACATTCCAAATCAGTCAAATGATCATTCTTTTTCAACGTATACTAACCTCGACACGATCAATGGCTTATACAATTGAAACGGAAACTAATATATGTCTTAAAAGGTAGCGTACCACAAAGATTGTGTTGTTTTAACTGCAGTTCTACAAAATAAAGCATGTTTGATACTGTCAAGTTTTGAGTGTTAACTAAGATCCTTCTACCCTTGCTGTTACAGAAGACCTAAAGATTGTGCAAGACCGAGAGGTTATGAATGGACTGAAATACAATATCATATATGTATCGACCACCTTCAACTGTTATATGAATATCGTAAAGTCATTATCGACTCCTTTTCTTCTAAGTGTAAATCTAGATGCAGAAAAGAAAAAGCTAAGAAAAAATCATTTGAATCTTTAGCATATTATTAAGAGTAGAAAAAAAAACAATATAGTTTGTTGTAAGTTGATTCTATTTTAGATGGTAAAAAAAGTAAAATCACAAAATACTGAACTCCGAGGAAAATTCAAAAGGAAAGTCCTCAATCAAATGGCAAAATCAAAAGTTCAAACACATCAAACGAATGGATAACAACTGTCATATTCCTGACTTGGTACAGGCATTTTCTAGAAAATGGTGGATTGAACCTGGTTTTATGGCTAGCCAAACCTCTCACAGATATCTAACGTATTTGTTCGTTCCAGTTATAGCTATTTCCAATGGACATCAAGCCCTTTGAAACGTTCGATCAACACTGGATTTTGAAATCAATCAACAGATTATGATCTATATTCTCATTGAAGAATATTATTGTTCTGCAGTCTTAAACGTATTTTAATAATAAGCATATATGAAGTAAGGAGATGTCGTATATTTGGCCCATGAGACAACTATCCAACACAGTCCAAATAACGTGGATTTAAGAATTTCAATTATAGGGCACCATACCGTGCAAGACCCTCATGGGTAGTCAAGGTCGTTAAAAAAAAACCTCGTCGTCTTCAACTATGAACGACATATATACCCTTCAGTCAGCTATATAAGGCCCCGACACAATGTTAAACAATTCAAACTAGAAAATTGTTCTAGAATGTTCCATGAAAATTGACCCCTAAAATAATGCCAAGTTGACCCCGGGCTGAAATAAAAATGTGGAATGGACACCTGGACATCGGTCTCTTGTATTACACAAAACTTAAAGGTTCTACCAGTAGCGAATCAATAGTCGAAAATGACCCCACCCATGTTCCGGCCCCAAATAGTGCCAAGTTGACCCCATTTGAAATAAAAATAGTGAATGCACCCTAGGGATACTATCCCAACATCATACCAAATATAAAGTTTCCATCATTTAAGGCTTGGAAGAAAATGGTCGGACAAATTAGGGTTAAGAAGAATAATAATAATAATAATAATAAATAATAATAATAATAAGAAACGGGAAAAACATAAAGTCTCCAAAACTCCGTTTTGGCGACTTAAATATATATATTTATCGTATATTTAGTACAAAATACAGCAATTTTGTATATCTAATAAAGGTTCTTTTTTCCAGTCTGTATCACCTACCCTGTATCGCATACCCCGTATCGCATAGCTAAACCCGTATCGCATACCCCGTATCGCATAGCTAAATCCGTATCGCATACCTGGCGTGACGTCATAAATCAAATGACGTCAAAGTTTGACCTATGACGTCCAGTTGCTGTATTTCCTAGTTCCCACTCAAGAAATGTCCTATCATTTCAGCTAAAATCGATAATTTTTTCAAAAAAATATTACCCAGTAACTTTATGAGCGATTTTTATAAAATAGATACAATAAGTCTTTTAGTGGGAACTCACTTTTGTCCAATGACTGTGTATATAGGAATCCCCTGTTTGGCTGTTAATAATCTTTGAATAGATGATACTTGGCAGTGGTGGATCCAGAGGGGGCTTCCAGGGTTGGAACCCCCCCTTTTTTCTTGACGATCAATGCATTTGAATGGGGACATATAGTTGGAACCCCCCCTTTATCCTGGGTTGGGACCCCCCTTTTAAAATGGCTGGATCCGCCCTGCTTGGTAACATTGTTGTCCACATTTATATATACATCTGATTCTATTTAAATATATATAGAATAACAACACAATAAACGAAAAATAAATATAACAGACAGCAAATAACAACAACCACAGAATTGCAGGCTCCTGACATGGGACATGCAGATAATTAATTTGGCGAGTTTAAACATGTTTGTTAGCGCCCAACCCTCGCCCTAACCTGTGACAATGTAGTTACAGTACAACAAATTTACATTGAATACATCGAAAAAATAATTTAATCATTTTAATATCACCTTTAGTGTGTGTTCATTGATGAATTAATGGATTTTGAATATGTTTGTTTTACTACCAATTTAGTAAAATATGGTAACTTTAAAAGTTTGTAAACATTTACATAAAATTTCCTATTGATCGCCTTTTCATTGACATTTTATCTATTTGAAACATTGCCTTAATAACAACGATAAAGATAATTGCTCAACACTTGTAACATGATTATCAAACCAGTTCTGAACAGTTCTGACTGTCAAAAATTTACAAAATTAATATTGATGTTATCGTTTTTCGTTTTTTCATAAGCATCAAAGTGTTGCTTCAACGCTGTCTAGATGGTAGTTTGAAAAGGCTAACTTTCATTATTGTAAGCTAGACGTGTTGAATCAAGCTGTCATAAACTTTTTGTATCTGTCTTTTTCGTCACAGAATATCATTACAACCACTCACATACCCAAATTCAATGCAAATTACAATAACAGGGAATCATAAGATTTGGTAAAATTTCAAATGCGACAAGACAAAAAGAATTTTCTATGTGCTGTATTTAGATGTGACGATTATCTTTTGTCTAAACGATAATTCCTGTAAAAATCCTAAATTTCTTTTTATACTGAATGCGTTACATATTTTTTTTTTTTGTATCTGAGGATTGCAGGAATCAGCATCTGTTTGACATTAGTTACCCTGCATGCATTGTAGGATGAAAATAAATTTCATATATGCGTCTTTGTTATTACAACTCAGACTACGACATTCAATTAAATTAAAGCTTGCAATTTTCTTTACATAATACTAATCAGAAATACTCCAGCGAAAATATAGTTATAGTTTTCTGGCAAAAGTCATGAGTAACTAAGTAGTCGGAACTAATTGAAATTTTAGAATAAATCCGAAAGTAAAATTATATCTTTACGGTCATTCATTGCAAGTCAGCCATTCTTGTCTTTCTTTTCTTGTTTTCTGCTCTTTGGTCGATTTGTTGTCTCTTTGACATATCCCCCATTTCCATTCTCAATTTTATTTGATAACAAACGGTTGCTGTCCTGTGTACCTTGTCTTCGCCATTTGACATTAGACAATGATACAGGTGTGCTTTGGACGCACGAAATCAAGAAAGTGCTATGTTCGAAACAATTTTGGAACTTTGAAAATGTAATAATGCATTCAAACTCCAGAAAGTCCTCATGGATATTCAAGTTTTCGTTGCCAGATAAAATGATATAATATAACCATATAATTATAACTATTGCTAACTAACAGATAATCCCTAAGCATTAGCAAGACCTTTGAAAGAAAACTGGACATAAAAAAAAAGCTTAAGCCAAACATGAGGCAGTATTATATAAATAAGAAGGAAAAAAATCTTATGAACAAACTTTCTTAACTTGAAAAAAAGGAGCATACTATTCAATCGCTGGAATCATACATCCAAACTGCACAAGAGATAAATTCGGGTCATGAATTAAAAAAAGAAGGACATGGGATAAATGCCGTTCAGACGAATTCCCAATAATACAATGAAATTGACATTAAATCAAAGATTCAAAACTTTTACCCTGGTCCTAATCTTTTAATCTCCTGGAGGGTCTTCTTTGCGGAACTGAGCGCACATCATGCTGCATTAAGACAGCCCCTTAATTTTACTTAAATACAACTTGTATATAAATTGTGATTCATAACATTACATACACAAGTATGATGTTGAAAGGGCATAATTGGTCTAAATAGGAATACCTATAACCTTTATATAAACTTTATACTTTACTTTAGAAACGTACGTACAGAAGGAAATAAACTCCTTCGAAATATATTTTATTTTTTTTTAAAATTCATGGAACAATAGCAATACGTGTATACAGATGTAAATGCATGATGAAGTAATAATTAATATAAGTCCTCTCAATATCTCGTCGCACTAATGTATTATGATGATTAGTAATTTTCTGAAGTCAAAATCCTTTACAGCTTGTAAAAATCCTTCCTGGCACTGTTAATTTGAAGATTATACCACATGTTCTTAATTTTATATGAATGACGCAGTAAGTCATATATATATATATATCCGAAAGCTTCATTTTTATGAAGCTCAGGTGGTCGTGTGGTCTAGCGGGACGGCTACAGTGCAGGCGATTTGGTGTCACGATATCTCAGTAGCATGGGTTCGAATCCCGGCGAGGGAAGAACAAAACATTTGCGACAGATCTAACATTGTTGGGTTGATGTTTAGACGAGTTGTATATACATAATGTACACAGCCATGTATCACCATCACTGCTGGTGATCCGATGGATCAATCTGTTGTAGAGTTGTCACTGGCTCAGACGTACTTATAAATATAATTATTTTCTGTGACTGTATCTAACATTAATTTGTAGGATCCTTTACTATAGATAATTTAGCAGATCTGTAAAATAACATCTCCATGCCTTATATATCATGTACTGTAGTACGACGCTAGATTAAAACTGACGTGGAAAGGTAACACCCGGCCACCGAAAGCTTCATTTTATGAAGCCCAGGTGGTCGTGTGGTCTAGCGGGACGGCTACAGTGCAGGCGATTTGGTGTCACGATATCTCAGTAGCATGGGTTCGAATCCCGGCGAGGAAGAACAAAAATTTGCGAAAGCAAATTTACAGATCTAACATTGTTGGGTTGATGTTTAGACGAGTTGTATATATATATATATATATATATATATATATAGAATAAAATTGAGAATGGAAATGGGGAATGTGTCAAAGAGACAACAACCCGACCACAGAACAAACAACAGAAGGTCACCAATAGGTCTTCAATGCAGCGAGAAATTCTCGCACCCGGAGGCGTCCTAAGCTGGACCCTAAACAAATATATATACTAGTTCAGTGATAATGGACGTCATACTAAACTCAAATTATACACAAGAAACTAAAAGTAAAAATAATATAAGACTAACAAAGACCAGAGGCTCCTGACTTGGGACAGGCGCAAAAATGCGGCGTGGTTAAACATGTTTATGAGATCTCAACCTCCCCTATACCTCTAGCCAATGTAGAAAAGTAAACGCATAACAATACGCACATTACAAGTCAGTTAAAGAGAAGTCCGAGTCCGATGTCAGAAGATGTAACAAAAGAAAATAAACAAAATGACAATAATACATAAATAACAACAGACTACTAGCAGTTAACTGACATGCCAGCTCCAGACCTCAATTAAACTGATTGAAAGATTATGTCTTCATCATATGAATATCAGGCACAATCCCTCCCGTTAGGGGTTTAGTATCATACCATCATAAAATATATGAGAAGAGCATAACCCGTGTCATGCCAACAACTGGTTTTAAATAAATGTGTTAGTTCCGAAGTCTATAAAGTCTATAAAAAGGACATACAATTAGTATTGTAAATACTATCGACACTGACGAAGGCTATTTGTTAAGCCGAAATATTTGTCAACACGATTTTATAACATCATCTTCGTATATTACCATCTTATATTAGTACCGTTGTGCAAATCTTTAGACTTTAGACTGTATAATTTACAGTTGTCACTACATATAGGCAGACATGCATATATATAAATTTACAGTGATTGTATGCTTCTAAAAATAGAATAGCATCCTGTAATTATACTGAAGAGATGAGTAGATTATCATTTCTGTACACTTAAAAATACTTTGTGTATTGCGTTTAAGTTGTCCTTGTTTAATTCCTACGAGAAGGTAACACCTCCCGAAACGAAAGCTGATTTTTATCAGCTATAGTTAGGGGAGGGGATAAGGTGTCTGCGCAATGCTAGGCGGTGTTATCGTAGAAGTATGAAGTGAAAAGTATAGGTTCCAGCCCCGGTCGGGGAGGAAGTAAATAATCAGATCTACTCTAACATTGTTAGGTTGATTTTTTAGGCACTTCATATATACTACTGAAATAACGAGATCCAATTTGTTAGCCGGCATGACGTTACAACGACAAATCAATGAATTCAAATTTATATATAACTAATATAGGACATTGGTGTTGATAACAATTTACCACCATTCCAGGCCCTTATGTTTTTATGACCAGGTTGTTGGTCAACTCTGTCATATATATTAGTTTCGGGGGAAACTAGCGGTATCTTAAATAAAGTCCAAGTCGCTGGAAAGTTTACATATTTATTTCGCATCCATATATTTCAATCATTAAAACATAACTGAATAACAACATAAAAACAAATATAAAATACAAATTCAAAAGACTGATTGACATGCGGAAAATGAACCAATCAAAATATCTTTTTATCAAATAATATAAATTCGCGTTTTGCCGAAATCGGGGATTACGGATTAAAACATGTATCGTATAAGTTTGTCAAGAATGGCTTTCGGCAGTTATCACTTAGTGTCAATTTATCTATTTTCTTTGTTACACAATCTTTTATCATAAAGACGGATATAAATCTTTGATAATTAATTTTAGAATATAGCAAAGTGCTCTCGACCAATGAAATTGTAGGATTTGATGCCTCTTAATTGTGAAGAATGAAATGTAAATCATGTTCTTAGTAAGGATTATCCTATTATTTGGGTCTATTTACAGTTCAAAACAAAGAGTTTCTATAAATGAGTTACAACTGCCCCGAAGCACATTTATCAGCATGATCAGATTGAAAGGATTTATCACACAGTGATTGAAACTGACTAAATGTTGAATTGTGAAACAAACAACAAACTTAAAATAAGTTGAAGTTTATTGGTGCAGTAAAATTGGTACCGTGAATGTAATAATGATAATAATAATAACCTCAAATTCCTAAGAAATTAAACAATATCAAAGCAATACAAAAAAAAGAAAAAAAGTTTAAAATAAAAATAACCTAAATCTTTAGCTTTCCAAAACTTTGATTACTGGATCAGCTGTCGGAAGATTAGTTATTTCAATAGTCCGATAAAATAAAAAAAAAAGAAGGAATTTAAGTTTTGAAAAATTAAAACCTTTAAAGGCATTTTATTTGAATATTTCCTGACATAATGAAATAGTATTTGATGTAAAAGCTGGACCAAAATATTGGCTGTGAAATAAAATTTAGTTGTAACTCAAATGTATTAATTGATTTAAACTGTAAATAATAAAAAAAAAGGATAATTCCTCACTAAAATATTACATGATTTACATTCATACTCACAATCAGTAAATATATACAATTCCAACATTTTCTTTGTACTATTGTGTCAACTTATACATCTTTAACGCTTTTTGTTAAAAATATTTCCCAAATGATAAGAAAATCCTTACATCACTAAAGCTAATCCATAAATGACATGCCGAAAAGGGAAGTCATGCATCAATTATAAACATTGCACTGACAATGAAACTAATTCTTGAATAAAACCAATCAAGAGATCATTTAAGCCTTGAGCACTTTACAATATTCTAAGTTTGTAAGAGAATGATAATCCCTTACTTCATGATAAGTACTCGCTAACGCTCGTACTTAATCATGAAGAAAGGATATCATTCTCTTATATACTAAATAAAGGATTATAGTTAAAAGTGTAAAATACAAGTAACTTTTGAATAGTGTACTATACAATGAACTATTGAATGATTGAAAACCAATGACTACTCGGAATGATAATAAAAAGCATTACAAAATCCTAAAAGTGAACTTTGAACGAACCATTGTCGGGTCATATTTTCCACATAATTAATACTACTAACAATTAACAAGTTCAGGGTCGAATCCGATACCGATATCAATGTCACATATTACCTGTTACCTAATCTGTACGTTCTGCATCTGTCAGGCGCACCACCAAACGGTGTATTTGGGATTTGCTATATACACAGGTCATTATCACACCTAAACTTCGTCATTATACAGGGATTGACACTACTGAATTCAATCATAGACCCAAAAAATATATCTACATGTATTTTCCGGTTGTAGGAAGAAAACCAGGACGAATTCAAACAGAAAGATCTTAATAGCAGAGAAAACTGTGCACCTTATAATCAGCATGACTTTATCAAATGACAATACGAATACTAAAAATCAAGGCTGAAAATAAGTGTAGGTACTTTAATTCAGTCATGGACCCGCGATGTCGCGGGTGTGTTCTAGTATAGATACAAATATGTATACTAGTAATTTTTGTCTTGTGATAGTTAAGTGGACACTACATTTCGTTTTCTTCCATGATACGTTGTGTTATTTTGATATTTCATAATATATGTGTATTCATTTTGATCTGCGTTTTGATGACTATTTGAGAAATGGATGCACTTTAAATTGAAACTTGATATGAATAGCTCAATAATATTGACAGACACATACGTTACAGTATTGGTAAATTATGCTTTATACATAATATTTAATCAGTTATCATCCTTTATTCTATGCTTTGATTTTTATTTGATGAGAGGAATATTAGTGCGATAGAATAATTCTTGTATTTAAAAAAAAACAATTGATAAAAATCATATAATAATTGCTACTCCTTTCAATTTAATTAAATTAGAATTGATTTTTCATTTCTGTTTTAGAAAATCTTTACCAATAAATATATTTTGATAAAATATTTTAATTCAAATATTCTTGTCAACGTTTTCAAGTTTTATCAAACGTGATACTAAAAGAATTAAGGAAATCCTTTTAAAAGAGAGGCGAAAGATACCAAAGAGACATTCAAACTCACAAGTCGAAAATAAACTGACAAAGCCATGGCAAAAAAAAAATCTAACTTACGGTGAATGCAATGACCTGCAGATTATATATTAAAATCTAGGGTACAAGTCATCTCGGATCGAAGACCGCTCAGATTGTGTTAAAACAAAAGAGCATAATTCGTCTATTAAGACAACTCTGACCGCCAATTTAAGACAACTCGAACCACCAACTAATGAGAACTCGAACCTGTGATTAAGACAACTGAAATAGTCTATTAAGACAACTCAGACTGCTAATTTTAGACAATTTGAACTGTCTTTTTAAAAGATGATTCGTACCTCCAATTTAACACAAAATAAAAAAAAAATAATTTCGGACTGTCTATTAAGGCATCCCGGGACCGTATATGAAGAAGCCTCTGACCCTCAATTGAAAACAACTGAACCGTCTATTTCAGGCATCCTGGACCGTCTACGAATACAAAATCAAATCGTTAAAAGATTGTTTTCGATTTTCCTTTTGTTATTTTGAAGGCAGGATATGTTACCAGGATATGCATTCCTACCCGCTACATATATATACATAAACTCTCAGTCTATACCAGGTTTGAAATGTTGTACACAAGACGCGCGTGTAGTCTACAAAAGGCACATCAGTGTCGGTCGAATAAAAAAAGGTAAGAAGCCAAATAAAGTACGAAGTTGAAGAGTATTGAAGACCTTAAAATTCCGAAAAGTTTTGCGAAATACAGTTAATCAATTGCTGGGGTAGAAAATCCGAAGTATTTCGAAAAATTTAATGGTTTGTAAACAGTTAATTAACAGTTTTGACCATATCAATGATCATTTCATGTCAACACAGACATGCTGACAACACATACGTGCTGACTACTTTGTTAGTCTCATAGGCGCAGGACGTCGTCAGTGGTTGCCTATTTTCTTTCATGGTAATCCGTATATCGGGAAATGTTCCCTATGTTCGGGGTAGGCATTTTATACCGCAAAATTAACTCTACTGTCTACACGACATTTATCTGTCCATTTTAATGCATTGTACGAGGACTAGAAACGCGTACAATGAGCACGGTGAGGATTTCACTGCCCTTTTTAAGACTCAAATCGCGAAAAAAATCGATATTATATCATTTAAAGAACTTGGTATTTGTAGTCGATGTTTGATAGTCTGTTTTATTATTATTGTGTATATTCTAACTAATTTGATTCGTTAAGAAAGATGACCTTCTATCACATATTCATCATCCGCTAGAGTATGTTTTCGCTGCCTGTTAATTTTCTAAAATGTTTGAGAGATTATGCACTTGACAAGGGATGCATAAATACATTTTTTCTCCAATATACAGACTGGTCAGTATAATGTGTGACATAGCTCTTTTCCGTATTTTTAAACCAGTAAGATCGGAACCTTTACGTGATGACAAGAGGAAATTCCTTCCAGTTCAGTTTTTTAATAAAGGAATTAATGCAATCAACACCGGCAACGTTCTTCATCACAAGGAGGTAACATCTAAAATTCCACTTTATTTTCTAAATCAGTCTGTTCCAATTGTATCCTACAGGTACACCAAAACCATTGCACCTAAAGTATTTAACCATAAGCAAGCATTGCAGGACCTTGATTTAGAAGAATACTTAAAAACCCTCTGACATGTGACTGTTCCCACTCGCCTTATATTTACAGCCTCTCTGGCCATATTTTTACTGGGGATCTAAACATAATTCAACATGAACATCTCCGAAAGGTGATATCTCATGGTCCTAAGTTCAGAGAACTCCAACACATCGATTGGAACCATAACTTCAAAATAATTATGGATTCCATTGAGGACTACGCCAGAGCATGGGCTAAACGAGAAGGTGAACTGGTCAGAATGGGTCAAAACAATCAGGTCTCTGATAAAACGTCGAATTTATAAGTTGAAAAACTGTGTGAATGATCGACCAAAGTTCGTTTTCAGAGACAAAGAAGCTGTGAAATGTCTATCATCTCTTCACGATAAATATGCTGTTTTTCAAATAATATTGGCTTTGCATGTAAATCGTACTACTACGAGTGTCTTGTAAAAGAATTAGGAATAAATGAGCACTCAGGTAATCCCACATACTAAAACGTATCATTTGACAAAGATGTGATTTTGGCGAATCACAAGTCCTTCATGGCTTCAATGAACGTTACATTGAACAGCAAATCTGAGGACTTACCTTGTTTGTATTGGATACCTAAGCTTCACAAAATTCCATACAAACAACGGTACATTGCTGGCTCATCTGCATGTTCTACAAATGAATTGTCCATTAGATTGACAAAAATTCTGTTCGCAGTGGAGGAGGGTCTTCAGAAATACTGTGAAACTGTTTACTCGCGTATTTGTAATAACCATATGTGCATTCTAAAAAAAATCTAAAGAACTTCTGGATAATTTTCTGCAAATGAGAGGTTTAGCTAGCTATTAAACCAGGTTTAATCCACCATTTTCTACATAAGGAAATACCTGTATGACAGTTGTTTTCCATTCGTTTGATGTGTTTGTGCTTTTGATTTTGCCATTTGATAAGGGACTTTCCAATTTGAATTTTCCTTGGAATTCGGTATTTTTGTTATTTTACTTTTCCTATGTACAACTATATTTCCATAGGTAGACTGAAAACGACAGATAGAAAAGTGATATTGCACTTCGTCCTCAGTTAATGTTCTTCTTTCAGGTCTATATATCCTCGTATCGACCCTCATATTAAGGCTAAAATTGTATAAAATTCATTCAATTATTTTATATATTGCCCCAGAACGATTTAAAGTTTGACACATTCTGGATAATCTTTCTCTGAAATTAATTCTATAAAAACTTTTGATTTTTCAACCCTGTATACCACCATTCCCCATGTGAAATTGAAAATCGTCTAAAAAAAAATAATCCACAATACTTTCAATATAAAAATGATAGCATACGCTATAAATTTATTACTTTGGGATACCATACGGCATATTTTGTTAAAAGTGAACAAAAAGGTAAAACATGCTACACAGAGGAACAAGTAACAGAATGCTGGAGTTTTTTTTATTGACAACATATTTTGTTGAATTTGGAAGGAGACTTTTTAACTAATTGTCGGCATTCCTAGGTGAACGAACTGTGCGCCTCTCCTTGCCGACCTCTTCTTATTTTCATATGAGTAGGAGATCCTTCAAACACTTGTCAAAAACAAGACGATCAAAGAAGGCAGATAATTTAATTTCACATTCAGATAAATTGATGATGTTCTTTCCATTAACAATCCAAACTTTTCTGATTGGGTTCCATTAATATATCCCCCAGAACTAGAAATTAAGGAAACAACAGAGACGGCTTCCTCCGCCTCATTTTTAGACTTATACTTCGAATTTGACATAAGCGGTCATCTCAATACCAGAATCTATGACACACGAGACGATTTTAATTTTGAAATTATCAATTTTCCCCACCTTAGTAGCACTATACCAATTTTACTTGCATATGGGATATACATTTCCCAACTCATTCGGTATTCAAGAGCTTGCAGCTGCTACTCAGAGTCTATAAAACGTCACCAGTGTCTGAGTAGAAGGTTGATGAACCAGGGTTACGTCAAAGAATGTCTCGTCCTTTTCCAAAAAAGTTCATCGGAAGATACCAAGACCTTGTTGATAAATATTCCGTAGCAAATTCACAAATAGTACATGATGGTCTTGAAGTATAGATTCTAGGTACTGACGTTGTTTATCATCTTAATTACGTGTAATAGTGTTCTTTTTTTTTTGTCTTTGTAAATTATTAGCCTTTACTGTTTAGTCCATTTTTGGTAATATCCTTTTGGTGTGGCTCGGTATTTATGCATCCCGCCATTGTGTCATTGTGCTGTGGTCATTTTGTGTATTCTTGTCTTTCCTTTTTGCTTATGTGCTTTGTCTATATGCCATTTTGTTTTTCTTTGTTGACATATTTGTTTGTTTTTATAGCGATTAAGATTATAACACAATGTTGACTGCTGTACCCTTATTTTTGATATTTTTACCTATTATGTCTGTTTGTTTTGTTTACACATAGTTGTCAATATAATGGAATTGTATGCGACTATCATACAAATGAGAGGTTTAGCTAGCTATCAAACCAGGTTTAATCCACCATTTTCTACATAAGGAAATGCCTGTATGACAGTTGTTTTCCATTCGTTTGATGTGTTTGTGCTTTTGATTTTGCTATTTGATAAGGGACTTTCCAATTTGAATTTTCCTTGGAGTTCGGTATTTTTGTTATTTTACATTTTTCTATGTACAACTATATTTTCATAGGTAGACTGAAAACGGCAGATAGAAAAGTGATATTGCACTTCGTCCTCAGTCAATATTCTTCTTTCAGGTCGATATATCCTCGTATCGACCTCATACAAAGGCTATAATTGTATAAAATTCATTCAATTATTTTATATATTGCCCCAGAACGACTTAAAGTTTGACACATTATACAAATATCTGTCTATTGTTAAAGACGGTATGACTTTATTTAGCGAATTAATATTTATTTAAACAATTGACGTAGCATTCCAGAAACACATGCAGTAAACTGATATTTACTAGCAGTTTTCGTCTTAGGGCAACAAGTTCCGAGAATGTGGTTCAATCGGAACTTTAATTTTATAGTGTTTCCTTTCCAAAGCAACAATTTAAAAAAAGAAATGAAGACATTTCAATTTTGTTTAGTTTTCACATGTCAAGCAGACTGAACTCTCACCCATAAGTAATAATTTCCCTAAAAGCTGGTAACTTTTCCTCAATTTTTCGTATCTGTCTTTAATAATTGTAGCGTTCATGTTTATTGCTTTTAGATAATTAAAAAAAAAAAAAGTGTAAAACGAGGAACACAAATGAAATATCATTCCCAAGAGTTGGATTTACATGAGTTTGTTGGGTATTTTGAAGTAGCAGAATGGTATCCATTTTTCTACGCCAGATGAGCATTTCGACAATAAATGTTAGTTATGCTCGAGGTCAAAATAAAAATTGCTTTTTTATTTAGTTTTTGTTGATACAATATTCAAAGGTTATCAATTCGGCATTTATTTGATAGGGATTGATGACGTTGAACCAAGGGTTCCTAATGGAGAAAGTAAGTCAAGTTGAACCCGTCGACAGTTTTACGGATGCGATCATGATTTGGTTAACCGATATGAATTATATTTGTCACAGGAACAACGGATAAGTTTCACTTATCGTTATCACTATCCCGTCTACTTTCCTCGTTAATGACATCACCGAATGCCATGAACAACACATATGTAGAAGGACCTGCTTACTCTGCCTGAACACCTGAATTAACTACCGGTTTTGATGGGGTGCGAATTGGTTTACGATGCTTTATACTTAGCTTTAGTGTTTTATGGACTGATGTTTGTACATTGCTGCCTTTTCCGTTTGCCATTGAATTGTCTGTCTGTTGTCGTTGTATGCACGTCTTTAATTGTCTGTCTGTTGTCGTTGTATGCACGTCTTTATTTAAGCTTGGTTAATGGTAAGTTAAGAAGAAATAATGAACTAGTATAACCTTTTATATAAGGTTGACTGCATTAAGTCCGAAGATGACGATGCATAATATTTACTTGCCATTCTGTGGATACAGCTTAGAATGTAAGGTATGGAATTTATTGAATACTCTCAGTACAAACGTAATTTAGAAAGCTTTGTCTGTTATCTCTCCTTTGACGATTGCTGTAGATTCATTGATTGATTAATGGATTTTAATACTTTGCCTTATTTTTGTTTAATTAATTGATGATTTCTTAAAATCTTAAACCATCAAAGAATTTCGAATAGCAATTCAAGTTTCATTATTATACCTACACATGTTTTTCTACGCGTCATTACTAGAATATAATATTGATAAACAATGCTTAAAACTCAATACTCTAAATCTTAATACGAAATGATATAACCCTTCTACAAACAAACATCAATTTGTTTCATTGTTTGTATGTATCGACTGCTTTAATAGAACTTTAATTATTTGAACTTGACGTGTTAATAAACGCAAACAAACATAACAAATAAAATAAAGTATACGGAAAATATTATAGGATACTTAGCAATCTAAAGTCACAAGTCGTGTGTAGCCTACTTTATAATTAAAAAAGGGACAACAGTTAAGAACAACACATAGATCATAAGTAATTTAATGCTCCCGGACTGAATATATTGAGAGAAAACATTCTTTATTTCAACGGTTTAAAATACTAGTATGTTGGAAGGATAAATAAACCTGTACTATTATTGATAATTTGTCACCTATATCAATGTGTTGCAATGCATTGAGGGATACCATACTGAAGCTAACTTTTTTTTCAAAATTAGCTAGAAAATATAAACTTTATATGATGTGGCAGATTAAAATTTGCTAAATGCAAAAAAAAAAAAAAAAAAAATCACAGTGAAAAATTTAAAGTTACCGCTTTTGTCGTAAAGTTTTTTTCTCACTTGACTCCCACGTTACTTTCATTTCAAAGATCAAACAGGTTAGAATAAATGTTGTATTGAAGGATACTCTTGAAGCCTCTATATTCTTATGATTGATTGCCTACCCTTCCAGAGCACATGATATCACCCGATGTTTTGGTTCGTCTTGCTGAGTCCTTAATTTCTATGTTTATACTGCTTTTTTAAGATCATTGTTTCAGCTACATGGTGTTATCGGCTTTTCTTTAACATAACAATTGCGATTGTCCCTTTGGTACTTATCGCCTCTATAAGTATCTGTGAAACTTAAACATAATTACCGATCGTTCTTTTAGTTGCATCTTTCATATTTTTTACTTAACTTTGAATGATTTGAAATATTCTGAAGTATGTTAATACATAATAATATTTAAAAAAGGTAAATACAAATCGACAAAAATATACACGAATAAAATTTGGCTAAATAGATTCGACCTCTGTATGGAGCTTGATACGATATTTCTACACTCAAAGAAAGTAAAATTTTCAAATTTACAACACAAGGCTTGCCGAGCGTTTTAAATATTTAAAATTTAAGTGTCAAAAGTGGAGAATTCTTGTACTGCATGTGATTCGGTGATGGAATCTGATTCTCTAATGACCAAGGAAGAGCTGAGATCAAACAAACCACACATTGTCTTTAAAAATAATCACCCGATCTGGAATAGTGTAAATCGGCAGAAATAGAGAAAATACATTAATCGGTATAATGTTTTTGGACTTCACCTATAAAATTACAAAATCCATCTTCATTAAATTAAAAGAGATAATGATAGCCATTGATAAAAAGATTTTCATTGTTTTCCATTAGAGTTTTTTTTTATCTCACTTATTTTCTCCATTAAAATAATTTTTATCAAAATCAAGGCTAGCGGATAAAAGGATCGAACATAAATGTTTACGGAATCTATTCTTGAGGAATAAAATCAAGAGATTGATCGCTTTATTCATCAAAGAAATATTAAAATAGTTTTGTTCATCAAAGACATATTGAAACTAATCGTAATACTAGAACTTAAGTGGGTTTAAAATTTATTTAGTAACTGGTAGTTCATTACGGCATTAATGTGTAATAAAATAATACTTTGGAATATGTGTACTTTTCCCACATATTTTTATTGCAAAGGTTTGGAACCCATTTGATAGATTTTTACAGAACCAATTAAACACTGGAAAAGAACAAAACATAAAAAACGAAGCTTTTTTGGACTTCAAATTTCAGAAAAGTAAGAGATATAAAAATACACCGATAGTCGATATTATCGCTGATAAATTTAAAGATTATTAAGTAAATAGGGTTCCAACTTCCTGAGGCCGGACATATTATTACATACATATAGGCAAAAGTAACCTACTGATGTTTAAATCTCATAAATCCATTTGGACAAAACAAATCAAGGTAAAAAAAAAAAAAATGCTGGAACCGAAAAAACTCCAAATGAACGTAGAATGGGTGCGTCGACTGGATAAGGATCTCCATATATATGCATGAATCATCTCAAAGTGAATCCACTATCTGTCAAAAAGGCACAATCAGGAATAGTATACAACTGATTAACTGATTAAAGTACAGATCAGACTATTATTCTGATATCTTTTAAAGAGCTAAGATCGCAAAAACGTATCGCTAGTGGTTTGAGACACTGACAAATGTATCAGTCAACCAATCCGTGACAGACCAAATGACAAAGAACATTAATATAGTGGAATATAATAATATAATAGTGTCTATTAAAGTCGTTTTTCCTCAAAACTCTTTTGAAACAGCATTTGTACCAAAAGCACACCCTTTTAATAAAATTTTTATAGAGTATGTTATGATATTGTAACTATCATATTTATTTAGTTGCCCAGTTTGTTTTGTGTGGCCTACAAAATGTTTACATTATATATTTTTGACAATGTGTACAAAATGATAAACATTGTGTTACAACTGTGCAGTTTGGAAATCACTGGAACAGTCATGGATGCTCATGGAATGATTAGAACTTTCTATTTTACTTACATAACGTTTCCAGAATGATCATAACAAAGGATGCGTAATATAAACATCTAAAGTTATATAGAAGTTTCCGTTACAAGTATATATATGCAGATACTAAAGTTAAACTTTCAGACATAGACATAGACTTAGACATCGATAGACATCAACATTCTCAGCAGTTGGATTGACACTTATATTTACTAACAACATCATACTAAATTGTGACCTATTGGATGTAATATTCTGTGGATTCCCATGAAGATTTCCGGATAAAGAAAAGATAAAAGATTGGACTCATATTTTGACAGTTAAGTTGACATTTCTATTTGTGTTATACTTCTTGTAAACTAGTGTATGATAAACCTTGTTAAATTTTATTATTAATGTATGTCTTTTGTTGGGTACAATTAAAAGTCGATTTTTCGGGTCGTAACAAGTGGAGAGGCAAGAGTGTAACTGGAAATATCATTTCATAAATTTCGTGTGTCTCATTCTGAAGCGCTTTTCTTGATTAACCTTCACCAGATAATGCTCAATCTCAAACAGTTGAATGCCAGGATTATTTAAATAGGAATAAACGTTAGGAGCTATATGACCAAATAGGACCAAAAAGACTAACCAAATTCATCTAACATCAACTTTGACTGAGGGAGTTGTTACATGAGTTTCTCAGTCATTTTTTTTTTAATTTATCAGCATGCAAGTTTAGAAAAAAAATGTGTTGAAAATCATATCAGTACCGACGGACAGACTACAGGGCTTACTATTAGGGCACTATAGTCTATCATCAGTGGTGTCGACCCAGTGCAAGTAAATAAAATATTACTGTTCATATTTCGTGAAAATATATGGAAATACTATGAGCTATATGACAAAATGGGACATAAAAGACTAGCCAAATATATCTAATAGATATAAGAAGATGTGGTATGAGTGCCAATGAGACAACTCTCCATCCAAGTCAGAATTTATAAATGTAAACCATTATAGGTCAAAGTACGGTCTTCAACACGGAGCCTAGACTCACACCGAACAGTAAGCTATAAAGGGCCCCAAAATTACTAGTGTAAAACCATTCAAACGGGAAAACCAACGGTCTAATCTATATAAAAACGAGAAACGAGAAACACTTATGAACCACATCAACAAACGACAACTACTGAACATCAGATTCCTGACTTAGGACAAGTGCAAAAAATGCAGCGGGTTGAAACGTTTTAATGGTACCAAACCTTCACCCTTTTTCTGAAACAATAGTGTAACATCACAACATAGAAAGACACACTATAAAATATCAACTGAAATAGCTTAACTCAATCAAAGGACATATTAACACCAAAGAACATACACTGAACAAATAAATTTGACCTATGATACAATGTAAATTCAAAATAAATAAACTAAGGAAGAATAATAAAAGTAACATGTAATATCGGTATGAAATGTTAAACAATTTAAGAAAACAATATGCTCGAACAAAAATATCAGCCATTTGCAATAACTTTAAACACAGGTAAATAAAATAATTTAGTTGTTAGGTATACGTATACAGTAACAATAGAGAAAGGAAATATTTTAACAAAATAAATAATTTTGATGTTCATAGTACGAAGTGGAAATTTATAATAGTACCAAACACTTATAAAAGCTGGTATATAGACCAGATATAACCCTGAATAACATTAAATAACAAAAAGCATTACAATTAGTATCAACAGGTCAAATAAACAAGAAAGTACGATTTGAGAGTACTCGCAGTTACTGACAGCTAGTTAAAAGCCAAAACAATTAATAATAAAAATCATGCATCAGAGACTAAAATCAACTAAAACACATCCCAGGGATTTAGTATTTTAACGTCACGGACAGTCAAAGAAGACATGACTAGTGCAATGCCAAAAATAAATGTATCGACAGACAGTAGGATAGTTAGGAGTTTAACCTCTTTATAGATCAAAATGAACGTGGGTGTGTCTTTAAATATCCCGTTTGAAAAGAATACAAATTTAGTTATGTTTTAATTTGCTGATGACAAAATCGATATTAGTGCCAATGTAAACTATATTCAAAGATCTAATTACAACATTGGTAAGATAACCTGAACTAATAAGTTTATTTAAAGGTTCGATGAGTTTACACGGATCATATAGTGATTTCCGCGCTTTAAGTACAATATTACCGTAAAATTTAGGATGTGAAATACCGTTTTTTATCAGTTTTCTACAGGTACAGCCAAATTTACTAATCAAATCTTTGTATTTATGAAAGAACTTAGTAAAAGTTTTACGTAATTTATGGTAACGAAATCCCTGACTTAATAATTTACTAGTGATGCATTGATTACGTTCGTTAAAATCTATGACATCACTACACACACGGGCATAACGAACGAGTTGGGATATACACACCGTATGGAGCCAAAGGAACATCGCCGTCTAAAAAGGAAAATTAACAATAGGGAATGAAAAATCGTCTCTTTTGTCGTAAATTTTCGTATGGAGTTTTCCTTTAGAGATTGAAATGTCCAAGTCCAGAAAAGGACAACTACTGCTGTTTATGTTAGATTTAGTCAAAGTAAGTTCTATTGGGTAAATTTCGGTAGTATATTTAGAGAACTCTGGATTATTTAACGAAAAATATCATCTAGATAACGGAAGGTATTGTTGAATGTATCAACTAAATGTAACAATGACGTGTCTTTACTGAGTTTGGTCATAAACTGAGATTCATAGCAATACAGGAATAAATCTGCTATTAAAGGGGCGCAGTTAGTGCCCATAGGAATACCTACTACTTGTCGATACACTTTATCGCCGAAACGTACATATATGTTGTCCAGGAGAAAATTTAAAGCTTCAATCATATCTTCACATTTCCAGTAAGTGTATCTAGCATACTTTCCTTTTCGTTACAGAAAAAGGCTTTAAACGAGTTACAGCAAATAAATTTGTAATGAGATTTTCAAAAGACCATTTAATTAAATATGAAAACTTTTCTTGATAAGATTGTGTGGAAGTGTAGTATAGAGAGTAGAAAAATCATAACTGTAAACAGAATTAAAAGGACCATCAAAAGCATGTATTTTATCTAAAACCTCTAAAGAATTTTTAACACTCCAAAATAATTAATACCATTATTTTCATAAGCTTTATTACAAAAGTTAATAACAAGTTCTTTGATAGTAGTAAGGAGGTAGTTAGAAGAACTGATAGATTGGTAGTAGAACACTTACTAGATGCGGAGATGAAACGGAATTTAAATGGTTTTTTGTGTAATTTAGGTAACCAGTACATAGTAGGGACTTTCAAATGTTCGGAAGAGGCTTTAAGCTGGGTAGTGGCAGTGATATGCTTGTTTACAATTTGACTCTCTGTGGAGCGTACGGACCTGAATGTAGATGAATTTGTAATTTCGTTTTGGAGAACTTCCGTGTAGTATATGCGTCACACCACCACTACATTATTTGCTGCTTTATCTGCCGGTACGAACACAAACCGCTTTGCGAGTACTTGGAGTTTATTTTTTATTCTGGAAATGGGAATATCATGGACCCTATTACTAATTTCAGAATTGTTTTCAAAATGAGATATACGAATATTAACAGTATTCATAATTTTATTCAAATAACTGTCTAGAGATTTTTTATCAGATTTTTCACGTTTACACCAATTTTACAGTAGACAGACAGAGCGTCTTTAATAACCTGACGACACTGTTTCCAATCTATTTTAGATGGAGGACGATATTTCGGTCCTTTCTTAAGAAAAGTTATGACCTCACGGTCTTCGACGATGTTGAGGTCTCCTGTAAGGACATGACCATAGGGAACATATCTAAAACTAGATGTTTCACAATCTCAAGTGGAAGGAACTAAGTCCAACTTTGCCTAATGGAGTTGAAACTTTACTTTCTTAGAAATTTATTGTTTCAACGTATTTATTGAGATATGTAAACGTTACAGAGGGTATGTTTTTGCTGAAAAATAGAGATCTGATAATTGGAATGTTGAAATCATCACGTTTATCATAGAATTTAGTCTGGTCTCCACCTGTGTCAATATCATGGAAAAGGTTAAGATATGAAGCAGACGATTTAGCTGCAGTAATAACCTCAATTTTAAGTTCAATGGGATATATGATATTACTAACTGAAATGTTGGTTATTGAGTGACAGGACATCCTCAATACATTTGAATGTAAAATCGAATAAATATCTGTACTTGTTTTTGAATGGTTCCATTTTTAATTGACCAAAACTCGAGATGTCGGTCGTTAGAATTTTGGGAAGGATAAGTTTTTACTTTTAAATTATATTTTAAACTAGAAATGAAATTAATTCAAGACAAAAAGCTGATTTTTAAAATATATAATGTTAAAAAATAATAAGTTTATATACTTAAAAAAAGCATGTGACTTGATAGAAGTAAATATTTAGCGATAACACATATGAGTTCACTTTTGTCTCAAAACTTGTAAGCAAAATGACATTTCTTTTTTTCTTTTTTCAAGAGTCAAATTATTTCTGAGAGTTTTATAATGATTTTTTTATTGAAAGTTTATTTCCTTTCAGTTTTCAATGTTAACATTTAACTAGTTTTCATTCATAACAAACTAAAAATCTTGAAATTGTACTTCTAAGAAAAAACATATATAGATACTTGATTCATCCAAAACGAGTTCTAGAAATAACCTTCACACTAAACTTTCGATTTATAGTGTCGATGCCAAAAGTTTGAAAGACCAAACAAAAAAGGATCAATTGGCATCAAATTAAATCTATCCTTATTATCTTAAATTAAATTTTTGAATTCAATTAAAATGATAAAATCCGCAGTTTTATTTTATTTCACAATAGAATTTAAATAAGGTCGATTTCAATTGATATACTTAAATCTGTGGATGCTTTCATCCCGATATTGGAAATAAAAGTTACATAGTTTAAAATGAATGAAATGAATTATCCGTATCCTGCCAATTGAAACGTAAGCGTCCGCTCAATAAATTATCAATAAAAAAACGTATGGTACCAATTCTTTGATCTGTAATTATGAGTTTCGGCATGATAGTATATACTGACCGACTAAACGCAACACCATTTTTCTAAATTTTCTTCGACAATAGTAAAAAAAATATATATATTTTTTGTCATTTACGCCCATCATACATCTATTCGGTTAGTAAAAATCAATCATTGATTTACCTGAACAAGCCAGGTAATTATGGGGCGAGGGGAGCATGAAATTAGTGACTCCTGATTTCGGGTAGCTGAATAAATTTTTTACCTTTTTTCTTGTCTAACAGACGTGTTACATTATTTGCATTCCTTTAACCAGTTGAACTTTTTTGGGATTTCACAATGCCCGGTGATGAAAAATCGCAATCAAGCCATCGGAATGTTACAGACAGGAATGAGTCAATGTGCTGTTTCAAGACATTTTAATGCTAGCAACTCAACAACAAGTCGTTTATTTCAACGCTACATATTAACAGGAACAGTAAAAGATCGTCCGAGACCCGGCCAACCGCAAGTAACGACGCCGTACCAACAAAATCGCATCAGACTACACCATTTGCGGAATCGATTCAAGACGGCGACGTCAACTGCAAACCAAATAATTGGCGCCATGGCAGAGCAATTAATACTAAAACAGTGTTCCGTATACTAACGGCAGTTATACTACGTAGTATATAACCATTTAAACATGTAACAATGACTGACTGTTGTCAATATTTCATTGTTTTCTTACAACTGCGTATTTGCTTATTTGTAACACCAACTTATAAGAAATTCAAACATAAATTAAGGTGACTCGACTGTTGCTCGAATTTTCTTTGCTGTATTAGATGTATACACAATTGCACGATAAATATCAATTATCCAGTCATCAAAGCGTCAATTGTTTGTACAAGATGAAAACGTTTCCACTCATTTAATCGTGAAATGAAGATCGTTTTGTGAATGCTCTTTGTTATCTAAAATGCATCCATTAGAGCTATTTTCCTAATGCTTGTAGTTTATAGGTTTGGTTGGCTTGTTTGCTTTGTTTTTTTTTTTTTGTATAAATGTTTGCTCAATCTTAATCAAAATGCTTAAGCAAACATTTATACAAACAAAGCAAGCAAGCCAACCACACCTTTAAACTACAACCATTAGGAAAATAGCTCGTCCGAATCTGCCGACTACCCCGGATGAACTTGGTGTCGCATTACAACAGGAATGGCAAAACATCCCCCACAGAACAGTCAGAAGCCTTTGTCAATCAATGCAATCAAGATTAGAAACTGTCCTATGGGAAAACGATGGCCATATCCCAATACTGAGGATTGAAAGCCAGAGCCTATAAGTGTGTAACACAGTACTTCAACACGGAACATTACGTCATTGGTTTCTCGATTGACAGTAAATTTTGTCTGTTACGTTGAAAGATTGATTCAATATTCGTATATACCATGAATTTGTGTAATATATCATTTTTTAATTTATTAACGTCTTATTTATTTAGGTGTTGCGTTTCTAGAGTCCGTCAGTATACTTAAAAGTAGTAACATTTAATATAATGAATGTCTTTCTTCTTGGTGTTTAAACTAGAACTTTTTTTTTTTTTTTAGCAAACTTGATATCAAATGACAGTTGAAAATGTGTGAATAAGTTTGAAATAATGATTCATTCAATACTGTAAACATGTATGCAAAAGTGCAAAGATCTGAGAAAGATTTTTGCAAAATAGAAATTCATGCCAGATAATCATAAATAATTTGAAGCATGTGAGCCACAGTTGAACGACAAACGCCTGGATTTGACAGATAAAGGTCATTTTATCGACAAAAAAGTACCCGCATGTAAAATGTTCACGCACATAAACAGCTCCACCTATATATTTTTCTTCGTCGTCTTTTAGAACGATGTCCCGTTCTTTACGAAATTAAAATATTAGATTAACTGCTACATAGCATAGTAAGTGATGAAAACAAATTTAAAGGTATATTTTCAAATGACTAATCATGCATGATATGCTGATAATGGCCGCAATTTCTTGTAATCCAAGATTGAAAATGAGCTTGTTTCCTATGTCAAAATGGCGGTTTCCGATGTTTAGATTTTTTCATCAGAATAAAAGCTGGCACATTTGCGAGTCCGGCCATGAATATGCAATTTATTGATTGTTTTGGTAGCTTATCCAATGACCTTTACTGTTATATAAGTGGCTATATGATACTATCCATTGTTTCAAAAATAGGCTGTGTTTGAAGATGACATTTCCGGAAGGATGTGTATTTAATTATGTACGGTGAAATTCAATGTTATCTTCAATATATTTCCATGCATACACAAGTTATAACAGCCAATACAATTTTATAAAACTTATAAAGTATACAGACATGTTTAATTGTCTGTCGTAACAAAAATTCGTGTAAATTAAACTGATGGGTTGTATTTCAATTCAAGCACAGGAGATCAACACGTGGTCGTTCATTGATAATTGTTCACTAAATATGCACGTTGTTGTCCATTCATACTTAGCAATAACCTCGTTTTCGTTCTTATTGTTTTTGAGCTATTTTCCTAATGTTTGTAGTTTAAAGGTTTAGTTGGCTTGCTTGCTTTGTTTGTATAAATGTTTGCTTAAGCATTGTAATTAAGATTGACATCTGCAATCAATAGATAGGTGGGGCTTCAGCTTGTATATACATTATACTTAAATGTTATTGGATGTTAAGTATAATGTATACAAGCTGAAGCCCCGTCTATCTATTGATCTGTTGAGCAAACATTTATACAAACAAAGCAAGCAAGCCAACCAAACCTTTAAAGTACAAGCATTAGGGAAATAGCTCTAACAGTAAATATAAATAGTATTTGCAGGTGGTATTCGATTGCTTTTATGAATTAAATAATACACTTTGCCTAGCTAACTTGCAATAATTCTCGCATTCTGATATCTGATACATATATATTCAGATCTGTATGCAACTTGTTCTGAAATGGTAATAATCTATTCACATTTAGGCCTAGGAAACGTAGAGCGCAGAGTTTGACAAACTAAATACTATAAAACTCAGAAATTATTACTAATGCGACTTGGTGATTATCGCAATAATAAGAACTCACGTTTTGATATCTGATACATATATCTGTATGAATATGTCCTAAAATTACAAAAATTAATCTTGCATCTTTGTCAATTCTATAAAAATCGCAATAATAAATGCACGCAATAATTTCTTAATTTACAATATTCAAGTCATATTAATATTGTTTTGTTTTTTTAATTGCCTTTGCCTCTTAGAGCAGTAAAATATGAATTTGGATTAAAATTCAAGTTGATTCAGTAAATGAACAAATATTTCATCATTTTATGACAAAATAACACTTTATTATTTTTAAAAAGCATATTCAGCAACTATTTACTGATAACCTTAACTTCATTCATTATTCAATCAATAATTTAATTAAAGGACTCTTTCCTTTTGTTGAAACTTTATATTTGTAGTACTTTTGAATTCAAATTTAAGAAAAAATATTCCCAAATTTCTATTTACAGAAATAATGTGAACTGTATGACAGCATATTGCATTTCAGCTTGTTGTTCATTTTTCTATTCATTGTTTATAATGTTTTAAATTTCTGGTTTTATGAATGTTTGGATTTTTTTCTCTTAATTTAGAGCCAGTTAAAAACTAATATAGTTTCTAATCTTAAAGCAGGTTTAATAAAAATGTTAAAAACTCTGTCCACTGCAAACAATCTTTTATGATGTGTTTCCCTCGGTTTTGGTTTGTGACCCGGATTTGTTTCAGTTAAGTCGATTTATGACTATTTATGACTATCGAACAGCGGTATACTACTGTTGCCTTTCAATTCAATATCAATGTTCACAATTTTAAAGCACGTATTGTCTACATTTTCAGTTCTTCCATATTGCATTTTATTGTAATGGAAAGTTCTATTCTATTGGAACACGAGTTCTGCTTGATATTAATCCTGTCTCTCTTGGTGGATCGATACAGAGCGCTGCATTAGTCATACAGTGTACCAACCAATAAAACCGGTGGGCGTGTTTTTAAATGATTTCTCTTTTTCTTTGTCGAATACTTTCTCTGACCCTGATCATTTTTTTTTTTTTTTTTATAATCGACATTAATTTACGTTTTTGATTGAGTTAAGCCTTCCAATTGATGTTTTATCGTGTGTTTTCTATGTTGTGATGTTATACTATTGTTTCAGAAAAGAGAGAAGGTTTGGTACCATTAAAACGTTTAATCCTGCTGCAAATGTTTGCACCTGTCCTAAGTCAGGAATCTGATGTACAGTAGTTGTCGTTTGTTTATGTAATTTATACGTGTTTCTCGTTTCTCGTTTTTATATATACTAGACCGTTGGTTTTACCGTTTGAATGGTTTTACACTAGTACTTTTGGGGCCCTTTATAGCTTGTTGTTCGGTGTGAGCCAAGGCTCCGTGTTGAAGGCCGTACATTGACCTATAATGGTTTACTTTTATAAATTGTTATTTGGATGGAGAGTTGTCTCATTGGCACTCACACCACATCTTCCTATATCTATTTGCGTTTGATATCACTTCTTCCTTGGTCAATATTCAATTAGTAATTCAATTCAAAGGCAGTGACGGACTTAGGGGGTCATAGAGGGCATACGGCCCCCTTGATTGGAAGATATATCATTTTAGCATGAAATCAGCTATATTTGTTCTGTTATATGTAATATCCCCCTCCCTTTTAAAAAATCCTGGATCCGCCTCTGAAAGATTCCTACTTTCTACTGAATTTGCTATTGTTATATCAGTAAAGATTACCAATAACCATGCTTGATGATCATCAATGTCACATGGCAAGAATCTCTTTGTAGATCATTGAAGATCAAAAATAGTTAAATAGTTTACTAACATACTTGTATTGTTTAAAAATCTTAAAAGAAAAATTCCCCTACAGAATCTCTAGCAATACGTTATTTTTTCACTCTTGACAGTGAAATTTATAATACGTATATAGCTCAGCAAGCCTCGCATTTAGAAAATTAAACTGTATCAAGAAGAGAAATATTGTTTCACAAGGCTGTGTTAGAATGTATTTATCACTGGATTTTTTTATATGATCAGCATACAAAGTCAAAGAATCTATAAGGTCTTCAATCTAAATAACTTTCTTGCAAAGTTCTTAGTGCATTTGAGAAAAAAAAACTTTTCTATTCTAAGTACTTTTTTGAAATTAATTTAATTGAAGTCTATATTTATGTTGAAATTGATGTTAAAAAAATGCTCAAAATCAATTAGTTTTAAGAAACTATACATGTACAAACACTGAGTTGTTTTTCATATGCTTTCTAAGAATATTGATACTAAGAAAGTGAAACAACGACTTGAATCATTCCATCATCCATAGGTGTTTGAGAGTGGGAAACAATTTGATAGTTCCAAGTTTCAGAGGAAAGTAAGTTTGGGAAATTTTCAAAGACTTGATAAATGCAATAGTCAACCATTCCATGACTTATTTAAGAAAGTGCAATCATTACTTTTACTCGAATTTACTGTTGTAAATTCTGACCTTTTGTCACGTGACCAATGTCCTGACCTTAGAAGCCTTTAAATCGTTTGCCGTCGAACTGCCAGGTCCTTCTTTCATGATATTAAACTATGCTGATTTTTCGGGAAAAGTTTCGTAAGATTGCAGTTTTTAGAGGATTACCTGATATCTGAAATGAAATATCGACCACAAAACCTTGAAATTTCAGAATTATAATTGGAAGCAAGGGGAAAGTACTTCTCTTAATAGTATTAGTATAGACGCCGAGTTAAACAACTGTTGAAAACAAATAAAACATAATATAGCTAGGTTGTGTATTAAGCGATTGTTTGTCTCTTTTTATAAAACAAAAAGGTCCTGCGGTTTGAAATATCCCTACAATAACAATCTACAGTGTCGTGTTCTTCCTTTAAGACTGAGTGTTACTATTAAAGAATAATTCCTTTTTTAATGTAACATACTAAGTGATTTCTCCTTTTCAACCGTTTCAAATATCTTTCTCGTTACATCAAAATCACGACAACTAACTGGATCATATATTATATAAGGTGTTTCATCTTTCTATTTTTGTAGTTGTATAAAGAAATCAGCGTTTGTTGTTAATTTGCTGACTTCTATAAGAATGGGTGTTTTGGATGATTTTATGATTCCGTAAAGATTTTTTTCTAGTTTTGTTTATTGAGATTGTTTACACTATTAAATTTATTCCATTTAAAGTTGCTATCGGCAACATCTGTAACAATTAATAAGTTGCACTTTAAAGTGACATTACCTCAAATCTAAATTAGGGTAAACATATTTTTCGTGATTTTCAAAGCAGATAAAGTTTAAATAAGATTTTCACAAAATTATCGTTTACTATCATTAAATAAACAAAATGAAACAAACACACATAATATTTGATTATGTCTTTTCAATAAACAATAACATTTGATTTACAAGTGTCTTATAATTTTCGATTCATTTGCTTTAAATAAAAACTTAAATTGAACACTACCAGAAAATATGAAAAGGGAACAGGTGTAGATTGATTTATGGATTAATTAACTTATCTTGAAATTCTATATTCTTAGGATATGCTCTGAGTTGTTGCTCTTCTTGCATTACAGTAACATAAGGATATTAATATGAATTTGTAAATATTTTCTGTTTTTAATAAGTGTGTTTATTCGTTTTTTTTTTTTTTTTGTTGTTTTTTTTGTTTTTTTTTTGTTTTTTTTTAATGGGCTGGTCGTGTTGCTCAATCTTAAGTTTCTATGTTCGGTTCTGTTCTGTTCTGTAGATTGTTTTTGTCTTTTTGTCGTTTGTCGTTTTTTACATGGTTTTGTTGGTTTCTTTTCGACCTATGAATTTTGATATAACTTCGGCCTCTTATTTCTAAATCGAATATAATATAAACCGGATCATAGCCTGAAAGAGAATGAAGAATTTTCTTGGATGAAATTATGCGTTAATTGGAATTATAATCATATAACCCAGATAATTAACAGATAATAAACCAACCATGAACATTTACCACACAAACATCAATATATGTAGGTACTTATTGGGTGGCTTAGCCATTTTTCAATTTTAAATAACAACACACATAAGTTCCAGACAAACATTTTGCCGAAGACATCAAACACAAAACTGTACAGTGTCTGAAATTTCGTTACAACAGGCTTAAACACAAAATAGAGAGCTTTTAACTGAATGTCGGTTTTTATAGAATAAAACCACACGAAGCCATCTACTTTCTACTGCCAAAATATCGCAACATACGAAAATGACAAAGCGAAACACTTAATATTTGATACCAGAATAGTCGTTTTATCTGTAATTTCCTATTCACGATTGTGACATTTTGGCTGAGTGTGGATTCCGCAGGCGGGTGATGCATGCATAACAGGAGACGCTTACCCTATCGACGCACCCAGTCTTGCTTCTTTTTAGTTCAGTCGATACCCTCACTGTTTGTGTGTGACTTTGATTTGTCTCCTTAATTAAGAATTTAAATAATTAGATTTGAACATCGTTTAACTACTGCCGCCTTACTGCATTAACGATTTCTTGTGTGCAATAAAATATTTTGGAAGACTTGGATAACCGACATTCTCTTATGGTCTTATTACTACAACTGCAGTTACAGAAACATGTTTTAGAACGGTCCAACCAACCTTATTAGAACTTATTCAGATTGGAATGCCACATAGTATTCAACTACTACATGAAAGTACATTTTCATAAACTGTAAACCACAATTGCGTCAATTACATAATAGGATCTCTAATTGGTCTCACTGAGCAGGAAAACAATTGAATATCATCAAGAAGACTAACATTGCCTCAATTACATGATATGATCTCTAATTGGTCTCACTGAGCAGGAAAACAATTGAATATCATCAAGAAGACTAACATTGCGTCAATTACATGATATGATCTCTAATTGGTCTCACTGAGCAGGAAAACAATTGAATATCATCAAGAAGACTAACATTGCGTCAATTACATGATATGATCTCTAATTGGTCTCACTGAGCAGGAAAACAATTGAATATCATCAAGAAGACTAACATTGCCTCAATTATATGATATGATCTCTAATTGGTCTCACTGAGCAGGAAAACAATTGAATATCATCAAGAAGACTAACATTGCGTCAATTACATGATATGATCTCTAATTGGTCTCACTGAGCAGGAAAACAATTGAGTATCATCAAGAAGACTAACAACTATAGTTTACCTTTGTTGATTAGAGTTAACGATAGTCGTGATTTCCATCAGTTTAAAATAGATGGATTGAAAGAAATTCAAAACAAAACTTTCAACTCTATATTTTATAGAAATGATTAATTACTTTTTAATGGGTAATTAATGAAAATTGATTTTGCTAAAGTAAAAATGTTAACATTTTGCTTTCTCAAAATATCACATGAAAACCGAACATATCATATATAATAAGTTTTCGTTTTACTATTAATATTTTATATAGATTTTCATAATTTAATATAAATATTTTCATTTTTAAAGAGACACGTCAATTGAGTAATTCCACATATCGCATATGATTTGGGTTTGCTTCAATTGACAGGGAAACATATCTTAAAACTGATGGGTTTTTTTATTCGGAAATAGTATACAAAAGAAACCGTGAAAAACAATCGCAAATTATTGGTTTATCAATCATAATGAATTAACTTTTTCAAAAGTAGCAGAGGGAATTAATTACTTTGTAAAGTCGGTTACATTCTTAGCTCAAAGTTTCATATATGCTATCATTTGTTGTAAAAATGTCTTTTTTCAACCAGATGATGCAAGAACTCAAAAATCGTCACATCTTTTCGTTAACATACGCATTTTATTTCATGAAAATAGACTAGAATATCGCATATGTCATTTTTAAAACTTAAATATGTAAATAGCTGATTTTCCCCAAATTTCTAGTTTATTCAACGAATGTTGTCTATAATTTTGAGCCTCCATAATTTCATAAAATGTAACTACCTATTTTTGTCAGACACATATAAAAACGCAGAAATACAATTTTGATAATACTTAAATAACTATTGACGTTGAATTAAAGACAACTATCTTATTAAGCTCCCTGAAATTTGTTTGCGGGTGTTTATAGCCGTCGTTCTGTCTTTCCGCTCGTCTGTGTGTCAAAAATAAATGATTTCTGGATGATAACTTGATATTTTGACGAGGATACTTTGAACCTTGTGTTGCAGATTTGTTCCTTTGATGTCATGAATTGCAGTTTATGGTCTAATTTTAAGACCAAAGAAAGACTACCCAAAGGATATTTTCCAAAACGACTGCAAAATACTTAGACGAGATCTCTGATTTTTATAGTTTGTTTATATGTTGTAATGTTACATCACTTTCCCAGGTTATGGGGAGTGTTGGGCGCCTGCAAATATGTTTAACCCCGCCACATTATGCATGTGCCTGTCCCAAGCCAGGAACCTGTAATTCAGTGGTTGTTTTTTGCTTCTGTATATCATATCTGTATTAGTTTATTGATTTGTACAGTTTGTTCTTGTGTTGTGCTGTTGCACCACTGTCCAAGGTTAGGGGGAAGGTGGGGCGCCCGCCAAACATGTTTAACCCCGCCACATTCTGTATGTGCCTGTACTTCAGTGGTTGTCATTTGTTGCTGTGTATCATATTTGTATTTCGTTCATTATTTTTTACATAAATCAGGCCGTTAGTTTTCTCGTTTGAATTGTTTTACACTTGTCAATTCGGGGCCTTATATAGCTGACTATGCGGTATGGGTTTTGCTCATTGTTGAAGGCCGTACGTTGACCTATAGTTGTTAACTTCTATGTCATTTGGTTTCTGGTGGAGAGTTGTCTCATTGGCAATTATACCACATCTTCTTATTTTTCTGTAGACGTTCAACGAATCAAAGTTAACTTCCTGAACTAGTGCCAACCCATTTAATGCGTGATGTGCATTTGTGTGTCAGTCAATCACTTCTTTGTATTTGTTCTATATTTTCCTGCTAAAAACATAATTTGTTAATGTCAGATATATGTAATGTTCATTCATATTTTCATATTTATGTATGTATTGGAGAAACTGTTACTAAGTTGAAAAAATTGTGTCTGATACATTTGTGGTGTTAAACAATAAACTAAAACTGTCAATAACATAGTGTTCTATTCACTATGTTCATGAATACAATTTACTTTGTTAGAAGCTTTGTGTTTTTGGAAAATAATTATACAAAAATATGACAGTATTCCAATGACAAAAATAACAAAAACCAATCTAGAGGATATGTTACCATCGGCAACAATAGACGGACGTCAAATCAATATGGCAAGCTCTAAATAGTGTTGAGTCCATAAAAAATTTGAAAAAAAACAGAAAAATTATAATTTACACCCACTTCTCAATATAACGAAAAACATCAAAATATGAAATACAGCAACAACTCACAAGCTTTTTGACTTCGAATGACATGCATCTTTGTCAATCTAAGCTTTAGATGAGGATTTTTTACGTTTTCTTTGACAAAGCTAAACGGTTTGATATATTTTCAATTCTAGATTAAAAATTTGTAATGGGTTCCGCGGAACCGTGTGTCTCGCCTGCGATTGCTGTTGTCAGTGTAAAAATGTAATGTTGACTTAAAAAGTGTCTATTTATCAATAAATTACAGATTTTCAAAAATTCAAACTTAGATGCTATTTCTTGGTCATGAAGATTAGCTTCTGTCAAAGCTTCATAACAGTCCATGAAAGTTTACAAATTTATCATGTCAAACAAATTTAATCCAAGACTGTCTGTAAATGTTAACTGTAAAAAACTAAGTCTATCAGAAAAAAACTGAAAATGAAAATATATTTTTCAACGTTTGCTTCAGACATTACTCTTAATCATAAAAAAGCTTCTACCAAAGTTTCATTAAATTCTATGAAGATTTGACAAAGTAGTTGATGTGTAACAAACTTTAACCCCAGACGGTATCTATTTGTCAACAGTAACAAAACACTAAGTTAATATATCAGTAAATTACGGAAAAATAAAAATAAATATTTTCTAAATTTTGCTTTGGATACTGTATTTTGGTCA
The DNA here is from genome assembly GCA_017311375.1 of Mytilus coruscus. Lineage (NCBI taxonomy): Eukaryota > Metazoa > Mollusca > Bivalvia > Mytilida > Mytilidae > Mytilus > Mytilus coruscus. The sequence goes on along the minus strand of CM029601.1, from coordinate 23,949,362 downwards.
TTTACGAGCTTCTGTTCAAATTTCATATAATTCCATGAAGGTTTGACAAAGTTATTGATGACTGCAAAACTTTAACCTAAGACTGAATCTACTTGTTAACAGTAAAAACACTAAGTCCATTTATCAGTAAAATACGGAAAAATGAAAATAAATATTTTCAAAATTTTGCTCTGGATACTGTATTGTGATCATAAACAAGCTTTTATCCAAATTTCATAAAATTCTATGAAGATTTGACAAAGTTATTGATGTTTTCACAGACTGAACCTAAATGTTGACGCTGCCGACGCTGACAACGGAATCTAGGATCGCTATGTTTCGCTTTCACGACATAAATGTCGCAGACTCGACAAAATGGAATATTTGAAAGTCAAGGAAGTATAAGAACCAAAACAGTTGAAGAGATAGATGACAAAAAAAAAAGAATAAAAATAATTGCGAAATCTATCTAAGGTCAACTTTGCCTGAGGGAGTTGAAACCTTAGTTTCTTTATAATTTTTAAATTGATCAACGAACAATTTAAAAAAGGTTTGTTATAAATCATGCCAGTACCGAAATACTGACTACTGAGCTGATGATACCCTCGGGGATTGATAGTCCACCAGCAGCGATATCGACCCAGTGTAAAAAATGAATACAACACTTGATAAATATCATGCGTCCGAAACGCTTTTCTGGATTTTCCTTCAGCAGGAACGTTCGAATGTATTAGGGTTGTATTGTGCATAGAACCATTTTTTTTAAACCTTAGAAGTTACCTTAGTTAGACTTTCATACACATACAAAATACTACTTGCATAACAAAGCATATAATTCTCTGATACTGTAATTCCTAAAGTATTAAAGAAGTACATCTGCATTGTGATTTCTGAGATCTACCATAGACAAGTTCAGATGCGAGAAAGAAGAAGGAAAGAAGAATATTAATATCAACACTAATGTTTCCAGTTTGTTTAAGAGACCAAATGGTCAGTGTTGTTTATTCAAGAACTAAATCTCTTTTTGTATTGGAATTCGATACCGAAAAACATGAGAAAGAAGGATGGAATCATATTTTTACTTAAATACAGATTACATTAACATTTCGGAGGAAGAAAAATTGCTGCAAGGGGCTGCAAGGGTTCCTAGCATACAAAAGGCAGTACATTCTTCTAACCAATATGGTTAAGAATATTTTAGTTCAACTTAATATTGATTTACTGATCACTAACTAAACTTTGCTGCCTTATTAGATCACATTTAGGATATTATGTAAATTATAGTTTATATGCAATTGCAGGAGACGTTTTTGTAAACGTATGATTTTCATAAATGGATTAAGGAGAGACAACGTTACAAACAAAACAAATTGAGGAACTAGAATGATACATGTCCTCATTTCAGTTTCACGAAACGTATTTCTGTAATAACCTTCGACCAGAACGCTTGATGCCGCAAGTTTGGAAAGCCAAAATACATAACAACGCTTGTAACCAATACAATTCAAAGAGCCTCACAAGAAAAGGCAAATCATTCTAATGATACCTACATGAACCAAATGTTTCTAGAGTCAGTGTTCGGTTTAGCTGATTAACTATCACTGATGTTGAGTATGTTATTGGTATCAGTAGTAAAACGGTTTTGAACTACAATGGGTATTTGGATCTAGACCTATCTTGAAAGTCTCAACAATAAATTAATATGTTATATTCAATCTGTAGTCAATTTTAAGGCATATTCAATACTATTAAGACACTTAGATTGCGGTCAATTAAGATCTGATCATGCTATTTTCAGACTACTGGTATTTGATATATGTTATTGACCTGTGCGAAAATACAAGAAACTACACAGAAGTTATGGACTGACTGCAAACGAAATGTCTGAATTTCTCCCAACAGAAGGACCAGTAAGGCACTAACGATTAAGGTATATAAACACTCCCCTAATGCTACCAGGCTTATAGGTTAGTTCGCCAGACGCGCGTATCGCCTAGAGGCCAAATGTCCACCTTCAGTAGCAGTGTGGCCGTCATTTTCTTGGTTATTTGACAATTTATTTGACATCGTCTTTAATAACGTAAACATCAGAGGTTTTTATACATTGATCATACGGGAATTTTACCAGGACCGAGAAATTACTTCGACTCATCCGAGTTTTCGACACAACCGAGTTCGACAAAACGAGGTTCGACTGTACCTATTTGTTGTACATTTGCTATTTACTATTCTCGTGAATAAACATCAATTGCGAAATCATTGCTATTCCTTTTTGATGTATATTGCAATACATTACTTTCAGCTTGAAATATTTTCCCCAGTTTTAAATAATTCACCATTTTACAAAATTTTGAATTGGTCAAAATACTAATGATTTTCTATCCCAGGAATAGATTACCTTGGCAGTATTTGGCAAAACCTTTCGGAATTTTAGGTCCTCAATCTTCTTAAACTTCATACTTTATTTTGATTTTTAACCTTTTTTATTCGAGCGTCACTGATGAATCTTTTGTAGACGAAAAACGCGTCTGGCATACAAAATCAATGGCCTGGTATCTTTGGAGAAATTTTTTTCACATCAATTGACTTTAGAAAAAATAATCAATATAACACTTAACTTAACTATATCAAGATTTTGGCTGACCTCCAAAATTTAAACCAAAAACATTTCAATAATTCAGGTTTACCCCGTATCCAGGGCTATCAGACTGAAATTACAATTGACGCATTATGTAAATATTACCTTTGTTTACACCAATGTCTTACCAGTGTATCAAAATGAAAAGATTTTGCGGGATTTCACACACGACAGTTAAATCCAATTGCACGAACAATTCGAGAAAGCATAATTCAAAATGGATTGTGTTGATTTAAAACTCACCGGTATATAAAATAACATGAGCAACACGACCGGTGCCACATTAGGAGCAGGAATTGTTGACCCTTTCGAATCACCCGAGTTCATCCTGGTGTTTTAGTGGATTGCTCAATATTTAGTTTTATGTGTAATGTTTTGTTATTGTTTCATCTTTTTTCTTTTGACCATGGTGTTGTCTGTACTACATACGTTTTACGGTCACCACCACGAATTGGTTGACCGATACGATATGTCTGTGTTTCAACTCACTAGCGACAGGTTTTGCAGTCTTTGATCTTATATCAGAATAGAAGTCTTATCTGTAATTTTACCGAGTCAGTCTCATTCCCGATTATGACATTTTGACTGAGTAGGAATGACTGTGTAATTGCATACAAGAGCCCGTTGCGTCTATCGGCGCAACCGATCTAGCTCCATTTAGACTTCATGTAATTCCCTGACTTTTTGTTTGTCACCATGGTTTATCTTCTTACTCAATTTATCAGATGTGAACATCGTTAACAACTGCTTCCTTAATTTCTTGGACTTATGGTTTTATTTTTCTTCTGTTAACATATACTTAATTTGCTCTAATAGAAGTTTGTAGGTATAAGCAAGAACAATGATGCTTTTATCTCTTTTTAGCAACACATTTGCTTGGTATTTTTCAAATATGACAAAGGGAAATAAAGTTCACAACAACTGTTAATACAATGTAGCAAAATTTAATAGTTTGTATCGATGCAAATCAAATCCTATCTAAACCATTTTGTATCCGTTTGACTTGTTTCCTTGTTTCCTCCGAATTGTCACAGTTGTCATTTGTACTTAAAACTAATGGTCTTAATGCAGACTCCAATGTTTTATTGTGAGTTAATGACTGAATGGTGACATTGGCTTTCCCTTCTGACAATATACGAACTTTTGGTCCAATAAATGAAAGAATTATAGGCAAGATAATCACCCCATGAAGAAGTCCAAAAGCAACGACCAAAAATAAAACTTTAAAGAAAGATTTAAATATAAAACTTTTAGATAAAAGTAACATAGAAAGTCCAACAATTGTTGATAATCCACCATTGATAATTGGTCCACCAGCAAGTTCAATGGCTTCTCTAACTCTGCTTTGTTTATCACGTGACGGTGATGACAAATATGCGTGACATATATGCGCACTAAAGTCGACAGAAAAACCAACAGAAATGATTAATTCTATCATGGTTACAACACTGATATCAAGTCCCCAAATTTTTAAAAATCCGAAAACGCCAAGAAGAATAGAAAACATTGAAGTTGTGACGATCAAGACAATAGACGGATGAGGCATAAATATGCACGTGACAATAAACATTGCTGTTACAGCAATTCCTACAGTTTGTAGTGTACTGCTAATCAAGGTGATGTATTGTTCGCAGAAAACAAATATAGGTGTGTATATGGTACATGGTAAACCTGATGATTTTGCAATTGCTCTCACATATAAAAGAAATTCTGCTTGCAGCTCAGTTGTTCTAACATTTCTACTAAATAAATATATTCTCGACGATAGAACTGATTCCCCATCGTCAGAATAAACCACATCATTCTTGAATACTTTTGTCATATTTACAAACTGTTTTAATCTTGTATAGAAATTATTTCCATGAATATTATCTCGATCATATTGAATGAATGATGATAACCAGTTTACTTCTAAATCATTTCGAACTAAAGAATTATTTTTCAACGTCTGAATTAATTCATCAATGGATTTTCGTATTTCTTTCTTTTCATAATGAACAGGTGCAGTGAACACAATTTGGAAAGGTAACTCTAGAGGATAATGATCATAGTCCCAAACATTTGCTGTGTAATAATTAGAACCTTCTATGGCTAAATCGGAATATTTTGTTGATTGCTTGATAGATTGCACTCCTAGAATTGAAAGAGTGAGATATGATACATACACAGCTAGTATAACTAATCTTGAAAACTTATTATGGACTAAAAATTGAACAACACGTTTAGGGTATGTTTCAAGAATACTCTCCGTCTCTGAGCGGCTGACTGGTTTTTTGCCTGAACAGCATGTAACATAACACGATGATCTTCCTTCTTTTAGAAGCTGTTCTCTAGGTTTTGTCACGTGGCATGTATAAGAATGTTTCATTCTGTCTATCCGACGTTGATGTATAACCAGACAAGGTGCAAGAATAGTTAGTTGGTTAAGATAACAAAAGAAGACTGCAATTCCTACAAAAAACATGAAATATTATTACGCATTTCGTGAAACATTTCACATAACTACACATCATAAACTGGTTAATGGTTTACTTTTATAAATTGATACTTGGATGGAGAGTTGTCTCATTGGCACTCATACCACATCTTCCTATATCTAATTATTAAAATGCACCGATTGCCCCATTTGATAATTTATTCTTTCTGTATCTCTTTATCATCTGTTTACTTTATCGGGCTTTAATATGGTATGATTTATCGCTAGCGTCATCATTCATTAGATTGGTGGGTTTAGTAGATAACTTTTCTCCGAGATTTGCGAAAATGTGTTAGCGCAATGTTCATTGGCACTCGATAACACAAGTGAGACAATATTGTACGATCGCAATATTTCGAATCTAAATTGATTATAAAATTGAGAATGGAAATGGGGAATGTGTCAAAGAGACAACAACCCGACCACAGAACAGACAACAACAGAAGGTCACCAATAGGTCTTCAATACAGCGAGAAATTCCGCACCCGGAGGCGTCCTTAAGCTGGCCCCTAAACAAATATATATACTAGTTCAGTGATAATGGACGTCATACTAAACTCCAAATTATACACAAGAAACTAAAAGTAAAATAATACAAGACTAACAGAGGCCAGAGGCTCCTGACTTGGGACAGGCGCAAAATGCGGCGGGTTAAACATGTTTATGAGATCTCAACCTCCCCTATACCTCTAGCCAATGTAGAAAAGTAAACGCATAACAATACGCACATTAAAAGTCAGTTAAAGAGAAGTCCGAGTCCGATGTCAGAAGATGTAACAAAAGAAAATAAACAAAATGACAATAATACATAAATAACAACAGACTACTAGCAGTTAACTGACATGCCAGCTCCAGACTTCAATTAAACTGATTGAAAGATTATGTCTTCATCATATGAATATCAGGCACAATCCCTCCCGTTAGGGTTTAGTATCATACCATCATAAAATATATGAGAAGAGCATAACCCGTGTCATGCCAACAACTGGTATTTAAATAAATGTGTTTAGTTCCGATGCAAAGACCCTATAAGTGAATCAATATTAAAGCCAAAATATGCAATCTTTAATGACCTGACAACAGTATCGTAACTATATCCCTTCTTAATAAGTCTATTTAAAGGTTTTGTTAGCTTCTGAGGTGAATACTGACATTTTAGTGCTTTATAAAGAATATTACCATAAAAGATTGGATGTGAAATACCTGAACGTATAAGAAGTCTGCATGTTGAGCTATATTTACGAATGATGTCCTTATACCGATGATAAAATTTAGTAAATGTTTTGACTAGTTTGTGATATCGAAAACCCTGGTGTAATAATTTTCAGTAATACATAAATTTCTTTCGTTAAAATCTGAAACGTTGTTACATACACGAGCGAATCGTACAAGTTGAGATATATAACACCGTAAGATGGTGACAAGGAACGTCACCATCTAAAATGGATAATTAACGATAGGAAATGAAAATCATCTCTTTTATCATAAATTTTTGTATTAAGCTTTCCGTTAATGATATGGATATCAAGATCGAGGAAAGGGCAGTGGTCATTGTTAGTATTAGCTTTATTTAAAGTAAGTTCAACAGGATAAATTTCTTTAGTATACATACTGAAGTCGTCATTATTGAGAGCCAATATATCATCCAAATATCTAAAAGTATTATTAAATTTTGTATCAGATGTTGTTTCGATGGGTCTTTGCTGATTTTAGTCATAAATTGTAACTCATAGCAATACAAAAACAGTATAGTATGAATGGTGTAGTAGCTTGAAATGCTGAACCCGGTAATATATCTAGTTAAATTCTTTAGCAAATTTCAGGATCGTTTTTCCATTATAGCTTAGAAAGCAAAATATGTTGCCAAAATACTGACAACAGTCATCAAGAGGTACATAAAATCGCGTTGAAATTGGAGAAAAGCAAATTTTGTTGCACTCTCGTTATAAGCATGGAAACCATATCACCCGTACTGCTGATGTAAGATGGTTCCATCTGACACTGGGAAATGCATCTGTATTGATGTGATTAAAACGATAAAGTTTTTCTGATATTTTACAGTTTATTAAATTATGTCAATGCAAATTCCCCATGGTCAATTATTGAATGACTTAAAGGTGATACTTCAACTGGCATTTCGCACTTATGTCATCTATACAAGAAATATGATTTCAATGATTGAATTGTTTTATGCAACTTAAGGAGTAAGATAATAACTCTTATACTTCTTTAAAAAAAAACAAAGAAACACTGCATGAGAAAAGGCCTACTCCGGAAAAAATTAAATGAACAAATTTTGCAGAAATCAAAGAAATTGCTACATGTTCATCATTTGCTAGTTTTGGCCTCACAAATTAAATTCTCCATATCTTTGTAACAAATACCTATATCAACTTGGAAGTTTTTCTGTATTCATCTTTTTATAACATTTGTTTCTTTAAATTAACAAAAGAACTTATTCTAATTTTATATGTTCAGTAGATTACTTTCTTGAAAAGGCTTAATTAATATTGAAAGAACAGAGTGCAATAAGGACGTTTCACGACCGATTTGCTACTTACAGACTTGTATTTCTGTCTGTTTTAATGTTGATATTATACAAAAACTATCTTAGGGAGAATGATGTCACAATAAAAAATGGTACGACGTAACTGAAAGGTTTAAACGTTTTTGTGAGAGGTAAAGCAATCAATTTTATGGATTTTCAAGCAATTTCAATTCCAAAAAAAAAAAAAAAAAAAAAAAAAAAAAAAAACACAATCATGACTGTAAGAACCAAACAAAAATGATTTACTTATCTCATAAATGTTAAAAGAGGTTAAAAGATACGATAGAGACCTCTCACTGACAAATATATAACACAAAATAATAAATTTTATTTTTGATAATTTAAAATTCAATTAGTCCCAACTTTCAATCTAAAACTTGATGAATATTTGTATGACTTTGTATATACCTCTGATATTTAACTTAAATATCATATAATGTTACACTTCATTCTAGGCCAAATAAGGTTTTAAAGCTACTCCTTCTTTTTGGGAGTAATTTATGTAATATCCATTACAGCTAAAAAAAACGAAGAGCAATTGAGAGGTGCAATTCGTCAATGGATTTAATGATTGAAATCAAATCCAATCCAAGTTCGAAGAAAACGTAAACTCATCTATGTAACATTTAAAAAGTACGATCTCACTTTGAGCCTTCATACATTTAGCTCTGAAACAGAGCTATGAGAAATCGGTTCTTGTAAACACATGATTTTATAAGTAACACAAAGGCAAACCACAATCAAATTGAACTTAAAGTAATAAAAAAACACAAGTATTGTTTTATAGCCCGAAATGATTCATTATATCTTTGCTACAATATTTAAAGGGATTTCTCTAAAGATTACAAAGAAAGACCACTCCAAAACCGGATGGTAATAAATTCTGTACATCGAACAGATTGGATTGATTATATATTTTTTTTTTAAATCAAAACGACGTTTAACATCAATTTCCGTTTGTGCAGCCTAGTCTTGGTTTATGATGTAGTAAGTCAAACACGCGTTTTGTCTGCATATTACTTATCGGTTGTGCTCGAACCAAACTAGGCCAAACCAATAACGAAGTAGATAGATATAAATGTTAAAAACAGTTTGAACAGTAAAGTTGAACAAAATGACCACGAGCACATGAATGATATTATTATTCAACCCAGAAGACTACTTGGCTTGTGAAACAATCGATGACGAAACGTTGAAATCCTATGTTTTCAAGAAGTCTTCCGAAGTGAAGGATACGAGACACGTATTACCCTATGTAATGAAATGACATCAGTTTTATTTAATCAGGCCGCTGGTTTTCTTTTATAAAATGATTTACATGTTATCATCCCGTTGCCTCTTATAGCTTACTATAAATGGTAAGGGTTTTGCTCATTGTTGAAGGCAAACAGTATCCTACAGTTGTCTGCTCATAGTCCTTTGGTATCTGGTTGATAGTTGTTTCATTGGCAATCATACTACATTTCCATATTTTTATATTAGTTGTATATTCTTATTTTTTCAACAATTCTCAAATCATATTTCAATAACCACAGTTTAACAATTTGATAGTGTATTTTGTTCTTATTTAGGGTTACCCTTTTGTTAGGTGAACCATGAATTCTTTTTTTAGCTGTAGTTCTAAATCTGTAGTAAAAAAAAACTTTCTTCAGTCGGTTTGTCGTTTATATTTACTAACCATATATGATATATTAGATAAAAAGAAACAATTGTTACATTTTAAGTTGGAAGTACATAAAGGTTAAATTGATTTTATAGTTCAACTAGCAAGAAAGCAATTCTTACTGTCTTAATCTTTGTCCACACTGAAGTAAACACACTGAAATATTTCAATAAAATGTATCAAACGTATGAGTTAGATATTTCGTTACCTGCATATACACAGAAGTTCTTTATTGTGTTGAATGCAGATGTGTAACCAATGAAAAATGTCAGGACATCAGTAAGGGACGTAACTGTAATGGCAAGTCCACTTGTCATCAATGTACGCTTCATTCTTTCTTCTATGGTCATTTTCTCTTTATCTATTGTCTCAGCATACCCAGACATAATGATAAACATATCATTTATTCCAATTCCTGAAGATTAAAAAAATATCAAACTACAAAGATCTATACGAGTTAAACAAGTCACATTGTGTATACTCTATTCTTATTAATGCAATTAAACTCAATGTTGAGGAGACGTCTGCTTCTTTTTATAGCTATTTTTAAATGAAAAGTGTACAGAAACTTGTTCGTTTTACTTAATTAAAAAATCACGAAATCTAAAAGACAGAAAGCACAAGTTACGATGCCGATGAAAAAAAAATGATATGTAATAAAAAAGAAAACAAAAAAGTAAATTTAATGCGTCCGAAGCGCTTTTCTGGATTTACCTTCATCGGGAACGCTCAGAGCCGAATATTTGAAAGCCAAGGATGTATAAATCCGAAACCGTTGAAGAGCTATATAATCAAAAATGACCTAAAATAATAGCCAAATCCTTCTAAAGGCCAACTTTGCCTGTGGGAGTTGAAACCTTAGTTTCTTTGTAATTTCAAAATTTATAAATGAGCAAATTAAAAAAGGTTTGTTATTAATCATGTCAATACCGAAGTACTGACTTCTGAGCTGATGATACCCTCGGGAACTGATAGTCCACCAGCAGAGGTATCGACCCAGTGCTGTAAAAAATGAAAACAACACGTTATAAATTTCATGCGTAATAAATGAATTTTATGTTAAAAATTATTGATAAAAAACTATACATTTTGATATTTTCTTGAAACCCGGTGGTAAGTCTAAATCGGTAGGTTACATTCCAGGAAAAAAGGACTGGGTTGTGATTACAACAATTGGAACATATCCGTCGTCATCTGCGAAACAGATATTCCATATACAATTTTCGAAGGGATGATTTCAACTTCACCACTTGGATATAAATGATCATACACTTTTTCTGTAAACTTTTAGTCTATGAATTATGTCACTGCACCAACTACTTCAGTCAAAGCAAACCTTTTACGGTTTTGCTCAAATAATAAAACAAGTTTCATTCCGCCTCATCTGAGACTATAACACTATACATTAATCCTAGTTCATACATTCATTTCCCTGTCCCAAGTCAGTTATCTCATCAGTCGGTGTTCAGTTATATTGTGATGATCCGAAACTTTTATAACCAGATTTCTATTACCACGGCAAAACGGGACCTGATACTCACATGCGCACATTCCGTCTGTTATATATGAATGATTTAATTTTGGATGTAACACGTCTTCTGATTGGCTGAAAGTTTTTTGTCTATCAGGGGTGCGTTCAATATCATAGCTGCTACGTAGGGCCACGTAGATTTCGACTACTGAACATAAAGCTAGCCTAGCTGCTAAATAGATCTAGAAAGTCTAAACAATTATGCTCTCTAGAGAATCCAGAATGGCGTCGGATAGGTTATTATTAATGAAGTCAATTGGATAGCCTAGCTACGAGGCATATCGTTCAACATAGATAGATATCTAGGAAAAAGCGGCTATACTAGCTGGTACGATATTGAACGCAACCCAGCTCGTAGACATAATTTTGTCATGTGCTGTGGCGTCATCAACCTTTTTTTTTTCATGATTTACTCCTTAAAGAATGGAATTTAGAATTAAATTATAAGGAATTATTGTAATATTTTTTCTGTCTATGCGAAATAACCTCAAAAATGTGGTGCACACTTTTAAATAACCCGCTATGCGGGTAATTCAGGGTGCACCACATTTTTGAGGTTATTTCAACATAGACAGAAAAAAATATTACCGTCATTCCTTCAATGGAATTGCATTGTTTATATATATTTAGTTTATTTCGTTCTCAGACATAACGACAATACCTGAATGTCGGTTTCTCTTTTTTTTTTTTTTTTTTTTTTTTTATTTTGTAATATAATAGTCAATTTCAGGGTTGAGGAAGATCTATGGTAGTTCTCCAAAATTTATTACCTATTGTCACTCAAGGCGATTTGAAGCTTGGCATGATTTTAAATACTGACGATAATATATATCCTCGTGTGTTTCTCTGTCCATTAATGGATTTAGTATAATGTTGATGCAGATCAGACAGTCTCTTTAAAAGTTTTAAATGTGTTCACCTTTTGTCTAGACTGCAGGGCGATTTAATGTTTGACATTATTTATAATACCTACGACAACATCTTAATGGTTTTTTTCCCTTGTCCATTAGGGAATTTAGTGTTGAGACAGATCTTTGATAGACTGTTATTTCTTTACTATTTGTTTTGACTGAGCTGGTACAGACACTAAGTCTCGTCTATTATTGAAGAGTTTTTGTTGATCTCTGGATGTATTTTTGTCTTTGGGTTGCTGTCTCATTGACGTTTACACAACATCTTCTTTTATAAATGTTTTATGATATGTAAATTATCATGAATATTGATTTCACATTTACAATCATATTTACCAATGATAAGAAACGGCATGGTTGCAGCAGAATTCATAAATTTAACCCCAAAAGCACTGGCGATTCCAACTGCTGGTACCATAGAAATGAGAGCACAAAATACACCAATCCGTCCTAAATTCTGTAAATCATAGATACAGTCAATTCTTTTCCCAGCAGTAGCTATAGAAGCATAGACGATCATCAATAGCAATGTTAATGGAAACAAATGTGCTTCCGCCATCGCACTCTTTCTTATCTCGTCCTCCATAGCATTATAATACGTAAATACAACAGACGTCTCGTTCGTTTTAAAATTTTCCATATGATTGATAAATTCTTTCACCCATAATTTCGATAACCTATCAGTGCTATTTGGATTCTGCGACAAAAAATATCTTAGTCTCACCATATTTGCCGAAATCACGTGGCCATTTTTCAGTGAAGTCTGTGCAATTATAGATGAAAGTAAGATATCATTATAAAGCGGATACGTGACGTTTTGTGATGCCATGCTTGAGACAAAACTAGGACGTAGAACCTCTTCCCCGAATACAACACATCTTTTGTTGTTCTTAGCGCAGAGATCTTCAAATGTATAAGTGGAAATGTTGCCATCTCCCAATGTATAGGTGGAAATGTTGCCATCTTTCACTACAATATCATTTCTGATAAAATTGTCAATGTTAATAAATTCAGCTAGTACCGGCTTCTCGAAAATGTTTCTTCCTTTTTTTGATTTAATGATGACTTCAACAAAACATCCATAGTCTGGCAGTGAATATGCGTGAAAATTGTTTTCTGAAGAAGGAAACTGTGTTCTTAAAAATTCTCTGTCTTTGAAGGCTTGACTATTTTCCAGAAAGTACTGTTTTTCTATATTTGTTTCTAATTCGAAGTTTATTATGCCTACACCACAAAGAAAGTTTATTAAGATTGATAAGATGACGATATGCCATGGATACTTTGCTATTAATCGCCCATAACGTCCAAAAAAGCTAGCTAACCTCCGATCATGTGCAGTATAGCAACGAGAGAAAAACATGCAAGCCATGATATCACACTTTCCGTCTGAAAAAGAAGGTGATATATATAAATAAGATACAGTTGAGCCTTTTTTTTTTACTAATTTTAGAAAAAAATAAGCTTTATTTATCTGAATGGCAAATATACGTTCAACTTGTCTTCTGTTATATTTTTTGCAATTGTTTACACATATCGTGTACATATTCCTTCTTTTATTGCTGATTAAGAGCCGGACCAAAATTTTCCGATAAAAAATGATTATTTTCAAATGTATAGCCTCCGGTTGCTTTAAACTGAAATCAAGGCAAATCAATATTTATTTTTTTTTCAAAGATCATCTTATAAATCAACATCAACATCAGGATAATAAAAATGTAAACAAAATCTTTCAAGCGCCCACCCTAAAAAAAAATTCAATGGCCTTCCCCTAAGTGGTCATTGCAATATGAATGATTTAATAATGTTTTCAAGATAATATTAAAATAAAGTTATAAAACAATGCTTTGAAGTGGAAAATACGGAATCATCGGAAAATTTTGGCAGTCATGGTTTTTTTCTGGAGATTTTGATTTTTAGAACATTTTCCTGTAAGATTTTCCCTAGTATATAAAAATGTGGAATTATGGTATGATTGCCAATGAGACAACTATCAACTATATTGTAACAAAGAACGAGGATGTACACTACAATAGTTCTCAAGACATAGGACAGTTATTTGTACTTTACCCATAACTGATTTTTTAGTCATGCCGGCAATGCTGACTGATAAAAATAAGTAGTTCTAAAAGTAAAGACCTAAAAACATAAACGCAAATTATTGGTGAACAAGAATGTGTTAATGGTACACGGATGCCCCACTCGCACTATCATTTTCTATGTTCAGTGGACCGTGAAATTGGGGTCAAAACTCTAATTTGGCATTAAAATTAGAAAGATCATATCATAGGGGACATGTGTACTAAGTTTCAAGTTGATTGGACTTCAACTTCATCAAAAACTACCTTGACCAAAAAACTTTAACCTGAAGCGGGACGGACGGACGGACGGACGAACGGACGCACAGACGAAAAACATAATGCCCCTCTGCTATCGTAGGTGGGGCATAAAAATGATTTAAGGGCAATAATACAATTAAACCGTCAACTGACAGTTTCGGAGTGTGCAAACATTTTTTTAAATATTATATTGCTTCTCACTTTTTCTGTTTACATTTTCTGTACATCTAGTATAGTTTGCAAAATTATAAGCAGAAAGTATAAATTTGATTAAGTACTAAGGTCCACTGTGTTTGTTTTGCGTCCTTCTGAGGTTAGAATTTTAAAGGTCTGAAATCAAAACAAAGAAGAACAGTATTTCAGGATACCTTTGAAAAATCAAGAAATTAAAATTAAAATTATTACGGGGACTTTTCAACTTTAGACTTTTGTATCTTCCTGAGTTGTACACAATAAAACATTTTTGATGTTAAGTATGTTTGATAAAACTATCTCTAACAAGAATGATTTTAAATGTAAAAATGGCTTCAAACTGTATGATATGTTTATGGGTGTGTTTTTTTTTTTTTTTTCATGAAAATAAGGAAATGTGGTATGCAACTATCCAACAGAGTTCAAATGAAGTGGATATAAGCTATCATAGGCCACCTTATAGCCTACAACAATGAGAAAACCCATACCGTATAGTGTTTGTTTTTCTTCTTTACTGGTTTGTAGGTTTTGAAATTTCTCGTTTACTCATCATATCAGATAAAGGTGGAAACTAAAAACCTTATAAATCAAAAAAAAAAAAAAGAACAATTAGTATGCAAGATCAAATACCCTACGACCCAATATCGAGGGGACAAAGTTTTTGTGGTTTTCTGGCACAGTTTTTGTTTCCGTTTATTTCTCATTCTTTTCTTTTTCATTTCAGACAGTCATATTGTCATACAAAAAATCTATTTCTAAAAATTATAACCTTGACCTTATACCTATTGACTTTAATTTGATTCAGCTTCCGGAAATCTACCTTTCTGCACACATGTCGCCCTATTTTTAGTAACTATTTCCTTGACCTAAAACGCAGTGACCTCATAATGAATAGAGATCTTCCTCTCATTATATGTGACGATAAATCCAAGTAAAGATAACCCTAAAGGTGGCCATGTGTGTCATTAGCGGTAAAAACATGCCGTATAACACTTTTTCCGCGTTGGCTTTCCCTTTTAACGCGTTGGTTTTCACTTTTAATGCGTTGATTTGTAGAAACTAACGCGTTAATTCGTACTCCATACGGTATGAAAAATCAACGCGTTAGTTTTTGCAAATACCGTTAGTTTTCACTTCTAACGGTATAGTTTCACATATTCATACCGTTGGTTTAGTATTTCATGGACAGCCATTCGGGCAAAATTGAATACAACTTTAAAAACAGACGTTAAAACCAAAAACAGACATCAAAAACGAAAACAGACATAAAACATATGCATTTTCAAACAGACGTTAAAAAAATTAAAAACAGAAGTCAAAAACGAAAACAGATATAAAATTAAAAAAAAAAACAAACGTTAAGAAATTATAAGCAGAAGTCAAAAACGAAAACAGACATACAATAAAAAAAAAGACAACAGAGATCTAATACGAAAACAGACATGAATTTAAAAAAAAAAACAGATGTTAAAATATTTTGAACAGAGGTCAAAAACACGTGTTAGTTCTTGTATTCTGTCTATTTTCGTTTTTGACCTCTGTTTTTTATATAATGTCTGTTTTCGTATTAGACCTCTGTCGTCTTTTTTTTTTTTATTTCATGTTTTCGTTTTTGACCTATGTTTTTTTTAACGTCTGTTTTTTTTTTTTTTTTTTTTTAATTTTGAATACACGACAAATCGGACCAAGACAACTCGGACCAGTCTTGAGACAACTCGGACCACTCTTGAAGACAACTCGGACCACTTTTAAAGACAACTCGGATCAAAGAAAAATCGATCCAAGACAACTTGGACCAATTTAAAGACAACTCGGACCAGTTTGAAACACTTGTCAGACCAGTGTCTTTTACGTTTAATATGATTTTTGTTTGTTTTTTGTCTAGATTTGACTGTAGTTGCTCCATACATATACATGTATATACATTTGAAATTAAATCGAACATTTTAAAGTATAAGCTCCCAAGAATTTCGTTTGAATATTCTTAGTACACTTAGATTACCTTTGAAAGAACACGGATGTGTGTGAACCTAGTTTTAGTCAAATCATATTTTTAAACGATGATTTTTTTTTCATATTTCTTTAGAAATAAAGTAGTTATATGTTATCAAATAAAATTATATTTCATCATTCTTGACTTAAATCCTCTTTGCTTGTATAGATATTTGAATGAACACTGATATCAATTGGATCCGAATCTTAATTAAACACATGACACATCATTTCTAACGAGGTATTTTTTTTTATATATTGCTTCAGAAATAAATTATAAGCTGATATCAACTACATATATATCAAAAATCTGTGTTGATCAGCATATAATGTGAGAATAAAAAGAACATACAGTATTAATATTTTCCGCTTTATTTTGTCAATAAGACAGATGAAATTACAGAGACAACTATTTTAATTGCTCTTATCAAACCTTTTCCATCCTCCTTTACCGACTGTACTCTGTACATCAAAGGTAAAATATGTACTGTCATGTGATAAAATCGCGCCATAAGTCCTGAATGTTACATGAATTAAGAGCGACCTTACAAGTTAAAAATCTTATCAACAAGAGGTTGTTGGTTAATCGTCTAATATGTTTATGTTTAAATGAGATGACCCAGCTGATGAACACATTTCTCTGCTGTTTCTATTTTAGTAGAAGAATACGTTGTATTGTTCTCTGTGATTACCTTAGTTGGGCCTATATGGACTTAACGGGTGAATTGGTAATATCTTTCAGTGAATTTTTAACATTACTCGTCTCCATTACGATCTTCTTTCAAAAAATCCTATTTTGCCTCCATATGTGGTCCGAGTTGTTTTCAACCTTGGTTCGAGTTGTCTTAAGATTGGTCCGAGTTGTCTTTAGTCCGAGTTGTTATGAATTCTTAATTTTATGTCTGTTTACGTTTTTGGTGTTTGTTTTTGATTTTAACGTCTGTTTTTTTTATTTTATGTCTGTTTTCGTTTTTTTATTTTTACGTCTGTTTTCTCATTTTAAGCTGTTTTCGTTCTTCACGTCTGTTTTCTTTTTTTACCTAAAACGTCTAAAACTCAAAAACAAGAAGTGGTAGTTGTTGATAAAATTGGAGGTACTGTAGTATTTGCTGCATTCACATAAAAACTTACAAATGAAATTTTCCAAATCTATCTCGTAACAAGTGTTTCATCACATGTAGCTGTTAAAGAAGTCCCTGCCCATTTCCATCTGAATGTCTTCTAGAAAGGATTTTTGCTAGGAATGAAATAATTGGAAATAAAGAACAGAGTTCCATTGTTCCCCGCGTTGCACATATTTTATCTATCCAAGGGCAATAACTAAAAAAAACTTTTGTTCTTTAAAATTTTTATTAATATCTTAGAGAAATGAATGATTGAGAGCAAATGCAATGCAATTTTTAATATACTTAAAATTTCCACGAGGCATAACTCTTTTAAAAATTGTTGATCGGTACTGATTTTATGAACTTGTCCGAGACATTGCTAATATAAACCTATTATAAAGGTTTCATTAAAATCTGGCAAGAATTATACACATGAGAGCCCTTACAATGCAATTTTCCATATAATGAATATATTAAGGGGCATAACTCTTTTAAAATAATTGATCGGCACTGATTTTCGTACTTGTTCAAGAAATTGCAGATATAAACCTATGATATAAGTTTCACAAAAATCTGGCAAGAATTGTACACGTGAGAGCGTTTACAAGACCGGACATACAGACACACAGACGGACGGACGGACGGACGCCCAGTATTTCTATGTTCCCCGCAACGCGTCGCGCGGGGGACAATTACATAAAAATACATCTTCACATTTGATTTTGAGTTTTATTACGTAAATAGTAGAAAAGTCATGCAATATCACTGCAACAGAGCATTTCCTTTCATATTATGTTTTCCTTTAAATCAAACATAACCAAACATTTTCTTATTAGTTGTTGGCCTCGAACTAGCTTCCAGTAACAGCGAGTACCCTCAGATCTTTTATGTTTTTGTTAGTGGTGTTCCTGATTTGTGTCGATCTGATGAGTTGAGCCCTTTTCAAGTGATTTTTATAGTTTGTTCTTGCGTTGTTCTGTTACATCACTGTCTCAGGTTAGGGGAAAATTTAGCGCATACAAACATGTTTAACCCCGCCACATTCTTTATTTGTATGTTCCAAGTAAGGAGCATGAAGTACAGTGGTTGTCGTCGGTTCATGTCTTCCATAGTTGTTTTTCGTAAATTGTTTTGTCATAAATTAGGCCGTTAGTTTTTCGTTTCAGTTGTTTCACATTTTTCTTGTCAGGGCCTTTTATAGGCGACCATACGGTATGGGTTTTTCCTCTTTGTTGACGGCCATACGATGGCATATAATTGCTTACTAATACTTCATTTTAACTATGGTGGATAGTTGTCTCATTTGCAATCATACCACATCTCCGCATTTTTTTATAGTCTTCAAGGGCATTCAGAAATATACGGTCATGATTTAAACGGAAATGCAATGCACAAGTTTTCCTTAAAGAAAACGGTACCTCGTACATTTTATTTTCATAGAACTAATACAGAAGCCCGTTTTTCTATCGAAGTGGGTTTAAAATCGTAATTGGAAGTCAAAGTTAACAAACATGGGGGAGAGTGTTTTATGCAGATTTAAAACCGTCGCGCTCTTGGCCAGGTTGTTCATCTCTTGGTTAAATGTTAACCTAGTGTTAAACATTATTACCCTTGGTTAAAATTTAACAATAGGTTATTCTATGTTGTTCATCATGTGGTTAAATTTAACCCTTTGTTTAATCCTTGTTTAAATCAGATCCTTTTCTTTTTTAGCCATGGCGTTGTCAGTTTATTTTCGACTTATGAGTTTGAATGACCCTTTGGTATCTTTCGCCTCTCTTTTAATGAACTTAGACGCTGAAAAGCGTATTGTTTTTAACAAGTTATCATATTTATGAACCAAACAGTTTTTCTAGGATCGTAGAAAAGTGTTGATAATTCTTTATTTTGATAAAAAAATAATCATTCACTGAAATTTAACCACGAGTTTCGTAAGCCATGGTTAAAAGAAAATTGAGCCATAGAATTTTAACCATCTTTTTAATAATTTAACTCTGTGTAATATTTAACCAAGGATTATATGTAACGGATCGAGAGATGAACAACGGGGTCCTGGCTGAGGGGGCGTGATCCTATGACGTCACTGACGTCAGCTATTGTTATAAGTTGACCTAATTCCATATGAACCATCATTCTTTATAATTTGACCACACACCCTAATGAGTCAAACCAAACGGTATAGCGTCAATCCGTAAAGTGATGTCATATCCTGTATGTATGACTGTCTCATTTTAGTCACTGTCTATCTTAAAACCGTAAAGTGATGTCATGCCTGTTTGTATGACTGTCTCATTTTAGTCACTATCTATCTTAAAACTATGCGAGCTATATCTCAATTATATATAATATTAATGGTACCGTATTCTTATTAACATGATTAAAATGGCAGGCCATTTCAACATTTTTGACTTTCGAGGGAGAAAAAAAACTGTTCTTCATCAACCCATGTTTGTGTACTGTTTAACTACAAAATATCAGAGTAACTTCTAACCAAACTGAACTCATAAAAGAGTCGTAAAAAATCTTAACAATTGCTGTCATTCCAATAACTTGCATTTAAAAAATGACATGTATCACTCCTTCACTTGAAACTAAATATCTGTAAAATCTGAGAGATACATTTTAAACCATCTTTGAGCCAGAGTTGCTAACATAATTTGACAGATGTACATACACACAAACGGACGGACAGGTAGACGAAGGGCAATCATAAAGTTCACTTTGCGAACATGTACTTATAATGACGCATATATTAAATAAACGGTTTTGTATATCGCACAAATGACATGAATGGCCATTCAAACCTCGGGGAGGGGGTAGCACTTCAATCTTTTTTTGTAGGGGTGATCACCTAAGGCCATCCCCATTTAATATATGTTTAATAACCAAGAGACATACCCAATCATAATATATTTCTTGACAAACAATATCATTCTTTGACTATCATGATTACGCTATTTCGTGAAGAATAAATATATTTGATAAATATCTGATGAATTTATAACAGTCCTTTTAATTGCATCCGTGAAAAAAAAAACTACATATGGTTAGTTTCAGATACTTATGATTATTCAGCAAACTTGTCATATACATCATTTTAATTTCTCGACCTTATCATATATCATGAAACTGAAAAAGTGACATATTCCAGCAGCTCATCCCTATCTCTTTTTACATGTTAAGGTCCCTCCCCCTCCCCCGCGAGATTCAAAAGTTCTTAAAGACGGGAATAATAATTATCTTTAGCAAATGCTGTTATAAGGTCCTGTTTCTAAAACATCTAATTCTCCTAATCTTACACAAGAGTCGATAGTCGAATGGATGAGCTGTGAAAACCGTTTTCTGTCTCGTGTATGCGAATCATATCACTTGGAAGCATTGAATAGCAAACCATCGTTGTATGAACGATTTTGATTGGTTGACACAAGAACAGAACTTACGGTATAAAATGAGAAACTAAACCGTTCAAAGTGACAATTAACAGTATAGTTTGCATAACTAATGAGTTGAGTTTTCATTCCGTATGAATTCGTTAAAAGTTAACACCAACGCATTAACAGTTTTATACGGTATGAGTATAGAATGGCTACTCATACAATCCCATATAAAGTGCAATTTTACTCAAGCTCCTGACATGACAACCACTTGCCTGCACAAGTTCGGTCCTTGTAACTTTGACCGTGAATTTAGACTTAATTACCTCAAAATCAATTGAGATCTTCGACTCATTATATGTGACCATATTCCCAAGTAAGGTTGCAATCAGATATAAAGTATCACATTTTGATTAAGCATACGGAAACCAAGATAAAGGTTGTTTTCTTGAATGGAAGGAAAGGGTTTGTGTATTAATTTAAGACACAAAATCCGTACATGTAATAGACAATGCTTTTATAGTTATTATTATGGTTCATTGAATCATTGTGTCTGGTCCACTTGTTATCTAGACAATAAAATATGTTTAAACTGTTGAGCCTAAAATACAGAAAAAAAGCTCATACCACGGCAAGTTAGAAATGGCCCCTAGCACTGCTTAGTGCGAATTAATATGCTTCCAAGTCGATCACGCTATGTCAATAACTTGAACAATACAGTTGCGAGGTAATAAAATCCACTTACCTTCATTTGTTCTTTAAAAAGTTCTTTATTCGAGAAAAGATTATCTGAAATATAGATTTAATCTTTCAAATTGTATTGTTTCTTTTAAACAACGACTGGACAATGCATGTGTATGGGAAGAGTGATAAACTTAGTCTAACAAATGTACGACATATGGTAAAACCATAATAAGTGTAACAATATTTAGATAAGATCCATGCATGTAAACTTGTTGATTCTTTGAATAAACATATTATACAAGGTTATCAATTAAACACTTAATCAAGCTCTTTGAATAGTGTCTTTATCGGTACTAACATTGATTTTGTTATTAATAAATTCAAACAGAACTAAATATGTAATGCTATACAGTTATGTAAGCTTACTGTCCTACATCCTGTCGATACTTATACAGGTTGTGTTTTTCTCAGACGGCTAAATCTGTTGGGTGTATACTTATTGATATTTTAGTCTGGGACAACATGATTTATTTATTAGTTGTAACTGGCTTTCAGTAACTGCGAGTACTCTTATATCGATACTATTTGTCTTTATCTTTTGTTCTTTTGTTTTTGTGCTTCTTTTCAAGTGATTCTTTTATAGTTTGTTCTTGCGTTGTTCTGTTACATCACTGTCTCAGGTTACGGGAAAATTTAGCGCATACAAACATGTTTAACCCCGCCACATTCTTATTATTTGTATGTTCCAAGTAAGGAGCATGAAGTACAGTGGTTGTCGTCGGTTCATGTCTTCCATAGTTGTTTTCGTAAATTGTTTTGTCATAAATTAGGCCGTTAGTTTTTCGTTTCAGTTGTTTCACATTTTTCTTGTCAGGGCCTTTTATAGGCGACCATACGGTATGACTTTTCCTCTTTGTTGACGGCCATACGATGGCATATAATTGCTTACTAATACTTCATTTTAACTATGGTGGATAGTTGTCTCATTTGCAATCATACCACATCTCCGCATTTTTTTATAGTCTTCAAGGGCATTCAGAAATATACGGTCATGATTTAAACGGAAATGCAATGCACAAGTTTTCCTTAAAGAAAACGGTACCTCGTACATTTTATTTTCATAGAACTAATACAGAAGCCCGTTTTTCTATCGAAGTGGGTTTAAAATCGTAATTGGAAGTCAAAGTTAACAAACATGGGGGAGAGTGTTTTAGGCAGATTTAAAACCGTCGCGCTCTTGGCCAGGTTGTTCATCTCTTGGTTAAATGTTAACCTAGTGTTAAACATTATTACCCTTGGTTAAAATTTAACAATAGGTTATTCTATGTTGTTCATCATGTGGTTAAATTTAACCCTTTGTTTAATCCTTGTTTAAATCAGATCCTTTTCTTTTTAAGCCATGGCGTTGTCAGTTTATTTTCGACTTATGAGTTTGAATGACCCTTTGGTATCTTTCGCCTCTCTTTTAATGAACTTAGACGCTGAAAAGCGTATTGTTTTTAACAAGTTATCATATTTATGAACCAAACAGTTTTTCTAGGATCGTAGAAAAGTGTTGATAATTCTTTATTTTGATAAAAATAATCATTCACTGAAATTTAACCACGAGTTTCGTAAGCCATGGTTAAAAGAAAATTGAGCCATAGAATTTTAACCATCTTTTTAATAATTTAACTCTGTGTAATATTTAACCAAGGATTATATGTAACGGATCGAGAGATGAACAACGGGGTCCTGGCTGAGGGGGCGTGATCCTATGACGTCACTGACGTCAGCTATTGTTATAAGTTGACCTAATTCCATATGAACCATCATTCTTTATAATTTGACCACACACCCTAATGAGTCAAACCAAACGGTATAGCGTCAATCCGTAAAGTGATGTCATGCCTGTATGTATGACTGTCTCATTTTAGTCACTGTCTATCTTAAAACCGTAAAGTGATGTCATGCCTGTTTGTATGACTGTCTCATTTTAGTCACTATCTATCTTAAAACTATGCGAGCTATATCTCAATTATATATAATATTAATGGTACCGTATTCTTATTAACATGATTAAAATGGCAGGCCATTTCAACATTTTTGACTTTCGAGGGAGAAAAAAAACTGTTCTTCATCAACCCATGTTTGTGTACTGTTTAACTACAAAATATCAGAGTAACTTCTAACCAAACTGAACTCATAAAAGAGTCGTAAAAAATCTTAACAATTGCTGTCATTCCAATAACTTGCATTTAAAAAATGACATGTATCACTCCTTCACTTGAAACTAAATATCTGTAAAATCTGAGAGATACATTTTAAACCATCTTTGAGCCAGAGTTGCTAACATAATTTGACAGATGAACATACACACAAACGGACGGACAGGTAGACGAAGGGCAATCATAAAGTTCACTTTGCGAACATGTACTTATAATGACGCATATATTAAATAAACGGTTTTGTATATCGCACAAATGACATGAATGGCCATTCAAACCTCGGGGAAGGGGTAGCACTTCAATCTTTTTGTAGGGTGATCACCTAAGGCCATCCCCATTTAATATATGTTTAATAACCAAGAGACATACCCAATCATAATATATTTCTTGACAAACAATATCATTCTTTGACTATCATGATTACGCCATTTCGTGAAGAATAAATATATTTGATAAATATCTGATGAATTTATAACAGTCCTTTTAATTGCATCCGTGAAAAAAAACTACATATGGTTAGTTTCAGATACTTATGATTATTCAGCAAACTTGTCATATACATCATTTTAATTTCTCGACCTTATCATATATCATGAAACTGAAAAGTGACATATTCCAGCAGCTCATCCCTATCTCTTTTACATGTTAAGGTCCCTCCCTCCCCGCGAGATTCAAAAGTTCTTAAAGACGGAATAATAATTATCTTTAGCAAATGCTGTTATAAGGTCCTGTTTCTAAAACATCTAATTCTCCTAATCTTACACAAGAGTCGATAGTCGAATGGATGAGCTGTGAAAACCGTTTTCTGTCTCGTGTATGCGAATCATATCACTTGGAAGCATTGAATAGCAAACCATCGTTGTATGAACGATTTTGATTGGTTGACACAAGAACAGAACTTACGGTATAAAATGAGAAACTAAACCGTTCAAAGTGACAATTAACAGTATAATTTGCATAACTAATGAGTTGAGTTTTCATTCCGTATGAATTCGTTAAAAGTTAACACCAACGCATTAACAGTTTTATACGGTATGAGTATAGAATGGCTACTCATACAATCCCATATAAAGTGCAATTTTACTCAAGCTCCTGACATGACAACCACTTGCCTGCACAAGTTCGGTCCTTGTAACTTTGACCGTGAATTTAGACTTAATTACCTCAAAATCAATTGAGATCTTCGACTCATTATATGTGACCATATTCCCAAGTAAGGTTGCAATCAGATATAAAGTATCACATTTTGATTAAGCATACGGAAACCAAGATAAAGGTTGTTTTCTTGAATGGAAGGGAAAGGGTTTTGTGTATTAATTTAAGACACAAAATCCGTACATGTAATAGACAATGCTTTTATAGTTATTATTATGGTTCATTGAATCATTGTGTCTGGTCCACTTGTTATCTAGACAATAAAATATGTTTAAACTGTTGAGCCTAAAATACAGAAAAAAAGCTCATACCACGGCAAGTTAGAAATGGCCCCTAGCACTGCTTAGTGCGAATTAATATGCTTCCAAGTCGATCACGCTATGTCAATAACTTGAACAATACAGTTGCGAGGTAATAAAATCCACTTACCTTCATTTGTTCTTTAAAAAGTTCTTTATTCGAGAAAAGATTATCTGAAATATAGATTTAATCTTTCAAATTGTATTGTTTCTTTTAAACAACGACTGGACAATGCATGTGTATGGGGAAGAGTGATAAACTTAGTCTAACAAATGTACGACAGGACATATGGTAAAAACCATAATAAGTGTAACAATATTTAGATAAGATCCATGCATGTAAACTTGTTGATTCTTTGAATAAACATATTATACAAGGTTATCAATTAAACACTTAATCAAGCTCTTTGAATAGTGTCTTTATCGGTACTAACATTGATTTTGTTATTAATAAATTCAAACAGAACTAAATATGTAATGCTATACAGTTATGTAAGCTTACTGTCCTACATCCTGTCGATACTTATACAGGTTGTGTTTTTCTCAGACGGCTAAATCTGTTGGGTGTATACTTATTGATATTTTAGTCTGGGACAACATGATTTATTTATTAGTTGTAACTGGCTTTCAGTAACTGCGAGTACTCTTATATCGATACTATTTGTCTTTTATCTTTTTGTTCTTTTGTTTTTTGTGCTTCTTGCAGATCTGATGAGTCAAATTCTTTCCAACTAATTTTAGTTTGTTGTCAAATTCTTTCCAACTAATTTTAGTTTGTTTTTATGTTGTGCTGTTACACCACCATTACAGGTTACGGGAGGATTGAGCGCTTACAAACATATTTAACCCCGCCACATTCTTATTGTGTCTGACTATGTCCCAAATCTAGAACCTGTAATTCAGTGGTTATCATTGGTTTGATGTCTGTCATATATGTTTTTCGTTTTAATTTTTATCATAAATCATGTCTTTGTTTTTCTTGTTTGAATTATTTTACATTTTGTCATGTCCAGCCTTTTATAGCTGACTATATACTGTATGACTTTTGTTCCTTGTTGAAGGCATTACAGTGACCTATGATAGTTGCTAACATCCACGGTATTTGGTCTCTGAAGAAATAGTCTCATTGGCAAGCATTTTCTCTGACTGTTAATGAAGTCTTTACACTAAATCCATTGGAAGTTGGACGTGTACTGATTTATATTTTGGTCTTAGATATGATTTTTTTTTTTTTTTTTTTGAAATGAAGTATTCGTGAAATACTAGTATTACGACATACGTAAACAGTACATCATAACTCTATGTGCACTGGCAAACATTACATTACTCTATAAAAATATGACATAGCTTCTTTGCAAAATTACTCTCATTCAAATATTTCATTCTGGTGTTATAAACATGCACTCTGAAGAGTATATATATACTTGAAAATAGGAAAGTTAAACAAATCTATGAATTAGTGTCAAAATGCTAATAAAGAAGGTGAAACTTACGTTGTCAGTAAAGTAGTCGTGTCCAATAAGTATAAAGCTGAATAAAGTATGTACGATTTATGGGTTTCTAAATATTCAATTTGGACAGGTAAATTCTACCCAAGGTGAACAAAGGAAAACTCAAATACACCGCCAATAAAAAACAATTAAAACTAGAGTTCAATTTCAATACTATGAATATGCAAGAGTGAAATATATTAAACTAAGTTTCGAATAAGAATTTGATAAATAGATTTATAGTATAAATCAATGATTTCTTAAGTACAAATTAAATAATTTATAAAGCATATAATATAAAAAAATCACTCTGCTACATTTTTAACAATCATTTGGGTAAACATTTCACATGTTATATGTTGAGTGAATTTCTATTTCTTTTTTTTTAAGAGAAGCAATCTAACGAAATAAGTTAGTAATGAATCACATCAGATTTCCTGATGGCAAATCCTACCGTCTTGTGTCACACTAAATAAGTTGTTGGTTGTGCGCCGTACATTTTGTACCTTACAGAACTATAAAAATGAACGATTTCCTAACGATTTAATTTGAAAATTCACAAGCGCTAACTTTCCATAAGAATTTAAGATAAGGGTTTATATTTGGGATCGCGTATCTTATTATGCATTACGATCGAGCTAGGTTATGAGTCAAAAAGCGTTGTTCAACTATCTACAAAATTGTGTTTGAACCTAAATCAGCGTCAAAGAAATAAAATGCTGTACCGTTTCTTTCGTAGTCCAAACCGGTTGTTCATGTACAACTTATAACAATCGCACTATAATTTAGTTATAAATCACTTTTAGTAAGGATTATATAATTCGGTAATTTATCAATATATCATGTCCTCTTAAATTACGACAATTTAATATACTGCATTGAAAAATATTAGTATTTGGAATATTAAAACATAAGCCACAGCTGCATGCACGATCCTAGTCTCTTTCCGTTTTTTTTTTTTTTTTTTTTTGGCGTTCACTTATTGACGCGCAATATACTCGATGAGGCATTTTATTCAGATTATCAAAGTGCATGTATGACCCATCCGATATAAAAAGTTTGGTTGGAAATTCAACTTGTGATTGCTCATACCCTTCTGGATACAAAATCTTATGGTTGCTACGTACTTTTATAAATCGGAAGTGAATTACTAAAACCAGGTGCCTCTGTTTTTGGTCGAATATATTTTTAATCTGGAAAACCATGCTGTCAACCGGAGATGACTTTTCAAAACTGTTTAATACCCTTTGATAGCATAAACATGTATCCTCCTAATTTCCAAAATAAATGGTTGCTTGATAATTTTCGGAAGAAAAAATATAATTCTGGCTTGACAGAGGTAACCTTGATCTTTGTTAAGATTTGATTTGATTTTTTTTTTTTTGGTGTTTTAACGCCACTTTTAAGCACCGCTTTTGGGCTATTTCGTGGCGGCCAGTTTTAAGTGGTGGAGGAAGCCGGAGTGCCCGGAGAAAACCACCGACCTTCGATAGGAAAACTGACAATCCTAGTCAATTAAGATTGGAGTCGAGTGCACCCGCACGAGCGGGGTTCGAACTCACAACCTCAGTGTTGACTGGCTAGTGATTACAGTAGTAACTACTTCGACCACTCGGCCACCGAGGCCCCCTCTCTGTTAAGACAATATGTATCTACGACTAATAGTTTCCGAGTTATGGTCACTTACGACATTTCTGGAACCTTCATTGGATTATCCCTCTTATAGAGGGGTCGCAGATTTTATTCTTTATTTTCATTTTACGCTTTCCGAGTTCATCTCCTACATGTTTGCAAAAAATTGATCTAAGTAGAAAGGTAATGGTGACCTTGACTTTCGACGTTTTGACCTATGTTGACAATCTTAGATCTCAGCGACTTACGCTTTTTGAGATTTGACGTTAGACGGGCAGAGGTATATCCCACAAAGATTCGTCGAACTTTTTCGTTCAAAAATTCAATGAAGTAACGCCATGAGCAAGGAAACATTTCCCAACCTTTGGTTTCCTCTATCTGTAACGGTTTCTGTGTAATGTTTTCGGCTTTCGGAGAGATAACCCCTTTAAAAGAAAACCCTGATTGCAAGGGTCGATCCAAATAATATATGTTGCTCGATTATTGATATCAAAGTTCATTATGATATGTCACGTACTTTTTTTCTTTTAGAGCTTTTGAAAAGTGACAGAAAATAAAAATAATAAAACAAGAAGTTATGTCTTCCCGTTGATCACGAGAAAGACTGCAAATAGACAAGCACAAGATGTAATCAAATTTGATGTAGGTATATTCCTATAAAAAGAAAGATTGAAATCAGAGGTGAAAATGATTTCATTTATAATACACTACGATCAATATTTTTTGAGGGATATACAATTTATTCCTATCACTGGACGTTATGCAACCATCAATCGATCAATCAATCAATTTATTCTGAAAAAAAAATGGAACAAACGTATCTAGCAAGAACGACATTATTTCTACTTTACAAACAGATGATCGTATTGGTTTTCTCTTAGCTTTTGAAAAGCAACATTATGCAAAAAGCACGTGAAGTATCAGTAACAGGTTAATTTCTCTCGGTTCAGTATGTAACTGGCAATGAATGCTGAATGATACAGTTCCTTTTTGCTTGAAGTTTTCAGTGGAGATTGAATCGAATTCGACATGAACATAGCAATACACACTATCTTGTCGCACATCTATTGCCTCAAAAAGTGTATCATTCCTCTTTTCTATTGCCTTTCACAACTTTTTTAACTGATAGCAATTTAGCAAAAAAAGCATAATTGCCATTACATTTGATTATACTCTTTAATGCACTGGGTGAGCAAATGAAACAGAAAAGCTTAACCTTTTCCGTATTAATTCGGTTTTATTTCGAAGTGAAATAGAGTTAATCAGTAAAACTCAAGAATAAAATATTTCAAAACGTTACTAAAATTAACAAGTGAACTGAGTCAAACATTAAGGCACAAATATTGTTGCATTGACCTTGAATAATCAATATTTAACACGCATCAGACACACTTGTATGTTATATATTATGCATGCAGGATATGTTGTTACATAAAGTCTATAGCACGATTAATTGCAAATAAAATATTGTCTGTCTGTCTCTATTGTTGTATATCAGAGTATGTATAAAGTCGGGTATATTACACTAGTTACCGTTAAAATATACTGAAAATGTTTACGTTATGTTTTTAACCCAAATAAGATATTATAATAGTTTGCCTATTTATTTTCACCTGACCTTATGTCCTTATGATACAGCATTTTTAACTTCCTGATTGAACCATTTTGATTTAAAATTATTGTTCTATAAGTTAAGTGTCAAACATAACATGTTTTGAACATGTACATTTTCAAACTATATATTACAATTTTCTACAGCAAAATGATTTTAATCTACACTTTATTGGTGAAATTCTGATATTTTTCGTCCCAGCGTTGAAAATAATAGTTTATGGCGTGATGCTTTAAGGCTCCTGTTAAAAAGTACAAGCTATGCATACGTTCATGAAACCTTGCTTCAACTCTTATGTAAGAATTAGCTTGATGCAAAGTTAAAGATTCCTAGAATCTACGTTGGCTCTTTGAGTTGAGTAGCACATATTTCAAAATGATTTAAAACCGTTGACGACATTCTATCTGATGCAGCCAGTAGCCTGTTAATCACCAAGAAATCAGCCAATGGGACAGAAAGCCGTTATAAAAATAAGAAGATGCGGTATGATTGCCAATGAGATAACTATCCACCAGTGACCAAATGACGTGGATTTAAGCAACTATTTCACATTTTACTTGTTCTAAATAACAGGACTATGAACAATGACACAGTAGCAGAATCTAATTTAAGAGTATACATTAGATATGTAAAAAAAAAAAACAACTTACCAAGGTGGTTTATCTTCTTAATGCATGCGATTTTATTGTAACTGTTCTGAATGAACAATTCTGCAGTCCACTAAAAAGTTATCAAATAATACATATTAACGGATGACGAAGCAATTCACGGAGAAATGGCTAGGGATACTTTACCTGTGTTACAAGTTTAAAATTTCAAGATCATAAAAGCCTAGTTAACTATTGTGAAAGTACATGAAGCGAATCAGGCCGAAAATATTAATTTTGCATAAAATGGTAAAAATTATAGAATGTGAAGGATTTATATTTATCATTAAATCTATTATTATTATGATATAATTAAATTGATATATTTTTAGTTAAACTTAGGTATTTTTTTTTTTTTTATATATTTAAAGGATTTTGTCATGCTTTATGATCTTGAAATTTTTGTATAAAATGGTAAAATAATAATTTAAAAAAAAATATTGTCAACCCTATTGATACGTATGTGGTGGTACAATAGACTATTGTTTACTCAACAGGACAAGCTGGTCATTCCTGTTCCAGATAGTGTTATATTCCGGATTTAATTGATAACTTTTCGATCTCTGGGCGATTTAGAACTTGATATTTTGTATTTAAATTTGTTCATTGTTGAAGGACGTATATTTACCCCTAAATATCCTTTGTTTTTTTGTCAATAGATTGATGTCTCAATGACGTATACCACACTTCTCCTTTCCATCATACTTCATAGAAAAATCGAAATTTTGTAAGGAACTTTTTCTTTTGGGATGCGAGAAGTCATCTTGAATTTCATAATATAATTGCATATTAGAACTTTCCACGATTAAACGGATGTAATAATGATGCAATGCAAAAATAATTCTAACATTCACTTTTATAGTCAACGCATTTTGCATATTTTTACTTATAAACTTTACCTTTTATGTTGTAATGTTACACTACTGTCTCAGGTTAGGGTGAAGGTTGGCGCCTGTTAAAACGTTTAAACCCGTTGCATTTTGTGAACCTGTCCTAAGTCAGGAGCCTGTTGTTCAGTGGTTTTCGTTTGTTGGTGTGGCTCATAGGTGTTTCTCGTTTCTCGTTTTTTATATAGATTAGACCGTTGGTTTTCCTGTTTGAATTGTTTTACACTAGTCATTTTGGGGCCCATTATAGCTTGCTGTTCGGTGTAAGCCAGGGCTCCGTGTTGAAGGCCGTACTTTGACCTATAATTGTTAACTTTTTATACCTTGTGACTTGGATGGAGAGTTGTCTCATTGACACTCATACCACATCTTCTTATTTATATTTAAAAATACCCTTCTTTATAAAAATAATAATAAAATGATCGCCACAGTTCTTCAGCTAGACCAAAGGACAAG
Source organism: Mytilus coruscus (assembly GCA_017311375.1). Taxonomy (NCBI): domain Eukaryota; kingdom Metazoa; phylum Mollusca; class Bivalvia; order Mytilida; family Mytilidae; genus Mytilus; species Mytilus coruscus. The sequence continues at coordinate 23,917,547 of CM029601.1, read as the reverse complement.
GATGTAAACAACTATAGGCAGCTATACCGGCTTCAACAATGAACAAAACTTTTATCTTTCACATTTAATAGAAATATAAAGTTGACATACCGCAAAGAGGGATAGGCAGCGGCAAATATTGATAATACGAAGGGTTGTGAAGGTCCTAGCTCTTTGTTCGTCACGGTAAGTACGGTAAAAATCGTAAGAGTTGATTTTTTACTGTCATTCTTTAAATCGTATTTGCCAGTTATCATAAGCGTCAAATAAAGTAAAATAAGTATCGTTATCCAATTTCTATCGTTAATTGTCATATGGTTTCCCCATTCCCATCCTCATTCACGGTTACATTTGGTCAGTAAGGACAGCTGAAAAATTTAGCTGCAAATGCCAAGGGGACATAGAGTCGATGTCCCGTTATGTGGGTACTACTAGTATTTGTTTCTTGATACTTTCAAGCTGTACATATTGCTATGTTTAAACGCATTTTGCCGTCAAATAAATGGTGTATTAACATTTGTAAAAATGTTAATAGTATTCCCTTAAACCGTCTCATTTTATCAAATTATAGTTCCTTACATTTTCTCCATATTTACCGTTAAACTCAATCGATTAACCTGCATTGCGAGATAATCTCAAAGGCTGAGACAGATTGAAGCGAACAGACTAACATTAAAAACATTATTAAGTGATGCAAATGTGCGTATGTAGATGTTATAACCATTTATTACTACTTCCATAACTGATTTCGATAAAAAAAAAAACAACCTGCAGTTATATAGTCGACCTTGTGTGGGAATGCAGTTCGGGATGACATCGAGGTTAACGAGTGAACCTGATATGCGAAAGGTTATCCTAATTGCGGTGGTCACAACCTTATTCGGTATATCCAACAATCGATAGGGTTCAACATATCAGATATGATTAAGATGAATTTGCTCTTCAATGACATATATACTTTTCAACATGTAACAAGTTTGTCTAACGTTAGAAAAACCGACGACTGAAAGTCAAGATGTCACCAACCGCAACTATTTGTGTTAAGAGGGCGACAATATGATATTATGGGGAGGGGGTGCTGGGTAAGAAAATAAATAACATTGACAAGACACAATGAAAATGAATGTTTTACTCAACAAAATGCATGATATAGATGCGTACAAGAGGGAAATTAAATTTTTGCGAGGCAAAATACAAACAATCGCATAACGTGAAAATTAATATTCCGTCAGAATAAATCATTCTGCCCCTCCATCCAGAATATGAAATGATCGTCCCCGACCCTCTTTCCGAAGCAAATGTAGGGGAAAATTTACAGGGAATAAAGTCACAATAATAACAATTTAAAAATTATAGTAAATTTGATAAATAAAAGTATTTTTTCGAGATTTTCGTAGGATTATATAGTATCTAATTTTCATGTTATAGAATAAATATTCTGAACACTGAATACTATAAGGCTATTGCTTAAGGACACACAGGTTGGATTATATTGAGCGTCATAGATTTATCAATTCAAGTATGAACCGAATAATCCGGTAATGTGACAATGATGCTCTTACGGGAATGTTTGATACAGTACAACAAGTTCTGTTGTGGAAACAGACGAAGAAGCCGAAACGAAAGACAGAACTCACAGACTGCTAGAGCAAATACAAACTAGGACTTTCAGTATGGATTTTTATTTTCACTTTAAATGAACGGATGGTGTTAGTTCAAAAGGATGACTCCGACTGAAGACTTAACTTCAGTCGACAAATTATAAAGATAGACAATGCGGTGCATTACATTTGCGCGCATTACCATCACATTTGCGCGCAAAAATCATTACGTTTGCGCGCATATTTTTACAGGTAAACTCAGGTAAATACAGGTACATTATACTTATTTATTTATTTTAATTATTATTTTCGAGCAGGATAAGTTCGTTTTATTATAAACAAGCACTTAGGCCTAGAAATATAAACAGATAAAAATGCATAAACATATCAAATTTAAAGATTAAAAGTACTAATTTTAAGTGTTCTGTCGATACGGAAAGTAAATCCATCATACACCAATGATTTTTCCTCCGACTTGTTTCTGACAAACGAAACTCCATGTTTGTGCCTCGCAACTTTACAAACTGACTTATATAGTACTTAAGTATTTTCCTGTGTTTGAATTAGGATTACATAATAATAAAGTTGACAAATTTTACAAACATACAATTAGCACTTTAAAAAAACCAATAGACGGTGATTAAAAAACGGATTAATGACATTGTAATCATACATATGTTCTGAACAAGATACTGAAAAATTATCTATATAGATATAGGAAGATGTGGTGTGAGTGCCAATGAGACAACTCTCCATCCAAATAACAATCTATAAAAGTAAACCATTATAGGTCAATGTACGGCCTTCAACACGGAGCCTTGGCTCACACCGAACAACAAGCTATAAAGGGCCCCAAAAATACTAGTGTAAAACCATTCAAACGGGAAAGCTAACGGTCTAGTCCGCTATAAACATTAACGGATTAAAAAAAAAGATATAGTAGCATAAATTAACAGAATCCCTTGTAGACTTTTTCACACAGTTTTAGATTAAAAAGTAACACGTATGAATATTATTTCAAGAATGCAAATCAAAACACATTGTCTGTTGAATTTATAATAAAATTGTCTGAAAAGATGAATCAGAAACTGTAGAAAATATTAGAAATAAGTCCAAATGTCCAAAAGAAGAAACACAAAATTTGGTTCGACTTTTTCCACGATCACAAAGTCATTATCTTGAAAGGCGGAGAGAAAAGGAGATGGTGATGGGCTTGAATTAAAAAGCATTTATTTAAGAGGATAACCATTATAGTTAGCTATAAAAGACCCCGGTAAAACAAAATGTAAGCAATTCAAACGAGAAAAAAAACGGCCTGATATATGCTAAACAAAAACTGATATGGTATATAGTATGGAACGCCTCAGCTGTCTTATGTGGAACTCTGATATTACTTTATGTTGTTTTATTATTACTTGATGATATTTTGTCTTTACTTAATATGGTTTTGACATTACGTAATGATGTTTTGATATAACTCAATATGGAATAGTCATTACTTAAAGATATTTCGATATTACACGATATGGTTTCGTATTGACTTGATATAGTTTTGTCATTACTCAATATGGTTTTTTCATTACTCAGTGTGGTTTCACCATTATTTAATGTGGTTGTGTCATTAGTCAATGTGGTTTTAACATTACTTGATGTGAATGTGACTTAACGTTATGTAGTTGTTTCATTTCATGATGTGGTTTTGTTATTTTGTAATGATGATTTGCCTATTCTTTATATGGTTTTAACATTACGTAATGATATTTTAAAATTTGACGATTTTACACTACATGATGTGTTTGTTTCATTATTTGATGTGGTCCTGTCATTCTTTGATGTGGTTATCCCATTACTTGATGAGGTAAAACCACGTGACCAATTCGGATAATATGTTCTATTTTAAACAGATTTCAATATATCATTTGTTTAATGTGCTTTGGATGGGTATCGCTATCCATTGAGTTAAAGTTCAGTGGTTGTTCAGAGTAATTTAGCATGAAAAAGGTAACCGGCAGACAATAATAAGAAAAAGTATTAAAAGTTTACAGTATTTCTTACATAATTGGGATATCCCAAACCACTTTGTCTTGTTGTTTTTATCCTAAGTTCTCAAACGGAAGCAGTATTTTTGTAATAAATTTGTAAAATATTCCACGGAACCCTATGTCTCTCGCCTGATATTGCTGCTGTAAGTGTAAAAGCGTCATGTTGATCGGCTGTACATTTATCTATACATTTATCGGTAAAAACAAAATTAAAAAAAAAGAAAACTGTATGGTTATCAACAATAAGCAAAACCCATACCCTATAGTAAGCTATAAAAGGTCCCGAAATGAAAAATGTAAAAAACTAGAAACCTGTATAATGAAAGGTTAAACTCAATAGAAATAAAAAAAAAAAAAAAATAGAGATGGAGACGCCGACGCCACTATCGACGACGAAATATAGGTTTGTTGGGTTTCACTGCCGCAACATAGATGTCGCAGGCTCGATACAAATCAAACGACTTGAACTTTAATGTTAACAAATGAAGCACTTCAAATCAACTCGCACTAAAGTTACAGGGAAACGGGGAGGGGCTCGGACTTAGCGACAAAGCATCAATACTATAAAATAAGAATTCTCCGAATTTTTTAGCGTAAATGATCATTTGAACTTATACAAATATCAATCTTTTATTTGTAATAAATTGAATTCCCTGATCTACCTCGCACTAATTGAAAAATAAACTTTTGGAATATCTGTTTCACATGTGACGACGGACATGTTCCAGTGGTCGTAACATAATACTGTCATCTTTTTCTTGAATGTGAACTACCAAATAAAACCAAATCACTGGGTTTGTACTTTCTCGAATAACACGGCGGGTGCCTTTCTGGAGCATCCGAGATCACCCCGATGGATTTATATTACCCAGTCATACCGATCTATTGAGTCAGCCAAATGAAACTGTTTTGTATGCCACCGCAACTGAAAGTTGGGGGGATATTGTTTTATCCCTGTCCGTCCGTCCGTCTGTCCGTCCCATTATGGGTATATAGTTATTCCGCATAACTCCTCCTACAGTTTGAATCCTAGGAAGTTTTCTCTTTACTGTCTGTATGTACATATATTGAAGGTGTGCATGTGGTGTTGGTTTTTATTTTTATTATCTTTTGCTCTTTTGGGAGATAATTGAACTTTTTTTTTGTCATTTTTGGGGTATAAGCGGTTAAATGAGTTGAGTGCGGGGCATCACTTTGTCTAGTTTACATTTTTTTCTCGTGTTGTGCTGTTACACAAGTGTAACAGTCCGATGTAAGGTTAGGATTTAGCGCTCACATACATGTTAAACTCCGCCACGTGTACTTTCTTTATGTACCTGCCCCAAGTCAGGAGCACGAAGTTCAATTGTTGTCGTTGTATAAATGTGTGTCATTTTTTTGTAGATTGTTTAAATATAAATAAGACCGTTTGTTTTTCGTTTGAATTTTTCACATGGTGCATGGTGGCCTTTTATAGCTGACTATATGGTGTGTTGAAGGTTGTACGGTTGCCTATATATGATTTCTTACATCCACTGCATTTAAACTCTGGTGGATAGTTGTCTCATTGTCAATCACACCACATCTAACTTTATTTCAACTTCTATGTTGCGTTTTGTATACTGTAACATTGTTTATCTTTTGTACGTATACCCCGGAGCCCTCTTTTCGGAATCCCGAGCAAAAGCGCTTGTTCCGCGATAGAAAATTTAATTACGAACTCATATAAGATACCACGAATTTCAACTCAAAATCTTAATTAATCTAAATGAGACTTAAATTCGAATCTTACTCAAACTCAAAAAGTGACTCAAATTTAATGGTGTAACTAGAACTCTACCTTTAAATGTGACTCAAACTTGAAGTCCAACTCGAAACTCAATGCTAACTAAAACTTTAATTCTAATAATGACTTGAATTCGGAATCGGAGACTTACTCAAAGTTCTACTCAAACAGTAACCCTAACTTTAATTTGAACTCTAATTCGATGGATGGCCACACTCCTCCAAGGCACATACAACATGGAAATCTATCTAAAAATAGAACAGGTTTTTCCGAATTGGTCACGTGATTTTACCTCATCAAGTAATGGGATAACCACATCAAAGAATGACAGGACTACATCAAATAATGAAACAAACACATCATGTAGTGTAAAATCGTCAAATTTTGAAACATCATTACGTAATGTTAAAACCATATAAAGAATAGGCAAATCATCATTACAAAATAACAAAACCACATCATGTAATGAAACAACTACATAACGTTAAGTCACATTCACATCAAGTAATGTTAAAACCACATTGACTAATGACACAACCATATTAAATAATGGTGAAACCACATCGAGTAATGACAAAACCATATTGAGTAATGACAAAACTATATCAAGTCAATACGAAACCATATCGTGTAATATCGAAATATCATTAAGTAATGACTATTCCATATTGAGTTATATCAAAACATCATTACGTAATGTCAAAACCATATTAAGTAAAGACAAAATATCATCAAGTAATAATAAAACAACATAAAGTAATATCAGAGATCCACATAAGACAGCTGAGGCGTTCCATAATATAGTAACAAACGACAACCACTGAATTACAGGCTCATGTACACAGATTATTCATTTGATAATTTCAATTCATATTATAATCAGATTCAAATAAAAAACTGATAAAATTTAAATTAACTTTTCTTAAAGGAAAATTTCTCAATTCGTTTTCGAGTACATGTAATTTAGAACTTTCAATTTAGTCGTTATAACTGATTTTCCTACGCATTAACTAAGTAAAGTAACATTGGCATAATGAGGATAAGTATGCACCAATCTTTAAGCAGTGGACCACGTGGGTTTTACTAGTCCGATAGTAAAATCTTTGGTGAGTGATCGTGGGTTTGGATGTGCGGGCTGTAAAAATGCGCAGCAACATCCGATGAGAAATGAGGAAATTTATTCCGTTTTCTCTTGTGATGATAGTGCCAGTTCTAAGCAGATGTGCGGGCTGTAAAAATGCGGAGCAACATCCGGTGAGAAGTGAGGAAATTAATTCCGTTGTCTCTTGTGATGATAGTGCCAGGTTTAAGCACGTAAATTTAAACGTATATTAAAACAAGTTTTCTTAGTGGTGATAAGGTGACCTTTTGCAAGACAATTTTATGATCTCCCTAAATGCCGTCAAAAGCTTACCCATAAACTCATGACTGATTTAAAACTAATACGCTTTTCAGAACCTAATTTGCATAATTTTCATTTGTTTTATACTGTCAAATGGATGTTTGGAAATTCAAGATCGACCGTTCCTCTGCTCTCATTTGTTTTTTCCTTCTTTGGGTTTTCACGTTTCATATTGACATTTTTTTCTATAATTTTAAAATGAACGTGTATTGAAATTTGTCAGATGTCCTTCTTTATGAACTGATTAACATTGTCTTTAACAGGTATATAAATCAAAACTACCTCATCGTTTATCTTATCTAACACTTTCCTTCACAAGTGATAAACACAGGTCAACATGATTAACTGTACTTTTATGGTTATTAAGTAATTTGTTTTAAAAAAAATGCTGTGGACCCCATATACATAACACAAAGCTGAGAGGGTAAAAGAGCAGATTGTAACCCCGAGAAAACATTGTCGACCGAGGCTGAATATTCTGTCGTTATTGCCTTTTAAATTGACTTTATGTACACAACGAAGAATATCAGCTCATAGACTTAAAAAAGAGTTATGAAGATATCGATGTATCTGTATTAAAATAATTGCTCATCCGGCGAGGTAAAAGATGAGACCCGTTTTTTACTGACGTGAAGTTTACTGCAATAAATAATTTTAAAAAGATAATCGATTGAAGTAATTCAATTCAATTATACGCTAAAAAAATCAGGCATAACTGAAGTTTTATCTCTAAACAACTGCGTTTCATAAATCTAATTAAAAAACAAAATGTCATCATTTTACAAGTTTAACATACTTCTACAACAATTTCCTTTCACTGTATATTTACATAGAAATCATTTAAATGTGTTCATTCATTTCTATAACAATTATTTGACGATCGCTGTGTTACACAACCAGTAATCTATTACATTGATACAGGTGGTCATATAAAACCAGTAACCTATTACATTTACCTGATTTTTATAGAAATAATTTTTTTCAATTCATATAATTACACATAAATTTAATTTCATGGAATACAATATATACAGACCTTGAAAATTAAGTTGTGCGATCAGTTGCGAAATGATGATTCTTTACCGTCCATGGTCACTCACAAATGACCACCTCATTTCACCCGATGACCCTCGGCTGAACAAAAACTGGGACATTCAGTGCTTCACTGATTTCAAATAAAAACTTCATATTTAATAATGTGGTGTACAAAACTGATCGTATATTTTATACCAGATGACTTGTGCTTATTGCTAGTAAAATGTTTTTGATAAGAGATGATAAGCAAATTGATTATTACTTCACAAAATAGAACAAATCATGCACAATTATTCACAATATCAAATTATCAATTATAAACATTTATACATGCGTCATCTGATTGAAATTGAAATATGGCCACTTTTAAGACACAAATGTCATTCATATCTTCACGATAAGATAGACTAACTAATACTCCTGATAACGTATTGTGTTGTTTGCATGATTTTTAATACGTCACTATTTTATTTTGATGAAGTTTATTGAACCTGATCAAAACTTGAAAAAAAAAATAATTAGCGGGAAAAAAACCTGCTATACATACACAAACATTCCACAATACCTTTTCCCAGCTTACTTATTAGTTTCTTTTGTAATAATGTAGGTACATTGCTTAATTTGGATACTAACGCTCATTTTTGAAGGTTAAATTATTATACAGAAATACTTCATTTTTCTTTTCGTCACGTAATTTTTATAAGAGCCAAAAATTTATTTCATAACTAGAGTTTTGTCTGACAAATCTTACAATATATATTGTTTAACGAATTTCTACTTCGGTTTTGTTTTTGTCCTTGAAAGAATTTAAGTTTGAATTTCCCTTTGGTACCTTTCGCCTCTCTTTTAAATACAAAAATAATTGTGTACTGGAATTTGAAGTATTTGGGAAAAATTACTGTATGGGGTACAACAATTACTTTATGACACTTTTGTATTGTCTTCTCTGAAACTAACTTGACAAAATGGTGATTGGAAAATCATTCTATAAAGATTCCACAGTGGCAGTCATACACTACGATCTGGCGTCATACGAGTGTAAAACAATGAATCGATTCGTTTGTTCTGGAAAACCAATAGAACGGACTGAAAACTGAAAGCAGATTGATAAGAAATTAAAATTATATCTTGAATCTAGTAACCTTATGACCTCTCCTTTCAACGGAAGTGATGTGAGAAGTCTCCAGTCAGCACATAACGTAGATAAAATTGAAAGCGAACTTAGACTGTACATATTTAACAGTTGTCAAAATATAACCATCGGCAATAAGTATATAAAGCAACAAAAAATATACATCTGAAGAACAATTCCAAAACGTTTTTCCTTTATAAATAGCATTATCGCTTTAAGCTGGATGTATTTTTTTTGTTAGTCGTAGTCAAACTTATTTTAGGGTGAATAAATGTTTGACAAATAGTAAAGATAGTTTTCTTTTCAATTAGACCAAGTTTGACCTCTAACTGTCTACATGATTCCTTCTGTCTTCAGGTTCCGGCCCTATTCACTAAATATCTCTTTTATTTTTGTAATCGAACCAAATAATCAAATGAAAAATTGTGAAAAAAATATATAAATATTGTTAAAATAAAAATCTGAAAACTACACAACGTAAAAGGTTGCATGTTGTTTGTGTATGCTTGTCAAGGTTAAACGGTGATCATTTATTATATTGCATGAATAGATTATATTTGAAGTATATATATATATATATATATATATTCTGGTGCGTCTGGAAAAAAAAACTTCGATTTTGTTTTAAGACTTTAAGAACGTTCACCCTTTTTGTCTTTGTGAATTATTTCCTACACACAGTATTGTAACAAAATTGGCTGATTAATAACTTTTTTTACGGTCCTGAAAAAAACATACTCTGGACATCATATAAATAACACATATAGCTGAGAGGGTGAAAAAGCAGATTGTAACCCGAAAAACATTGCCAACCGAGTTGAAGCAATTCACTCTATCAGCCTCTCAGCTATGTGTTATTCAGTTCTTTATACTGAATGTACTGTCACTATTGTCTTTCAAATTTTAAATTAAAAGTAATAAACTATGTCTTTATGTACACAACGTTACAGTCATTAGAAAAGTAACAACAGTGAAGCAAGATGTATTTTTTTTTTTCATGTTGACAATCATATGAAAGTCCTGAGGCCGGAACGTAGAACTTGAGCATTGTCTTTAAAATTCAATTTGCTGTCCTTTAAATTATTGATTTTTGATTGGTCTGCACATGAGGATGACATTCAAAAAAACTGTTTTCCGCTGAGCCATAAGAGAAAGTAAACTATTTCCCTCGAATTAATCAATAGCATATGACATTTTAACGTGAGGTATATTAAATGTATTGCTATACAAATAACTCATAGCTGAGAGGGTGCTAGAGCAGATTGCTATCCAGAGAGGGGTAACAATGACGTCCAGTCATCCGTTTTTAATAAAGCTCATACATGACCTAGCGTCTCCATGAAGGGTTATAGAATACAAGCAATGGAATAGAATAGAATGTCTTCCTCGTAATAACCAATAAACATCTAGGATTTTAATGTGAAGTATTATATAAGGCATTAGATTATCTGTGTATTTCTACGTCCACTATTACACTATAGGTGACGTTACATACAAGTGAAACTGCGAGCTACTGGTCACTGATAATACCCCGCCGCAAGTGGATAATTTTAATAGTGTAAAAATATGTAAGTGTTCGGTAAACAGGAAGTTGTTGAGTGATGAATCTGAAAACGCATCACACGGTATAGCTGACTTATATAAACCCTGAAACCAAATTTCAGAAATCCTTGTCAAGTAGTTCCTGAGAAAAATGTGACGAAAATTTTCAACTTGGCTATCTATCATGTGTAAAATAAATCAAGTGTTTGGTGAACATGAGTTGTTGAGTGATGAATCTGAAAACGCATCACACGGTATAGCTGACTCATATAAACCCTGAAACCAAATTTCAGAAATCCCTGTAATGTAGTTCCTGAGAAAGATTCGACGAAAAATATTCATGGGACGTACGGACGGCCGGACTGACGGAAGGATGGCCGGACTGACGGACGGATGGACTGACGGATGGACGGATGGACAGATAGAGGTAAAACAGTCAGTATACTCCCCCTTTTTTTATAATAACAAATGTCTTTTGAAATTCATTGAAAAAGAAAGATAAACTTTTCTAAAGGGAAGCAAAAGATACCAAAGGAATAATCAAGTTGTAAGGGGGTTACATCCTATTATTGGGTATATGGGGATGTGCCAAAAATACGGGCCATAATTTTGCGAGATTTTATATAAAAATGACCCTCCTTTTTAATGACATCCTATATTAAAATGCATTTACGTTTGATAACTGTATATTGATTTGGGGTATGATCTACATATCATATATAAATATGTTATTGAGAATCTTACATTATTAATGGTCACCTTTCAAATAAGTTCAAAAAATGAACCCAGGATGTCAATTCATATATAAAAACTTAAAGGTAGCTGTATATTTATGAATTATGAGTGATGATATAGAATTAGTGCTTATATAAGCATGGGTCATATTTAAAATATTGTATATAAGTATAGGTCATTCTTTCTTAAATATTTATATAACTATAGGTACTTAATTTCAATGCCACAGTATAAAACGAAAAACAACCAAAAGACAAACAAAGACAAAAACAGTATAAAAATCACAACATAGAAAAACAAAAGACTGAGCAACAAGAACCCCACCAAAAATCCGGGGGTGATTTCAAGTGCTACGGAAGGGTAAGCAGACCCTGCTCCACATGTGGCACCCGTCGTGTAGCTTATGTAAGTACAAACCCAGTGATAAGTCTAATTCGGTATGTCACATTCGAAGAAAGGAGAACAGCTTGTGGCTACTACAATTAGAACACAGCCGTCATCATCTATGGAACAGTTTTTTTAAGGCATTTGATACTGTCCCACACCAGCGGCTTTTGCAGAAGAGGAGCCACAATGATATCCGAGGAAATATACTCAGCTGGATCAATGCTTGGCAGACCCAACGAAACCAACGAGTGTGTGAAATGAAAGCAGTACGTTACGGTGTACCCCCAAGGAACGGTCAACGACATAGGCGATTCTATATCGCAATGTACCAGTTTACGACTGTTTGCTGACGACTCCCTCCTGTACAGAAGCACCAACAACCCAGAGACATGCCAACAGCTGCAACAAGATCTTGCGCGACTTGAATTGTAGAATGGACAAGACGCTGGCAGATGACAGTCCATCCAGCAAAATATTTCATCTTTAGAGTAACCAAAAAACGCAACCCTGTTGTTTACAACTATATCATGATTGGGCATTACCTGGAAACTCTTCAGCATTACCCTTGCCTCGGTTTAGAATTGTCAGAGGAAATAAATTGGAACCACCATATACACAAAGTAACATCAAAAGCAAATCGTACACTAGGATTTGTGAGGTTAAAACAAATGTCCACAAGATTAAAAGAGAGTGCATAATAAACGTTAGTTCGACCACAGCACGAGTATGCATATGCAGTATGGGATCCATAAAGTGCCACATTAACCAAATCAAATGGTATAACGAAGAGCTGCCCGCTTTGTAACAACAACTTATTCACGACAACTAGGAACTGTAACCAACATCCTACAGACACTAGTAACACGCAGGAAAGGAACCAGGCTCATACTCCTGTATAAGATCTTGCATGGATAAGCATCAGTAACAGGTTTTCCAGGGTCAACACATCAACGGATGCCTATAAATACAGCTTCATCCTTACTGGAATCAACTACCTGGAAATTTCGACTGCAGATTATCCAGATAGAAGTAGAAGTAGAGGTATATATTCCATAAAGGTCAACCAACTCGTGATGGCATCCGTAAAATTTTCGAAGGGATGATTTCAACTTCACCACTTAGAACTCTTGGTTTAAAAGTTTCATTGTAAGCAGCAACTCTCTACCAACGAAATCATGATAGGAAATGCAAGCTTTTAAATATCGTACCAACTGGGAGATATGTACTCCATATGCAGGCGCTACTGGAATATTGCTACATAGAAATGGAAAGGTCACAATTGGAAAGCTGAAATCATCTCATTCGTCGTAACGTTTTGTTCTCAGGCAATTTCTAGATGTAAGTCAAGATATGCTGCAAACTTAACTGACCCTGTTGTAGCCTTTATTTCAAGTTTGATGGGATATATGCGTTCAAAATACTAGTCGCCACCAAACTTTGAATTATTTAGTGAGAGGACATCATCTATATAGCGGATCTGGAAGTTTAAGGCTAATGCTACCTCCCTTTCGTTCTTCCAAAGAAGCTCCTGTATAAGTCTGCATCATATAGGAACAAGTCGGGAAGAAGAGGAGCAACAGTTTGTTCTCATGGGAATTAACGGGGTTGCATTATATCAGTTGAGAAACTTATATGAAAAGTAAATAAATCTCCGGTAAGTATTATCTTAAACGAAGTGTCCAGATTAAGCACTCAGTTCATTCATAAGTTAAAATATTAACATAACTTTGAAAGGATTGCAGAATTTTACAATTTTTGAAATTTCATGGGCCAAATAATGGCTCTTTTCATACGTCATCTTTCCAGACAAATGCTTTAAGCACTCTATAGATTTTTGACTTGGAGGAACATCATTCGAAAAACTACAGCATAAATTCATCAAATTCAAATATAATTTATAACGTTTGTTTTGATACAAAATACATTTGTAAGAATTGCTTTGTCAATATCAATTGTATTGCAAAAGTAAGGAAAGGAATCATACACTTTTACAATCAACTGAACAGAGCTAATTCATTAAAAGATATCGACTGATGTTATGGAATTGCTACTTTGTTCAATTGTTTGTTTTTTTGTTTTTTTCGACTAATGAGTTTGAATGTCCCTTTGATATCTCAGTTTCGCCTCTCTTTCTCATATAAATTGCCATTCCGTCTCAAAATTTGTAGTTTAAGCAAAGAACTAGACTGACTGTGTTCTGTCTCAAAATTTGTAGATTTAAGCAAAGGACTAGACCGACTGTGTACTTTCTTCTATTCTAGTATTTACCATAAAACCTTATCTCATATATAAGATATACTGTTATTCATTTTAATCTAAAAATTATTTTTTTCAACAATTCTCCGTTCTATTCATATAAACACAAAACCATATAAAGTATTTGTAATTGCTTTAATCATTTAAGTATAAGCATATCCTGTATTTGTCAAGAAGATTTCTATTCTGTCTTGTAGCAGTTAAAACCTAGAACAACGACATCTACCATCTACACAGTGTCTGCGTGAGTTTGAACATGACCAACCATTTATGGCGTCGCATTCGGCTTTGGTTGTGCAAGCTAAAATAAATCGTAAAACAGATTCAATTCAACATTGTTTCTTTAAAAGTTGCAAAGTCACATAAAAAATGTTCGTATTGTGGAAAATACAACAATATTCTGATACTAAAACATTATTGAGAACATATTAACATTTGCAGAAAATTTATTGTTTTAAGTTATTTTACAGGTTTTTTTTTCAACAGTCAATTAAGTATGTAGCGAAAACGAAACTCCATTTACTTTCGATCTTAAAGCTCGTCTCCAATAAATAAAAAAATAAACAGATGTGGAATAATTGTTAACGAACCAACTATCAACCAGTGTCCGGATGACTGTGATTTAAGCAACTATAAGCGACCGTAACACTATACCGCAGTACAATTGGTTATTCACCTATTTGGAAGGAGGTAAGCTGCCAAATTTTAAATATACATACTGCTCTGTTAACATTTAGGATTTTCAAATAGTATGACCTCGAGCATTACTGAAGAGACATTGATTACGAAATGCACATCTTGTCCAGACAAATTGATACCGTTAATATTATTACCAATAGTTGAAGCAATTGAAAAGTTTATTATTTAAATTAAAATGTGAAAGATTGATTGATTAAATGTTGCTTGCTTAAAACTCAATGGCAATTACACCATACATTCAGGAGGATATCAAATCAACAATTAATACAAAAGGTAGGGTCTACAAGATAGATCGGCCATATGATGAAGTGGGAATTGGAATGCCGCTGGGAATGAGGGTGTGTTGGAAAAGAGGGACGAAAGATACCAGAGGGACAGTCAAACTCATAGATCGAAAACAAACTGACAACGCCATGGCCAAAAATAAAAAGACAAACAGACAAATAATAGTACAGATGACACAACATAGAAAACCAAAGACTAAGCAACATTGTTTCTTTAAAAGTTGCAAAGTCACATAATTGGAAAGATCAAATATGGACTTCTTGGAGTGCGTGGCACTCTCCCTACACAGGACATCTGATTTAACATCCCCATTCCGAAAGTATACATCCCACACTGCCAAACAGACGCCTTATTTTAGCAAAGGTTTTACTGTCGGAAAGGAAGAAGTCCAGTGATGAACATATTTCTATACCTCAGTCAACCCTATGGATAAGTGTAAATGATGAAAGGTGATTGTAAAAATCTTTTCATGTGCGTTTGTCCACCTCTTATCTTTCGTGCACACGTTATTTCAAACAAATACATCTTAAACTTAAGGTATTACTAAATGAAAAAAATAGCTGCTGGATGCCTACGACAATACACAAAAACTCATAGTTTATCGATATTCAAATCTCGTGAAATAAAAACGAGGTTAATTGCACGAACTTCAATAGAAGCGAGACCAGGTGAGTCGACAAGGGAAGCATTTCTCTTTATGAAAGATAAAACATTAGGAAACAGGGAAAATATTACGAAAAATGCAAATCAAATGAAACAATGTCGGTTGCACTTCACTGTTCCTGTTGTTCCTTTGTTTTCCTTTTATAGTTGATGTGTTTCCCTCGGTTTTAGTTTGTAACCCGGATTTGTTTTCCCTCAATCGATTTGTAACTTTTGAACACCGGTATACTACTGTTGCCTTTATTTATCATACATATATAATATTTTTTCAAAGTGTTTAAATGTAATAAAATGATCTATGGAAGTGCTGCAACGTTCAAATTATTTCACCAATTAAGGTAATTCTAAAATATGTCTTAATACAATTTTTCAGTACAAAAATATAAGTGCGACACCTCTAGAAAAAAAGTAAAAATGTTTAAGATCTGTTGTTAAATATCTAGATCTGCAAACTATAATTTAAGATATCTAATTTAGAATCCTTCTTACCTTGTCCTCCATCAGTACTGTGTAGACAGGTACACGTGTTTGATACACATGCCTTATGCCAATGATCTTCACAATGTATGTGGTCACATTCCCGGCCGGGATTATTAGTAGGACAATCCTCGCCACTGATATAACCTACATATACATTTACAAAAATATTTAATTTTTTTTTTATGGTTGTACATTCAACTTTACACTCCCCAACTGGACGTATATAAGCTATTAAGAAACCAAATATGCAATGTAATTTGTTGAGACCACGTTTATGAAATTTTTATATACATATGAAATTAAATCAGAAGTTGTACGATTTGACGCGAAAATAAAGTCACACATGTAGACTTTAGTAATTCTTATTTTTAAGATTAAAGATAATTGTGATAATCTTATTGATAAACCAGAAGTGTGCCATCATCACTGCTGTCGGGTCAGACTATCCACAGCCTTTTACGGGAAATACTCGATGTTAAATGAAATCATAATCATAGTGCCCTTAAGTTTTTTGGAAATGCCAAAACACTTGCGTTATCTTAACTGTTGTATTGTCGTTGCATTCACACTTCTGATTTCCTCACTTAAGTGTAATTTTTTTTAAACACATCAATACTTACATTTTACAAATTTATCTATGTTTTCATCAGGCCTTGTATAGATAATTATTATTGCCTACCGGTACAGTTAGCTGGTTTTTTTTTATATCAGAAACCGTAATATATTAAAGAAACATTGTATGATTGCTTAACAAATTAATCAGGCGAAAAATCACCTTTAAGAACTTATTTTAAACAGAAAGAGTAACTGGGTATAAAACTATAGTCAATATGATTTCTTGCGTCTAGTTATAAAAAGCTTGTTGACTGGGTGCCTGATTGGTTGCGCGGCATTACGTCAAGAAAATTGCAACAAGTCTTTGAAGACCTTCTACAATGCGATTTCCATCTTTATAAAACCTTTCCATCTACGGTTTGTTCATTTTTGTCTCGTGATGAATATACTTAAAAGATAGATATGACACTAGAAGTCAGGAAAACACAATTCAATAAATTCATCAAATTAAATGTCATTTTTTCACTTACCTAAAAGACAGACAACGAGAAAAGCAATTGCAATCTTCATGGTATAAGTTTTGTGTAGTGAATACTAGACGACAGCTCTGTAAGAACTATATACGAAACAATAATTATCTGTGCGTGCATTAAAATAGATAAAACCCTCATGGTTTACCTAAAATAACTATGCTTCACGTTAAGAACGACCGGAAAATGGAACAAAACATGTCTGCCATGTAGTAAATAATGTAGATAAATCACGATTTGAAAAACGACTAGACCGATTTCAAAATTCCCATAAGGCCGATTGATTACGATAAAAGTAATATAACAAAAGTGACAGAGTTACTGTAGCCTTCACGTTATTTTCAGACTTCACAAACATTGATAATGCCTTGTCATAAGCACTAGAAAATTCCGTTCAATCCAACTTTCAAATGCCCCTACATAGATAGAACAATCTAAATTGTTTCATTGTTGATCCATGTAATATTTAGAGTACAGAAATAGACATCAGTAGGTCTTCAATGTCAACCTCTAAATCATATGGAGTTCAAACCAGTTTTACATGAATTAAATAGACAATTACAAATATCTGTCATTAACACCGAATTCTTCAAGGGATAGATACATTTAGATATATCTTCTAGGTTCCCAGGGGCCTCGCTGGCCGAGTGGTCTAAGTAGTTGAACTACTATATCCCTAGCCTGTCAACACTGATGTTGTGAGTTCGAATCCCGCACGTGGCAAGTGCGTTCGACTCCAATCCTAATTGACTTAGTTTTCCTACCTGAGGTCGGTGGTTCTCTTCAGGCACTCCAGCTTCCTCCACCAATAAAAACTGACCGCCACGAAATAGCAAAATAGTGCTGAAAGAGATGTTAAACACTAATCAATCATTTAATCAATCAATCATTTTTTTTCACCTTCGTTCATTTAAGAAACAGAAAAAAATTCATTTCCAATCTGTGTTGACTTTATCCTTATTTACTATATAGATCCATAAATTTAATTTCGAATCCATACTATAGCATAGAAGAATGGATTTGAACGATCCAATATTCTGTAATTAGGATAACCTAAATTGCGCACATGCTTAACTTCACATCCGTACTAATCGAATAACTGATGTTTTTATTTTATTTCTCTCACACTTTTTGAACAATTTGACAATACTTAATATGCATTTTGTAGTGACATATTTTAATTTTGTATTTTTTAAAAAACGACTATGTGGACATCGCATGAGACCTTTCCATATATATGACTCTTTTCACTTTTGACTGGTAATATATAACCTTTTGGTGTATCGTTATGTACACATATATAGCATGTTGAAAACTGGCATAATAAAAATTATAAAAATACGAATAGTTTAGTCTCTAAAAAACTTTATTTATAAGATTTCCGTCACTTTGTTTCAAAATGATTTTGCAACTAAGCGATGGAAATTAATGGACGCAAATTGGATAAACGGTGCAATTTGGGTACTGTGACGTTAATGAGTTTATAGTTTATACTATATGTTATTCGGGATCTTCAGAGAGAGATACAGGCTCATATTTTCAGCCTATATCCCCTTAGCCGCTAGAAAACCGACAGGGAACATGAGCCCGTATCTTCTGCGAAGCCCGAATAACACGTATATTCTATTTTAGTGTTTTTGTTTTACACGGGCAGAGTGAGGCAGACCAAAACATGTCTGTTTTGCGAGTTGTAGTTGGTGAATTTATACTGTCGTAATGCCATTGCCCCATATTCGTTCTTTTTCTTGATTCAAGATAACCCGGTCTATTGCAAAAATACTCTTAATGAAACAGATATAGTGAGATATAGCATATGTTCTATACTTTAATTATAGCATGTTTAATACTTTAATACAGCTTCAACAAAATTGTAATATCTGAACAATTTTTATATTTTCAACAAACACTTCTAATTCATTCAACTAACAGTTAACTGAACGTTTTTACATGAAATCAAACAATTCACTTTATTTAGAAAGCAATTTTAAAATTGTGAATGGTGCAACCATTAAAGACTGACATAACTTTTCTCGAAATTGAAATGATCGTATTGGTGGTTGCCATAACATTGGCGCTTGTGTCGAGCTCGAAGTAGTTCCCTGTACTTTTAGTTAAGAGACGAAACTCTGCATTATGCAGTTTTAAACTCCTGCTGTGCGGAAAAGATAAGTCGTAGGAAGCTGTTTTAATACCGGTATTTCAAAAAGCTGGCCCTTTATTGAACACCGAATAGCGTCACCCATAACTTCTTTTTCCTTTACAGAAACGCGTAGGTAAATTGCAAGTCCTGAAGCAGAATTTTGTCCTCTTTCAACCACGACTTGTGCCTGTGTAAAGAAACTTTTCCCCAATAATGAAACTCCGATTACACAAGCAGAATGATTGGTGTACGATTGTGAATGTCCAGCTTTTCTGCTTAGATACTGCAAAAAATTGGATAATGTGTCACGTCCAATCCACCTTTTCTGGTATTATCAAGCTTCCCCTTCCCCGAACAAGTCTTTATGCCTCTGCCAGTGGCGATCGCAATTAGGATGTAACTTTGACAGATGTTTCTAGAAATGTTCCACCAGACAATTTTCCCTTGCACTAGGATCAGCTGACATATGACCCTATACTTTTTCTTTGTCTGATTTACGATGATTTTAGGAGTTCATCTGTGTTTATGTTTATGTTTATTAGCCCAATTTGTATCGCGATACCTTTTCACAATAAAAGTGTTCTTCTTCTTTGTCTCCATTTTTTGTTTCCTCGCCTACAGAAATAAAGTTTAACTGTACTACATTTGGGAGTCCTGTTGGCGTTTTACTGTCCAAATAAACATAGTTGTATAGTTTTGCTAAGTAAGTTTGTTCAATTTCAGGATAATGGTCGATTCCTCACTTTCCGACGGCTTTAATTTCTGTCATAGCAAGCCTAAAATTATCATTTGCAGCAGAAAATTCAGGACTCTTGATTATGTCAAATCCTTTAAATGTTGAGGTGACTTCAGATAGATATCGCTTTATCGAATTTCTTATACCCTTAAGAAACGTCCCTTTAGATAACTCTCCCTCTTTTGTTCTCACATCTAGATAAAATGACATAGGGTCTCTGCTAGACTGTGAATATCATAGCTTTCAAATTGGGAATTCTGATTCCTATTCTCTAGATTAATCCTTAACGACTTCCCTACTCTCAAGTTAGCCTCGTTATTTTTTAGTATTAACGCGGCTTTTTTGGAGTTGATTTCCTCGATTGTGTTAGAGACAAACCTTTTTGTTGACGTTTTGATATAATTTGCCTAAAATTAAGCCAAACAATGTTAGATCTTAAAATTTGCCATATAAATTATTGTTCTTCTCTCAGCAGGAGTCGAATCCTTGTTTCTGTAACATCGTGGCAACACCGCCTGCACTGTGTCCAGCGCCTAGACCACTCGACCAACTAGGCTGTATAAAATATAGCTTTCGTTGGTCGAGTAATGCCTTCCTCGTCGGCTTTATCTAGGGTTGTAACACAGTACATGATGTATAGTGGCTAGTAGATGATGTACCTTTCCAATCAGCGATGTTTTGTCTCTCGTTAAGGGTGATAATGTTACTTACCATGCCGACACATCTAAACATATGTTTACCCTGTATAACCACGGGTTATCCGATGGAGAATGTCTGTCATAAAGTTGTCAAAGGTTATATGATAAAATAAAATTTGATGTGGCGGCATGGTAAGTACATGTAACTGTCCCAAATTATTACAGTCCTAATGCGAGTATGAGCTACACAAAATGTCTCAGACAATTGCATCTTTACCACTCAATATTACTTCAATAGGAATCTCTTTTCTTCGATATTGTACCTTTTTTGAAAGCACGTTCCTCCCTGAGGATAATAACGCATCGTGTATACAATTCTGTATAACGGTACAGTATGGCAACAGCATGAAGCTTCAAAATGAAAAGAAAATGATTTAAGTAAATTTCAACTTGATCGTTTTAAAATGAACCAAAGCCGAAAGGCGCCAAAACAGAACAACAAAAATAGTCTAAGGTCACCATATTGCCTGAGGGATTTCCAAACTTCTCTCAAGCACAATTACATAATTCTATGAACTGGTTTATGCATACAATGTATCATTTGAATCACCCTTATACCGAAACAGTGGCTACCGGGCCGATTGAACATTCGGGTACTGACAATAGTCCGATTGTAGCGGAAGCTGATCAATGATTTTAAAAACTTATCAAAAATACCAGCTTATAATTTAGTAAACCAGACTCGGGTTTTGTTTACATAATACTCACCAATGGCGCTTTATTCGAAAAAGGTGTAAGGCCAGATCAAGTTGGAAGCAGAAGAAAAAAAGTCTCTAAGACTTATGCCAAATCTGGCTCAGGCCATCTATAGCTGGGAGCAAAAACACCTCAGTTATGAACAATAAATAACCGTATCTATTGTATTTCATGTCATGCCAGAAGTGGCATCCACCCATTGGTGAAAAACGTGTATGATATCAATATGCATGACACGTGTTTCTGGGAAAGCATGCATCAGATAAAATGGCTACTAACTTTGGAAAGAATAATATGAAACGTAATAAGAATATTTACAACTGAATTTATATATTCCTTACTTATTATCCTGCTTATGCTAAAGAGACTTAACTTCATGCTATGATGCACATAGATTTTGTTTATATCTTTGAACATTTGGGATTCAATACAAGTATTTAAAGTGGCATTTCTTAGTAAATGAACTATCATGGATTGTATTAAAACTTCTTTTGAATTGGATATGTACTTTGTTTTATTTCTATTCCCAACATTGATTTTTGTTTTGTAAAGACGTTGTATTTTATTATTTTCCTTTATCAGGCTAAATTTATTGTGTCTGTGCCCTAAATTGTATACTTTATAGTCTATATAAAGTTTTATATTATTAATTAACTGGAAATTTAACACAATTTATCACTCAGAACGGACAAGTACCTAAGCGTATAATACCTACGTGGACTGAGAATCTACCAGCTTCAGTGATACTGATAACATCTGATATAGATTTTAATGCGCATCAGACATGTATAATTCTACTTAAGGATTAATTTTGTCAATAGAAATTATTTTTTTTTACTAAGGGTTTTGATAAGTTATTAAGTTTCTATATACCTTCATTGTTTAATTCTCACGTTTGAATGCTTTCTTTATTTCTTGTACTTTGTATTTTTCCGTGGTATGTTTCACTCGATTTTAACATCTACTGCTAGTCCAAAACGTGTAGTAATTTTTAATATTTGAAAATACTGTGTTAAGGGACAGAAAATCATCCGGAGTGTATTAAATCATTCCTTTTAGGTCATCCAAAAGCTCTTAAAAATTGTTTAAGAAAGCGTTGAGACAATGAATATGTGTATGCTTTTCAGAATAATTCATATTTTGCTTGTATTTGAAATTTTTTGAAACAGCTTAGTCCTTACCCTAAATCGTTCAGCGTTTGAATAAAGCTTTCAACACTACTTCCAAGCTATTTACCATACAACAAAATTTCATATATGACATTTGAATTGTTCTTTTCTTGTGTTGTTACATCACTGTCCAAGGATATGGGTGCTATTGAGCGCTCACAATCCTGTTAAACTTCGCCACATTATGAATGTGCTTTTACCAAGACAAGAACCTGTAATCCAGTGGTTATGGCTGTTGTTCTCTTTTTTTTTCGATTTTTAGTTCATTGTTATCATATATTTTGGATAGTTTCAAATCTTGTCATACCGGTGCTTTTTAAAGCTTATTGTACAGTATGAGGTTTGTTCATTTTCAAGGCCGTTTGATTACCTGTTATTGTTCACATGTTTCTCTTTTTTGTCTTTATGGATAACTGTCTTAATAGCAATCATACCGCAACTCCTTGTTTTATATGGTATATGCAGTTTATTATACAACTTCTTATACTGGTATTTAAATGTTCACGTTTGTTTTGTACACAGTCCTGATAAACTGTTCGAAAGAACCCAAGCTGATAATAAGGTTAAAAGAAGAAAAGCTTATTCCAAGGTGTAAAGAAGAGAAAAAATTCATATACATACAAGTAATAAAATGACAAATGAATACCTGCGATAAGATACACCTTTCATATTCATAGTGAAATTGTTGCATGGATAGAATATTGTGAAGCAATACATCAGAAGTCAGCAAAATTTCGCTACCAGAAAACTTACAGTAGAATATCCTAAGAAATGTAAAATTGCATTAAAGTAGGAGGTATCATAAGAGCCATTATGGGGCCCCAAAATGGCACAAATAATAAAATTCTTCTATATTTTCCAATTTATGTTAGTTCTTCTCATAAATGAACAGGATGATATAATCTGGACACTTTAGTTCAGGAAAGTCAGTTGTGATATCGTTGATACTATAAACAATTTGAAATTGGCGCCCTTTATTGAACACCGAATAGCGTCACCCATAACTTCTTTTCCTTTACAGAAACGCGTAGGTAAATTGCAAGTCCTGAAGCAGAATTTTGTCCTCTTTCAACCACGACTTGTGCCTGTGTAAAGAAATTTTCCCCAATAATGAAACTCCGATTACACAAGCAGAATGATTGGTGTACGATTGTGAATGTCCAGCTTTTCTGCTTAGATACTGCAAAAAATTGGATAATGTGTCACGTCCAATCCACCTTTTCTGGTATTATCAAGCTTCCCCTTCCCCGAACAAGTCTTTATGCCTCTGCCAGTGGCAATCGCAATTAGAATGTAACTTTGACAGATGTTTCTAGAAATGTTCCACCAGACAATTTTCCCTTGCACTAGGATCAGCTCACATATGACCCTATACTTTTTCTTTGTCTGATTGACGATGATTTTTAGGGAGTTCATCTGTGTTTATGTTTATTAGCCCAATTTGTATCGCGATACCTTTTCACAATAAAAGTGTTCTTCTTCTTTGTCTCCATTTTTTGTTTCCTCGCCTACAGAAATAAAGTTTAACTGTACTACATTTGGGAGTCCTGTTGGTGTTTTACTGTCCAAATAAACATTGTTGTATAGTTTTGCTTAGTAAGTTTGTTCAATTTCAGGATAATGGTCGATTCCTCACTTTCCGACGGCTTTAATTTCTGTCATAGCAAGCCTAAAATTATCATTTGCAGCAGAAAATTCAGGACTCTTGATTATGTCAAAGTCCTTTAAATGTTGAGGTGACTTCAGATAGATATCGCTTTATCGAATTTCTTATACCCTTAAGAAACGTCCCTTTAGATAACTCTCCCTCTTTTGTTCTCACATCTAGCTAAAATGACATAGGGTCTCTGCTAGACTGTGAATATCATAGCTTTCAAATTGGGAATTCTGATTCCTATTCTCTAGATTAATCCTTAACGACTTCCCTACTCTCAAGTTAGCCTCGTTATTTTTTAGTATTAACGCGGCTTTTTTGGAGTTGATTTCCTCGATTGTGTTAGAGACAAACCTTTTTGTTGACGTTTTGATATAATTTGCCTAAAATTAAGCCAAACAATGTTAGATCTTAAAATTTGCCATATAAATTATTGTTCTTCTCTCAGCAGGAGTCGAATCCTTGTTTCTGTGACATCGTGGTAACACCGCCTGCACTGTGTCCAGCGCCCTAGACCACTCGACCAACTAGGCTGTATAAAAATATAGCTTTCGTTGGTCGAGTAATGCCTTTCCTTGTCGGCTTTATCTAGGGTTGTAACACAGTACATGATGTATAGTGGCTAGTAGATGATGTACCTTTCCAATCAGCGATGTTTTGTCTCTCGTTAAGGGTGATAATGTTACTTACCATGCCGACACATCTAAACATATGTTTACCCTGTATAACCACGGGTTATCCGATGGAGAATGTCTGTCATAAAGTTGTCAAAGGTTATATGATAAAATAAAATTTGATGTGGCGGCATGGTAAGTACATGTAACTGTCCCAAATTATTACAGTCCTAATGCGAGTATGAGTTACACAAAAATGTCTCAGACAATTGCATCTTTACCACTCAATATTACTTCAATAGGCATCTCTTTTCTTCGATATTGTACCTTTTTTGAAAGCACGTTCCTCCCTGAGGATAATAACGCATCGTGTATACAATTCTGTATAACAGTACAGTATGGCAACAGCATGAAGCTTCAAATGAAAAGAAAATGATTTAAGTAAATTTCAACTTGATCGTTTTAAAATGAACCAAAGCCGAAAGGCGCCAAAACAGAACAACAAAAATAGTCTAAGGTCACCATATTGCCCGAGGGATTTCCAAACTTCTCTCAAGCACAATTACATAATTCTATGAACTGGTTTATGCATACAATGTATCATTTGAATCACCCTTATACCGAAACAGTGGCTACCGGACCGATTGAACATTCGGGTACTGACAATAGTCCGATTGTAGCGGAAGCTGATCAATGATTTTAAAAACTTATCAAAAATACCAGCTTATAATTTAGTAAACCAGACTCGGGTTTTGTTTACATAATACTCACCAATGGCGCTTTATTCGAAAAAGGTGTAAGGCCAGATCAAGTAGGAAGCAGAAGAAAAAAAGTCTCTAAGACTTATGCCAAATCTGGCTCGGGCCATCTATAGCTGGGAGCAAAAACACCTCAGTTATGAACAATAAATAACCGTATCTATGGTATTTCATGTCATGCCAGAAGTGGCATCCACCCAGTGGTGAAAAACGTGTATGATATCAATATGCATGACACGTGTTTCTGGGAAAGCATGCATCAGATAAAATGGCTACTAACTTTGGAAAGAATAATATGAAACGTAATAAGAATATTTACAACTGAATTTATATATTCCCTTACTTATTATCCTGCTTATGCTAAAGAGACTTAACTTCATGCTATGATGCACATAGATTTTGTTTATATCTTTGAACATTTGGGATTCAATACAAGTATTTAAAGTGGCATTTCTTAGTAAATGAACTATCATGGATTGTATTAAAAACTTCTTTTGAATTGGATATGTACTTTGTTTTATTTCTATTCCCAACATTGATTTTTGTTTTGTAAATACGTTGTACTTTTATTATTTTCCTTTATCAGGCTAAATTTATTGTGTCTGTGCCCTAAATTGTATACTTTATAGTCTATATAAAGTTTTTATATTATTAATTAACTGGAAATTTAACACAATATATCACTCAGAACGGACAAGTACCTAAGCGTATAATACCTACGTGGACTGAGAATCTACCAGCTTCAGTGATACTGATAACATCTGATATAGATTTTAATGCGCATCAGACATGTATAATTCTACTTAAGGATTAATTTTGTCAATAGAAATTATTTTTTTTTACTAAGGGTTTTGATAAGTTATTAAGTTTCTATATACCTTCATTGTTTAATTCTCACGTTTGAATGCTTTCTTTATTTCTTGTACTTTGTATTTTTTTCCGTGGTATGTTTCACTCGATTTTAACATCTACTGCTAGTCCAAAACGTGTAGTAATTTTGAATATTTGAAAATACTGTGTTAAGGGACAGAAAATCATCCGGAGTGTATTAAATCATTCCTTTTAGGTCATCCAAAAGCTCTTAAAAATTGTTTAAGAAAGCGTTGAGACAATGAATATGTGTATGCTTTTCAGAATAATTCATATTTTGCTTGTATTTGAAATTTTTTGAAACAGCTTAGTCCTTACCCTAAATCGTTCAGCGTTTGAATAAAGCTTTCAACACTACTTCCAAGGTATTTACCATACAACAAAATTTCATATATGACATTTGAATTGTTCTTTTCTTGTGTTGTTACATCACTGTCCAAGGATATGGGTGCTATTGAGCGCTCACAATCCTGTTAAACTTCGCCACATTATGAATGTGCTTTTACCAAGACAAGAACCTGTAATCCAGTGGTTATGGCTGTTGTTCTCTTTTTTTTTTCAATTTTTAGTTCATTGTTATCATATATTTTGAATAGTTTCAAATATTGTCATACCGGTGCTTTTTAAAGCTTATTGTACAGTATGAGGTTTGTTCATTTTCCTGATAACCTGTTCGAAAGAACCCAAGCTGATAATAAGGTTAAAAGAAGAAAAGCTTATTCCAAGGTGTAAAGAAGAGAAAAATTCATATACATACAAGTAATAAAATGACAAATGAATACCTGCGATAAGATACACCTTTCATATTCATAGTGAAATTGTTGCATGGATAGAATATTGTAAGAAGCAATACATCAGAAGTCAGCAAAATTGCGCTACCAGAAAACTTACAGTAGGATATCCTAAGAAATGTAAAAATTGCACTAAAGTAGGAGGTATCATAACAGCCATTATGTGGCCCCAAAAATGGCACAAATAATAAAATTCTTCTATATTTTCCAATTTATGTTAGTTCTTCTCATAAATGAACAGGATGATATAATCTGGACACTTTAGTTCAGGAAAGTCAGTTGTGATATCGTTGATACTATAAACAATTTGAAATTGGCGTATTTGACCAAAGATTTCCAACCAAGAAATAAAAGAGTAATATGCTTCAAAGAACTACGAGATATTACTTTCAATAACTGTTCTAGGGAGGAAATATCTCCATTGACCTGTAAGAAATTATTCAAAAATCTTCAGAACAATATGTCCACCAATTTAAAAAATGATGAGTGGTATTGTTTTAAAGAGAACTATACGATTATGTCTAAACAAAAATAAATCCTATTACATTGAGGAATAAGATTTTGGAAGATTTATAACCTTTACATATTTACCGTAGGACTCTCTGAATTATTATTAAAACTATTGTGTGGACAATCTATCTCAAATCAAAGGAACAACAGCTGCTTCTTTAAAACTGTAGATTTAAAAAAAAGTTTCAAATGGTAATGGGCAAAAGGCGCATGGCTAAAATGTAACAATGTTGTCTGATATGTGTCAACGCATTAAGTAAATCACAGGGAGTTTATATTGTACAAATATGAACCCTAAATAACCCCAAATAACCCTTTTGGTCGACTAACAAACAGCCAGTGCATATAGTCCAGATCCACCAAAATTAGAGCACATGAACATATACGAAGGAACTATTTGTTTTAAATATGCTCTACTTTCAGGTAAGTTCTTTTTGACCAGGTCCGAGCAGGTAGTGTTACTTTATACAAAGTCTGAATTATTTGTCCTATGCATACGATATTTCCTGTAAAGTTATCTAACACATATCTAGATGTGCTCCGTGGTTGTCTTAATGTTTGTATTGTTTTTTTGCACGCTTCAGTGTGATTGCCGGGCTAAGTTATGAAAGCAACTGATTGATTTCTTTGCCACATTTATTTTATTGATATTACACCATGGCTTTGTTCTTTAATTTACAGTTGTGGCATGATCATCAGTTTACAAAGAAATTCCGCTTAAACCGGTGCTAGAGGCCGTCTTAGACTTGCAGTGAGTTGAGAGTTTTTGCTCCGTGTTTAAGGCCTCTTTGTGACTTTGATTTGAAGAACAGCGTTTTTTGTGGTTTTTGCTTTGCATGTATTGATTTTGTGTCATGAAAAGATGCCCTTTATCCTTTCTTATCTATTATTGCAGTTGTAAGATATGCATATAATTTTATTTATTCTAATTTATATGTTATTTTTGTTGATTATTTCGTGTATGGTAAAACTTCGTTCTTTAAACAGGAAAATAAAAAATGAAATAACTGTTGTTCGTTGTTTTTTTAATTAAAAAATAATCAGCTGCCAAATACAATACAATTGTAGCATTTAAAACCTAGAACAACGACATCTACCATCTACACAGTGTCTGCGTGATGCTGAACAGTCCCAGCTAGGTATGGCGTCGCACTGGCCTTTGTTTGTGCATGCTGTAATAAATCATTAAAAAGTTTAAACTTACTTTCATAATTTTTTTACAGTTGTGCAAAGTTACATCAATGATTATATGCTGGCAACAGTAGTTTACTTATGTTCAAATCTCATCAATCGGTAAATAAGACAAATCAAGGTAACAAACCAAAACTGAGGAAATCGAACTCTAAAAGGAAAGAGACCAGGTGCGTTGACAATGGTAAGCCTCTCCTGCTATTCACGCAACACCCGTCATGTTTCATTGTTAATCCTACTACATTATTCTGAAACCAAAACATTAAGAGCATTCTAAAATTTGCAGAAAATATATATTTAAACGGTTTCAAAATTGGTTTGGCTGTCTACAGTCGATCATGTGTGTATATGCAAACTTAAGCATAAGAATTCGTTTTTAAAAAGAAAAGAAGAGCC
Organism: Mytilus coruscus; assembly: GCA_017311375.1. Classification (NCBI taxonomy): domain Eukaryota; kingdom Metazoa; phylum Mollusca; class Bivalvia; order Mytilida; family Mytilidae; genus Mytilus; species Mytilus coruscus. The sequence goes on along the minus strand of CM029601.1, from coordinate 23,888,236 downwards.
CGGCTTCGTTTATTAACGAATAATCATTTGATTTTCAACAGATTCATTCTGATGGGGACGTTATAACTTCCTCAATCTGGGATTCTCTTGAAAGGTATAGTATATAAAAAAAATCTTACGACTACTCTGAGAATAAAACAGATGTCCAAATAAAAACAAATAAACACAAACAACACATGTTCAATGACTTGAGACAGGCACAACATGCAATAAGGTTAAACCAGTTTTACGTGAGAAAAAACCTCGCCCTTTGCCGATTTGGACAATAGATTGGTTAACTCAAACACAAAATTAAAAACCTGCACAGTGCAGCTGTGGGGTAGCTACGAAACTTTAAAAAGCACTCAACTACGAAAAGCAGGGTCAAATATGCTCGCTACCACAGGAAGCTAAGCTACTATATCCACAGCTAGTGGTTGGAAACTGCTGCTCAAGAAAACAAAAATATCAAAAATAACACCCCTAACGGATTTCAATGAAGCCTCATCATAAAGAATTGATATTGGCAGTATTTACTATATACTATATACACTTGTCCAGTCTGTAAATATCACTCCAAAATATCCAAAACGAAGAAATAGGTGATTTTCTGTTATGATTCTATACGAAAAATACACTTTCAAAAATCCCCACGATGGTTATCTTAGTTTCAACAAATTGATAATTTTGAAATTAGCGTCTCTACCCAGGGTGTTCTTGTATTTCTATATGTTTACTTAGGCTCCGACTATTTATCTGTAATGGGGGCATGTTTTTTTTTTTGATAGTATGTTTGATTCAAAATTTCTTTAAAAACACTATTTATTTCCGAAGGGACAAGAAAATAATGTTAGTTTCTGCTGAAAATTAAAAAAAAAAATTTAAATAAAAAACTTCATTGAATTAAACTTTCAACTTGTTCCTTTATGTTAATGCATACATTGTTATTATTTAAAATGACAAATTGTTTGTCTCGAGAAAAAAAAAAATCCCCTCCCACAACAGATAAAAAAGTGTTATAAAATATTTAACTCCAAGGCAAATTCTAAAAGGAGAAGTCCATAAAAACATACAATATCAAACGCTATCAATCAACGGAACAAGTGAAAAACAACTGCCGTATTCCTGACTTGGAACAGGCATTTTTGGAGATAGTGGGTTAAATCTGGTTTTATAGCTAGCTAAACCTCCCACTTGTATGACAGTTATTTATAGTTCCGTTATTTTGCCAAGATTGGGTAAGCAACCAAAACAGACATAATGTGACAATAACTGGGATCCAGCAGTCAAAACTGTCTAAGCATATACCATATATAAATGGCTAGTGCTTTAAGAAAATTGTTGATAATTTACCAGATTGAAGAACAAAAAAGACGCCATCCGGGTTTTTTTTGTGAAAACAAAAGTCATTTATTATTATTAAATATTTATCATGTTTATAAAATGATATAGATAATTCTTATTACCTTGTCCTCCATCAGTACTGTGTAAACAGGTACACGTGTTTGATACACATGCCTTGTGCCAATGATTTTCACATGTTACGTGCCCACATTCCTGGTCAGGATTATTATTAGGACAATCCTCGCCGCTGATGTAACCTAAATGTACAATTACAAAGAATTAAAACAAATTGTTGTCTCTGCTTGTGTTTTCATCTTCCCGATTTACCCGGGGAACAAACCTTGTTGAAGTCAAGTTATTGAAATCTTTATCTTCACATGAAACCAAAAACAAAAATTTAACGATTTGGAGCGAACGATGTATATTTGCAAATAGATGACACTGACTATTGAGCGAAAGATGTATACTTGCAAATAAATGGCACTGACTAATGACTGAACGATTTATACTTGCAAATAGACGGCACTGCCTATTGAGCGAACGATGTGTACATGCAAAAAGACGGCACTGACTATTGAGCGAACGATATATACTTGCAAATAGATGACACTGACTATTAAGCGAAAGACAGTAAAACCAAATTCCTTACATCAAACGTTATCTTTTCACTTACCCAAAATGCAGACAACGAGGAAAACAATTACAATCTTCATGGTATACTTTTACGTAGCAATTTATTAATGACAGTCCAGACATAACTTAAGTTTATATAGGACAAAAGTGTATTCTGTGCGTGCATTGAAATAGATAAAGACCTCACGGTCGACCTAAAATAAATATGGTTTCACATTTAGGACGGTCGGAAGATGTCATGTATTGATATTGTAGATACAACAGATTGAAATACGAATCATCCCATTTTAAATTTCACATAGTGCCAAGTATGAAATTATACTAGTTGATACACTTGCTAAGAGAAATTATCCTTTGATTGATTCATTAGTGAATTGTTTATGGTTAAGTGATAAATAGTTTCTAATTGTTCAAGACGTGTAAATAGATTATGAAAAACAAAGGTTATATTATTATACCGTATTAGAGATTTCCAATAAAATGACATACGTACGTAACTCGACGTACGGATGTAATGGGACTGGTTATGTCCAACCATTGAATTTGATTAAACACGTCGCTCAAGTTTAACTAAAGTACTCCAAGACTTTTAAAATCACACATTTGAATTTTCGTCCATACAAATAATTTTATCATGACGGAAAATGATAGAAATCTTGCAATTTTATTTATCACGTGGTTTTCCAGATTTCCGCCTTTATTTTTAGTGACATAAGATCACGTATAAACACACGTATCCCATACCTATCATACGTACGATTTGAGTTATCTTTCATGGTTTTGATTATGACAATTATTTTTCAATATACTTTGCAGATGAAGGCCAATTATACTTTTATTTCTGTCTTTTTTTATAGTTTATCTTATTATTATATTTGTTGCGGGGAAAATATTTAGAAGGATATTTTTTATTTATTTCAGAAATATCGAAACCAGAGTTTGTCAGAATCTGTTTCTTTATAAAAGTTGAAAATTAAGATAAAACTATCGCTTCCATTTAATTTCTAAACAAAAGTTTTTCATTTATTATAAAATAGATTGATAAAAAAATCCCTATATATGTTGTTTTTTAGAATTAAGGTGTGTTTGATTAGGGATTGTTCTGTATTAATTTGTGTAACGGGAATGCTATCAGAGTTCAAATACAAAAGACATTTCCAGGGATTTTTTTTATATCCCTTGAAGTAAATTAACTACAAGTAATTTATCCATTTTATTGATAAATAATTAAAAGGGTGTCACCGAATTCATTTTACTGAATAAATCATTAACTGAATTGTGTATGGTAAGTAACATTGAACAACATGATATAAAAAAATTGCGTTGCCAGATGCGAATCCAGGATTTTGTAAAAAAAAGGGGGTTATAGGCAACGTTAAAAGTGGAACAAAAAAAAGTATTGATAGGATGTCGGGCCATATATAAGTGTTCGTTGCATATGTTACATATGCATATTTAGGAAGAGAAGATGAATATAAACCAGACTTTGTATTATACCACATGAAGACATGTTATCCTACCCGGACACATGATTTGGACCTCGGACCAACCAATCTTTGCTCTAACTCCTAAATATTGCGTGATTGGCAGAGAGGCAACCATTCTTTGATTTGAAACGGGCGAGGATCTAGTCGAAGACTTCCTGCACTAGAACAGTGCATGGTGTAGCTTTCATTGAAGCAATGAGGCAACCACCTCACCAAATTTTTGACAATTAAAGAAGAGAGATAAAGAGAATTATATACCATGTGCGTATAAAGTATACTGAGTGACGACGGTTCAAAACGTTGACTGCTTTACTCTTTACTCACTCATTCCTTATTATTAACGTTTTGAAAATTTTTTTCATAAAATGAACAAGGTAGATGCAAATATCTTTTCTAAGTAACAGACAAAGTATACCTCGCAAAGAACGATTTAAACAAAAGGTCATAACTGTGAAACTGATATGATGCTTGATTTTTTTTTTTTTTTTTTTTTTGACAACGAACTTGTTACTTTTGGTGGACAAAGTTTTCAACAGTTACTTAACATTCCTACATTTTATTTAGTACTCTTCTATCTTGGTTATTATAAGCAAGACTTCATAGTTCACCCAGTTATTATCATCCATATATTTTGACAAAAACTAAACGTATAAAGTTAAAAAACATAGTGGATCTTTAACTTAATATCCCCAGATCTGTACAAAAGCGTTTTAGAGGAGGTCATACATATAATTCTGTCAATTATTTTTGTTTTGATTAGGACCTGTCTGTAACTGAATACTGAGAATTTAATCTTTAACCAGCAGTTTCATTGAAATATATTGATTTAATGCACACAAGAAATATTGTTTCATGATAAAATTCCACAAATCTGGATTTTACATAGACAGGATCTTTTTGCCAGTGTGTGACCTATCAAGAATATGCATCACCTACACCTATTTTTCGATTCATATTTTCGATTACCCGTCCACTCCCTATTGGAATTGACGTTTTTTTAAAAAGGTGAGGCTTTGAATGCCAACATTCAAATCAATTGCCTCACACGAAATAAGATACAAGTTACGCTACTGTCGATTGGTTGATAGTTGTTTGCATAACGTGCAGCGGAAAATATGTCATGCATAATTAACGTGTAGAGAGCTTGGCATTCTCTCTACTACTGTACTAGAGGCATCGGATTTATCGTCCCCACTTGACGGACGGGATTGCGTACTTGTACATTCCGCACAACCAAACGGACTCCCTACTTTGACAGTGGTTTAACTGCCGATCGGAACAAGACCAATAATGACCATATTTCTATTCCCCCGATCACCTTTGAGGGGTTACTGTCGAGGCGAGCAAGCGACCAAAGAGACAGTTATGAATATGGAAGATACATATACATGTCATGTACGTGAGTTAAACAAAAAATTTGCAACAAGAATGTGTGGCCTTAAGATCCCGTGCCCCTTCACATGATCATATGTCCGTTTTTCATACGTATTTGTATAAGTTAAACGCCAAACATTTTAGAAAAAACAATTTAAAAGCAATGTCGTTAAACTACGCATTGGCTCTTCCTAGAATCCAAGCATCATTATAAGACAAGATATAAAAAATAAACTGATTCAGTAAAGTGTTATCATATTTATCAAAAATGAGAATATGATCTCGCTTCAAGATTCCAAACTTATTTTTGATTAAGTAGCTTTAGGAATTCATCGTTTAAGAGATAAATATATGGGTCAAGTGAAATGACGAAGTAATTATCGGTGCGTTTGATTACCGGTAACTGAATTAATTATTTGCTTTATTGGCTTTAAAGGTTGTTGTAAATGAAATCATCCTAAATTTAATAACAAAAATATGTATAGAATTAAAATAGTAGTTTGTCCTAATTTTAAATATCATCTATTCCAACAAATTATGTGTATTCAACGTGCCAAAAATTCATGCAGTATATGCTCCCCTCGGTCATCCTCTAATGCAATGGGACATTATACGGTCAGATAGGTTGGTTGTGTCGAGTAATGTCATTTTATTGGAAATCTCTAATATGAGAAAGTAATCTTAAGAATGAAATGTATTAACGATGATAACTGCTGGTGGACTTTTAGAATCTGAGAGTATTGCCAGCTTAGTTGTCCTTGATTCGGTGCTAAAATGATTTTAAACACATACCCGGTATCCCTAACATTACACGTTATGAATTACTAAGAAACGGAGGTTCCACCTCGATCAGTCAAAGATGATAACCTGTTTTCATTTGAGTGACACTGATGGGTCTTTTATATGCAAAACGCGCGTCTGGCGTATCCTGATGAGTTTATTCAGCTGAATTTAGCAACGCTTTTAGGTTATGTTTGGTCATATAGCTCCCAAAGTTTCTAAGTATTTATATAAACCTGGCTTTCAAATGTTTATGTTTGAGCTTTGCTGATGACGGGAATCCAGGAAAGTGCTTTGGAGGCATTGATAAAGTGTTATTTTCATTTGTCATAGAAAAACTGTCATGATTGTAAACCTCTACAAGTGAAACATTGCTTTCTTGTAAATGAAAGATAACTTAATAGTCATTCGAGTATAAGGAAATTCAGGGAAGCATGTACCGATTGATTGATTGATTGAATGATTGATGTTTGCTCAACGTTTAATGTCAAATAATGAATATATTATTGAAAGGTAGATTCCAAATATGATATTTACACATCATGCCTCCATGAGAGAATGAAATTCCTGAAACCTACGACACAGGCAATTTTTCACGTTAACACCCAATAAGACTACAATACTGTCTGTATTTGATATTGTAAAAACCTTCATATTTGTTATGTTTTTTTTTTTTTTTATCTATTTTGTTGATAGCACATGTTTTTTAGATTTTTTTTTCTCTATTTTGTTGATAGCACATGTTTTTTAGATTTTTACCTATATAAAAAAGCTATTGCAATTTTAATACCACTCAATAATTTAACATTCTGCATACAAGCATATATCGATACAGTATGGCTACAACGTAAAGCGTGAAAATGAAATCAAACAATAATGAAATGAAAATGATTTAAGCAGTATCACAATAGATATAAAAAAGATGTGGTATGAGTGCCAATGAGACAACTCTCTATCCAAGTCAAAATTTATAAAAGTAAACCATTATAGGTCAAAAATAAAGGCAACAGTAGTATACCGCTGTTCGAAACTCATAAATCGATAGAGATAAAAACAAATCCGGGTTACAAACTAAAACTGAGGGAAACGCATCAAATATAAGAGGAGAACAACGACACAACAAAAACACAACATTAAAATGTAACACACACAGAAACGAACTATAATATAACAATGGCCATTTTCCTGACTCGGTACAGGACATTTTAAGAAAAAAATGGTGGGTTGAACTTGGTTTTGTGGCATGCCAAACCTCCCGCTTTTATAGCAACGTCAAACACAACAACAAAATGACAAGATTACATGACAGGACTACAATACAAATAAATGGGAGAACATATAGGACAAAAAACACACGAATAATAGCTGACAAAAGGTACTAGGTTTAAAATTTAATACGCCAGACGTGCGTCTCGTCCACACAAGACTAACCAGTGACGCTCAGATGAAAAAAGTTTGAAAGCCAAAACAAGTACAAAGCTGAAGAGCACCGAGGACGAAAACTTCCAAAAAGTTGCGCCTAACATGGCCAGGGTTTTCTGCCTGGGACAAGAACATCCTTATTATTTAGAATAAACTATAATTTTGCAAACAGTAAATTTTATAAAATGACTATATAATAGATATACATGATAAAACCGAAGTGGGGACTAACTACAGAATGAAAACGGATACATTACATAAAACAACTTAATCCAACACATAAAAATACACAGCCGAGTTAGCCAAAGCCTCAACGCACAAAGTGACGTCACATTTGAAATTCTAAAAAAACACACAAAGTGACGTCACATTTGAATTTGTAAAAATATTTCCCAAAAATAAGATAGGATTAGGATTGATTCAAGATTAGATTTGTAATACTGACATTACATTTATTAATAACAATGCAAATTGTGGTAGTAATTAGATAATAAATTGTATTATCTAGCTATGTCGGTGTTTCTTCTGAATCAAACTGTAAACCAAATATATCGTATAAATTACAAAGTACGGTCTTCAACACGGAGCCTTGGCTCACACCGAACGCAAGCTATAAAGGGCCCCAAAATTATTAGTGTAAAACCATTCAAACGGGAAAACCAACGGTCTAATCTATATAAAAAAGGAGAAACGAGAAACACTTATGAACCACATCAACAAAAGACAACTACTGAACATTAGATTCCTGACTTAGGACAGGTGCAAACAATTGCATCAGGTTTAAACGTTTTAATGGTACCAAACCTTCACCCTTATCTGAAACAATAGTGTAACATCACAACATAGAAAGACACACTATAAAATATCAATTAAAATGGCTTTACTCAATCAAAAGACATATTAACACCAGTTAACATACACTGAACAAATAAATTTCATCTATGATACAATGTAAATACAAAATAAATAAACTATTTGATTGTTTTTTAAATGAAAATAAATGAACTAATGAAATTTTTTCAGGGTTGGATATGTTTTTATTGAATTTCAATTCATCACAAAATCATTAAATTATTTTGTAATAAAACAAAGAAATCTAAGAAAATAAATACTGGACAACAGTTTTTTTTACCGATGTACAAATCTCATAAAACGATTAAGAAGACAAATCAAAGTATCAAACAACACATGAGGAATCGCATAAACTCAAATGGAATGATCAGAGGCTTATACAGGTTATGCGTCTCCTGCTCTGCATGCATCAACCGTCATGCGAATCCACAATCAGCAAATATGTCACAATCGGTAAAATTGCAGATTCTGGTATCAAAACATCTAAGAATGCGAAAACATGTCATTAGTGAGTTAAGACACGGCCATATCGTTTCGGTCAACCAATTCGTGATGTTGACAGCAAAACTTTTGTGGTATTGATTTCAGTCGTTCTTCTTAATAACTCAGTTGGAGCGGTTTTTGTATAAGGAGCATACTCCAACTAACAAAGTACGTATAGTGTGAATATGCACGCTCGTAACATATCTACTGAGATTTGTAAACGCCACACGATGAGACAGAGGGTATGTTACTGCTTAGAAATGGGAGAAATCATCATGTTTGTCGTAGATTCTAGTTTTAAGTCGTCCATCTGTGTCAATATCGAGGAAAAGATCAAGGTATGAAGCAGACCTTCTTGTTTCTGTAGTATCCTTAATATCAAGTTCACTTGTGGGATATACTAGATACAAGCACTCACTGATTTGTTGGTTATTGAGTGACAGGACATTATCGATTTATCTGAAAGTGAAATGAAAGAATTTTTTTTATTGTCTTTGCGAAGGTTTTGTATGAATTATAAACCAGTTACTAAGGTATTTATCACTGAAATGTCATTCTGGTGTACTTATTACTTCTACCTCGTGTGTACTAAATTGGTTTGAAATTATGCCAAAATACATGTAACTGTTTAATCATGTTTAGGCTCCTTATCATTGTGCATTAAATGCAATTTAGTATAACCAGATCTTCTACGTGAAAAGGCGCGGTAGTATACACAGTGTTTAAAACTCTTACATCCATTTAAATATGCAAATGAAAATAAAACGGGGAATCGCATGAACACAAACGGAGCCAGACAGGGTAAGTGTCTTATTCCAGTTGCAATCAATTTTCTAGCCTTCATTCCTTCATCCCGGCTGTCCCCACTTTTCGTAATCTCCTTTGATTAATACCTGATATACTGGTATATATTAAAATCTTGCTGCTAATAGAAAATGTCCCGGGTATGATTTATGTTTATATGAATTATATTTCTCCTAGATATTTTGTTTCTAAAGTTTACATAACTCAAGTATTTCAGTACTACAAAGAGTGTTTTTGTTAGACGTATTTCTATTTGTATCCATCTGATGAGTTAAGCCTTTTTCAACTGATTTTTATAGTTTGTTCTTATGTTGTACTGTTACACCACTGTCCCAGGTTATTGGGAGGGTTGGCGCCTTCAAACTAGTTTAAACCCCGCCACATTATGTATGTGCCTGTCCCAAGTCAGGAGCCTGTAATTTAGTAGTTGTCGTTTGTTGCTGTGTAACCTATTTGTTTTTCGTTCATTATTTTGTACATAAATTATGCCGTAAGTTTTCTCGATTGAATTGTTTTACATTTGTCATGACGGGGCCTTTTATAGCTGACTATGTGGTATGGGCTTTGCTAATTGTCGAAGGCCGTACCGTACGGTGACCTATAGTTGTTAATTTCTGTGTCATTTGTGGAGAGTTGTATCATTGGCAATCATACCACAGCTTCATATTTTTATATTAAATGAAATTTTAAGTTTGGTTTGCCTTCTTAAATTCATTCTCTCATTTGACTGTTTTTTTTTTTTTTTTTGTAGCGCAATGCAATGTTTTCACTTAGTCTTTTTCAGTCGATATTTTTGTATCTACGACTAATAAAAACAAATTATGAGTAATCGTGAAATGAGATATACAATGAGTACAAAACTGTATTTGAAATATACGCCCTCTTTTGGGTCCTCTTTAAATTTAAGTTGCTAGAAGGTAGAGATCAAAAGATCAGAAAATGTACATTTATCAATTGACTTGTAAGGATAAGTCGTAATGGTTTGCCCTTGTGATGTTTTAAAACGGCACACAGTCGATACCGTTGAAAGTCATCAAAGATGCAATGCTACAAATCAAGTATAAACTATACGCGTATTTTGTTGTCTTCATAAGACCCATTAACGGCCATGAAATCAAAGGGTTTGAAGGCCAAACCTGATATATATCCTTGGCTTTCAAATTTTAGGGTTTCACTGTTCCTGGTGAAGGTAAATCTAGAGAAAGCGCTTCGGGCGCACGAATTTGTTATTTAAAAAAAAGTTGTGCTAAATTTGACTTATGCCATCTTTGAATTGGTTTTATATAATTAATGAACAGAAAATGACCGAATCATCAGCAGAGGAGTTTTCGCTACTTGGAAGGTATTATACACTCCGACATGAATCATCCACTAGCAGAGATATCGATTTTGTGGTTGTAAAAAGATATTATTTAGTAGGTCAGACGTGCGCTTATTTTACAGAGACATGAATTTAAACAGTTCAAAGCCAAAATCAATTACTAAGTCGAAAATTAATGCTTTCAAAAAAGGATCATAGGTCTGTTTTATGTTACTTCAGAATTTAACCAAAAATGAATACCTTAACTTCCATCACTCTGCTGAACACCTAATTTACAAAGATGTCCTTACAATGAATGTCACATTGCTGGGTCTGCCAAATACTCCTTGAAAGGTTTTCAAATAATTTTCTTCTATATTACCAGCAATCAAAATTAGTCTTCAAAGATACGTTTGAACTTTCTTATGTGCGTTTTGAATCAGATGTGGATATTATAAAAAATATATAAATTACATACAACCTAGGTTTCTATTCGCACAAAAGCACTACGCATATTTGACTTCCCTTCCTATTACAAACGTATTCTTCACTCTTAACTAAAGACAGCTGGAACGAATAAGTCCAACTCATTTTATAAAAAGGAAAAGACAACACTGATACAAATATTTTGTTTAAAGAATGGAAAAAATATATTTTGAAAAAAGAATCATTCAAAATTTAAACAAAATTGTCTGAAAATGTCATCAACAAGTTGCTTGAAAGTTGCGTGACAACATACTTGTTACATTTTGGTTGACGTTTTGTGCAACAGACATCTTCATTCCAATGCGAAACAACTTTGCTTCTCTTTTTGCTGACTTATTTGTGTATTCGTTTGAAGCATACTCCATATATGTGCTTCTAAAGAAGAATGAAAATAAACTAGCACTGTCCTTTAGTGTCACGTTCCACAATATAGACGATGTCCGGGTAACTAAATAATGCAAATTTTATTGACCATGGTGATCGCATCTATCCCGTTGAAACAGGAATAAAGGATACCACAGATACAGTTCTGCATATCTTGTTGATTAGGAAGTAAGGTTGACGACGTGAGATATGTTTCAAACTCCCACAGTGAATTTTCCTTTCTTTGTTGTAAGATTCTTATACGACCTGCAAATGAAGTATATACCAAAATATTGGTCGTTTTTGGTTTTCCCTTTTGCATTGTCCATATTTTGTCATCCTGGGGCCTAATATAGCTAACTATATTTACTTTTTGTTTAAGACCTGTAATTGCGCACGTCATCGTTCTTCTGTCATTGATGAATAGATGTCTCATTGGCATGCATGCTACTTCTCCATATTTGTTTTGTTTTAAGTTCAATATACACAGATGACACATGGTGTGGTATATTCAGTTTCCATACTGATATTTAAATTTTTAGGTTTTCCTTTATTCGGTAATGAGTGCTGTCAATGATAGTTAAAGCAGAAAAAGTTAAATAATCAGTATTCAACAGACAAAAAGTAATATGTGTGAGGTCCTATGTGCTGCATTAAGTAGGCAATATTCCTGTCTATCAACGTAAACATCAACATGTAATTGCAACAGTCGGTGTCGCACTTGTTCTAACATCAGATTGTTATCATATGTAAATAAGGCTAATGTCAGTTTGAGTTTATAAATCTTTAAAAATGTATTTAGCAAAATGTAACATTATTTGTGCTAGTACGCATATTATTGCAAAAAAAAAACGAACCCTTACATGTTTCGCAAACATTTTAAATCAATTATTTAAAAAGTAAACTCCCTCAGATGAAGTTTACCTCAAATGGTTTTGGTTAATTTGTTTTAGTCCCTTTTTTGTCTTTATTTTTTTAGCGTTCCTGATATATATATATCCAGCGCAATCATAGGTTTGAACGTGGTTTTCAATTTAGACTTGTTTATATTTTTTCGTTTGGGCTTGTATTATATTTGCCTTCGGGTTTATATGATCCGTTCATCCTATTTTGACTCCTCAAAATTCAAGAGTCTATCCTAAATTGAGGTAAATTGTATGGCTTTCCAAATACTGTTTCGATTCCTAACATCACTGAAGAGACATTAATTGTCGAAATCCGGATATGGTGTACAAAAACCTTTGCACCTTTTGTTTGCGGTATACCATCTTTCCCGCAAGTTAATAGTTTTCTGTTTAGTATTAAATTTTAATTAAGATCCATTTATTACATCGGCGATCCGTTTATTTGGCAATCGCCAATGGCAGTCGGCAGGATTTAAGAACATTTGTTGTTCGACCTGTTAGTCAAATGCGTTTTGTTAAAATATACTTTTCACTTTTTGGTCTTTTGGAAAATGTTGTTTGTGATGTATTTAGACACCTCTAACAAGAAATTTGTTTTGCATGCACACGTATAAAATTGCGGTTTTATCCAGCGCAATCATAGGTTTGAACGTGGTTTTCAATTTAGACTTGTTTATATTTTTCGTTTGGGCTTGTATTATATTTGCCTTCGTGTTTATATGATATGTTCATCCTATTTTGACTCCTCAAAATTCAAGAGTCTATCCTAAATTGAGGTAAATTGTATGGCTTTCCAAATACTGTTTCGATTCCTAACATCACTGAAGAGACATTAATTGTCGAAATCCGGATATGGTGTACAAAACCTTTGCACCTTTTGTTTGCGGTATACCATCTTTCCCGCAAGTTAATTGTTTTCTGTTTAGTATTAAATTTTAATTAAGATCCATTTATTACATCGGCGATCCGTTTATTTGGCAATCGCCAATGGCAGTCGGCAGGATTTAAGAACATTTGTTGTTCGACCTGTTAGTCAAATGCGTTTTGTTAAAATATACTTTTCACTTTTTGGTCTTTTGGAAAGTGTTGTTTGTGCTGTATTTAGACACCTCTAACAAGAAATTTGTTTTGCATGCACACGTATAAAATTGCGGTTTTATCCAGCGCAATCATAGGTTTGAACGTGGTTTTCAATTTAGACTTGTTTATATTTTTTCGTTTGGGCTTGTATTATATTTGCCTTCGTGTTTATATGATCCGTTCATCCTATTTTGACTCCTCAAAATTCAAGAGTCTATCCTAAATTGAGGTAAATTGTATGGCTTTCCAAATACTGTTTCGATTCCTAACATCACTGAAGAGACATTAATTGTCGAAATCCGGATATGGTGTACAAAAACCTTTGCACCTTTTGTTTGCGGTATACCATCTTTCCCGTAAGTTAATTGTTTTCTGTTTAGTATTAAATTTTTAATTAAGATCCATTTATTACATCGGCGATCCGTTTATTTGGCAATCGCCAATGGCAGTCGGCAGGATTTAAGAACATTTGTTGTTCGACCTGTTAGTCAAATGCGTTTTATTAAAATATACTTTTTCACTTTTTTGGTCTTTTGGAAAATGTTGTTTGTGCTGTATTTAGACACCTCTAACAAGAAATTTGTTTTGCATGACACGTACAAAAATTGCGGTTTTATCCAGCGCAATCATAGGTTTGAACGTGGTTTTCAATTTAGACTTGCATTCTTATATATATATATATATATATATATATATATATATATATATATCCATATTATATAGAAAAGCGCTTCGGACAGCACACAATTTAAAACATGTCATCTTTATTTACTGGTACTTCTCTTGTTGAAAGTGATTGTTAGTCTGAGTAGTAAGCACTGACATGATGTATAACAGGCAAAGTTGACCTTAGATGAATTTGGCTATTTTTTTTTAGGTATTTTTGTCATATAGCTCTTCAACTGTTTCGGTACTTATACATCCCTCGGATTTCAAATGTTTGGCATTGAGCGTTCCTGATGAAGGTAAATCCAGAAAAGCGCTTCGGACGCATGAAATTATTAAACGTGTTGTTTTCAATTTTTTATTTCATACACAATGCTTAAAACCACAAAACGCAGACAGAGTTAGAATTTTGGCAGTGAGACATTTACCGTTCTAGAGTTATGCCATTTTTTAACTTGGAAAATTGCATAGCTTGAACAGGGGCATTCGTGTCTTCAGACACATTCTTCTTTTATTTTTGCAATTTCAGGTGTCAAATCATTACTTTTATCATACGTCCTCCCTTAAAAAATGTTATGCTATTTTTATCATGTTTAGAACATTTCATTTGGTTATTAACAACTGTGCAGTTAATTAAATACAAAAATAGACAATTGAATAAGAGAATTATTTTAAATTAAATAATATAGAAATGTAAACCAAAAGGCATGATCAGTTAATTAATTCACTTCACTGCCTATAATAACCTTTATCAACATGTTATTTGAATTAATTTCATCGAAGATTTAACCTCAAGCGGATTATATTAAGGATGAATAGGTGATAATGTATCATTTTGGTGAAAAGATGGGACTTCAACAAAACGATATCAGAGAATTTTACAAATTTTATTGAAACATTCTACCCCAGGAGTAAATTGCCTTATCTGTATTTGGCAAAACCTTTGGAATTTTGGGTTCTCCAAGCTCTTCAATTTCGTAATTTATTTGGCCTTATTAAATTTTTTAATTCGAGTGTCGCTGATGAGTCTATCTCTCTTGTATACGAAAGGCGCATCCGGCGTACAAAATTAAAATCCTGTTATCTAAGATGAGTTAATTGTCCCCCGCACAACGCGTTGCGGGGGGCATAGAAATACCGGGCGTCCGTCCGTCCGTGCGTCTGTCCGTCCGGTCTTGTAAGCGCTCTCATGTGTACAATTCTTACCAGATTTTTTAAAAACTTATAACATAGGTTTATATCAGCAATGTCTCGGGCGAGTTCGAAAATAAGTGTCGATCATTTATTTTGAAAAGAGTTATGCCCATTGGAAATATTAATTATATGGAAAATTGCATTGTTAACGCTCTCATATGTACAATTCTTGCCAGATTTTATCAAAATTTATATCAAAGGCTTATATCAGCAATGTTGTGGACGTTTTCGAAAATCAGTGCCAATCAAATATTTTTAAAAGAGTGTTGCCTATTGGAAACATTAATTTTATTGGAAATTGCATTACATTTGCTCTCAAGCCTTTATTTCTCCATGATATTTATATTAAAAAAAAGGTCTTGCCCTTGGACAGTTAAAATGTGTAACGCGGGGGACATTGGAACTCTGTTGTTTTATTTAAAGGAAAACTTGTCGGTTGACAATAAAACTTTACGACAAAACAGATGATTTCATTTTTCCAATTGTGAATTTTCCATTTCTATGTAGTAATATTCCAGCAGCGCGTGCATATGGATTATCTATCTTCCAGTTGATACGATATTCAAGGGCTTGAGTTTCCTATCATGATTTCCTCGATAGAGGGTTCCTGTTCACACGGAAGCTTTTAAACCAAGAGTTCCAAAAAGACAGGCAAAAAGATACCAAAGGGAGATTCAAACTCATAAGTCGAAAAAAAACTGACAACGCCATGGCTAAAAAAGAAAAAGACCAAAAGACAAACAACAGTACACAAAACACAAGTGGTGAAGTTGAAATCATCCCTTCGAAAAATTTACGGACACCATTACGAGTTGGACCGTTATGGAATATCCGTTTCACAGATGACGACGGATATGTTCCAATTGTCGTAACAACAATTCAGTCCTCCTACCGAATAAAACTTATCAGCGGGTTTGTACTTATATGGGCAACACGACGGGTGGCAAATGTGGTGCAGGATGTGCTTACACTTCCGGAGCACCTGAGATCCCCGTTTTTTAGTTTTTAGTTTTCTATGTTGTGTTTTGTATACGATTTGTCATTTGGTCTTTTTCTTTTTACCATAGCGTTGTTAGTGTAATGTCGACTTGTGAGTCTGAATGTCCGTTCGCTGTCTTTCACCTCTCCTTAAAGGAAATCGTTATAAAATATCGTGACAAAACTTATGTAAGTAGAAGTTTTAAATGTTTCTGAATTATGAAATCAGTTAAAAAGCTTTGGATAAGCTTAACACCTTAAAGGTCAGTTCGACTCCGTTGAAAGTTAAGAGTTCTGTACCTTGCATACTGTCTATCACACAATCTTATGAAAGAGAAACTGCCCTTTTTAATAAATGGTATTTTGAATAACCTGGGTTTTTCTATATATGTTGTAGTCGTCATGATTTCTTTTTGTTTGGTGGGCGGACTTTACAAAACATAAACTTATTAAAAATGCAAAGCGATCATTAAAACCATGAGTTTTTGAATTGATTTTATATATTTTGATTTTTAAAATGATAGTTTCGCCAAGTTATTCATATTCCGATAGAATGTAACAGTGCCCATCTTATTGCAAATTTATTCCTTTACGGTTTTGAAAAACGAATTTATCTTGCACAACAAAAGTGAAATGATAAATGACGAGATGAGATAGATATTAAAACAATGACAAACGGAACATATTTCGTAAGTGATTTCGCCTTCCATCTGATGAGTCTTAATTGGACGCGACACACGTCTGGTATAATACATTATAAGACTGGTATCTTTGATGAGTGTGAAGAAAACGTTAAAATCATTCAAACACAACATTTGTTCTACTCCTAAGAATATATGGCTTTAGCCAGATTTGGCACAACTATTGGTAATTTTTGGTTTTAAAAGTTCTTCCACTTCGTCTTTGATTTTATCTTTCACCTGTTTTGATTGGAGCACCACTGATGAGTCTTATCTAGACGGAATGCGCATCTGGCGTACTAAATTATAAGCCTGACATCTTAGTTTTTTTCTTTTTAATAATAGTGTTAAAACTTTGATGGCGTATATATTTGATATACATAAGAAGATGTGGTATGAGTGCCAATGAGACAACTCTTCACCCAAGTCACAATGTATAAAAAGTTAACAATTATAGGTCAAAGTACGGCCTTCAACACGGAGCCTTGGTTCACACCGAACAGCAAACTATAAAGGGCCCCAAAATGACAAGTGTAAAACAAACAGAATAACCAACGGTCCATAGATATAAGAAGATGTGGTATGAGTGCCAATGAGACAACTCTCCATCCAAGTCACAATTTGTAAAAGTCAATCATTATGGGTCAAAGAACGGCCTTCAACACGTAGCCTTGGCTCACACCGAACAGCAAGATATAAAGGGCCCCAAAAATGACAAGTGTAAAACCATTCAAACAGGAAAACCAACGGTCTAATCTATATTAAAAACAAGAAACGAGAAACCCTTATGAACCACATCAACAAACAACAACCACTGAACATCAGGTCCCTGACTTAGGACAGGTGAAAACAAATGAAGCGGGTTTAAACGTTTTAATAGGCGCCAACCTTCACCCTAACCTGAAACAATAGTGTAACATCACAACATAGAAAGACTCACTATAAAATATCAATTGCAATGGCTTAACCAATCAAAAGACATATTAACAAAAACAAGTTAACATACACTGAACGAATAAATTTGATCTATGACACAATGAAAATACAAAATTAATAAAACAAGGGGTTAAATGTAAATTAATATCTTAAAGACAACCATAACCTTGGACAAAATGCAGCCAAATAAAATAAAGTACACAGGTAAATAAAAATAATTTTGTTGTAAGGTATACATGAAGTACAGAAATATTTTTTTACAATAAATAAATTTGTTGTTCATAGTACGAGAACAGCAGTGAAAATTTTTCGCCATACTAAACACTTATCAAAGGTGGTAAATATTAAAAATAGTGAGACTAGATATAACACTAAATAAGTTAACATAAAATTACAAAAATACATTTCAAATTGTACCAACAGGTCAAATAACGCGAGTACTCGCAGTGACAGAAAGCTAGTTAAAAGCCAAAAACAATTCATAATAAAAAATCATGCATCGGAGACTAAAATCAACTAAAACACATTCCAGGGATTTTGTGATTTAACGTCATGGACAGTCATAGAAGACATGACTTGTGCAATGCCAAAATAAAAGTATCGACAGGCAGAAGGATAGTTAGGAGTTAATCTTTTAATAAATATGTATAATGTCTAAATTGAAAACAGCGTTCGAACCTATGATTGCGTTGGATAAAAACCGCAATTTTTATACGTGTGCATGCAAACAAATTTCTTGGTAGAGGGTCTAAATACAGCACAAACAACATTTTCCAAAAGACCAAAAAAAGTGAAAAAGTATATTTTAACAAAACGCATTTGACTAGCAGGTCGAACAACGGATGTTCTTAAACTCTTCTGACTGCCATTGGCGATTGCCAAATAAACGGATCACCAGATGTAACAAAATGGATCTTAACTATTAATTTAATACCAAACAGAAAACAATAAACTTGCGGAAAAGATGGTATACCGCAAACAAAAGGTGCAAAAATTAGTACACCATATCCGGATTTCGACAATTAATGTCTCTTCAGTGATGTTAGGAATCGAAACGATATTTGGAGGCCATATAATTTACCTCAATTTAGGATAGACTCTTGAATTTTGAAGAGTCGAAAAAGGATGAACGTATCATATAAACCCGAAGGCAAATATGATACAAGCCCAAACGAAAAAATATAAAAAAAAGTCTAAATTGAAAACAACGTTCAAATCTTTGATTGCGTTGGATAAAAACCGCAATTTTCATGCGAGTGCATGCAAAACAAATTTCTTGGTGGAGGGTCTAATATATAGATAGAGTAATCTCTTTATAGAAAATGAACGTGGATGTGTATTTATACATCCCAAAAACCCCGTTTGAAAAGAATACAAATTTATTTATGTTTTAATTTGCTGATGACAAAATCGATATTTGTGCCAATGTAAACTATATTCAAAGATCTAATTACAACATTGGTAAGATAACCTTTGCTAATATGTTTGTTTAAAAGTTCGATGAGTTTACACGGATCACATAGTGATTTCCGCGCTTTTAGTACAATATTACCGTAAAATTTAGGATGTGAAATACCGTTTTTAATAAGTTTTCTACAGGTACAGCCAAATTAACTAATCAAATCTTTGTATCTTTAGTAAAAGTTTTAAGTAATTTATGGTAACGAAATCCCTGACTTAATATTTTACCAGTGATGCATTGATTACGTTCGTTAAAATCTATGACATCACTACACACATGGGCATTACGAACGAGTTGGGATTTATAAACAACGTATGATGGAGCCAAAGGAACATCGCCGTCTAAAAAAGGAAAATTAACAATAGGGAATGAAAAAATGTCTCTTTTGTCGTAAATTTTAGTATGGAGTTTCCCTTTAGAAATTGAAATGTCTAAATCTAGAAAAGGACAACTACTGCTGTTTATGTTAGATTTATTTAAAGTAAGTTCCTTTGGGTAAATTTCGGTAGTACATTTAGAGAACTCTGGATTATAATCTACGAGAAACGAGAAACACCTATGAACCACACCAACAAACGACAACCACTGAACAACAGGCTATATTGAGTCTATATTTGTCATTGCAGGCTCTACAATTTTGATTTATCTGTAACTAGCAACCGTATACTCAATAAGCAGGTATATTGATGGCACATTGCTGTTAATATTAAAAAATATTATTTCACCAAGACAAAATTCGCACTGTTGTAATAGAGCTTTCTGTGTAGAAGTCCACTGGTATGATTCCTTATATATTAAACACATATCTGTGAACACTATTAGTTGCAATAGGTATGCAATTTACTTAATGAAATCAGTTAGCCACCCAAACGTTTGAAAGCATCACTTTCATTCCTTACAAAAAAGAGACAAACCAAGAAGCAGCAAAAATCATGAGTCGAAGAAGAAGAGACAACCAGCAGTCCACAAAACACTACAAAGAAAATTAAAGATTGAGAAACACAAACCCATTCACAACCGATATTCAATTCAGTTACCTGGAAGTCTCATCATTTCCAGCTGCTACTAGTGATCCCCCGTCTTAATCATGTTAAAACGTTGATGAGTCATAGGTGATTACGAATTATACAATACCATATTGGTAAATATCATGTCTAAGCCTTAAAGGTCACAATACTCATAAACCATCAGAAGGTTTTTATTATCGAAACCTTACACTTGACCAAATGTGATAGTTTGAAATGAAAAATGTTTATTTGTTTAAAAAGATAGACAGGACTGAAACTGTTAACAACAGTACAAACATGGAAAAATTAAACTGCAAGAAACACAACTCTATCAGATATGGTGAATTGTATCAAAATGCTACCTATTGATATCTTTGTTTGCGTGTTTCAATTCGAAGAGATTGTTTATTATTTGTTTTTGGCAGGTTCGTAACTTTTCATAATCCATTAGAGACGAAAGGTGTAGAGAAAGGGGTGGTTTTCAATTGCTGCATTTATTATTTCTGTATAATTTAAAAATCGACAAACAGTTTTTGGTTCTTTAGGATCCGAAAAAATTTGGTTATTAAAATTATATTTCGCAGTATGTGTGTATATCTTTATGTTAAGTTGGTGTTATAAATAGTAAAAAAGTAGATACACTGACAATCATTCATTTTTTATATGGAATCTTTTGTGTTATTTAGAAATCTTATATATATGCAATGTTAATTGTTCTTGTCTATGATCATAGTGTAAAAGTAAGGAGACAGAACTTGCTCGTAATAAGCTAAGATTTCCTATTTGTCAAATCATACCCTTTTGTTGGTGTGATTTCTCGAATGTCCATCAATTACATGTTTTGCACACAAAACAATTGGCACAATTTGGACACGAAGTTGTAAGAAACCCCATAAGATTAAATAGGGTCTTTCGAGGCAGATACTGTATGGTTACAGGTCAATATTTTCCGATATTTGACAGGAACGATAGCACGTTATTTAATAAAATTATTAGGGAGATGGATTTTTCAAAAATGAGTTAATTGTACATGATAAAATCCGGGTCTATTTATGTATTCTAGTGTCAAAAAACAGGAATTCTATCCTAAATACATGAGGAAAATCACATTGCACGCCCCTTTTCCCTCTTTTCCGGGCACAAATTAACGATCACACTAGAGAAAAATTAGTTTACTTAACTTGTTATGTAGTTTGTTATTTTGCGATATTAAATGTATTCAGTCATGTTGTTTTTAATTATCACTTTATTGAAATATTTTTTTATCTATGAAACATATATTTTCAAAGAAATATATTACCTATAGGGTCAACATGAAATTAATAATGTCATGACACTTACACTGTAATTCGTGTGATCCTTATGAAATCTTTTTTTTTTGGGGCTAAAACTACTTTGGATTTCCTGTTTTTGTTCTATTTGTATTTTTTGTTCATATCATTTTGTTTTAGCATTTAATTTTTATCTTTCAGTGGTGATTATGTTTAACGTAAATCGTCAGGAGCTCTTCAATGCCATATAATTGTATTTTCTTTTAGCAATTTTACATTTTAACTTTAAGATTTGGAGGCAGGAGAATATCAAATTATAGAAAATTATCATCTAAATTCAAAAGGCTCATTAATGTTGTAAAGAAGGTAATATTAGTTACATAGTGTGTTAGTGACCTAATACGATATATACGGGATCAGTAAATTCCATATGGGGTGAGAGCGACGCCAGTTTTCAGTTCGACCCAATGAAACACGAAGAAAAGAAAGTAACCAAGAATGCATAGAAAACGGGTTTATTCAAGATAAATGACAAAGAGCATTTTCAAAGAAACATATCTGGACTAAATATAGCTATTAGGAATGTATTGTACAGAATTGACAATTCAACTTATGTAGTTGAGAAATGTGTGAGTATTTTAATGTTGTTCTAACCCTCTAAAGCCATACCTATTTGACATTTGTTCTGCTTAGTTATCAAAGCAGTGTGTAAACAATCAAGAATACAGAGAGGAACTTATTTTGAGACGTTATCGATTTTAATAGGCCTGTTCGAAGGAAAAGTACAACTGACTAAAACTTTTTCAAGTTTTAACATCGTTCAGCACTTTCCTATCAAAGCATTAATGTGTTACTCACCCAACAGACAAAAAGCCAGGAAAGCAATTGCTTTCTTCATTGTTATATATAATGCAAAAATTTTAGTGAAAGTTAAGGATTTTAATCTTTATAAAGGAAATACTGGTAAATACTGGTAGTCTGTGCGTGCATTTCCATAAATTAAAATGTCACGGTTTATCTGTAATAGTAACTGCTTCACATTAATTACTTGACGAACGTCGTCAGTAGTACATGTATAAGATAAATCACGAATTCAAAATAGAAAAAAGTATATTACTTCACCTTGACAATTAACAGTATCTAGGCAAATGTCAATACCTGTCTTCAAAACAATGACGTTTCGCCCAAGAGGATATCACCACCCCAGTAATCAGTGCTTCTGAAACTGACAAAAAGTATCATTGAAACGTTAATTTCCTTTTAATTCACTGTGAAGAAAATGTTAAAATCATTAAAACACAACAGTTGTTCTACTCCTAAGCATAGATGGCGTTAGCCAGATTTGGCACAACTATTGGTAATTGTTGGTTTTAAAAGATTTTCCACTTCGTCTTTGATTTTATCTTCCAACTGTTTTGATTGGAGCACCACTGATGAGTTTAATTTAGACGGAATGCGCACGTGGGGTATTAAATTATAAGCCTGATATCTTAGTTGTGTTTTTTTTTTTTTTTTTTCTTTTGATAATAGTGTTAAAACTTTAATGGCGTATATATTTCAGTCTATATTTGTCATTGCAGGCTCTACAATTTCGATTCATCTGTGACTCGCAACCGTATACTTAATACGTAGGTATATTGATGGCATATTGCTGCTAATAATAAAAATATTGTTTTACCAAGCCAAAATTCGCACTGTTGTAATAGAACTTTCTGTGTAGAAGTCCACTGTTATTATTACTTATAGATCAAAACATATCTGTGGACACTTTTAGTTGTAATAGGTATGCAATTTACTTTATAAACACAATTAGCCATCCAAAAGTTTAAAAGCATCACTTTCATTCCTTGCAAAAAAAACATACCATGAAGGTAGCACTTCATGAGTTGAAGAAGAGACAACCAGCAGTCCACAAATCACAACACAGAAAACTATAGAGTGAGCAACACAAACCCTTTCATAACCGAAGTTGAATTCAGTTACCCGGAAGGGTCATCATTTCCAGCCGCTACGAGTGGCACCAGTCGTTTGAATCCTGTTATAAACGTCAGTGAGTCATAGATTACTATGAATCATACAATACCAGATTAGTAAGTATCTTGTCTAACCCTTAAAAAGGTCACAATATTCATAAACCATTGGAATGTGTATATTCTCTAAACATAACACTTGACCAAATGTGAAAGTCTGAAATGAAAACATGACAGGATACAGACTTAAACCAGAAACCCAAACATTTAAAAATTAAAATACAAAAAAAATACAAAACTACCAGATATGTTTAGTTGGTGTTATTAGTACATAAATAGTATAAAAAAATATACACAAACTGGCAATCAATCATTTTTTATATGGAATATTTTGTGTAATTTAGGAATCTTATATGCAAGATTAATCGTTTTTAACTATGATCTATGTAAAAGTGAGAAGACAGAAATTACTCGTTATAAGCTTAAGATTTCCTATTTGTCAAATCATATCCTTTTGTTGGTGTGATTTCCAGAACGTTTCACCAACTACAATTTTAGCACACAAAACCATTGGCACAATTTGAACACGAAGATGTTACATACCCCATAAGATTAAATAAAGTCATTCGAGACAGATATTATATGGACCTTTTAATATTTTGATTAAGTCTTTAACCTACGCTATCACGTTATTTAATTAAATTATTAGCGAGATGGATTTTTCAAAAATGAGTTTATTGTACACATTTAAATCCGGATCCTTTCATTTATTCTAATGTCAAAAAACCTGAATGCTATCTTTAATACAGGAGAAAAATCACATTGCAACCCCTTTTCCCTCTTTTCCGGGCACATATTAACGGTCATACTAGAATAAAAATACCTTACTTATCTCGCTATGTAGTTTGTCATTTTTGCGAAATTAAATTTAAGACAGCCAGTTAGATACCATAAACATACTAATATATACACAGGCCAGAGTCTGAGCTGGTTTTGCTATATGATATAAAAACTAAATTGACGAAAAAAGGTCATTTATCATTTATTCAAAATTATGAAATGCAAAAAATAAAATATTTGACATAAAAGTTTATAATTAACATGAAATTATAAAACATAATTAATACGAAATTACATCAACTGAAATCATATTCAATTGAATAAATGACAAAGAATAGCAAAGGTGGGGAGAAAAATCTGCCCCACTAATAAACATATATATACATATCTACTTCTAAAGATAAAATTAAGGGAGGTTTGCGGTTTGGAATTTTTCACAAATTGTTTGATAAGAATTACAAGTTAACACGCCAAAGGCTGATGATAAAAGGAAGTGACCACAACGCATTTATATGTGAACTCGTGCTGACCCCGCAAGATCGTTGACCAATAAGAAAGATATAATCCAATCATGCGGTCATTAGTGAAATTTCTCTACACGTGAAAACATGTTATCTAATTTCAACAATTTATCGTTTGATTAAGTATGACAAATCTTACCCATTGACCAGTACAGAGACATCATAAATTTACAATATAAATAGCTCACTCTTTATTTAAGTCTGAGTAATAAACAATTAATACAGAATTATCTTCTAGGCCGTCTTAAATGATTTTATTCAGCTTAGTTTTCAATTAGCAAATAAAATTGATTGTCTTCAGTCATTTTGTTTTTAATTATTACGTTACTGAAATAAAAAAAATGTTATCTATGTAACATATATTTCTATAGAAATATATTACTCATAGGGTTATGAAGAAATTAAAAATGTCATGAGACTCACACTATAATTCGTTTGGGAACAAAGTGTTTCTTATAAGGACTATTTCTGGTAAAACTACTTTTGATTTTCTGGCATTCAAATTTTCATCTTCGAGTAATGATTAAGTTTAACGCAAATCGTCAGAAGTTCGTCATAAAGGTAAAATTGTATTTTCTTTTAGTAATTTTACTCTAAGCTGAAAGATTTGGAGACACGAGAAAATGAAATAATAGAAAATTATCATCTAAGTTCAGAAGACTCATAAATGTTGTAAAGAAGGTAATAATATATTATCATTTTTATAGTTGCTGCATATATCTCAAAGATATTTTAGATATATAAATTGTATGCATGGGTATGCTCCAAAGTAAACATTTTTAACATGAGTATGAGGACAACATTTAATCTGGTTGTTGGTTGGGTTCGTGTTGGTCAGTCTTTGTGTTGTGTTGTGTATATTGTTGTTTGTCTCTTGGTTGTTGTTCGTTTTTTTTTTTTGCCATTGCTTATCTAGTTTGTTTTCGACTGATGGGTTCGAATGTCCCTTTGGTATTTTTTGCCTCTTTGTTAATACTTACAGTTTTTAATTTATGTTCTGTGTTATGATATTGTAACTATCATATTTATTTAGTTGGCCTAATTTGTTTTGTGTGGCCTATTATATATTTTTTATATTGTGTACAAAATAATACACATTGTGTGACAACTATACAGTTTAGAAATAACTGGAACAATCATTGATACTCATGGAATGATTAGAACTTTCTATTTCACTTACATAACGTTTCAAGAATGATCATAACAAAAGATGCGCAATTTAAACATCTAGCGTTATCTAGAAGTTTCCGTTTGAGTATATATATAAGAATGCAAACCCTAAAGTTAGACATAGACATAGACATCAATAGACATCAACATTCTCAGCAGTTGGATTGACACATTTATTTACAAACTACAACATACTAGATTGTGACCTATTGGACGTAATATTCTGCGTGGATTCCCGAGAAGATTTCCGGATAAACAAAAGACAAAAGATCAGACATATATTTTAACAGTTAAATTGACATTTCTTTTTGTGTAATACTTCTTGTAAACTTGTGTATAATAAAACTTGTTAATTTTTTGTTGGCTACAATTAAAGGCTCTTTCTGGCGTAACAACTGCGCTTTGTTTATTACATATGAAAAAAGTCGATATCTACCGTATACACATGATACAACTTGGGCCGATAAGGCGACATAATAAATAGAATGTAAGTTCTGTGAACAAACAATTTATTAAAATTAAAATCTGCTACATCTACAAGTGCCATCAATACAATGGCGACGGTTCATTTGACAGTTCCAGTTAGTTACTGCATCACACTCTGCTTTAGTAGTACAAGCTATAATGAATAAAACATATATCAAATACGTTTACTGCCTTACACTTTGTAACACAGAAATTCAGGCAAGCAAAAGTATTGTTAATTAATTTAACGACTATTTTTTATACTAGAACAATACAATGACAAACGTTCCCACTGTTATAGAGTTTTTGCTGCACCGAACCGCATGTATGGATATTAATCTTGATCCTAAACACTAAACATAAAAGTTTAAGGTAAATATCATATAAAATAGCGCATAAATCTTGTAACAACTATTCATGTATACCTTAAATACTAATTAGAAAAGGACGCTACTAAACATGTAAACACTAACCACCTCGTTCATAAACTTATCTTGTCCTTTCTTCAAATGACTAATGGTATCACTTATAATTCAATTCAGAAAAGGCGGTAATTCTTCCAGATTATTGCTTTTAAAACTTCTAAGCAGGGGCATCACACTATTGTATTATTGTAAATAAAACCGTTTTCTAATTATATTGATTCAGACCAAAACCAACAACACGCATTCACCAATTTTCCTGTGAAAGTGAACATTTAATAATGTAGAGATTGAATAAAATTAGGCACTGTTGTTATGACAGTAAACAACTTACTAAAGAATATCATCAGAGACACGTATATATGTATAATGCCAGTCGTACAACTGTATGAGTTATGCTTTTCCCTTTGAATCTACTCCTACAGACACTGTTATATGGACTAGTTTTGTGGAAAATATTTAAGCGGCATATCAATATACAAGATTCGGTCTTTTTAGTCACAAGGATGCATTTCAAACTTACTGTTTGACGTGTTTTGAACACATGTACACTGTCCACTATTACATGCTAAATGCCATCCTGATTCACAATTGAGATGAGAGCACTGAGTGTTCAAGTTTGTGTTACCTGTACATCTTTCTCCAGTAACAAAAGCTGTAAATAATCATTTCATATAAAAAAATCATTATAAGAAAATGAGAAAATAAAACTGTTAAAAAACATGAAATGTATGAAAATATGAAAATAGAACACCAAAATCGGTTTACGTTTTATAAACATTGAATATAATTTAGCAATTTGCAAATACATGTTTATCTCTTATAATTCATTATTTTTTTCCAATTCACATGTTTTCCCAATGCCAATGCATATTATCCATATTTTGTTCATTTTTTTTTTTTTTAAGATTAATAATCAGAATGCAACATTTTGAGTTCATTCTAGTAGTCAAAAGGGCTAATGGAAAAAAATATATAGAATTACAAAACCAAACGTGAAAATTTGACTGAAACCAATATTAAACTAATTATCCATGTAAGTAGCACTAAGTCAATCTATACGATGGTTGGTCTTTGTCTTTCATGAACTAAGGAATCATGAATGCCAGTTTTCAGTTCGATCAAATCAAAGACGAAGAAAAGAAAGTAACCAAGAATGCATAGAAAACGGGTTTATTCAAGATAAATGACAAAGAGCATTTTCAAAGAAACATATCTGGACTAAATATGGCCATTAGGAATGTATTGTACAGAATCGAAAATTTAACTTATGTATTTGAGAAATGTGTGAGTATTTAGATGTTGTTCTAACCCTCTAAAGCCATACTTATTTGACTTTTGTTCTGCTTAGTTATCAAAGCAATGTGTAAACAATCAAGAATACAGAGAAGAACTTATTATGAGACGGTATCGATATTAATATGCCTGTTCGAAGGAAAACTACATCTGACTTAAACTTTTTTTAAGTTTTAACATCGTTCAGCACTTTCCCATCAAAGCATTAATTTGTTACTCACCCAACAGACAAAAAGCCAGGAAAGCAATTGCAGCCTTCATTATTATTATATAATACAAAAATATTTTAGTGAAAGTTAAGGATTTTAATCTTTATAAAGGAAATACTGGTAAATACTGGTAGTCTGTGCGTGCATTCCCATAGATTAAAATGTCACGCTTTGTCTATAATAGTAACTGCTTCACATTAATTACGGGACGAACCTCGTCACAAGTACATGTATAAGATAAATCACGAATTCAAAATAGAAAAAAAAGTATATTAAAATTGAGAATGGAAATGGGGAATATGTCAAAGCGACAACAACCCGACCAAAGAGCAGACAACAGCCGAAGGCCGCCAATGGGTCTCCAACGCAGCGATAAAATCCCGCACCCGGAGGTGGTCCTCAGCTGGCCCCTAATTAAAATTGTGTACTAGTTCAATGAAAATGGACGTCACACTAAACTCCAAAACATATAAATGAACTAAAATTAAAAAACATACAAGACTAACAAAGGCCAGAGGCTCCTGACTTGGGACAGGCGCAAAAATGCGGCGGGGTTAAACATGTTTTGTGAGATCTCAACCCTCCCCCTATACCTCTAGCCAATGTAGAATAAAGAAACACATAGCAATACGCACAGTAAAACTTACTTCACATTGACAATTAACAGTAACAAGGCAAATGTCAATTCCTGTCTTCAAAACAATGACATAAAATTATATAGCTTTGTTTAGTTAGTTTATTAATTTGTCAGAGGAATGAGAGTTAAGAATTGTAAAACTTCATAGTTTGGTTGGTTTCTTTTCTACTTATGAATAACTGTCTCTATGGTATCGTGTGCCTCTTTTCTCAATTTAAACATGTTTTCTGTTATCGTTGACAGAAATTCAGACTAGATGAGAAGTATGTCATAGTTAGTTCCTGAACGAATGTCAATTGCATATCAAAAACACGTCCACCAAACATATAATACAAGTATCAGAGTGGTTTTCACAAATTAAGGCTTGTCCCTTTAAATATTTGGTGTATTACGTTGGCTATTCCATTTTATGAAACAAAGTTGGAGATCAATCTTCTTTAATTGAAAGAGAAATTATAAAGTAAAGGGTTGATAAGTCAAATGTTTCATACCATGTAAATGGACTTTAATAGTATTTTAACAATTTGCATAGAATTTACACCACCTTAGAGTAGCTGTGCAATTTCAAAAACCCCATCACAGACAACTACATTCATCAGCATTCTGGAATTTTTCGTATTGCTAACCCAAGCTACCTAAACAAATTTCACGATATAATATGCGAGGTTCCTAAAAGTTAGAAACATCCAACGATTTGAAACGAAACTGGACGATAAGAATGAAATACAACGCGACGAAATATGTATGGTGAGAAACGAAACGGAATGTATAAAATAAGAAAAACATAGTAAAGTTGCTATTTCTTATGTTAGATTAAGGCTAATCTTTGACAAGCGAAGTCCTGTTATAAGCACCACAGTTTCACAATAACACACAAAAAAGAAGGCGTCGAATGCGATTTCACGAATATTTCTTATTACTTAGTCATGGACTAAAATGAGACTCGGAGAAAAAGTTTCATTCCAGTTTAATCTACATGTATTATTCTTTGACTATAAGTGCTATTATATTGGACTATATATTATCCCCTGACGAGTTTGTGTATGTAGACTATATTATTATCTGTGGAAAAATAATTGCGGAATGTAAAAATGTATAACAAAATAACAAAATCCAAGGTAATTTTAAAAAGAGGAAGTCCATAAAAACTGACAAAAGCAAACTTTATCAAACAACGGAACGAGAGGATACCACCTGTCATATACCTGACTTGGAACAGACATTTTCCGAAAAAAATGGTGGGTTAGACCTGGTTTTATAGCTAGCTAAACCTCTAAAAAGAGAGGCGGAGAATACTATCTTTCGTAATGGAAACCGTATTGAAGCTTTCCTCCTCATATCTTCATTAAAAAAAACTCATCAAAGATACCAGGCTTATATTTTGTACGTCAGACGCGCGTTTAGTCTACAAAAGACTCATCAGTGACACTCGAATAAAAAAATTAAAAGGCCCAATGTAGAGTTTGAATAAAAGTACATTTCTGTTTTAAAAAATCGCAATAACGAGTAGACGTTCTGGTTGCCGCAACAGCAGTGATATGTACGTACACGCCATAAGCCGCCATCGTAGTTGTCTTTGATTCCAGAATTTAGTCACCATGCAAATCTGGTTTCAAGCAAATGAATCCAATATGACGCCTATGTTTTTGTTTCTATAGAACTCTTCAAATGAAGTCAGCTAGTGTATTTTAGTCTTAGAGAACATGATTCTTTTATTTTTTATGATCGCTTTTGAACTATATTTCAGTAGCTGCGGGTACTCGGTATTTACCGATAATATAATTATATTTCTTTGCTGATCTTTCAAATCAACAACGAAAAGGGAAATTCAAAAATACATCTGTATTCATTCGCTTGTCAAAGTTTAAGGTGACAAATTAGTAACGAGACCCAATTGTAATTCTTAGTCCAAATATTAGCTGATACAGCTACACGTACCATCAATGCAATGACGACGGTTCATTAGACAGAGTTAATAATTAACTGCGCCAGACTCTGCTTTATTACTGCAGGCTACAACGAATGAAACATATCAATTATTTGATTTATGACTAGACTAAGTACAGGAACTTAATTACATATTATCAATACAAATAAAATATTTTATTTATATATGTGTATATGTTATTTATGTTATTTATGAACAGTATTAAGGTTTGTGGCCCCTTCTGTAGTCTGTGTATGACGAAATTTTCAAAGTGCTAAACTATTAAAACAGAAAAATACAGAATGAAATTGAGGTGTCATTGTTGTCAATATAATTGAATTTCATGCGACTGTCATATAAGTAAGAGGTTTAGCTAGCTATAAAACCAGGTTTAATCCACTATTTTCTACATAAAGAAATGCCTGGACCTAGTCAGGAGAATGACAGTTCTTCTCCATTCGTTTGATGTGTTTGAGCTTTTTATTTTACCATTTGTTAAGGGACTTTCCGTTTTGAAATTTCCTTGGAGATCGGTATTTTTTTTTTATTTTACTTTTTGTTCATATACCAAGGGAAACGTTGTTCAAAGCAATACTGTTTATTGTTTCATTGGATTTTATAGAAAATTGGGATTGTGTGGCAAAAAATCCAAGACTTTTGCAGAAAATCCACAGACTTTATTACAGAGATTTTCGTTATAACATATTAAACATAGATTACTCGATTGTTTGTCCGCGATGTGCTAGCGTGTATTGTTTACAAAAAGTCCTAAACAAACATAGCAATCCAAAAAAAAAACTCATGCTGAGTCACTAAAGTCAAGCGCAAACTAGAAGTTGTACTTGAATGAGTCCATATTTATACTTGTGTAAACCAATATCTTTATTTATATACTTGTTTAGGGAAATCATTGCTAAAACGGCATGCAATAATTCTCTATTTATTAAGAACCGAATTGTGAACTGTAGGAGTACAAGGGAAAAAGCTGCGGATTTTTTTAAAAAATGTCTATATGTTTAGCATTGAAACAATAGGACGGTACACAATCCTTAACTCCACTCAGAAATCGAATAATTTAAAAAAAGAGTAGATATACATTGTTGTATCTTTTTCTAAAATTTGATACACAAACGGCACTGACGGTGGAATAAATCACGAAAGTAAAGAAGCAGACAATATATGTAGATCAATAGAGATGGATTGCTATTTTGCTCGCAGTTTGCCTTACGTCCACCGGCAAATAGTTCAAACATATTAAGACGACCACACATCAAATCAATCAAATGGTAGATTCTGCAAATTATGTCGATTGGAATGAAGACCACGAAATTGGGAAAGCAAGTTAGATATGGATAGACAGTTTCCCTATGTACCCATCCAAGGTACTTGAAGATCCGAACCAGCTGGGACACCACATATATGTTTCCATTCCGATCGGACGTGACTGTGTAAATATTCATATATACACATGATCATATCCTATAATCAACACTAAGGTTTTTTTAAAAAGCAATCAGCAAAGAGCGTTTCGAAAGTATATTAGAAATATGAACTGAATAAGATGTAGAATAAATGTAGCCAGATAGCTAAGAAACATTCCATACTACCCAAAATATATCACGAATGCTTACAGTTACTGATGAGAGTTCATTACTCTTACATTCATTGTGAATTTGCATTGAAAATGACTGCAATCAGTATAATAAAATGTATTGTCAAACAGAAAATGACCATATGGAGGCTTTGAAAGTCGCTTATACGGTACAGCTCGTCATTGTCAGGCCCCAGATTAAATAGTATATCATGTTTTAGTACAGAAGCTGAGTAATGTTCAACGAAAGTTAGAGGCGAATAGCTATGGCACATATGTATTTCATATACACACGAAAGACGCGACTGGCGTACACAATTTTTTTAATCCTGGTATGTAAGATGAGTTTATTTACAACCACTGGGTCAATGCCACTGATGGTTGAGGTTTCCTCCCTGAGGGTATTTACCAGCTCAGTAGTCAGCACTTCGGACATGAATCGTCATTGACATGGTCATAATTATAAATTGACTGTTTACAAATATTTTTGATACACTTAGGATTTTTTCCCCAGAAATAGATTACATTAGCTGCATTTGGCAAAACATTTCGGATTTTTGGGTCCTCAATGCTCTTCAACTTCGTACTTTATTTGGCCTTTTTACTTTTTATTTATATGAGCGTCACTAGTGAGTCTTTAGATGATGATTTAATCATGGTTTATATAATGAGTTGTTTTCCATCTTTGAACTTGTTATTGTTTTGTCTTTTTTTATTATTAGTTTTTGTGTTTTACCTTTCTATCTACCGTTTATACCTTTTACCATTTATTTAATATTCTTATTTCATATGAAGGTGATAATGGTATATTGCCGTTACATTTAGCAAAAGTTATTATTTGAAAATAAAAATTTTGTGTTTGTCGAATATCTTTCTGTGAAGATTATCATCTATGTCAACAGTGGCGGATCCAGAAATTTTATAAGGGGGCACTGACTGCCTAAGAGGGCTGCTTCAGTGATTCCCTATATAATCAACCAAATTTTTCCCACAAAAGGGGGCCTGGGCCCCTGAAAACCCTCTAAATCCGCCTCTGGTCAAAACGCAAATGCATATCTAAGAGGAGACAGAAGAAGAGTTTTGTACTTTTATGACAATCCAGTTAATGTGGATAAGTGCAATTAGAAAACATAGATTAGAAATGGAGAAAAATCGTAGATTTACATTATTTAAGAGCTTGCGTTGCTTTGGTTTTCTGCTCCTTTGTGAATTCGTGGGTTCATTATAATATTAAAATTACCCAGCGGAGAAGGAGAGCCCAATTAATGCGCATTGAATGTGCATATTCTTATATTAATATTCGCGTCATCCAGCTGCGTCAGTTGATAGTAAGTGAACCCATTAGGGTACTAAGTATATAGTTTTGTTTCTGTATTATACTTTAAATTTTAGTAAACTGTGATGTATGATTATTATGTAATTCTATTGAACACTAACACATTTCTCCATTAAGATAACCAGTCCTAGTCCGTCAAAAGAGAAGGTGTATAAACGACACATTTGTGGTCCCTTGAAAATAAAAAAAAAATCTAAAAGTAAGAAGATGTGGCACGCTTGCCAATGATACAACTATCCACCAGAAACTGAATGACGGAGATGTAGGAAACCATAGATCACCGTGCGGACTTCAACAATGAACAAAATCCATACCATATGATACGATTTAGAAGGCCCCGAAATGAAAGAAATGTAAACGTTTCAGTAGAGAAAACCCATCAGCCTGATGTGTGTACTAGATAATAAACGAAAATAAAATATCAGAGACCACGACCAACGACAACCACTAAATTACAGGCTCCTGACTTGGGACAGGCACATAAGTAATGTGGCGTGTTGAAACATGTTAGCAAACGATCAACCCTGCCCTAACCTTGGACAGTGATGTAACACTGTTTGCCTTTACTAAACATTAGAATCATCAATGGCAAGGCAATTTATAAAGAAATTCTCATTCAATAACTTATAAAAATGTTAGGTGACAATATATATAAATAACACATAGCTGAGAGGGTGATAGAGCAGATTGTTACCCCGAGGAAGCATTGTCAACTGAGGCGATGCCGAGGTTGACAATGCTTTTTCGAGGGGTATCAATCTGCTCTATTATCCTCTCAGCTATATGTTATCTAATTTATTATACTGAATGTTCTATCATTAGTTATCACCAACGTAACAGTTATTAGAAAAACAACAGAATGGAAGCAAGACAATTTATTTTTATTTTGACAGTCTACCAAATAGTTCTTCTGAGGCCAAAACGAAGACCATGAGCATTGTCTTTAATTTATTGTTGTAAATTCAATTCATTGTCCTTTAAATTCAGTATCGACTTTTGATTGATCTGCACGAGAGGGTGACATTCAAAAAATTGTCTCCCGCTGAGCCATGGGATAGAGTAAATTATCTCCTCGTATTATCCAATCAAAATCTGGCATTTTGACGTAAA
This sequence comes from Mytilus coruscus, assembly GCA_017311375.1. Classification (NCBI taxonomy): domain Eukaryota; kingdom Metazoa; phylum Mollusca; class Bivalvia; order Mytilida; family Mytilidae; genus Mytilus; species Mytilus coruscus. The sequence continues at coordinate 23,853,256 of CM029601.1, read as the reverse complement.
GTTTAATAAATTAAATTGAATGAAAGTTTGTGAAGAAACACAATTTTATTTCAAGTCAAGGTAAAACTACGATATGGTACACCTACAAGTACCATCAATGCAATGACGACGGTTCATTGGACAGTCCCAGTTAGCTACCGCATCACACTCTGCTTTAGTAGTGCAAGCTGCAATGAATAAATTATATAAACTATAAGATTTAAGTGCAAAAGTAAGTGACATATTAACAGTGCAAAGCTTATAAACAATACACATTATCATGAGGTAAAATTCGGGAAAAAATGAAATGGGGGAGGGGAAATCAACCACGTGTACATGCAAACCAATCACTATCATCTTATATATAAATATACTATAATAATGTGTATGAAGGTCATCTCTTTTATTCCGAAAAGATATGAAAAGAAAGACTAATCTTTTAGGTTAATAATTAGGAGAAACAATAAGACTGCAGAAATACCAAAATGGGACGATTTATCGTAAACATGTACGAGATTTAAGGAGCAGTTTGTTTGAACATTTTTCAAAGATTTTTTTTTTAATGAAATCCTTTATTGATTGATAGGTGTATACTTATAGATAACTCTAAAACTGTCAAGGAGATGACCTTGGGTAGTTTTGACTAGTGTTTTGTGTGATTTTAGTTGTCCTAATGCCAATATTTCAAACTTTTCTTCAGTTCTGAAATAAAGCTATCGCCGTTTCTGATTAAGGTTGTTTTATGGAATTATGCCAGAGCAACAAATTTTGCAAGTGTGTTTTGTACTTGTCCGTGCAATTTTTCTTTTTTTTTTTTTTTATTGTCATTTGTGTGGGGTTGGTTTTTTTTTTTTTTTTTGGTGGTAGGTGATTACAGGATTTTATTTGCGTGAACAACATTTCATGTGTCACTGGTAGTGCAGAAAGTGCTTAGTAAACTGTCGGGTGTTGTAGTTAAACCTGGTTTGTAATGCGACTCGTGCTGCTCGATCTTTTTTCTGAGTTGTATTGCGTGGACTTTCGTTTCCCGTTTTTAAACTGACACGACTTAACTGACACGACTAAACTGACACGACTAAACTGACATGACTAAATTGGGTGAAATCGTGTAATCAATTTATTCTAGGAAAATTAATAATTTAAAAGTATACATGTACTTATATAAGTGAATGCTTTTACTCATAACAACTGTTTAAAACTTACAGTGTTTTGAACACAAGTACATTGTCCACTATTACATGCTAAATGCCATCCTTGATCACAAGTGAGATGAGAGCACTGGGTGGCCAAGTTATTGTTGCCTGTGCATGTCTCAGCGGTAACATATGCTGTAAAACCATCATTTCATATAAATTTTCATCCTTATGTGCTCTTTTTCATTCAAAAATATAATAGGTAATAATCACTACTGTTAGACATATGACGTACTAGGTTCATAAACAGAAAGGAAGCATTATGTAGTCAGTTCAAGTAATATATACATTGAATATGATTTTACAGAATACCTACATAAATGGGGTAGTTTCTCCCATTTTCATATTTAAATATTCTAAATGCGCACGGTTTTTATTTCTATGATTCTTAGCAGTTCAATGGGTTTTTTTTCTGTAATTTTAGTGCAAAGTTATACAAAATTGAAAGTAACCATTCAAAATGAAGTTATGAAAAGTTCGATAATGCTCATTGGAAAATGTACAGATTTACTGTCACAATTTCGAATCGGTTGACCAATGCTATGTGTTAACGTCTTATTGTTGTATTTTCTAAATCCGTTCCAACGACCCAATAGTGTTTTTATTTCATTGTTTGGTTTAAAACCAATATAACCGGAACTTGACTATTATTCTTTAGTACATAAGCTTCCGGATCTTGGGCAACAAATTTTAGGTTAGAACCAGTCGGGCATGAATGAAGGAAAGCGCCAAAGATGTATGAAATGATAAGAGTAAATCATGGCAATAATATATGTACGTAAAAAACTGATTACTTGGAAAATGTGATTCTCAGAACAGACCTGATGAAAGTGTTAATAGATATAAGAAGATGTGGTATGAGTGCCAATGAGACAACTCTCCATCCAAGTCAAAATTTATAAAAGTAATTTTGTATATCCATGCACAATATCTCGAAGTTACCATAATACTGCAGTCAACCCTTGGGGTATAATCAATAAGTATATAGTTTAAACAACATTACTACCAAACTTTATACATAATATATAAACTAAGAAGGCTTGTATTCTTTTCAAACGGGATGTTTAAAGACACACCCACGTTCATTTTGATCTATAAAGAGGTTAAACTCCTAACTATCCTACTGTCTGTCGATACATTTATTTTTGGCATTGCACTAGTCATGTCTTCTTTGACTGTCCATGACATTAAAATACTAAATCCCTGGGATGTGTTTTAGTTGATTTTAGTCTCTGATGCATGATTTTTTATTATTAATTGTTTTGGCTTTTAACTAGCTGTCAGTAACTGCGAGTACTCTCAAATCGTACTTTCGTGTTTATTTGACCTGTTGATACTAATTGTAATGCCCTTTTTGTTTGTTATTTAATGTTATTCAGGGTTATATCTGGTCTATATACCAGCTTTGATAAGTGTTTGGTACTAATATAAATTTCCACTTCGTACTATGAACATCAAAATTATTTATTTTGTTAAAATATTTCCTTTCTCTATTGTAACTGTATACGTATACCTAACAACAAAATTATTTTATTTACCTGTGTTTAAAGTTATTGCAAATGGCTGATATTTTTGTTCGAGCATATTGTTTTTCTTAAATTGTTTAACATTTCATACCGATATAACATGTTACTTTTATTATTCTTCCCTTAGTTCATTTATTTTGAATTTACATTGTATCATAGGTCAAATTTATTTGTTCAGTGTATGTTCAATGGTGTTACTATGTCAGTAGTTGTCGTTTGTTGATGTGGTTCATAAGTGTTTCTCGTTTCTCGTTTTTATATAGATTAGACCGTTGGTTTTCCCGTTTGAATGGTTTTACACTAGTAATTTTTGGGGCCCTTTATAGCTTACTGTTCGGTGTGAGCCTAGGCTCCGTATTGAAGACCGTACTTTGACCTATAATGGTTTACATTTATAAATTTTGACTTGGATGGAGAGTTGTCTCATTGGCACTCATACCACATCTTATATCTACTTAATAATTATCAATCGAAATCGTTGTACTAAAATCACCCTCTCCTTAATGTTTGCTTTCATTTGTCTAATAATTGTATCATATGTATCATCTTTCATCAAGATTGCAAGTGTGTATCAAGAATTGAAACAACGACTCATTTTTCCACAAGAAAATATGTATAAATAAATGTTCATTATCCACTTCTCTTTTCAAATAAATAGATAAAAAAAAACAATACACCCTTATCATCTTTTGATCTTTTCAAATGAATGATTAAAAAAACAATACATCCATATCATGTTTCGAATAAACGTACACATAAAATACACAGGAACATTTTGAAATGTACAAACTGTCACCCATGATCATCTATGCACCATCGTATGTGATTTATTGAATTAACTGCATGTTATGATTACTTTATCTGTAACTAACAATGAACACCATATGGAAATAAATATCAACAATTAACAATGTCTAACAAATAAATTGACCAAATGATTAGATTGCTTAGATTGTAAAGCAAGTCATTTGATATTGCAATAAATACATGATGTATAATGAATTCAAATCTTGAAACTTTGCTGTAAATCCATAGCCAGAAATTTTCTTTTGATGATTTGAAAATTATATGATTTGTACTGGTCTCCTCATCTATATAACACACTACCCCAAAATTAAAGACTTTGTGTTATATCACAAAGTAGTAAGAGGAATAGCATTGATTTTGAGATCATTTAAACAATCTTCTAAATTGCTAGATTTTGCTTCTACTGTTTTGGTTACATTTTAAAAAACGATTTGGCTGAGCTGGAGGATTATATTTATTTGGCCTTTTACTTTTTTTTATATGAGCGTCACTAGTGAGTCTTTTAAATGATGATTTAATCATGGTTTGAATAATGAGTTGTTTGAACTTGTTATTGTTTTGTCTTTTTTATTATTACGTTTTGTGTTTTACCTTTCTATTTACCGTTTATACCTTTTACCATTTATTTAATATTCTTATTTCATATGAAGGTCATAATGGTATATTGCCGTTACATTTAGCAAAAGTAATTATTTGAAAATAAAAATTATTGTGTTTGTCGAATATCTTTCTGTGAAGATTATCATCTATGTCAACAGTGGCGGATCCAGAAATTTTATAAGGGGAGGGGGGGCACTGACTGCCTAAGAGGGCTGCTTCAGTGATTCCTATATAATCAACCAAATTTTTCCCACAAAGGGGGCCTGGCCCCTGAAAACCCTCTAAATCCGCCTCTGGTCAAAACGCAAATGCATATCTAAGAGGGAGACAGAAGAAGAGTTTTTGTACTTTTTATGACAATCCAGTTAATGTGGATAAGTGCAATTAGAAAACATAGATTAGAAATGGAGAAAAATCGTAGATTTACATTATTTAAGAGCTTGCGTTGCTTTGGTTTTCTGCTCCTTTGTGAATTCGTGGGTTCATTATAATATTAAAATTACCCAGCGGAGAAGGAGAGCCCAATTAATGCGCATTGAATGTGCATATTCTTATATTAATATTCGCGTCATCCAGCTGCGTCAGTTGATAGTAAGTGAACCCATTAGGGTACTAAGTATATAGTTTTGTTTCTGTATTATACTTTAAATTTTAGTAAACTGTGATGTATGATTATTATGTAATTCTATTGAACACTAACACATTACTCCATTAAGATAACCAGTCATAGTCCGTCAAAAGAGAAGGTGTATAAACGACACATTTGTGGTCCCTTGAAAATAAAAAAAAAATCTAAAAGTAAGAAGATGTGGCACGCTTGCCAATGATACAACTATCCACCAGAAACTGAATGACGGAGATGTAGGAAACCATAGATCACCGTGCGGACTTCAACAATGAACAAAATCCATACCATATGATAAGGTTTAGAAGGCCCCAAAATGAAAGAAATGTAAAACAATTCAGTAGAGAAAACCCATCAGCCTGATGTGTGTACTAGATAATAAACGAAAATAAAATATCAGAGACCACGACCAACGACAACCACTAAATTACAGGCTCCTGACTTGGGACAGGCACATAAGTAATGTGGCGTGTTGAAACATGTTAGCAAACGATCAACCCTGCCCTAACCTTGGACAGTGATGTAACACTGTTTGCCTTTACTAAACATTAGAATCATCAATGGCAAGGCAATTTATAAAGAAATTCTCATTCAATAACTTATAAAAATGTTAGGTGACAATATATATAAATAACACATAGCTGAGAGGGTGATAGAGCAGATTGTTACCCTGAGGATGATGCCGAGGTTGACAAAGCTTTTCGAGGGTACCAATCTGCTCTATTATCCTCTCAGCTATATGTTATCTAATTTATTATACTGAATGTTCTATCATTAGTTATCACCAACGTAACAGTTATTAGAAAAACAACAGAATGGAAGCAAGACAATTTATTTTTATTTTGACAGTCTACCAAATAGTTCTTCTGAGGCCAAAACGAAGACCATGAGCATTGTCTTTAATTTATTGTTGTAAATTCAATTCATTGTCCTTTAAATTCAGTATCGACTTTTGATTGATCTGCACGAGAGGGTGACATTCAAAAAATTGTCTCCCGCTGAGCCATGGGATAGAGTAAATTATCTCCCTCGTATTATCCAATCAAAATCTGGCATTTTGACGTAAAGTTAAATAAATTAAATTGAATGAAAGTTTGTGAAGAAACACAATTTTTATTTCAAGTCAAGGTAAAACTACCATCTGGTACACCTACAAGTGCCATCAATACAATGGCGACGGTTCATTGGACAGTCCCAGTTAGCTACTGCATCACACTCTGCTTTAGTAGTGCAAGCTGCAATGAATAAATTATATAAACTATAAGATTTAAGTGCAAAAAGTAAGTGACATATCAACAATGCAAAGCTAATAAACGACACACATTATCATGAGGTAAAAATCGGGAAAAAATGAAATGGGGGGAGGGGGGAATCAACCACGTGTTTACATTTTTATATGAAAATGTCGATGATATTGCAAACCAATCACTATCATCTTATATATAAATATACGATGATAATGTGTATGACGGTGATCTCTTTATTCTGAAGATATGAAAAGAAAAACTAATCTTTTAGGTTAATAATTAGGAAAACAACAAGACTGTAGAAATACCAAAATGGGACGATTTATTGTAAACATGTACGAGATTTAAGGAGCAGTTTGTTTGAACATTTTTTCAAAGATTTTTTTTTAATGAAATCCTTTATTGATTGATAGGTGTATACTTATAGATAACTCTAAAAACTGTAAAGGAGATGACCTTGAGTGGTTTTGACTAGTGTTTTTGTGTGATTTTAGTTGTCCTAATGCCAATATTTCAAACTTTTCTTCAGTTATAAAATAAAGCTATCGCCGTTTCTGATTAAGGTTGTTTTATGGAGTTATGCGAGAGCAACAAATTTTGCAAGTGTGTTTTGTACTTGTCCGTGCAATTTTTTTTTTTTTTTTTTTTATTGTCATTTGTGTGGGGTTGGTTTTTTTTTTTTTTTGGGGTGGTAGGTGATTACAGGATTTTATTTGCGTGAACAACATTTCATGTGTCACTGGTAGTGCAGAAAGTGCTTAGTAAACTGTCGGGTGTTGTAGTTAAACCTGGTTTGTAATGCGACTCGTGCTGCTCGATCTTTTTTCTGAGTTGTATTGCGTGGACTTTCGTTTCCCGTTTTTAAACTGACACGACTTAACTGACACGACTAAACTGACATGACTAAATTGGGTGAAATCGTGTAATCACATTTATTCTAGGAAAATTAATAATTTAAAAGTATACATGTACATGTACTTATATAAGTGAATGCTTTTTACTCATAACAACTGTTTAAAACTTACAGTTTGCAGTGTTTTGAACACAAGTACATTGTCCACTATTACATGCTAAATGCCATCCTTGATCACAAGTGAGATGAGAGCACTGGGTGGCCAAGTTATTGTTGCCTGTGCATGTCTCAGCGGTAACATATGCTGTAAAACCATCATTTCATATAAATTTTCATCCTTATGTGCTCTTTTTCATTCAAAAATATAATAGGTAATAATCACTACTGTTAGACATATGACGTACTAGGTTCATAAACAGAAAGGAAGCATTATGTAGTCACTTCAAGTAATATATACATTGAATATGATTTTACAGAATACCTACATAAATGGGGTAGTTTCTCCCATTTTCATATTTAAATATTCTAAATGCGCACGGTTTTTATTTCTATGATTCTTAGCAGTTCAATGGGTTTTTTTTTCTGTAATTTTAGTGCAAAGTTATAAAAATTGAAAGTAACCATTCAAAATGAAGTTATGAAAAGTTCGATAATGCTCATTGGAAAATGTACAGATTTAATGTCACAATTTCGAATCGGTTGACCAATGCTATGTGTTAACGTCTTATTGTTGTATTTTCTAAATCTGTTCCAAGACCCAATAGTGTTTTTATTTCATTGTTTGGTTTAAAACTAATATAACCGGAACTTGACCATTATTCTTTAGTACATAAGCTTCCGGATCTTGGGCAACAAATTTTAGGTTAGAACCAGTCGGGCATGAATGAAGGAAAGCGCCAAAGATGTATGAAATGATAAGAGTAAATCATGGCAATAATATATGTACGTAAAAAACTGATTACTTGGAAAATGTGATTCTCAGAACAGACCTGATGAAAGTGTTAATAGATATAAGAAGATGTGGTATGAGTGCCAATGAGACAACTCTCCATCCAAGTCAAAATTTATAAAAGTAAACCATTATAGGTCAAAGTACGGTCTTCAACACGGAGCCTTGGCTCACACCGAACAGTAAGCTATAAAGGGCCCCAAAAATTACTAGTGTAAAACCATTCAAACGGGAAAACCAACGGTCTAATCTATATAAAAAACGAGAAACGAGAAACACTTATGAACCACATCAACAAACAACAACTACTGAACCACATTATAGTCCGATTGTCTAATGTTGTCAATGAAACATGTCCTATATATAGATAAGAATATATGTATCTGACATGATGTCGGAATTAATTTCTGTTACTTAATAGAGATATACTTCACGTGAGCAAAATTGCACTTACCAATTAGGCAAACTACGAAAACAATGGCGGTCTTCATGTTTGAGACTTTACTAACAGTATGTGAAATGGTTAGTGGTAGATTGTCACACAATTTACTATTATATATTGATGATGTCTTATCTATGATCACGTTCACTTCTTATTATGATAAAGAATCACGAAGTAAATACACGCGATAAAGGACATACTGGCTGGTTCTAGTTGAAATTCAACTGAAGAAATGGAACTCTTTAAATTAATAGAAAAGGTAAAAATGGCCAATTTGGTATATTTGAATTGTTTACATGTGTTGTAATGGTCTTTAAAAGTTTAATGTAATTCAGAGTACCAAAATAAGAACAATTGTTTGTCATTTATTTTTGAAAATGTACTCTAAAAAATAAAAACTAGATATTGACCTTTAAAATCAAGTGAAATACATCAACTCTTCGCAACCACTAGATATTGACCTTTGTAAACAAGTGATACACTCTAATTTGTATATTTTGGGGTTGTAATTGTAAAAACAAAAATCACTACTTAAAACATAGTTCATGTCCCCACACGTAAAAAACTTCTACCGCCACTTGATTTGATGATTATAACTCATTAAATAAATGAAGCATAATTTTATGACACGAGACATACTGTATATTCAAAAGAAAGATGAACATTTTACACGAAGCAGAGTAAATCAAACAGTTATAGGACTAATTGTGTGACAATTGGACCGTGTGTATTGACATGATAAAACCATAATGTGTTTAGTTATAGTAGAACCTTACTGTTTTAGCTGTAATCAGAGTAAGGTTTTGTCAAAACCATTTTAAATCTATTTGTTTTATTTGGGACATATGTATACTAAAATATTACATGAAAAGGATAACAGTAATCACCACAAATATTGGACAGTCAAACAAATCACACCTACCACCAACACCTGACTTCCGGGGGAAACAGACCAAAGACAAACAACAACAAACCACACCTACCACCAACACCTGACTTCCGGGGGGAAACAGACCAAAGACAAACAACAACAAACAGCCCATGGTATAGATACCCTGACTTGGTATATATAGGCAATTAGACAGCAAAACGTGTAGGTCTATTTCGTCATCGACCTATAAATTGTTATAGGCAATGTTTTTTTTTATTATTGTTACGTATTAGATTAAGATAAAGCCAGGCATGAACGTAGCCAACATGAAATGTTCTGTTTTCGGTGTTCTTTGAATTTTTTGTTTAATGGTATGTGTTTCTGTGGAATTCAAAACTGTTGTTTCCATAGTAATTCATGAAAGTTTATCAAGAAAGTCATTTTGTTAAATTTATTTAATACTTGGGATTTCCAAAATAATTGCGAATAAAATTTATATGATATAAATGTCAAATAAAGGCAACAGTAGTATACCGCTGTTCGAAACTCATAAATCGATTGAGAAAAAAACAAATCCTGGTTACACTGAGGGAAACACATCAAATATGAGAGAACTACGACACAACAGAAACACAACATTAAAATGTAACACACACAGAAACAAACTATAATATAACAATGGCCATTTTCCTGACTTGGTACAGGACATTTTAAGAAAAATATGGTGGGTTGAACCTGGTTTTGTGGCTAGCAAAACCTCCCGCTTTTATGGCAATGTTAAATATAACATTAAAATGACAACATTACATGACAGGATTACAATACAAATAAATGGGAGAACATATAGGACAGAGAAAGATACGAATAACAGCTAACAAAAGGTACCAGGTTTAAAATTTAATACGGAAGACGCGCGTTTCGTCCACACAATACTAACCAGTGACGCTCAGATCAAAAAGCTCAAAAGCCAAAACAAGTACAAAGTTGAAGAGCACTGAGGACCAAAAGTTCCAAAAAGTTGTGCCTAATACGGCTTAGGTTTTCTGTCTGGGATAAGAACATCCGTATTATTTAGAATAATTCATACTTTTGCAAACAGTAAATTTATAAAAATGACTATATAATAGATATACATGATAACACCGAAGTGGTGACTAACTACAGAATAAAAACGGATACAAAGAAACAGCAACCTAACGATATAAGTTCGCAACAGATTTGCCCCTATTGATGTAGTTTGTATACTTTTTCAGCTTTTACTGTTTTATGTGCCATTATTATGAGACAAACAATTTTAATTTTGTTGTAGTTTGAAATAGTAGAGTTAACTGTAATTCATTCCCTAAAATTCATACAATGTTAGGTAAGTGAATAATGGTTCGTACCTTGAGGTGACTGATAATTTCCGATATTTAGAATTAAAAAAAAAACATACATGTATTCCAACAGTCAACATGACTAAAAATAGAACGAAACAGGCAAAATGATAGTTTTTTATTGTCATTGAATTCTTTCCTTGTGAATCACTTAGTTTTCTCGTCTAAATTGTTTTTCATTTGTCATGGTAGGGCCATTCTAAAGCTTGCTATTGATAAGGGTTTTGCTCATTGTTAAAGGCCGTACGGTGACATACCGTTGCTAACATCTAAATCATTTGGACTCTGCTGGCAAGTTGTCTCATTGACAATCATACTACATCTTCTTATGTTATAGCACACATTAAAGTTAGTGCATCTGTCTGGTACAGGGTATTTCCACATCATATTAACATGTACTAGTTTTGTATACTCATGCACAATATCTCGAAGTTACCATAATGCGATACTCCAGTCAACCTTGGGGTATAATCAATAAGTATATAGTTTAAACAACATTACTACCAAACTTTATACATAATATATAAACTAAGAAGGCCTTAATAATTATCAATCGAAATTGTTGTCCTAAAAATCACCCTCTCCTTAATGTTTGCTTTCATTTGTCTAATAATTGTGTCATATGTATCATCTTTAATCAAGATTGCAAGTGTGTATCAAGAATTGAAACAACGACTCATTTTTCCACAAGAAAATATGTATAAATAAATGTTCATTATCCACTTCTCTCTTTTCAAATAAATAGATTAAAAAAAAACAATACACCCTTATCATCTTTTGATCTTTTCAAATGAATGATTAAAAAAAACAATACATCCATATCATATTTCGAATAAACGTACACATAAAAATACACAGGAACATTTTGAAATGTACAAACTGTCACCCATGATCATCTATGCACCATCGTATTTGATTTATTGAATTAACTGCATGTTATGATTACTTTATCTGCAACTAACAATGAACACCATATGGAAATAAATATCAACAATTAACAATGTCTAACAAATAAATTGACCAAATGATTAGCTTGCTTAGATTGTAAAGCAAGTCATTTGATATTGCAATAAATACATGATGTATAATGAATTCAAATCTTGAAACTCTGCTGTAAATCCATAGCCAGAAATTTTCTTTTTGATGATTTGAAAATTATATGATTTGTACTGGTCTCCTCATCTATATAACACACTACTCCTAAAATTAAAGACTTTGTGTTATATCACAAAGTAGTAAGAGGAATAGCATTGATTTTGAGATGATTTAAACAATCTTCTAAATTGCTAGATTTTGCTTCTACTGTTTTGGTTACATTTGAAAGACGATTTGGTTGAGCTGGAGGATTATATCTTATCCAAGTCATATTTCCTTCTGGTACCCATTCAAAACCAAATTCTCGCGCTAATTTTATCAGTTGCGTATCTTGAACAGGAATGAATGCATACGCCACTTCTGTTTTTGCGAGGCGTTTACGAGTAAGGTCACTAAGAAGTATATTAAAATATCCACACTGTCTGTATTCTGGTCTTATATATAACATAGCCATGGCGCCATTATATTGCATACATATATAGGCTAGGAGATTTCCCTCTTTATCAGTTACACAACTACTGTCAAATTTTTCTACAACACCCGAGAAATATTCCTCTAAACCTTCTCTGTATCGTGTCGATTCCCAGTCGTCTGTCATAGTTTCCACGTGTTTTTGTTCTAAGGTTCCAAGACATATATCATCTGGTATTCTGAAATATTAAATGAATCAATATATTGTGGCTGGACTCTTTAGTGCACGAGTAAATTCTCCTAGATTTAATCAATTTATTAAAAAAAATCTTTACAGATCTGTAGATTATTTTAATTGTTTCAATGAGGTAGGGTCAGTTTGCGTTTAATTGTTTTCACACTAGGGTCATTTAAAGTTGTTTTTATCAAAACTCCATGTGTGTACTTTAAAGTTTCACCAATATAATGCTAATATCTAATCACTCGACCAATTAATTAACAAATGAAGATAGCTTGAAACAGCAATTTTGACAAATTTTAACAATCTATTAGATTTTATCCAGAAATGTATAAGAAAGAAATGCTTGACTAAAACTAAAATTATACTGAAAGTAATATTAGTTATCTTGGTGTAATCAGGGGTGTACAGAATTTTACACCGTTGTTGAAAATTCATACACCCTGAGGCGCAGCCGAATGGGTGTATGAATTTTCAACAACGGTGTAAAATTCCGTACACCCCTGATTACACAAAGGTAACGAATTTATTTCTTATCAACAATCAGGATGTAAAATTGAAAAATGGTAATAAAAAATTTCCAGTGTAACATTATTTCAACGTTGATGTTGCTGCGCATTGTCAAATACTTTTATTTTCTTTATTTTGGGAAATTCAGAAATTTTTGTTTTCTTTTGAATTTTCGGAAAAAAAATTTTAATTTTTTTTTTTTTTTTTCAATTTTGTCCTCAAATTTATTTATTTTTTATTTTTATTTTTATTTTTAAGACGTATTTTTTTTTTTTTATTTAATTTTTTTCTTCTTTGTATTGGCAAAATTTTATTTTTAAAATTTGTTGGCCAAATTTTATTTATCCCGGGGTGAACAAGGGTGGGGTGTTATTTACACCGGGTAATTAACCAATCAGATTGCAGTATTTTTGCTGCATAAGAAATAATATTAGTTATCTTGGTGTAATCAGGGTGTACAGAATTTTACCGTTGTTGAAAATTCATACACCCTGAGGCGCAGCCGAATGGGTGTATGAATTTTCAACAACGGTATAAAATTCCGTACATCCCTGATTACACAAAGATAACGAATTTATTTCTTATCAACAATCAGGATGTAAAATTGAAAAATGGTAATAAAAAATTTCCAGTGTAACATTATTTCAACGTTGATGTTGCTGCGCATTGTCAAATACTTTTTATTTTCTTTATTTTGGGGAAATTCAGAAAATTTTTGTTTTCTTTTGAATTTTCGGGAAAAAAAAAATTTTTTAATTTTTTTTTTTTTTTTCAATTTTTGTCCTCAAATTTATTTATTTTTTATTTTTATTTTTATTTTTTAAGACGTATTTTTTTTTTTTTTTTTTTTTTTTTTTTTTTTTCTTCTTTGTATTGGCAAAATTTTATTTTTTAAAATTTGTTGGCCAAATTTTATTTATCCCGGGGTGAACAAGGGTGGGGTGTTATTTACACCGGGGTAATTAACCAATCAGATTGCAGTATTTTTGCTGCATAAGAAATAAAGTTATATATTGACTTTCAGAGATAATTTATTTCGTTTGGTTGAAGATGTTCTTCAATGCACAATTTTACAAAAACATGCAAGATTTGTAGTTTTGTCTCAATATACCTTAAAACAGCATTATTACGAATACTGTTTGGATGTTATGGAAAACATTTTGATTGTTGAAAAAGTTTTCAGCATAGTAGATAGTCTATTTAATACATATATTCAAGCCTAGTCGGTAGGATTTCTAAAACAACTAGTTGATTTCAACCCTGTGAGTGAAACAACTACATGGGAATAGGTCCTACCACTTATAAGATAAAAGTTCGTGTGTGCAGGTAAGTTGAATTATCAATTTTATTAAGATAACTTAATTTCAGAGTCTTTTTAAGTTGGTTTAATTTCATGAAATAAGAGTTCTTGTGTGTAGGCAAATGGCTGCACCTTATAAAAAATCAAAGGACTGAAGTACTAAACATCGGATGACCGCAAGTTCTGGTGGATCACATCTCTATACCTGAAAGTTAGGTTAAGGTAGATAGATATATTTTTTCTGAGACAAGTTCGTGTGTGAATGATGAATAAATGACAGGGAATTCAACCTCACCGTAATAACTATTATACTGTAGTGATATAATTATTTGTCATCAGTATACTCTGGTTTGTTGTTATATATTATATTTATATTTGCATAATAGTAATGTGAAATTTTCATCCATTTGTATATCATTCTATTCTACTCTTCTAATGACAGTGCAGTGCAAGTGCATGGTGGACACTCTTCTGTAATAATTCGTTTTTTCTAATAGATTGGATTTGAGTAGGCATTCATATTTTCCCGCGTTTGTTACAAAACGTTCTTGAGATATTCTTCCGCATGCGTTAACACAAATTTTCGGTATTCTGGATTGGTTATTGATATATATATTTCTCAGGACAAAACATGTTCATATCATTTATCTATGTTTTTAAAAATTATTTTCGTGAATATTTATTGATAAAATTAATATATAACAAGCGATAAGTAATGTTATTTTGCACACAATAATATCCGCGTAATTATACGGTTATCAGTCAAAAAAGAATGTCACGTGAGTAGAAATGTCTGTGGCAACAATACATCGGAATGCCCTCACGGTCATCCGATGTAAAAATCATCTACGAATCAGGTAAACACCCGGTATAAAACGGCATCGTAAATATCAAATCATATCTAACACTAACAAATATCTTACTGAGGTAAAGGAGGTGGTTCTGGTTTGGTCCAACAGTACATAAATCTGGATTCCTTTGATGTTACAGTGGCGCCATGTTTTCGACTCAGTTCTGTGATAACAGGTATGATGTCATTTGGTACACCTGTAATATTTTTTAAAACAACATAAAGTGCTTGGTTATGATTTATTTGACGTCCAGTGGCAAATATTTTGATCAAAACAGAGGCGGTTCCTAGATACCGAGGGGCATTCAGAACTCACAAGTCGAGAGAAACTAGCAAGAAGAATATTTATTACAGAAATAATTGATTGGTTAAGTTTCTGAAGTTATTTGACATTTAGGTAAACTGTAGCAATTTGTTTAACACATGGAAAAAAGGACGGTTTAGGTAACAGCAGCCATATTTCCTTATGAGAAGGGTACTATAAATCATTTACGAAAACCAATCGGCATGCTTATCGTACTTTACAATGCTCCTCACTTTGTACATGAGCTCCTCGGGTAGAATGGAAAGAAGCTACTGTTATCGTTTAACTTTCAAGTTCCGCTATATACAATGATAATGTCCTTTCACTGAAAAGTTAAAGGTTTTGTGACTATATATGTTGAAAGCATTTATCCTATCGAACTTGAAAAAAGGATACCACAGAAACAAGTTTTAAAATATTGCCTCATATCTTGACTTGCATCTAAAATTGACAATGTTGGTCGGTTGAGAACTAAACTTTACGCCAAAAAAGACGATTCCAGCTTTCCAAAAGAAATTTTTCAATTCTATAGATCAACCATCCAGCAGCGCCTCCATATATATTCCAGTTGATGCGATATTCCAGAGTTTCCGTATCCTATCATGATTTCTTTCATAGAGGGCTACAGCTTACAATAAAGCTATTCAAGAAAGGGTTCCTATTGGTAGTAATATGGTCATCCAATCGTAATTTTTACGGACGACGTCATGATATGGTTGATCGTTGTATATAGATGGAATGTCTATGTCACAGATGACCAATGATAATGATATTTCAATTGTCGTAGTCACAATCCCGTCTACTTTTCGGTGAATGAGATTTGTATCCGAAATTGTACTCGCCACGAGCAACACGGAGGGTGCCACATGCGGAGGGAGATCCGCATTCTTTTTCGGAGCACCTGAGGTCACCCTCTTGTCTTTGTCGGGTTGCTAAGTCTTTTGTTTTCTATGTAGTGTTTTGTAGTCTGATGATTGTATTTTTGTCTTTTTTGGAGGGTTATTATCTGGTGTTGTCGGGTTTTCTTCCACTTTTGATTTTTAATTGTCCCTTTGGTATCATTTTCCTTTTTTTTTTTACAATGAATGGTTATTTTTTCAATGTGTACTCTTCAAATACTGGTCTTTGGATTCATTAGTCCGTACCGCTTACAAACAAACAAAAATTCACGACAATTACTCCATACCAACAAAGATTTCAACAAAAACACTAAGAAATTGGTGTATACGCATTCAATGTGGTTTTTTCGCTTCTCTTTTCTAACTCATGTAATCGTAATAGTCCGCCTGATGTCCGAAAATCTTACATCTTCAACAAAAAAATCTTTATGACATCCTGATATTTACATAAGAATTTACCTTAGTTAGCATAAAATGAAATGCTAGATATCGTGTTTGAACTATTAAGAAAAATGGTACAATCTGATTAAAATCAGATCTTTCTCTTTGCTCCGTTGGATTTGAAAACATTTGAAAACATTTCATAAGAGGTGATCATGGTCAGTGACCTTTAAGCAGTTCAAAGTGATGTGTTCCTCTCAGTTAATTACATATCAGAGAATTTGACAGATTCCTCTCCGGTAATTATATATATGTATCTGTGAAAGTAACATTTTCCTCTCGGTTAGCATAAATTGAGAGGGAATGCTTTTCTCCCAGTGAATAGCATACCTGTGAAAGTGACAGGTTCCTCCCAGTTAATAACTCCTGGTCTCTGAATGAAGTATTTCAACGATGTTACACTTTTCGAATGACACATATAAGTATGACTAAAATATTTAGGTACCTGAAAAGATGAGAAAGTATCTTTTTATAAATATATTTGTTTGATTACAACTTTGCTTTTACAATTAAGATATTCATACTGACACGAAGATGGTATTCTTGTTGCAATTAAAGATTGAACAAGAGAGGCGAAAGATACCGAAGTGACATTTAAACTCGTAAGTCGAAAATAAACTGACAACACCATGTCAAAAAAACGAAAAAGACCAAAAGACAAACCACAGTATACAAAACACAATTTTACCTTCGGTTGTTTTAAAGCTATTTATGGGGTAAAAATAACCTTTGTAACATAAATCCCAACAAGAGGCTCTCAAGGGCCTGAATCGCTCACCTGTTATTTTTTTGCTTAAATCTTTCATCAATGATTATTTTTGCTTTTTACCCATATGTTCCATTTTAGCCATAGTGTTTATGTTTCTTGACGTACAAGGAAATGAAATACAAAATTTATACTAATTCATTTGAGAAGATTTTTAAAGTTAAAAAACATAAAACAACTTGTGTAAAATTGTCCTTAAAGGGCAATAACTCCTTAAGGGGTCAATTGACAATTTTTTTGTAGATCTTACTTTGCTGAACAGTTTTGCTGTTTACAGTTTATCTTTATCTTCAATAATATTCAAGATAATAACCAAAAACTGCAAAATTTCCTTAAAACAGCCAATTTAGTGGTAGCAATCCAACAATGGGTTGTTCGGTGTGTCTGAAAATTTCAGGGCTGATAGATCTTGACCTTTTGAACATTTTAACCCCCATGTCAGATTTGCTCTAAATGCTTTAGTTTCTGAGATATAAGCCAAAAACTGCATTTCACCCCTATGTTCTATTTTTAGCCATGGCGGCCATGTTTGTTGATGGATCAAAATTTCGGATACAATTCATAAACTAGATTCCTAAGGGAACATTCATTCAAAGTTAAGAAGTATTACCCACAATAGTTTCAGAAGAGAAGATTTTTAAATGTTAGCAAACTTGATGAACACATTTCGTAAAATTGTCTTTAAAGGGCAATAACTCCTTGAGGGGTCAATTGACAAATTTGGTCATTTAACTTTTCTGTAGATCTTACTTTGCTGAACATTATTGCTGTTTACAGTTTGTATCTATCTATAATAATATTCAAGATAATAACAAAAAACTGCAAAATTTCCTAAAAACTACCAATTTAGTGGCAGCAACCCAACAATGGGTTGTTCGATTTGTCTGAAAATTTCAGGGCTGATAGATGATCTTGACCAATTGAACAATTTTACTCATGTCAGATTTGCTCTAAAAGCTTTAGTTTTGGAGATATAATCCAAAAACTGCATTTGACCCCTTTGTTCTATTTTTAGCCATGACGGCCATGTTTGTCGATGGATTAAAACTTCGGATACAATTTATAAACTAGATATCCTAAGGAACATTTAGATGAAGTCTGAAGGTATTTGGCCCAGTTGTTTCAGAGGAGAAGATTTTTAAATGTTAGCAAACTTGATGAACAAATTGTGTAAAATTGTCTTTAAAGGGCAATAACTCTTTAAGGGGTCAATTGACAATTTTGGTCATATTGAACTTTTTTGTAGATCTTACTTTGCTGAACATTATTGCTGTTTACAGTTTATATCCATCTATAATAATATTCAAGATAATAACAAAAAACTGCAAAATTTCCTTAAAACTACCAATTTGTGGCAGCAACCCAACAATGAGTTGTTCGATTCGTTTGAAAATTTCAGGGCTGATAGATCTTGACCAATTGAACAATTTTAACCCTGTCAGATTTGCTCTAAAAGCTTTAGTTTTTGAGATATAAGCAAAAAACTGCATTTGACCCCTATGTTCTATTTTTAGCCATCTATGTTTGTCGATGGATCAAAACTTCGGATACAATTTATAAACTAGATACCCTAAAACATTTAGTTAAAGTTTGAAGGTATCAGTGGTTTCAGAGGAGAAGATTTTTGAAATAGTTTACGACAACAGACGACGACGACGACAGACGACGGACGACGACGGACGCCAAGTGATGGCATAAGCTCACATGGGGCCCTTCGGGCTCCGGTGAGCTAAAAATGGCATCTCAAATTATCTATAAACATTTGTAATATAATATTAATTTTTGGATGTAACACGTCTTCTGATTAGCTGAAAGTTTTCTGTCTATCAGCTCATAGACATAATTTTGTAATGTGACCGTGACGTCATCAACGTTATTTTCATGATTTACTCCCTAAAAATGGAATTTAGAATTTAATTATAAGGAATTTCTGTAATATTTTTTTCTGTCTATTCGAAATAACATAAAAAATGTGGTGCACACTTTAAAATAATACGGGGGATATTCAGTGTGCACCATATTTTTGATGTTATTACTTCATAGTCATTACAGTCATTCCTTAAATAATATAAATTTTCGTTCAATGTTACTTTTATTTTCGTTCGAAACACACCTCATATATAACCTGCTCTCTATTTGTGACATGTTTACGTTGGGTTCTGAATACTATAGTATAATGTTAAGATTTCAAATTTGGACTTTTTCATTGAGTATCATAAGGAAGATATACATGAAATCGCAAGGTTAATTTTAAGTTGTAGTTTTAAATTGAAATTTAGCAGACCTCTATACATTAATTACAAAAGGAGAGAATAAAGGGATAATCAATGCCATTACACCTTGACCAAAGACAGAAAGACGAACAGACAAAAAAACAATCCACAAAACACTATACTAGAAACTATATTAGGCAATACGGAAGCTTTACAAAAACGAAGTCAATTCATGTTATCTAAAGGACAAAGAAGCTCGAGACATCCGTCGTGTTACTCTTCTTAAAATTCGCTGAAAACATGCAGACTACTAATACTCTTAGTTCGATAATTCTTGTATCTTAATATTTCTTTAGATGATTTTGGATCCAACTGAACTATTTTACATATGCATGTATTATTTTGCTGTTATATCGCTATCCCAAATACTTTCAGCTAGTATCTATAATTAACATTAACTTAAGTTCATGTAAATAAACTCATCATAGATACCAGGATTAAAATTGTCCACGCCAGACGCGCGTTTCGTCTACATAAGAATCATCAGTGACACTCAAATCAAAAAAGTTAAACAGGCCAAATAAAGTATGTAGTTGAAGAGCATATAGATGTTAATACAGCATGTTTATTTGCTAGCTGAAAGTGTCCTGAAAAGGCGAAACACCTATGAAATGTCAATTTAATTCATTTAAATTTTTGATCAGAGGTTTCCTATTTCCAGCCATTATACCTTGTTTGTTTGCGAATGTTAATCAAATAAACTTTTATAAATTGTTATTTAGATGGAGAGTTGTCTCATTGGCACTCACACCACATCTTCCTATATCTAAAAACTTTTGAAAATGGGTCCCAAATAAAAATAAATAATTTTAGTAACCCCATCCAAAAACAAAATCAATGGAGATTTCTTTCCGACGGTCATGTTGTTTGTCCAGTATGAATAATGATCAACAATAACGGACTATTGTTTATAGAAGGCCTTCCATTCATCAATCTTCGATTCAGACTGGTCTTGTCAAAAACCTTTTCCTCTAAAAGTACATGGTAGCCATACATACTTTATTAATTTAAGTAAAGCCGCTCGTTTTCCCTTGTACTTTTTTAATTTTGTGTACCTTTAATAAGTTACCTTGTGGTAAAGGTGTAGATGTTAAAACATTTTATTTCTCGTCTTTTTGTTACTTTTTGGAAAATCCTTCCATTAGCAATACTACAATATCTCCTTGATGTTATATGATGAAAATTTTGTAGGGAAGAAACAATATTCTTTCTAGGGATTTTTTTTAACTTGCGACATTGTATAATGAAATTTAAAATGACTGTACAGTATAGGTTTTGATCATTGGTGAAGGTCGTGTGGTAACCTATGGTACATTTGGTCTCTGGTGGATAGTTGTCTCATTGGCGATCTTCTTTTTATTTTGTATCAACTTTTTGGTACACAAAAAAAGTATCAGATTTGGAGTTGGACTCGGTTCCTGTGTTTTCCTTCTTTAGTTACACGGGTCTATTTAAAAAATGATATAAAATTTTACTTAACAAACTTACTTATATCTACACATGTATATTGGTTTCAGTATATCGAATGACAAATTATTTTTAAATGTGTTTACATTTGTGAATTTGTAGGACCCAAAGTTCTTGTCATTTAATCAATGTGACCTAGATTTATTGAATAATATCATTTTGTATTATGTTGATCACACACGGTTTAAATATATATGTATCAAACATACAAACAAACCGAAACGGTGTATGCACCTCGAAACGAACCTTAATTGGTATTGACCTTGAAATAATAAGGAATAAATCTTTATCCACAAAATATTTTCCTTCTTTCTTCTCCAACCCAAATCCAATAAATCTGATATTATTTATACTGCCACTCGAAAACAGGTGCATGTTGGATAGGGTAAAAACTTTGCCTTGTAGCAGGTCACCTACAGGTCCCTCGAAGAATTGTTGCAATGGTACTTTAACTTCACAATACCTACACGAGGCATTCAATTTCATCGTCCCCATTTTGAACGGACGCGGGTGCGTATAATGCATCCCGCACTGCAAAGCGGACATCCCCCAATCAGCATGGATTTTACTGCCAAATGTGGGAACATTTGTCAATAAATGTATATACTGCCTGCAAGTAAATTATTTCACTGAAAATTCAAAGAATAACTTTTGTTCATTATATTATTTTTGAAAGATTTCTTTGAAAGGGAAAACGTTTAAGGGCTATTGGAGGCAAACGACTATTTTGCTTTCTTACACAAAATGTGCATAAATTTCAGTATACTCTGAAACAATGATATCAGTGTTTCGACATTGCATTGTAAGGATATAGCAAGTACCTGCTTTTCTGATTGTGGACGGAGTATAATACACGACCATGATGGCCAGTTGTCTACCAGTACCTCATAACCTTGCAAATTTCCATTCACATAACTTCTTATTACGTAATAAATCTGAAAAAAAAAATGAAAATGAAAAGAAATGGAAAATTTTTCAACACACACATGCTAGAAATATTTAAATTTCGATATTGTTACTAGTAGTTTATTTTTGTTTTGGTTTATAATTGTTTCTTTTTTCTCGTGCTTGTGTTTAGGGGGTCTAGTTCACAAACCATGAGGTATATATTTCTTTTATTCTCTGTGCATTAATACCGGTTCTGACCAGTTTGACAAATTTCGATAAACCACACGTTGAGTAATTTCCCGCCATATCCATGAGGGTTTAACAATAAAAAAAGATGAGTACACCTGTATTAACAACAATTTGATTTTCAAGTCGGTGTTCAAAATCACTTACCCTTCCGAAGCACCTTAATTCACCTTCGGTTTTAGTGAGGCACTTAATCTTCAGTTTCTGATTAATGTTTTGTAGTCTATTACTAACTTATTCTTGACCAGTGTTTGGTAAATTAGAAATTTCAAAGTATATCTATAACAAGATTCTAATTTTGTTTTACAAAATAGGAAATATATAGTAAATATGATAATACTGAGATATGCTATGATAATTACTGAGATAACTATCCAACGGATGTAAGTAACTATAGGTCATACTGAGTATAGCCTTCAACAATGAGCAAAACCTATAACATATAGTCAGATATAAAAGACCTAGAGATGACAAAATATACAGTCCGCCAAAAGTTAAGCACCACCTATTTTTATTGCATCGAAATTTTTTTCATTTTAAAAAATCAATTATTCCTCGAAAAAGAGAAAACATTCATGTTGTTATATTGCTAACATATACCATAAACTCAGCATAAACTTAAGTTTGGTCACTTATGAAGGTTCTATGCATTTAAGTTTTGCGTTCATAGAAATAGTGTAAATTACACAAATCAAAAACGGAATTTAAGTTTCACTGTGATTTTATTTTTTTACAACATTTAATCACCCAATATCATTAAAATTTTCTACAAATGATCTTTGGTATGTTCGGCAAATTTAATGTCAATATTTGAGTCAATAGGATGTGTAACCACCTCTCTTCCGGTACAGTTCCATAACACGGCGTCTCATACTCTGTACCAGTCTTCTGAACTTTAGTTTAGGAAATCTATTCAATTCATCAACAATTGCCACTCTTAAATCGACAAGATTTGCAAAGGTGGATCTCTACGATTGAGATTTCTGCCAATGGCATCCCAGACATGTTCGATAGGGTTCATGTCTGGAGACACGGAAGGCCAAAAGATAGTGTCAATGGCTTCTTGCTCTTTGTACTCGGTTACAATTCTTGCCCTGTGTGATCTAGCATTGTCGTCCATGTACAATGGTCTTTACGCAAGTGGACGATTATCAAAATGAGGGACTACAATGTTTCTAAGCACCAAATCCCTGTATGTCTGTCCGTTCATGTTGCCCTGCAGAATATGCATACCAGGCTTACAACGGTATGAGAAGCAACCCCATACTGTAACACCACCAGCACTGAATGCGGTCGTTGGGCAAATGTTGTTTTGGTCATAGGCAATTTTATTTTCCCGCCAAATTCGTATTCTACCGTCTATTGGTCGTAACAAAAACCGACTCTCATCTGACCAATGAATTTTTTGCCAGCTTCTCATGTTCCAGCGTCGATGTTCATTAGCCCATTGATTATACGGTGCCTGGCTGCTAGGGCAGGTCTCTTGACAACACGACGTGCTCTTAGGTTGCCTCTATGAAGTCGACGGACCAATGTTCGAACACTAACACGACCACCTTGAGGCCAGTGGTGTCTAAGCTGCGGGGCAGGGGTACATAAGTTGGCTTTAACACGACGAATAAGCAGTCTGTCATCACGACGGGTAGTTAAACGGGGTCTTCCGGACCTTGGTCTATCATTTACAGTTCCTGTGTCAACATGATGCTGTAAAAGTCTGACAATGACGTTGTGATTAACATTGAAATGGTTACCTATACTCTTAGTGCTCCAACCGGCATTTGACATGCCAATTGTTTGCCAACGTTCAGACACAGATAACTTACGCCTTGCCATATTACACAATGACTTGATGAAGGTCAAATTTCACCTGTACGCGGGACAGTAGGAAGATGATTTAAAGGTATCGAAACAGTGTATTTGTAAAAGTGCAGATGACCTTCAATAAAAAGTTGCTTGACGGGTTTATCGGAGTTCAATCTTTTTGGTCGTAATGAATTTTTTTAGCGCATGTTAAAGGCAATTCATAACACCAAACTTTAAATATTTTTTTAGCATAGTTTAAAAATATTGCCAGTTATATTTAGGTGGTGCTTAACTTTCGGCGGACTGTATATATGACAATTTTTAAACGAGAAAATAAACGGCCTGATTTATGATTTGTGACAAAACAATAAACGAGAAAAAATATTACAGACAGCAAACAACGACCACCACTTAACTACATGCAGGCTCCTGAAGAATGTGGTTGTGTGCAACATGTTTATAAGAGGTCAACCCTCAGTGGTGGTGTAACAGTTGGAAATTATCTATGGTATGTATGATGTTGATTCTTGTTTCATACATTAGCAGTAATAGAATATCATGTCGTTTAAATAAATGATAAATAAAAATGTGCTTTTCAATGAGATTTTGTAACATGTACGGTTGTAGATAAAACAATTATCATGTTGATTCCTCCAAACACACAAAGAGAAATGCAATGATTAAAAATTCGCCTGTGCCTCCAATAATCCGCACTACTACAGTAATTCAATTAATGAATAAGAAGATCCCTTCGCTAGATGAGCTCTAAACAGTATTGATCTATGATCGCGTAATGCATTTTGAATTACACAGGCTATACCCAAAAAGACAATGGAACTCAAATCGCAGTTGTGTTATTTCTTGACCATTTATTTCCGTTCCGAAAATCGGACTCAAACTTGATCCTCTAAAGCGCTTTGAAGTATTTTACAGCGTAGAAACAAACATGATTATATTTGTAGAACACTCTTCTTTGTTTATATTACTAAGCATTAACGATTTAGGCACAAACAATGTACCAATGACGATCTTCATACGTCGATGAAATACTTAATTTCGTATAATTGTTCTATGTATTTACAATTTTCAATGGCTGTAATATGTATGGTGTAAATATTGGTTTAAAATATTCTGGGCTTCCAAATCAAATATTGAAACTATGTCTTGATATATTTTGCACAATACAGACTGTAGATATAAACTTATGTATCCAATTGATCCAAACAGAAACTAATTAATAAACGAATCCTGTTAACTCATGTGACCATCAATTTTCTCAACAAAGGAATACAAATACGGAAATCCTCTTACATAATCATGAAGTAACACGCTATTGAAATACTGTAACACTTTTTATGTTTGAACAAGTGCATGTATTTATAGTGATTGATGACGAATTTATGGCCTTAATTTTTCATTAACAGGTATGTGATCCAAACGCCCATATGGAAGAGAAGATCAAGCAGCCTGAAAACGACGATCAGAATATACATCAGCAATGTGAAGTCAGTTGTTCTATATGGGTCAGAATGCTGAGGAATTATCCAATCAGACATGAAAAGGCTTTCCTCATTTCATAACACCTGCTTGAGGAAAATCAATAAGATCATTTGGCCCAATAAAATAGCCAATAAAGACCTGTACCACAAAACCAATCAGTGTTGTATAAAGACGGAGATCAAAAGGAAGAGATGGCGTTGGATTGGTCATGTATTAAGGAAAGGAAATGAGGATATCACCAAGATTGCTTTGCGATGGACACCTGATGGTAGACGAAAAAGAAGGAGGCCAAAAGAGACCTGGCGTAGATTGGTACAAAACTGAGCTGAAAGACATTGGGAAGACCTGGAAGGAGATTGAGAAGAAGCCAAAAGACAGGCAAATGTGGCGGGGACTGGTTGAGGTCTTATGTCCTGACAGGCACGAAGAGGATGAGGGAGTGAGTGGGTGATCTAACGCAAGAAGTGTCCCAGCTGGGTTAGGACTAGGAACGACTGAAATCGTAGGACAAAAAGTTACAGGGTAAAAAGCATCGGAACAAAAAGCCAAGGACACTTTTGAGATATTTATTTTCTTAAATTAACAAATGAAAGACTTGTTTTAAAATATTTTTTGTATTTTTCTTTTACTTTCAAATTTACCAATTGTCTCCTATTCCGAGTCCTGGTATTTTGACTGAGCCTGAGCTCTCTTCCATAGCAAGAACCGCTAGCCCTGTTGCATGATGCATCCGGTCTCGCTTCGTTTAAAGTTCATGTGATTCCCGCAGATTTTTTATTGTGTTGCCTTTGACTGTATATTTTCAAAATGGATTTACGAGTTTCGAACATTGGTCTTATATTGTCTCTTACATCACAAAAGTATAAATTAGTTTATTATAATATGTATTTTGCCAGTTAATATTGTATTGGTTCCATGTGACCCTTATTTTTATGGTGATGGTTAATCTAAAAAAAAATTACTTTGCTTACAGCTAACAAGACTAATAATCACTATTTTAAGTGTTTTGGGTCATGGGCAACAAGAAAATGTGAATTTTTTGCGAAAAGAAAATGTACTAATCTGAATAAAAGTGATCAAATGACCAACAGGTAAAAATCTGCATATTATTAAATGTGAAATCATGAAATAAAATAAAAGTGTGTTGTTTTCATTCGAACATATTTGATTCAGAATCAAATATGTTCGAATGAATACAACAAATTTTATTTATTTGATTTTTCTAATTAATAGCTAGAGAAGTTCATCCTGAAACACATTGATAAAATAATTTACAATTGTGAAATTCGTCCTGTTTTTCGAACACATGACTTAAGATAAATTAATCCAGAATCGAAACCACTGTAGATAAACCTGACCTAAAACAAACAGTTATCGAAAAATTTACTCCCTTTATAAGGAATCTTTAGTACTAAAATATAGATTTTTTGTTGCAAAGGTTTTTACGTTGATAGGACAAAACGTGCCGGTGTACTTCAAAATTTTATTAGATCGCGAAAACTGTAATTCACAGTACATGACATTATGTATTGAGTTCCTCTTGTAATACGTTATATGTCGGAGAGATTACAATAAAGAATTTGAACTTGAACTTAAACAGTTAATTCCAAGACTTCACTACACTAAACAGTCGTGTTTGGTATAAAAATCCTATGCTATAGAACAGGCTATCGAAATGCGCAGAGCCAAAAGTAGAACATTATTTTTTGTTCAATTCCGATAGCTAATCATAAGTGAATTCTAACGATGACCACTTTTCATGTTTTTTATTATATATAGTCCAACCATCACAATTTTCTTTAAAAATAAAAAATATAAAACTCCTACCGAATAACAAACGTAAAATACACTATATGCGTTTATTATTTTAAAGTTGTCCTTACAACTTAATTAAAATCTAAACCAAAAGAAATTTGCAAATAATATGTTTGTTAATGCATTTCCATGATTTGTACTGATAGCTATTTTTCCTGAAGATGTTCTTCAGATAACTTTGATTAAAATTGTCATCCGGTTGCATAATATTTTTATTGGATAACTGTATTATTAAAAAGCAAAAAGGAGAATTTGTTGTTTCGACATCCTGTGTTGTTGTTCTGTTTCTTTTTTTTTTTTTATTTGTAAAGTTAGTTATTTTTCATCAATCTCATTGACAGTTTAAAATCCAACATACAAAAAGAATTCATAATAAAATAAATATAATGAATCCTAAAATTGTTCATTTCTCTCTTTATTTAAAAAAAGGGAATTTTTCATTCGATTGAATTTAAAACAAGTAGTACCTCATCTACTTTACCTAACAAAGAACCAGAAACAAGGGTTATGAACAAAATATTTAGGATTCGAGAACACAGCGACAAAAAGAAAGCCTTGTTATAACTATTATTCTTCATTTCTTTAAATGACCTTCTCTGTTGTGACGACGACTTTCATTATTGGATTGTTGCATAATTATATATTATTCAAATTAACAAATTTATAACGTAATATGTCATATCAATTATAATCTTGAAGGTTGTCTGTAGGTTAGCCACAGTTGTGTAACATAACGTCTGCTGGTAAAGATATATTTCTCCAAGTCAACCATATATATATACTATGTTACTTTTTTTATCATATAACAAGTTTTAATTATAGAATAATACATAAACAGGGCAGGATTGGACAGTACTTGAGACCAAACAAACCATCTGACTCACCCGAGGAAATAGAAGTACCAACAAATACACACAACCAGGAACAAAATTCAGGGTATAAATATCCTGAATTGATATTGGCATTAATGGTTTAGGGTTAACACAGTTTAACGTCCGTAAAAAGTATCTTCCCCTTTGCTTATCTACACTAATATTCGGGGAAAAAAACCACAGTCCATGTATAGGTTACTTCAACACCAAAATGTATCCCTGTATCTTCTCCTTTGCTTATCTACACTAAAACTTCGGGAAAAAAACCACAGTCCATGTATAGGTTACCTCAACACCAAAATGTATCCCTGGTTTTGAGATTTTTCTCCTAGAGTTATTGCCTACACTGCACCCTAGTGTAAATTATTGGACCAGGCTAGAAAAAAACAATTAAATAAAACACTAAATAAGCACCTTGAACACAAGCAAACGGGGTATTTCATTCAACCAAAATAATAACTTAATGAAGGAATCGGTGGATAAAACGTTGCTTTATTAAACAAGTAGTATAGTTCAATGGTAGAGTCAATTAATTAGAGAAAGTTCAAAATATATATCACTAGTCATGTTGCGAATAAAATTAGTTATACTGAAAATTACTGTGTTGGTTTAATAGGAAGAAAATCTTTGTTGATATTTCTATACATATCCTTTAAGCTGAATCAAGTGAATTGAATTAAGCATATTAGAAAATAATATAAACTTTTAAAATTCTGTATAACATCGATTTCTTACCTTTGCTGTACCTGGTAATGATTTTCTGAGTTCTTTTTCTAATTCCACAACTTCGCTTTCATTTAATATTTGGTAAATCATAATTCCTACATGCAATACACATGTATAGTATGTCGATTATACCTGTCGTAAAGGTATACTAATGTATATATTTTTACCTGTTTTCACGTGACCAATATTTGATCTTTAATGGACCAGGTATGTATTTTTTAAGACGATCACATGTCCTTGCCATGCTCTGTCTAGTGGACAGATTTAATAATTCGGTCACTGTACTGTAACGTATACTTGACCCATTGATAGTCCCTGTTTAAACAAGATAACTGTGTTTTTACTATCTTTGTCGAGCCCAGTGATATGACTCTGAATCAATTTGTGTATTGAGTTGTTATTTATAAGTAATTGTATACGGCTTGTTTTACATGTAAATTCATGCTTGTTCCCCTGAAAGTGTAAATTTTGTTATTAAAGATTGAATGAAAAAAGTTATGAATCCCCGGACTGGTGTTTTTGTTTGATAATGACCCCACCAGAGACATATAATACATATATGTCTCTGACCCCACTGAACATATTTTTTTTTTCTATTTTTTTTAAGATATAATATTCGTAAGAAGATGCATCTTTCGAAAGCGGTATGGCTAATTTCTATTGGTTTTAGATCAAATCAGGGCCAATTTCAAAAAATATTTTCCAATGTTTACTATAATTCATAGTGTCACAGGTTCATGTGTACTGTCAGACAAACAAAAAATAACATAATGTCCTAAATTATGAATATTTAGAAATGGTAAAATTTAAAGATTTAATCAAATATTGTTAATGTGTAAAAGGGCATTCCAAACAAAGTCAAAATTCTAACGAAAGAACATCAATGCATTGTCTCTTAGATAAAAAATAATTCATTTGGTTCAGGATGTCCTTCGAGGCAAAAGCTTACATTATATGTACATGTATAAAATGTGCAATATTGAATAATTGTTGTATTCAACAGCAATCATGCATAACACTGAAGAACTTTTTAAGTATATGAATATCTGTAAATATTTTGAAATTTTTAGGAATACTTCTTTTTAAAAGCTTCTTCACAATCCAAAACCCACTGGGTTTCATTTACTTTCCGATTTTGACCTTGTGAGAACAAAACAAATATGGGGAAGCGTCCTTGACTATTATTAACACGAACAATTGGTAGATAAGTTAAAGAAAAAGAGGCACTTTACATCAATGTTGCAAACAAACCCTAAAAATACATGGCATTTTGAAGTGCAGGCAATGCAATCTGTGAAATAAACATTGTATTTTATATGGTTTTTTTTAATGTTTCGGAATATTCATTGCATATCCAAGTGCCCCTTTTAGCATGAATTATATTCATACAGGTTATATATGTTTACCATGTTTACGTAACATATACCTATATAACAGTTTTAGAATAAATTGTTCTTACCTTAAAAACTAAGTTTCAGGTAAAAAAAAAAATCCGTATGACGGAGAAAATCATGAGAATTAAATCTCGATTTCAATGATAAATTCACAGTTTCTCATCGCCTCATTAATTATTTTAAAATGTTTTAATCAAATACACAAACAGCTTGATGAATTGAATGATTGTCGTTCATATAACTCCCAGCAACAAATATTTCAACAACCTACAGAGTAAAAGAGCGCAACATTTGGAATGTTATTGCAAATACGATATGTTGGTTCGGGCAGAAATTTTCCTGAACAATTTAAATTTATTTTAGTGAAACAAAAATTGATTTATTCATTTAAATATGCATTTTACACATTTCATGTTGAGGAAATATGACAAAAAACAGTCTTCTTGAAAATCCCCAAAACGATGATGACTATCAAACTGAAGCATTATCCGATTGTTTTTTTTTTTTTTTTTTTTTTTTTTTGTTGTTGTAGGAACTGCCAAATAAGTACACAATGTTTATTCAAATGAAATATCTCATAATTAAACACATAATAAATTATATAAATCGGATTCGCTGACAATTAATTTGAAATAGCTTAAACAGATAGAAATTAAAAAATCTCAATTAGAAAAATGAAATTGCATGTCGTAATTTAATCAAAACCAAACCAAAATCGTGAGATAGCTGAATGCCAATAAATGCAACGCATTTTCTGTTCAACACATGTTAAGGAGAAAGAAACTTCAGCAAACAGAGCTGTTAAATACTGATCATCTATGGAATTTCATATTACATGTACTTTGTATTCGTACTGCCGGATCGATACCATTGCTAGTTGACTGAAAAGTCCCTAAGAGTATCGTCTGGTAGAAAGTGCCTATGTACTGTTTTGACGTTACTTTGAGAACTTAACTAATTAAAAATGTTTTTAGAAAGGCGCAAAGGCTGCATCAAGTTTTAATTTTGAGTAAAACACTCTGTGACTGAACTACTTGATTTCGATAGTATCAGTGACTTTTAACCTTATTCGTTTGCGCTCTTAGTTACCTTTCAATAAAAAAAAATACAGTGGAAAACAAAGATGCTATTCTATTATATCATTGGGGAAGTTACAATATTCTGGCGTTGTATCGAGGTTTATAACAAGAATGCATTTTGTGTTCTCTTTTTTTCGTAGAGTAAATTTAAAAGCCACAGTCAATTTTGCTACGAAGCCGTATATATATTCGTGTTATGTTATCGATTTTATTTTTATATATAACTATTTTTTATTATTTGTTTAAGGGGAAGGGGGTATTCTTGACAACCCAGTACTGGTGATCATGTATGGATATCACCCGTGTATTTATATCATGTTAATACACGTCTTCCTTTTGATTATTTTGATTATGAAATTCAATTTACGAATCTGCAGGATCTAGAATATTGAATAACAATTCAAGTTTATCATCAAAACCGTCTTGGACAAGATTATTTTGTTAAGGGATATATATGTTATACATATTCAAAAGATAATAATTTTCACATTGGGATTGGAATTAATTAAGCTTATAAATTAAAGTACTCTATTTAGGAATATTTGCCAAAAAAGCTGAACCAATGTCTTTACAATGTTTGAATGTCATCTAAAGGCACTTTTGACATGTACAGCATGTCAAGACCTTTTCAGTGCACCCAAGGGCTTGGACCTTAAAGCGGTAATGCCCCATCCCCTCTTTTAATAAGTCCCGATCCTGACCTCTAACCATATAATTTCAATTGCCTTGATTAGACATTTTTGAGCCACCATGGATTTTGTCCCTGTTGGACATGCACCGCCCGATTAATATCGGTCATTGATTCCAAGATCTTCACAGTGCACATAGATTTGTTTGTCTTTAAGAGTCGTGTCCAATCCCCCTTTATCGTTAATTTGTATATACATGTATGTAACGCTGTACATATATGTATTTTGAATTGCCATGACAAAACCTTAAAAGTGCACTATGGTAATACCTTCTCATTATTAGAATGTATTTGTTGGGCCTTTTCTTTACTGACCGCCTCATTTCTGTGACGAAGGAAGACATTTGTTTTAGTCCATAGAAACAGTTATTTCTAGTAACTTTTTGTTATATTGAGAATTTGGTGTTTAAACTCGGTGAGATTTTGAACTGTACTTTGTTTTTACGTACTTTTTTATTGAAAAGTAGACTGTACGTTGACCTCCATATGTCGTTTTGTTTTTTGCGTTGTGGGTTGCTGCCATCTCCTTTTATCTTGAAAACAAAACCTTTAGTTTTTGTATCAATTACAAAATAATCAAATGTGTGTATAATTCCTTCGATAACAATCCCAGTAGTAGCAAACAAGTAAAGCGTTCCGATTTGAACGAAAAAGTGTACGTGGTGGTTATCTCCCTTTATCTTCACGATCCCGTCCCCTCCTCCAGGGGACTGGATCGTAACCCTTGGCTAACGAAGATGATCTCCCTCACACAAACTTCAACATTGAAAAAACAAATATTAAGAGCATACACTCATTTCATTCATATCATACTGTATGAATTAAAAATAAACTCATCATTGATACTAGGATTAAAATTTTGTACGCCAGACGCGTGTTTCGTCTACAAAAGACTCATCAGTGACGCTCGAATCAAAATAATTAAATAGGCCAAATCTGGTAGGGGTATGTGTCTCCTCAAGTAAAGAATCGTTGCCAGACATATCGGTGGTGTCCTAATTTCTCTTTAGAGGACAGAATTGGGATATGTATAGTAGTGTGTGTGTGTGTCGTTGCTTTTTACAAGGTACATGTTACGAACTCTAGTAATTAACAACATATAAGTAATTAACAACATTTATTATTAGTAAAATAAATATTTATATATGTAGCACAAAAGACTAGATGAATATCGATGAAAGTAAGTTCCACAAAAGAGCAAAATTGTACTATATGATCGCGTCTAAAAATTCTGAATTTTACAAAGTGAGTGAAAGAATGTTGGTTGTCATAAAGGTAATAAAATATTTCGTAGGTTGAGATAGATTATTTTGTTCTAAAACAAAAAAATTGACAATAGATAAAGTTCTCTTCTTATTATATTTTACAGGATTTTGTTCTTACGGTGTGTGATATTTCCTGTTCCAGATTATTCCTACGCTTACATTTACTCTTTCAAAACTATAAAAGCTTATAAAAGCATTTTAGCGGATTTTCGTCTGCAACGACATGCACTAAGATATGTAACTTTGTGTATGTATTTATCATGCTGTTCTTTCGTGTTTACGTGGATTCATATGTTTCATTGGTAACGGTTTTCTCGGAGGGTCACGTAAACCTGTACGTTCAATTTCCTGTACACGACGGTCATCTCTTTCAGCATTTGCTCCAGTGCTATACCAATGTTTTCTATGAATTTCTCTGGGTTCTCTTTGAATTTCCCGGGGTTCTCTGTGCATTTCCCGATGTTCTCTGGGGTAAGTTTCGTATGAGGTATGCCTCCGTTGGTAAGAATCATCAGCAAAATAATCGCCTTCGTATTTCTTTGTATAAATGTCATGATGTGGTGCTTGTCTATTTGGGGAAAAAGATCGAGGGTACACTGTTGCTCGCCTTCCATATGAATATGATTTATTTGGGTCATACATATAACCTTGGTGTCTTAAAATAGGTGCTGGTACATCCGGTGAAGCATAAACATTGTATTCACCGTTTTCTGCTTCTATGGTCACTTCAGTCCTCGGAATTACTCTATAAGTTTTATGGCAGTTAGCCAACACAGAATCTGGAATATCCCTGAACGACACATTACCCTCTTTAATTCTAATGGACACCATTTTCCCATATTCTAGCGTTCCTTCTATTTTAAAGTTTGTTGGATATGGTCTTCTGTTTATTGTGTATTGTGGTCGAGGTCTGAACATTTCATTAGGTGGTCCCGGTAGTCTTTCCCCATTGGGACCATAGTAGTGGTGAGTTTCATTCCCATTGCCTCCATATGGTGGAGCCATTTGACCTTGCGGTGGCATTGGTGGTTGTTGGACAGCCATGTTTGGACCCTGCGTTGGCATTGGTAGTTGTTGGGCAGCCATATTCGGAATAGTTGTGTATGAAGGATATGGTAAAACATTACTTTCATTAACTAGGTTTGACGTTGGACTATTTTGATATCCACGAGGACTTGGCTGATTTGGGTAATTGTAATACTGACCTACATATCCACCATGTGAATGGTCCCTAGGAACGTTCTTTCCAACATTATAGGAATACTCGGTTGGTCCAAACATCCGCGGTGGCACATCGGCCAAATTAGAGCTCATGTAATTATTTTTACCAACTCCATAGGCAAATGCAGGAAGATCAATAATAGGTCTAGCACCGAATTTTGTGTTGACAACTGAACCAGTTTCACTCTGTGCTCGTGATACCGCCATGAATTGATATAATATCAGATGAATTATCCTCTAATATTCCTAAACTGTTTTATATTTCACCATTTTTTACTGTCATTCACCATAATATGTTAATCCAAATGTTCACATCTTATACTCCTCTATTTTAAATGTCAAATCATAGTCACTTGAAATACTTTTCCATTATAAGATGATAGGTATGACAGATTATCGTCTGACTTTGACATATATTTATACAAACTGCATTAACACATCCATTAAGTATCTTATAACTTTGGCCCCCACTTGGCTCACCTAGGTTTTAATCTGTCTTCATGAGCTCCCATTATTGACAAAGGAATATAAGATTTAAATCCTTTCTAATTAATTTCTTACTGTAAACAATCGAATAAGTCTGTTATATTTCAATATTTTCACAGAAATTTGTTTTTATATTATCTGTTCTGATTTTCATCTATGTTTAGACCATATCCTATTTAGCTAAATCATGATGGTGCTTGTTACTAAATAACAGGGTTATAAATTTCATATATATGAATAAAACTAATTCAATACAAAATAACTTGCACTGTATACATACTTTAAGGCCCTTAGATTTAACTTCTTTCAATATTAAAATGGGAGTAAATATATTGTATTCATCAGTTTCGTCAGTGCGGAAATCTATGTAAAGGTATCCATGTAGTGGTGTGTTACGCTCAATGATTTCTTTATAATCGTATAGATATATTGATTGATTTTTATTTTCAATGAAATAGGGTCTCGGATTTCATAAAAGTACCGCATACTTTTGTTGAATGAAAACACTGAAAATTATTCAGCTAATTGAAATATTTGACAGTATTTGTTTGTTATAGAAGCGTGTTAACTATTTCTCCATTGTATGTATCTGGGTATTTTTATTTAAATTCTTCTGGTGTCTGTTTTATATTATTTTTGTACACAAGTAATTTTACGTTTACTGACGTCATTACTCTCTACGGTTGGTAAATCAAATGCATAATATAATTCCATTTTATCTCTAAATTAATAAATTCCTTTACTGTCGTTGTTTTACTCGGTTTTCAAAAATTTATCTGCACGTGTTAGCTTAGAAGTATGACCGTCATGTATGTTACTTAAAACAGTTAATAAATATTTGAAGTGCAAGTAAAAGGAATACCAAGTGGTTTATTGTAGTTCTGAGAATAAGAACTTGGTCTTATAATTTTCCTGCATAGATCATTATAGCAATTGAAGCGTTATTACGTAATATGGACTATGTTTTTGATATACCTTTAGATAATGTTTTGGGGGAAGTTTTTGCTATGACGTGACTAATAAACTTTTAACCGTAATGAAAATTATGACTTTAACTCTGCCAGGTCAATCCTACTGGTCCTAAGCCCAGAAAAAATAGGAGGGAAGTCATAGGAAACAAATATTGTAAAAGCGTAAATGTCCTATATAAAAACCGAAAGTGTCCTATAAATTGGAGCGCAAATGTCCATTAAAAAAAGCGCAAACGTCCCGCGCCGAATTCTTCTTGCTTTGTCTTTTTATTTGATTACATCTACCATTCACGACTCCAGTGATTTGCTGTTAAATCATTCAAAGTTCATCTGTACTTAATGTGTTACAGGCGAGAAATACGTTTTTGTCTCGCCTTGACGGATTTAAAAAGCGAGACATAGGTATGATGTTTCCGGCGGCGGCGGCGGCGGCGTCAACAATGTATTAGTTTGTGATAAGGTCTAGTTTGTGGTGAACCACTAGTGATATTTGGTATGCATTTGTATTAGCATTGGCACATCTTATTTCCATGGGGATTATTTGGCCTTGCCCCCTCAGTCATGGTCTGTTGACTTTGAAACTTTTGCTTAGTTTACATGTATAAGTTTGTGAGTATGTCAGTTTATGGGGAACCACTAGTGTTATGTCAGTAATTGGTATGCAGTTGTATAAGCATTGGCATATCTCATTTCCATGGAGATTATTTGGCCCTGCCCCTCAGTCATGGTCTATTGGCTTTGAAACTTTTGCTTCATTTGCATGTATTAGTTTGTGATTAGGTCAGTTTAAGGGAACCATTAGTGGTAGGCCAATATAAATTGGTATGCAGTGGTAAAAGCATTAGCACATCTCAATTCCATGGAGAATATTTGTCCCGTCCCCTCAGTCATGGTCTATTGACTTTGAAACTTTTGCTTAGTTTACATGTATCAGTGTGTGATTAGATCAGTTTAAGATGAACCACTAATGTTAAGTCAATGATATTTGGTATGCAAGTTATTGGCATTTGCAAGTCTTGTTTCCATGGAGATTATATATCCCCAACCCCTCATCATGGTTCATTGACATTGAAACTTTTACATATGTGACAAGTTAATGTTTGTGCTTATGTTTATTTAAAGGGAACGATTATGATAAGTCAATAATTATATTTTGTATGCAGTTGAATTAGCGTTGGCACGTCTCACTTCCATGGAGATAGTTTAGCATGTACCTTCAGTCATGGTTCATTGACTTTGAATATTTGCATAACTTACATATTAAAGTATTGCTATTTTAATTTCAACATTTGCATTATCATCAAAATTACAAAAAAAGCGAGACATATATCTGTGATGACAGTTTATTTACACGTAATTCAATAATCCAAACTATCAAATGATTCAGTGTCACTTCTTGAACAATCAAAGAATTAAGAATTTTTATGATTAAATGAATGTACAAAACATAATGAAAGAATGTACAAAATATCATCAAAACTATGGTATTTACCAGTGGGGTTCAATTACGTTCGTTCAAAAAGAGATGTGTACAATTTGAAATTCAACGAAGTAAAAGAATCACCTCCAAATGTCAATCGGTAAACAGTAAGATCAGTAATGTTGCAATTATAATTATGATGAGTTACTTTTTTGCGTGAACCTCCTGAGGGGTTCACGCTTATATATTGGCGAGTTTTGGAAGTGTCTTTGGGCCACTCGATATCTCTCGGCCGGAAGTTGGAATAAAATTCTCGGAACGTCTCGAAAGTTTTCGATCATTTATACAGGTAGTTAGCTACGTCTTTGATACGGTCCCTCTATGGCTAGTCTACCTCGTGACATTGTATATTTCAACAATCAAAGTAAATTGGAAAGTAAAACAATAAAGACTAAGTTGCAGTCAAAAAATCGTTTATATATTAGAAACTATGTGTCTTTTCACAAAACATATGTGTTTTTAATAATGTGAATGTTTATAAGCGCTTTGATGTGAAAGTTTATTAACAAGTATAATGACAACGCAATTATATTTGTTTTGAAACGACCCCTGTACACTGTGTGTATCTAGGTCAATTATAACGTGGTATTGTGCTTTGTCACGATAACATGTAAACTAATTATGTCTGAAGATTTACCACCTGATATTGTGTATTTCCATCATAGACTTAGGAGAGAACATTCTGGTTTAAATATTTATATTAGATCAAAAAACAGAAAGATAATATTGTTATCAAAAGTATTTAATTTAATTAATTTAATAGAAATCAAAGAAATATATTACAAAATATATACTGTATTTATGTTTCTGTAAAACTAACGATAATTGAAGTCAGAATATTTTCCGAGTTGCAATTAAGAAATAAGTATTTTATATGACAAGATACTCTGCTTTGGTGTTTTTAAAATTCATTTGTAAAGTGAAACATAATAATTAAATCTGAATAAATCCTTGCATCCTACAAAAAATGTTGATAAACAATAATCATTATATTTCTACGTTAATTATTTCATACCGTTTTAGTAAGGTTTTATAAGTAATTGTTAATTAAATTTTGTATTGTAATATATCCATAAAACGGAAAGTAAGATTTGAAGACAATATTGATGAAATATACAAATATATCAACTTAACTTTTTGTTTATTGATGGTAATTTTGGAAATTTCGGAAAAGATTTTTGAATATGAATTTATGTTCATTAGATTTCAATTATTTTTATTTCTGTTTTAAATAACAGTTAAAGTCTAATCTTCAAGTATCTGCATCTTTGAAATATGTTGCAATTATGAGAATAGTATGCATTGTTTTATTTCATAAGAAACCGTTTATATAAACAATGTTAGTGTAAAGTAAAAGACCATATGGAATCGATCTTTATTTAATTGAAGGAAAGATCGTAGAGAAGCGACCAGTCTTTTTCGCGTAAGTGTGATCATGAAAGCATGATGTGTCAATTATGTTTGTTTTATGTATCATAAGTATGCATTAATAAATATAAAACCATTTTCCATTCATGAATATTTTGTCTTTGTACTACATATTGGAAGTGATTCAGCTGGTTATGGAGTATGAAAATTTCACCAGTCATGCAATTAGTTGATAAGTATGGCATGCCGTTCTCGTCAAAACTATGTTTAAACCATTTTTCGAAAAAATTACACACTGAGAATTAAAAAAAACACACTGAGATTAAAAAACCTAAAAACACACACTGAGAATTCAAAATTACACACTGAGATCTCATAAAAACGCACTGAGATTACCAAAAATGAAAAACACACACTGGGAATTGAAAATTACACACTGATAACTGAAAATTACACAATGAGATTTCAAAAAGACACACTGAGATGAAATAAACTGAAAAACACACACTAAGAATTTGAAATTACACACTGAGAATTTAAAATTACACACTGAGATTTGTGCGCACTTTTTATGCGCACATATCTAATTAGCATAATTAATCTAAATCTATTACAAGCTATAAACAACTAGGGGACGGAACTCGTTAGTCCTTCAATTTGGCGCTAAATGTTTTATAAAAAACATTAAAAATACAACTAATAGAAAAACTACGTTATTAAAGACCAATAGAACAAGAAAAATACCCACTTACTCTCATTACAAAATATAACCAAATGGTGAAAACTTTATTAAAATTATAAGAAAACATTGGAATAATCTGCAAAATACAAACAATGCAGTGAATTTTTTTCCCAAGTGCCTATAATAGCATATATACGTAACAAAAATATAAAAGATTACCTTGCGAAATCAGGGTAACAGTTGAAAGACTTTTGAAAAGGGACCATGCTTAAACAGTTTTAAGCAAAAATCCCGATAAGTACATGTTATCTGGATGTGGATATAGATATAGAAAATATCAGCCCGCGAGCCAGAATATGAAGCTAAATGTCGAGTGAGCGTAGCGAACGAGCCATTTAGCTTCATATTCTGTCGAGCGGGCTGATATTTTCTATATCTATACAATCCACATTCAGATAACATTTTATCATCTTTCAAAGCAATGTTTTTATCAAAATTTCCTTTTCAGTAATTTCGCGGGAATTGTTATTACCAGAGTGTCTCTGTTATTACTAGGCAACACACGTCATCAAAATATTAAACCGCGGATACACCGTGTGGCCAAAATACGCAGGGGAAGAAAAATGTTTCGTGTACATGATAATGCATATATGAGAGTATAATATTTGAAGATGATACAAAAAAAAAAAAAAATATTTTAAAGATTATATTGAAAGATCGTAGTATTTCATATCACCAGAAGGAGAAAATTTCTACTCGCGGACTGTTGAACAACTTTTAAGCATACGCTTCATAAATTTGCTGTTACAAAATTTTGGAAATTATTTAAAGTTAAGGAATGTATCTCCCTCATGCAAAGCTCTGATTCCTTGCCCAGCTTTGGCTATACTTTTTGGTCCTTTTTGGTTTATATCTCTTCATATTTTTAATAAGCTTTGGATTTTCAAATATTTTGGCCACGAGCATCACTGAAGAGACATTGATTGTCGAAATGCGCATCTGGTGCAGAAAAATTGGTACCGTTTATGTTATCATAAAAAAATTCCAGAAACGCATCAAAATGCTGTTTGTTTTCAAGACTTAAAGTACACATATATATTCAAGTAGTCGTAATTCGTAAAGGAGATGTTAATTTGAGAAAGACAGATGTTGGTAAATTGTCCTTCTTGTATGTAAATATCTCGACATCTCGCACCTTGTACCCGCCATTGTACGTGAGAAGACAAGGAAGGTAGGTGTTATTTTTGTATCGACTACCCCAACAAATTGCTTTGGGACGGTATTCTGGTTCGGGTTATGGGGTACCATTTCCTATAAGTGCTTTGCCAAATGTTATCATTGAGGAAAACATATTTGGTTCAAACATGTCAAAATTTTCCGTCAGGTATTTTCTTCTCTATTGAAAAATAACAGAACCAGATCACCTGGATTTTTGAAATATTATACAAAATTGCTTCGCTGCATTCTGTTTGTCCATGTACATTGATATATCATTCTTTTGATGACTTGGAGTTAAAATGACAAGGCACATCATGTTTATGATTCTTGAAAAAAAAAATGCTTTTAGTGTATTCAACTAGGTAGCTCAGGGGTCAGAGCATCTCTTTATGAGAAGGTCTTAGGTTCAAATCCTAACTTAGTTACACTGAAACAGTAAATACTATAAATGGAATCTTAACATGTTTTACATGTATTAATCATCTAATAGTTTGCCCTCTTCAGTCTGTCTCATGTGAATTATCAATATACATATACAGATATAGCCAATATATATGAATTACACCAGTTTTCACAACAAAAACATTAAATTGCGACTTTTTATGGAATATTTCAGGATACCAATTTAATATGCAGTGAACATGATAATAAATTGTTGTATGTCATGTATGTGTACTTTTTTTTATGAAACAATTGTTTTCTTTGTTTTACAAGCAATTTAAGAAAACTTGGTATATGTAATTCAGGCTCAAATAATTTGACATTAGGGACCAGAAGCAGCTCTTAACGAGAAGGTTTTGGGTTCAAATCCTAACCTAGTTACACTGAAAAAGTGCTGCGCTCAATCGCCTTGTAACTTGGAGCTGATATTTTATATCAATATGTAGAAAACCTGACAAATTATACATGCAAATTGATAATCATAGAACCAAGTCCGGTAAATATTAAATTAATGTATTGATATCACTTTAATTTCAGATTTGAACAAAGTATTTTAAATTATCAGTTTTTATATTGAAGCATAAATGAAATATAAAATATAGTAAAATCCAAAGTCTGTCACATCTCTGAATCTTTCATGGTCTGTTGATTTATTGGTTGCCATTTTTTTGGTTAGATTTTTTGCGATATCTTCAACTTGATTGTCTGAGTGTACGTTATTATCTTGCTGTTTTTGTGTAATTTGATTGGATTGGATGTTTACAGGGAGATTTTTATACCGGTCACTTTATGTTTTGAAAAGTCCCAGTAATTACAACAAGGGCTATCCATTTCACTTAAGAGTTCATTTGTGTCATCTTCTGATTCCCATATTGCATTATCATCAGTTTGACTTTGACTTTCATTTGCTGAATTTCCCCCGAATTGAAGTAAAACATGTCTTTTTGATTTATTTTTAAAAGCATTATCTTTGTCAGTAGCCATTTTGTATGTATGTTTTGTTT
Source organism: Mytilus coruscus (assembly GCA_017311375.1). NCBI lineage: Eukaryota > Metazoa > Mollusca > Bivalvia > Mytilida > Mytilidae > Mytilus > Mytilus coruscus. The sequence goes on along the minus strand of CM029601.1, from coordinate 23,811,087 downwards.
TGTTTTGTTTTGTTTTAGGAGACGAAATAAGTACTTTAGACTTGTCAGAAAGAGGGTTGTTGTTTTGTGGTAGATTTTTTCCCCCTATTTTATTATTTAAAATGAAATGTTTAATCTAGAGTGTAAAATATATGTGCATTTAATTAATCAATTTTTATTATTAGTTTTACTGTGAATTTTATGTCCACTATAAATATTTTGAATAATTTAAACTGCCACCCCCGCATTGTTGACATTTGTATCGATAGATTGATCTCAATACAGGTCAGATCAATAGTTCAAATTAGGTCAAATAGTTCAGTTCTGAAAACAGTAGTCCCGGCAGAACTTATCAAGACTGCTGTCGACACCATTTTATCAACATCTCGTTTCAGAATGTAAAGTAATTTTAGGAAAAAAGAAATGGTTCATTGTAAAATATGTACTGCAAGTGTAATTTATTTTATTAAAAGAATTTATTTGGTGACTTATCACCATTACAATACAAGGCAATATGTTTGGAGAATTTGTTGATAAGTCCTGCTCACTTGATAATGTCTCCTCACTTGCACGCGCTAACTATATACGAGTTTTACAGATACGTTGAGGAAGCTGATATAGCGGTAGGGAAGGATGATAAACTGTTAGTAATAATCTGAATTATAAGCAAAAAACTTATGAATACGAGTAAAAAAATTTGTTAAGTCTTGAAATTTATTACGAATGTTGGTTGTAGGAACCGCATTTCATTATAATGACAAGAGTTCGTGAGACCAAGACATTAATCTGTTGAATTATTCATCTCATGAATATTCATTAGTAATTTGCATATTAATCTCAGTGTGTATTTTTGAAATCTCATTGTGTTATTAACAATTCTCAGTGTGTGTTTTTCAATTTATTTCATCTCAGTGTGTCTTTTTAAAATCTCAGTGTGTAATTTTAAATTCTCAGTGTGTGTTTTTCATATTTTTAAATCTCAGTGTGTAATTGTAAAATCTCAGTGTGTAATTTCGATTTCTCAGTGTGTAATTTCAATTTCCCAGTGTATGACAAATATATGTTTAAAAACCTCGCCCGTAATTATAAATTATGCAATTCATTGACCGCTCCCGACATGTGTAACTTCAAGGCATATTTTAGCGGCGATCGATGTCTTTCAAAATTACTGCACTTTTCTTGTATCCCTGGTGCTTTCGACTGGAGAACCGTCGTACACAAGCATCGCACAAGTTGGCACTCCGAGGCGGTTGGGGAGCAAGAAGGTGAACTGTGGTTTATTTTTATCAATAGTACCGCTTAAGTCGACGCTAGGGGCCGTCTTGACCTTGTTGTAGGGTATGAATGGTTCGTTCATTGTTGAAGACCTTACATCAACTGTCAAGATGAAGAACAGGAATAAAAGCCCTGTTCATTGATAATTTTCTATGTTTTCTATGTATTGTGTGCGATTTTGTCCCATGTAAATTTACTCCATATCCTTTCATTTTCTATTTAAGGTTCTTAAATCTCAGTGTGTAATTTTTTCGAAAAAATGGTTTAAACATAGTTTTGACGAAAACAGCTTGCCATAGAAAAGAGGTAGATCTAGCAATAATTTGTATAGTATATACAAATCCTTGGATTTACAAATCAGCAAGAAATCATCCAGAACATGTTTTATGTTTCCTCGCAAGCATACATACATTTGGTTTTTGGTGGATAGGCAACTTATTGCCAACATATTATAAATCTTATTTGAAAAAGTGGTCTTTATTTTTTGCAAGCGGTTATTCATTTGGTTTGGTGGATAGTTATTTCATTAGCAACATATTAACAATTGTATAGAGTTACCAATATTTATTAAACATAACCCTGCCACATTCTGTATGTATCTGCCTGTAATTCAATGGTTGTTGTTTATTGCTGTGTTACATGTTTGTTTTTCGTTCTTTTTTTGGTACATTTATTAGGTCGTTAGTTTTCTCGTTTGAATTGTTTTACATTTGTGATTTCAAAGCCTTTTATAACTGACTATGTGGTATGGGCTTTGCTTGTTGTTGAAGGCTGTACGGTGACCTAAAGCTGTTAATTTCGGTGTCATAAGGTGTTTTGTGGAGAGTTATCTCACCGACATTCATACCAAACTTCTTTTTTTATATTTATTTGGTTTCCTTTATTCTTGATGGTATATCACAGCACACCTCTTATATACTATCAATTATAAGTCATATATAGATAAGTAATGCCAAAACCATATTTAAATGTGAAGTCCAGAACTTTAACACTTACACTGTCCATTTATCTTATATGCTTACATTACAAATAAAGTATGTATGATTGTCACAGTAAGCCTAAAAAAAGTGCAGAAAAATTAAAAACATCCAGGAAACAAACTATGTAGATATGAATTTTGAAAGTTAAAATAAATTCAGCCAGATAATATAGCAACCTGAGGATTAAACATATGTTGCAGAGTCAATTCAATTTGCCTTAGACGCTTTAGAGTTTGCAGAAATTGGGAATTGCAATAGGATCGGGAACTTGTACATTGAACACAAAGTAAAAATTATCTACATTCCTATTCACTTGTGCAAGAATCTACACACTATTACATATTTTCAATAATGATATGACAACTAAACTCATCAATGATCATCAATATCTAATTCCTGGTATCTATGATGAGTTTATTCACAGCTAATTATTTCAAATCAAAAAAAAAATAAAATCAACAAAAATGTTGGTGACCAATCAGCAGTCGTGGGTTCACGTATTGCTTTTCTTTTTTTAAAGAAAGCAACTTGTTTTTATCTTATTACAAATAATATTTTGATACTCATTGCCTTTCGAATTCGTGTAAGTTGTTGTTCGGACAGACAATGACTAAAACAATATTGTTTTATATGCAAAAAACTTTATTTCGAAAATCTAACTAAAGATCATGAAAAAAATTCAAAAGACAAATAGTCAAAATAATATCAAAATGCTGTCGAGAAATACAAATTTTAATTACGTAAAAGTATTATAAATATAGACAGGAAGCATCATAAGCAATAGCAATAGATAACAAAAACATCATGTAAAAAAGTTCTAACTTGAAACAGCTAGGAATACTTGTGATTAAAGTCTTCCTTTTGTCATAAACCGATAAAAAATTATGTACAAATCTTGTTTTTTTAGTTACTTTTCAAACGTGTCCGTATATTTGCTTCTGCACTTCCTTTTGACTTCAACTTCCAAAATTTCTCCCAACAAATGAGTGTTTGATTTTGGTTTACTTTAAATTGTCTCCAAACTTATATGTTACAAACCAGTGCCATGCGCACTTTATTGAATATTTCTAGATTCATATATAACAACCTTTTATTTTCTAAATAATGTAAATATAACGACACGAAATATATATACTTATCTTTAATGGATCGTTGACAAATCTTTAAAGAAAGTTTTATCTTAATAATGTAACTTTGAAAGGTTCGTGTTTGAAGTAATAGATGTTCTTCAAGATCAATAACCTGTATAATTTAGCAGAAGCAATACAACAGTAATATATCAAAATAAACAACAGCAAAAACAAGCAATACAAATTGAAAATTCAACCAACACTCTAAAAACATGTGATAATTTTTTTTTAATCTTTGAAACCACGAAAATATTTCGCCAATTTGGATCTAGAAAACGCCAAAGACACCGAATAAAACATAAAACCCTAAAAAATGAGGAGGTTTATTGATACATTTTTCTTAGAATATTAACAGAAATCTTACATGAGTTTCCAAGTACATGTATATATACTGTATGTTAATTACCCTGTTTCACATAATGATTAGAAAACAATGATGCACAAGCAATTAATTCTTACAAACATAAATCTAATTGTTCGACCCACATTTATTATTTTATTACACATTTCTCCTTTAAAAAGTCCTGTTATAAATATATTATATGTAAACTACAGATAAAACTCTACCGTGTGCTTTCTATATCTTGTTCTGAAACATCATCCATTTCGAAACTGTAAGATCTGTTATCCGTATATTCTTCCTCTTCTTTTAATATTTGAGGATATATGCTATAATCGTCTCCTTCTGCTTCAATGAAAATGTTTACTCTTGGTACCATTCTATACGTCCTTTTTAAATCAGACATTAAGAAATCTGGTATTTCACGGAATGAAATGTGTCCACGTTTAATTTTTACCGAAACCATTTTCCCATATTCCAATATTGCTTCTAATGAAAAATCTGTTGGATAAAGTTTCCTGTTTTTAAGATATGTTTTTTTAGGTGGTCCGGGTAACTTTTCTCCGTTTGGTCCATAATAGTGATGGATTTCTTCTGGGCTAGAAAGGTATGCAGGTCCATGATGAAATGAAGATGGTCGCGGCACAAAAGCATTATGGATATTATTCGGATACACATAAGCAGCAGGCACAACATTAGATGGTCTCATATCTAATTGTTGTGATTTAATCATTTCTTTATGTGGAAACGGTCGCACTGGTTCTGAATAGTAACTTGGAATAGTTACTGAGTTACTGGTATACATGTTCTCACTACGATTTTTCAACATCATATCATCCACTGTGAAATGTGGAACGTATTGCGTAAATACTCCTTCTCCAAGCACTGGCAAATCTATGATGGACCTGTCTCCAAATTTCGTATTTACTACTCCTCGTGGACTACCTCGTGTTGACATTTTTAGTAAACATTTTTGAGTGAATCCTACATTTATCTTTTAAATCTCACAGAAAGAAACTAAAGATTACTGAGATATTGGTTTTGTTTTGTTTAAATTTCACATGATCAATAAATCAGTTTTATCTGTCATTTGAGACTACGTTCTTCATTTAATGAAATCTATTTAACTATGGTTTTATCTCTTGTAGTCTCAAATGATCCACTTTTAAATAAAGCACTGCGAAAATTAAAAATTACTCCGGTTTGTAATCTTAAATAATGCATATTTGTCTTCTGTTTACCGCCCAGTGATTGTTTTGTCTCGCACATGCACGCCATGGTTGTCGGGAAATAGAGTACATTGAATATAGTTAGGTCTAGTTTGTGTTTATTTCAAAGAATTTTTCATAATTTAAGTTTAGCATGCAAGAAGATTGATAGATTAATACTTTTAGCTGCAAAATGTCCACTGGCACATATTAGAAATCACAAAACAGTAACTATAGTAGTGATAATATGAGATATTTGCTTTTTGAGTTTTTGTTGTGCATGTCCTGTCCTACTGTTGTGTCGTGGATGGATATCCCATATCCTTTCTATTCTATTAAATATGATAGAATTACAAAAAGATAATTATGTTTCGATGCATGTAAGCTTCTTTATTTTTAAATTTATTAATCTATTCGTGTTTGTTGTTGTTGTTGTTGTAGAATTGATCAATCCATTAGACCTCGTGTCTTTTATGTTTTCTGTGAGTAATCTTTGCTTTAGATTAGTGAGGCGTCCGGGTGCGGGATTTTCCCGCTGCGTTGAAGACCCATTGGTGACCTTGTGCTGTTTTATGCATGCTCTTCGGTCGGGTTGTTGTCTCTTTTATACGTTCCCCGTTTCCATACTCTATTCAACTTAACACGTCTCAAAGTTAACTCTTCGGTTTCTTTTAAAGAGTCCTTTATGTTTTATATTTAATGTAATAGACATTGTTCAGTTAAATATCAAAGTAAAACGTGATTTGCTGCGTTCGATGTGCATTTTCTGATTAATCTTCATCAGGAACTCGCACAGCCAAATGTTGGGATAGCAGTTAAAGATATTATAAATACATTAACATGTTAACTATAAATGAAGGGAAGCTTGATGTTAAATCTCGTGCAATTGTGTGATTTTGTATATGCAGGTTCCAATCTGATTTTTGTGTAATTTATCGTGATTCTGTTCTAATTCATCGTGATTCTTACCCAAATAACCTTATCATAGATACCAGGATTAAAATTTGGTAAGCCAGACGACACGCTTTTTGTCCACAAAAGAATCAACAGTGACGCTCAAATCGATAAAGATAATAAGGCAACAGTAAAGTACGAAGTTGTAGAGCATTAAGGACCCAAAATTCCTAAAGGTTATGTCCAATACAGATAAAGCGTTATACATAAGGCTAAAGATGTGTTTTTTTCTTTGTTTTGTGTCCTCTTGTAGGTAGGATTTTATATATAGATGTGAACAAAAGTAAAAACAGCACAAACATTATCAGAAAATGAATCTTTTAATATCAAGAAGTTGGGATTCATTAAGCAGACATTTGAAATTTAGTCATTTTTATGTCCTTAGTCATAATTTATTTGTTTCGAAATAAAAACAATCAATACTGATTGTTGATGCATATGCCTACTTATCTATCAAGAAGTATTTTAAGGTCAGAAAATGGTGTCAAACTGTAACGGGGGTGTTTATTTAATGGGGTAGGTTTTAATAATTTGCCTTCATGCAAAACAAATAAAAAAAAACAGACATGGCCTTAATATGAAGAAAGTTTACAATATATTTGAACAGACTGAAGTAAATGAATCAATCATAGATTGATATACTCAGTTTATTTGCTTAGTGTTTTTATAAAGTTTGTGCTTCCTTTGCTTTACTGTTTTTTTGGTGTTTTATGTTGCTGTTTTACTGTTTTATTATGATTGCTGCTCAGTATAGCTTTTAGTTTTGTGCTCATGCATTTATGCATATAATGCGTATTATTGAACTAAGTTCAACCTTGCCTAACTGATCCTAACTGAGCATAAAATACATGTTTTATGACGGTACTTTTTAATCTGAGAGGGGGGTCCGGGGGTTGGAACCCCCCTTTTTTACGATCAATGCTTTTGAATGGGGACATATGGTTGGAACCGCCCCTTTTATCCTGGGTTGGAACCACCCTTTTAAAAATGGCTGGATGCCCCTGGATTTGTATAGTACTGCACTTTAAACAAATTTAAATAAATAAAGATTCTTACAAGTTCTCATTTTATCCACATACAATAGTACAATGGAACCTACTTCCTACACCAGCAATCCTTTGTACAACAGTCGACGGCTTCAAAGAGCAGATTTCTATATCTGCTCTTTCACAAATATTCTAAAAACTGCATAACATGTACATAGTTTTACCAAGAAATATACATAGGATAACAATCTACCAAAAAAAATTTATTAAATCACTGTTATATTTTTACTTTATTTTTCTATGCACCAATGCAATGTAACGTAAAATTACTGAAAATTTATTTCTTTTAAATTGTAAATGAGCCACGCATGCAACGGCACGTAATAGTCAAAGTTGTGACTGAGTGCGGAAATATGAAGATAGAGATAGATAGTAAGGGGAAGACCATTTGATATTCTGGGGGAGGATTTTGAAAATAAATAACTCAGGCTTGATAATCACAAAAAATAAATGGTTTGTTCTGTGGTAGTTTGAAAATAAATTACCTGACTTGCAATGTATTAAAAATAAATAACTCAGCAGGTCTAATCGAAAGTATGAGATGGCACCAGATTCTTCATAAATTCATCTTTTTTCCAAAAAAAAATCAGGAAACACTTCCCATATCTTTTAATAATAAAAGTATAAATATTATTTAAATATACTTGAAATGTCAGAAAATTGGTTTCATTTAACTTGAAGTTAATTGTCTCAGGAACACTTACCTCATTTTTATTAAATCAGGGCCGTAACTACATTGAGACAAATGCCTCATGTAGGAAATTTCAAAACCAAACGCTTGTCTCCATATCAAATAGTGTTCACCGTGAGTGCCTTGCAAGAAGCAAGTTCTGTTCTCCCTCAGACGTAGCCCCTGATTTTTCGGGATCAATGTTTCTTATTTATTTGTCTTTTGTTCATTGATTGCCCTTCTGTATTCTGTTAGTGTTGCATTCATTTTGTAATTTAGTAATTTTATTATTAACTTGATCATGAGTTTAAAAAAACACAGCAGCCACAGACTTAACTATGTGACTATGATTACGTTTTTGCTTTATCATGCATATTTGTCTTTTGATGTTGTCCCTAGAAACTTAAGTCTTACACTGAATCTATAACGTGATTTTGCTTTGAGACCAAAATATTGTCAAAAAATTATTAAAACAGAACTTGCATTTTCAGTTTAAGAAAGGGTCTGGGGAACACCCAGAAAGCATGCATGTACAAGAATTACGGACATTTCAAAGCGAGATAACTCGTGTGACTTTTCTATTCTGGTTCCCATCTTGTTCTCATCGTCTGATGACCAGTAGATAAGAAAAGATAACTCCCCTAAACGAACACCCCGCCAATAGATGTCACTTTGCCGTTATGCCTATCGCGTAATTAATGATATTAGCAGTTATACGATAATTCCGGACGCAATGGATTTTAGAAAGAACCCCCGCTTAGACAATTTCAGAAGCAGATATCAATAATAAATCATCTGTTGATTTTACAAATATGACAAACCATGAACTTAAATTGTATTTGAAAAGTAACGGTGTAAAAACAAAGTTGAGGAATAGAGAAAAGCTGTAAAGTCTGATTTTGTCATTGAATGTGAAAATTGTTTGCTTAAATATGTTTTTATTGTTATTTTTGTATACTTTATTTAAAACAAATTTATAAACAAGTTTCGATTGTGCATTTTTCTATATTAATATAAATATGCAGTTCTAAATTGTCCCCGGCATGAAAAATAGGAAACAATTCAATTGAGAAAATTAACGGCCTAATTTATAACAAAACAATTTACGAAAAAAAAAAACAACAAATATGACAGAACTTTGAAATGTTCGTTACAACTTATTCAAAGGTTTTGCCCCATTCTTTGATTTTGTAAGCGGTTTCAGTGCATGATTTCTTCACAAATATTCAAAACTCAACTGAACCAAACTAATCCAACAGTGATATACGCATAATAGGAACTCCTCTTTATTCGCTAGTTTAATAAAGAGAATCGAATATTATTACCAACCACAGGTACTTGGGGACATGACAATTTATTTTTGTCCTCCCCCTTTTTTCCAAAATCCGTTATTTTTTAGTTTTCTATTAATTTCAATTATTTTCGAGTTTTTTCTGTATTATAAGAACATAAATATACTACAAAAAACTTGTATTTGCTATTTACTATCAATTCCAAGTTTACTATCCACAGCGGTCACTGATGTATAAGGGGGAGGGCAACAGAAATTCTCATGTCCCCAAGTACCTATGTTACCAACTACACTCGGAACAGAAATTTAATACATTTTATGAACAAAGATCCAACAATGACCGCTAATTATACAGAAATCCTGACACAAAATTGTTGTGATTTAGGAAGATTGTAACAAACGTACGGATTTATTAGGTATTTCCAACAACCGCTGTCTGTAAGCAAACACACGAAAATAATTCAAAACAGTAACAAATTATCTAATAACGAAAAACAATTGTCAACGAGGTATGTCATGACATATGGAAGTCAGGCGCTCGTTTAGTGGACTCCCTTTTTATTTTTTGTGTTTAAACAATGTTTGAAAATATATATTCGTTCATATTTCAACGTATCTCAATTTATTTTCACTTGATAAAATTAGTTTTTTTTTATGTGTTACCCTCTGTATATTCTTATGTGTAGAATACTCTTAAACATAAGAATAGAGGGCAAGAAATATAAATTATTGTTAAATCATATGGATAAGAGTTGGAACACTTTAGACAAGAAAAATAAGTTGAAATATGGAAAGAATATTTTCAAATAAAAAAGGGGCCACTCAACAAGCGCGTGTGTGTGAAATACTTTATTTTCAATATAATACTTCCATGATAAGATAAAATAGTAACATATGGTATTGATTGGTGATACAGCACCGGAAAGGATTTGTCGTGGCACCACGGGACGCTTATATACTATGTAAATATTGACACATTCGTGTTTATATATATGGTAGTTTAGATCGATAATTATGGAGCTTTTCTTAAAAAGGATTTTCGATGTTTTTCGTCATTTTTATTATAAGACGACATTTCATGAATATACTAAACAATTAAATTAATTATGTAACATATGCTACCAATGATTTAGACGCTATAATAAGTTACTGTATACATTCAAAATACTTGCATTTACTTCTTTGATCTCTTTCTTATAATGACAAGAATAATATTCCTAAAAGTAATTAAACAGACTACCTTTTCAAAATATAAAACGTATATAATTTTTTTATATGTTTTGAATAACATTGAAAATTTTACGTTGCCATCTGTATTCCATTTTAATATACTTTTCATATTATGTAACAATTTTTCCTCAATAATACAACCATGCAATTGTGTATTCAATTATTTGACAACAATAAAATTACTGGAAACAATATAAGTTAAATTAGACAGAGCCTCTTCTAAAAAAATTTAAAAAATGCGTATTTTTCTTAAAGATGTCGACAGAACCACACTACCTAATTTTGATGTTTAAAGACCTCTTTGGTATAACAGAAATTAATGTATTGCTTAAAACCTAACTAGATATATATAATAATGGATGTATATAGAAAGGAAGTTCACATCGTAACAAGGAGAATTCCGAACTAAATAACACCAACCACAATTTGTCTTTGAAGACGGCCAATATCAGTTGTATGAATATACGTTGTAGTCATAAATAATGAAATTTCACTTTCAAATGCTTAGGGACAACAGTAAACATTATTTTAAAATGACGATTCTTATACCACTTGAAAGGAAAATTAATTGTCAATACTGTATGATTTATTAATTTGATTTACAATAAAAAATGAATTTAATATGATTTTTCATAAGACATGTATACCTCGTAATTTAACACATAACTACCAGAAGAGTAACTCAACGTTCAACATGATAGGGACAACAGTAGATATCAAAATAAAGTGGATTTTATTACATCATTTTAAAGCTATAGAATTAGTGATATCTCTATAATTTATTAATTTTATATGAGATTTATAAAATAGACATAGTATTCGTTTATTTAGCTAGTGGTCATAATTCCCCATAGACAATAACGTTAAAAAATTTTCAATGATTACGGTTCTCTGAATGGTAGCTGATAAAGCCATCCAGCTGAGCTGTCCGCAATTCTTGTGTATGATTTTGCATCATTTGTTCTATAGCTTCTTGGGCCTTCAGCGGTTCAAAAACCCTTCAAAGAAAATATTGCCTCGCTCCACTCGGCAAAACATTTTCTTATTATATATTTCTTGTATAACTATGTTTAAACATTGTTAACTCTAAAACTTTTTATTATTCTTGCCTATGTTTTTACATTCGGAACACCTCTGAATTGTTTATTTCAATTGACGTACAATGACGTCAGTTCCGGTTTTGGTAATTATGGTATTTTCCTAAATGGTAAATGGTAAACCAAAATGGTAAATGGTAAACCAAATCGGTAAATGGGTTTACCTAAGTATAAATACGGCGGAGAATACAGATAAGTCTTTAGCAAAATTTTACCCTGGGCAAGTAACACTCGCTAATTCCAAGCTATTTTGATATACGTACAGATACCATGTACCAGACCAAGTAGTAACCAGACAGCCAACACTATTACAATGTCCGATGAGACGACGTCCGTATAATGTGGATTTGTTAATTCCTTTACAAGTTACATTTAGAGAATAACTTCTCGAGAGAAGCTTTATCTTTTGGCATTGAATTTGATTTCCCATTTGCCGATTACCAAACTACAATTAGTAAACTTTCTGGGTATATTTTTCCGCTATCCATTTTCTTTAATTCACGACAGAAGGTTAATAAAGTATTTATCTGTTAGACTGGAATGCTGTTAAGTTATTTAATATTTATATGTATTGTTGATATTTAATGCATCTTAACGGTTAATACAAGTTGATTTTTATTTAACGAGTCTGTTATTCTTACAAACATCAAGAGTAACCATACAAAAACCTATACTCCAATCTACCCTTTTATATCCGAGTCATTACCTTACCAGAGGAACCAACCTTACCAGTGTGTATTCAGAATACCAGAGTACTACATAGTACCACGACACCAGAGTACCACGCTACCAAAGAAGGGTCACTAGTTATAACTTTTATTTCTTATATACTCGTACATTCTAACAAAACACATTTTTACAGCAACGCACTAAGGGGTAAACATTCATAGTTTAACACTAAGGCCCGACCGCTCGGTTTTCGTTACAAAGCGATAGAGAAAAATGCAATAAAATGCGGAATCGGAACAAGTTCATTCCGATAATTTCCGGTTATTAAAATAAACAATTCAAACACTTGAAGGACTAAGATGTCAGCCTGGTAACGGACGCAAACTGAAAACTAGAACTAAAAAAATATATTAAAATTTAGCTGATCTGTAGCGTAAAATGTACATTTGCAAACGACAGCATGATCCAACATAGTCATCAATAGAAGTGGGAATGTATGTTGAGTAAAAACAACCATAAACAAAATAATTGAGTCCACTCTACTTTTTTATTTGTACACTTGTTTATCAACTTATTGCCGTGCTGGCTATCGAAAGATCGTCTTGTACACTGCCGCTCTGTAAATCTGTATCTACATTGTATGTTGATTTGATGAACCTACTTACAAAATGTGTCGATATCTGTAAATGCAGTATCCTGATTGAGCTTTGATTACATGTAGAATGCAAGTCCTAATACATCTTAAATTTTCGCTATTTATTCCATTCCCGACAAGTTCTGAAATTACGCAACTCTTTCAAACCAGTTGAAGCTATCTGGGGCCATGTTTAAACAATGTACTGTGCATAAAATATTTCAAAGAGTTTTGTTTAACCATTGTAAACAAAGCATTTTTCTTACTTTAATTTGTTTTTAAAAAATTGGATTATAAACTATACAAATTTCAAACGTTCACTTTCTACACGCTTTTCTCCCTCAGCTCATTACTGATGACCTTTGTTTTTGAAGCACTTGACCCTAACAGGAAGTTGTCTAAGTGACTGTTTTTTTCAGATCGAACTAAATAGCGATAAGATGTACATACCTGTCAACTGACCCGGATCCTGTGGGTGTGACCCGAGATTTTCACAATTTTGAGGGGTCACCCGGAACACCCGCCGGGTGACCAAATAACCCGGGAATTCGGAAAATAACCCGTTTTCACCCGGATTCCTTAGCCTTCAGACTTATTAGATATAAGGTGATTGCAATGAAATACCGGCAAATTCGTAATTCTTCCTGGACAATCCTGGACAAGAAGTTCAACTAGCTGTGTAAACTCAGCTCAATTGACCCATTTCAGTGCATGGCTTCACTTGACAGCTTTGGTGTCAAACACGCTGTTAATTAACACCAATTACCTTAGCTTTAGGTCGTAAATAATTTGTCTATTTCAAATTTAAAACAACTTGAGTTACTTTTTTTGTCACAATATACTCCTTAAACTTATGTTTTTTTGTAAAAAGATTAAATCCAAAATGAATTGAATGCACAAACATATCAGAATAATACATTTACTATTGTTCTACCTTAGAACAATTAAAAAAATAAAAATTTTGAAAATTACTTTTTTCATCTATACCTCCTTTAATTGTTTAACTTTATTTTATTATACTCTAATATCAACCTATGATATGTTCTACTGTTTAAAAGCTGCACAAATGTATGTAAAGACAACACAAATTGGTACATTGTATGTCAAGGATTGAAAATGAACAGGAATTAAGGCATTGTAAAACAAATCTATCAATGGCCTCCAGGTGCAATGAAATAATAATATGTACAATTTTAAATTACTTAACCATGTGGACATGTTTTGAAAACTTTGATATAAATTATAAGAAAAATGTCCCCTAAATACTGAAATTCAGCCTGAAAAAGTTCGTACACGTTATGACCTGAGATTTCATTCTTCTATGCAGGTCATCACCTGCATTTTCATTGTCATAGGTTGACAGGTATGGATGTATGGGTGCAGTCTGTACACAGGATCACAGATGCCTTGAAATTTATCTATTGCTGTTATTACTTTGTGCATAATTATGACCACTGTATCTTTACACAAGGAACTTTCATATGAGAAACAAATACCATTATTAACAAATTATATATAATTTTTAGGGGCCTCGGTGGTCGAGTGGTCTAAGTAGTTACTACTGTAATCACTAGCCAGTCAACACTGAGGTTGTGAGTTCGAACCCCGCTCGTGCGGGTGCACTCGACTCCAATCTTAATTGACTAGGATTGTCAGTTTTCCTTTCGAAGGTCGGTGGTTTTCTCCGGCACTCGGCTTCCTCCACCAATAAAAACTGGCCGCCACGAAATAGCCCAAAAGCGGTGCTTAAAAGTGGCGTTAAAACACCAAAAATAAATAAATAAATAAATATATAATTTTTACTAAATTCAGTCGCATTTCAATTTTAGAACTGTTCTAAAATTGAAATCTGCGATTGAATTTAGTAAAAATGATACATAATTTGTTAATAATCTGACTAGAAATAACCCCACAATAATTTGTTTTGGAACAGACATAAATAAATCTAAATTTTATGTTTCATGTGTTGTATCTCTTTATGTTAAAACAAAATATGACTTCAACAAGTCAAGTCAAGCCAAAAATATTTGACCTTACTCAAAATGTTGTGAATACATGTACAAATGTATTGACTTCTTCAAGTTGACAATTTAACAAAATTGGCTAAAGTCAAGACCATTGTACAGATATCAAAATGTAATTGTGACAACATTGATGGCAATGTTTTGTCTTATGACATGTATGAATGAAATATGAGTGAGACTCCAAAAAAACTTAGACAATGTTTATTACCTTTCTTATGCAACCCTATATAACCACTAAAAAAATGTGAGGAAAAAACAGTCACTCAGATCATTACTTATAAATAGCTAATGTGCTTGTATAATTCTTAGAATTTTTTGTATTGTCATAAGTGATGTACTTAGCCCACACAGTCAAATAAAGTGTTTTCATCTTGTTCTATGATACATAAATTGACCTGAACAAGTCTGTAATTTTCTGACTTATACTACAAGTCCAAAATTGTAAACACATTTTTATATTGGCTCTGACTGGATAAGTCATTAGTGACGGATACTTATGTATATTTTATCATCATTTTGTACTTGGAGACACTTGAAGTTATCCAGCAACGACTTTTGTACAGTGGAGTCAGACATTTCCTCTTCTTTTGTTAAATTTAGTGGAACATCTGGGCTTACGGTCATAAAACTTTACTCAGTGCTCAAGAGTACAAAATTTGTGCTTGAAACAACAAATCCAGTATTTTGATTGGTTGAATTCTGAGACTGAATACAATAATCATACTCCAAATGTTTATGACTGTAAAGTGTAAGGTCTGGGCTATGGGTCATAAAACTTTACTCTGTACACGAAGTACAAAATTTGTGCTCGGAAAGCACAAAATCTAGTATTTTGTCGGTTGATTTCTGAGTCTTAAGTCTGGTAATTGTGCTTCAAATTTTTATGACCACATGGCATGATGTCCAGTATTGAAAACTAATATCTGGACAGAAGTTCAAAAAGCTTTCTTGATATGCTTCAACGAATTTGAAATAAAATACCATATTCAGTCTTTTTGTAGATGCTCACCAGTTAAATTCCCTTTTATAACATTACATTACATATTAATTCACATACATTAAAAAAAAACATACATGATGACAAGACTTGCCCCCTAGCCAGGATAGGTTGGGCATAATACTCAAAATCGAGTGTTATAATACATTTTGCTAAAGGGTTCATCAGAATTTTGTTAATTATAAAATGTATTGATATTTTTTTTGTCTCCATTTTAGATACATGTATCTGAATTTGGTTACATTTGTAATTGTTGGATAAATATATTTTTTTACAGATACAATAAGGAAAGATGGCATTGTTTGCTGATGCTTCAAGCCTCAGTGGAACTTTTGACAGATCTGAGAAATTAAGAACTCCTGCATTATTTAGCTGTGCAGCCAGAGTTAAAATTCCTCAGTTAGGAGCAGAGGATTCTCAATTGAGCTTGCAGTTACCTCCCAAGAAACCAGCACAGACCTCAATAGTGTTCCGTTCTTTTAGTCATCCAGAACCTGTCGATAGAAGATACTTAAAGAAAATCAGTTCAGATTTACATTTTGGTGAGGATGTTGTTAAAGACAGATGTTTCCATATGCTACCATATGACGAGAAGTACTTATTTGAGGCCTTGTCATTGGATGGTATTGTTGAAGCTCCAGAAAAGGCAAAAATTCCACCAGGTCGACATGATTCACGAGGTACTGATAATAGACATATGCCATGCAACCTAACAAAATCTACAAAATCTCATTTAAAACCTCTCAAGAGAAAGATTATGGAGAAAGCCAAACAAATGCATGATGATGCTATCCAGAAAGCTGCCATTGATGAAGAGAAAAGAAAAGCGGAGGCTATTCCTGAAGAAGAAGAAGAGATTGAGGTCAAACAGAGTTTCTTTATCACAGAACCACAACTACAGCCTCCACAACCTAGTTCTGTTAGATATATACCACCCGCTCCTCATTGGGAGCTCCCAAAAAAAAAAGAAGCTCGACCAGACAAAAAGGAGGTCAAAGTACAACCAAAACCTAAACCTTCTACAAAATCTGTGATATCTAGAGTCAGTAAAGGAAGACCTATAGCCCCAGAGGAAAAGAAAGAGGATGATTGGGATGCCTATGTCTTGTCAAAATTAAGTAAAAATATAGCCCAAAAACTTGTGCATGAAGGTATAGCTGATCCAGAAAGGAAGGAAAGGTTATCCAAATTGTTGGAAACTCAGTATGGAAAAGCTGATCTAAATAATTTTTTCTTAGATGAGAATGACATACTGGATGTACATGAAGAAATGGAAAAAAAGGAGAGAGAAAAAGAAAAAGAAAGTAAACCTAAAAAGAAATGGAAGAAAAAAGAAGCTTCGTAAGTTTGATAAGCTACATGTTATGGTGTAACTTTCTTATTTGCAAAGTTAATATATTTGCAAGTTTACTGATTTTGCTACATAATTATCTCAAAAGAAAACCATTTAATGCTAACTGAAGAGATTTCTATTGGTAAAGAATATCATACTAAAATGGGTTCCAAATTTGGGGGGGTGGATTTTTTCCCCTCCATTTTCCCCATCCAGGGAAAATTACATATCATTTTATTTGTGAATAAATCTATATTTCCAAATAAAAATGAATAAAAGGAGATGTCGGTTATATATATATATTTGTCAATGAGACAGCAACCCAACAACACAAAAAAAAAACCAAAAGATTTGTTATTAATAAGTAAATCTATAAGAATAAGATAAGCTACATATTAGGGAATTGTATGTTCAAGATAATATTTAGTTCTTATATTTGCATTAATTTTCCTCAAATTTTAAAAAGCATATGATACTGACAAATAAACAAAATATCCAAGAAGATGACCCACAGTGATGCTATGAAGACTCAACAGTGACTATCTGTCCTAAGTAAGATTCCGATTTGTGGGATCTCCCTGTATATTGAAATTTACTCTCTTCATCTCCTCAAAACCCAGTGAATACAGTTTTCTTTTTGTTTTAACTTTTCATTAAAAGTTATAATGATTATGATTTTTCAGTGTATTACAACGTGTATACAACATGCAGGAAGTTGAAAGAGAAGCCAATGATCCGTACTCTGATGACAACAATGCTCCATTTTACAGACAACCCATAGGTCTTAGGAGAGTAATCAAAGAAAGGGAAAAAGAGGAAGCTGGTATGTTAATTATCTAAGCAAAATTAAATAGATTTTAATTGTCTTGAAAAAAAAATCAGTGGAAGAAATTATTGGATGTTTACTTCTAGTCAGTTCAAATTTGTTTGTGTTATTATGTAAAATGTGCTAGCACTTCAATTTGTATATATATACTAAAAGCTACAATGAGATAACACACAGGAGCACCATAGCTTATTCGTTAGTCGAGGTCCACTGCCGTCTCGATCAGCTCCTTGATTCCTTTGTTCTGTCATATGACATAGAACTAGGATAATAGGGATCTAAAACTATTTAAAATCAGTTGAGCTTTTTTGACATTTCATGCTTAAAACTTTTTTTAAAAGGATTTAAGTTAACGCAATTTTACATTCAAATTGAAACAACTAAAACTTTATTTTAAAAGGTTGTTGTGTACTGAGACATCAGCAGTCTTTTACAACTGTTACCTAGACTGGCATGCACTGTTGTTTACACAAAGTAAAGATGAGTCCATATTTTTGGACTATCAGTGATTGTGCTTTGTTAATTCCAATCAATGTATAGATAACATGTGACAGTCTACTTAAGGGTTGGGAAAGACTGTCACTATTTGATTCAGTCATCAAAAGATTTTAATAATCCAGGAGAAGTGTCTGTAATTCACTGTTCTTGTCATCTGAAGTAGCCCATAGCTGTTCAGGAACTGAAAATGTCTGCTACAGGCCTCATACTGGGACCGACCAATAGTATTTTTTAAAGCATGTGGTGGTGGGCCTGTGGAAGACTGGGCATGGTCAACATTGAGGTTTCATTATCATATTAAAAGTTATATCCTCTAACAATGTATCCACTCCATTTAAATATGAAGGTATACATATTTTTTCCAACATGGCACCTGTTGGCATGTCATTTATACAATTTAAGTTATTAAAATATAGATGCCATATTAAATTATCTTCATTTTGGGGAAAGAATTAGTATAATACTTTTCCTGGACTATTTTCATTTTCATATCTTGTCAATGTTCTGCAGAAATGTGAAATAAAATGCAAATTAAAAGATAATTTGACATTTAATTGTGTTTCATTTACAAATAGCTGCCAGGGGTAATGTGTTCAAATGATCCCTGTTGTGAAAAATCTGTCTTTACTACAAAGCTTCCAGTCCTTTATATGTGTAACATTAAGGAATATAATTTGCATTTTAATTATGAAGAGTCATTGATCTTTCATTTGAACAAAAACTAATTTACTTATTAACAAATGTGTGTTTGAGTGATATATCAAGTGAAACCATATTTTAGCACAATGATTGCTTTCACATTCATTTAATGCTATTTGTTTCAACACAGAATCACTTGGAATAGGTATGAATGTGCACCTATTATGATCCATTGTGTATGATTGTTTCCAGCATTTTTATTTTTTTTGGTGCTTTTATCCCTTTTTATTGATAAAGACATGTTATACCTATAGCTATAGGCCAATTAAATTTATTTTTTGTATGCTGTTGCGAAAATCACCTAATCTCATATCATTTAAAAAATGTTACTTCTTCAAATTATATATTTTAAAAGCATTTCAGTATTTCTTGTAAAGAATATAAGAATAATCCTGCCCCCTTTCAGAATTTTGAGCTGGGTTACAGCAAACAAATAACAAATTTAAGGATGGGCCAAGACAAATGTGTTGCCAGAATATATCTTTAGTTAGTTGAGTCTTTTTTATCCCATGCTTTGTCAGTGGAAATATTGGAAATATATTGCCAAATGTTGTTTTTCTGCATTGATATTTTCAGAACATTAATTAACAAGATATCCAAGTCAATAGACCACTTTCTAGTTTGTTTCATTTCCGTCAAAAAGTTTGGTTTTAGTGAGCATCAGTCGTGCATTTAGGGGCATCGTCACTTCCTTCCAATGTTGAGCCAGTGGTTGAAAAATATGATGCTATATTGCACAAATTTTTAGGCATTTGTAGTTTATCCTACATAATGATGATCACGAAGACGCTTGATGAACTTTAATAGTGCAGGGATACAGGTGGTCCCCTCTATCTGGTAAATGACGTCACAAAGGCGTGCATAATTGACAAACTTTTCCGGTGAAGGACATAACTTGAAAGTGGTCTATTACATGATCAAAAGTTTTCCAATGTTGAAAAAATCCAGTTTTTAAAAGTGCACAATATCATATTATAGTAAAACACATAGTATGCACAAATAAACACCTTCCATTAAGGTTATACATCAACGAGACGATAATCCAACAACACCAAAAATCTAAAACACTTTTTGAAATCAACATTTACTCTGTAGTGAATGTAGCAAATATAGATGTGTTCCGCTGTAGTTCTATGTTTATTTATTATTGTACGTACCCTGACTAGATATGTTGTATAATAATATATAACTGTAGTACAAAAGTAGAGGTCTTGTGACATCATTCTAATTCTGTAGTTTATAGATTACTTGGTTTTAGAACTTATCTCAGTAATTGTATCATATTTGGTGTTTGAATTTAAAAAAAAAGATTTTCCAGAAATGATTGATTATTTTGTATTATATTCAGTGTACAGGCAAGCTGGTGGTTAGTATATAGATTGGACTATATGTCAACTAATATACCATGTATTTGAGGGACTAGAAGGTTGGGGAGGGACTGTTGTCTTTTCACATACTCACACTATATTTCATCACTTTCTATGATAGAAGGGCAAAGTCGTGAACCATTTATCACATCTCTAATGTATATTTTCTTGAAAAATTCTCAAGAGGACTTTTTACTTTTCCAGCTATTTTTAAAAACTAGTTTTTAAAAGGATCATGATTTTTTTGACATGTTGCTAAAAATTACATAAATAGAGATGATATTTTACTGTATATAGTCTACAAGAATTTAATGAAACAGTACATAATCACAACTTTTTATGCATATAAACCCTTCTGGTTTAGCTAATCTTTTGTATTAATGCAGATTTTAAACCCTTCTGGTTCATTGTTGGGTGTTATTGCAGGTCAAACTTTGCCTTATAGTCCTTCATTTACACTAGAGGGTAGCTGTGTTAACCGGTCATCTTCTAATCTGGACAATGACTATTTGAATAAGACTTAGTAAAACAGAATTGAAAAATAATACCTTAATGAATTAAACTGTTTTTTGATTGATAAGTGCATGATTATGCTTTTTAATGATGTTATAATTATTTGTAGGAACAATAACTCATTTGTAAAGACTTGGTTTTGGTAAATGTTTTAACCAATGGTGTTTTAGGTGTTTGAAAAATAACTTATGAAGTTTTTCAGAAACATATATAAGGTCAAATTTATAGCGCTAAAAATAAGAAGCAGGATTTCATATTGTTTCTTTTCCAATAGTTAGCAGTTTCATTTCATTATATTACATTAACTACTAGTTTCATGTTTTTGTGGTCTTGGTTATAGTTACCATTTCTGTTGCTAATTCATTTATTTCATGTAGATAACATTAAATAAAAACATAATTTTACATATTCATAACTTTTCTTTTTTTTTTTACTCTTTGATTGAGTAAATCATTATTAATAACATGCAGTACTTGTAAAAATTCAAATGGTTTCTGATTTGGTGCTTTTTGTCCTTTTAGGTGTTATAAACAAAACAGCTGATATTGAAATCCCTGAATATAAAGCATCACCACCTCCTACAATCAGGGACTATATCAATCCAAAAGTTGGAGATAAACTGTATGAGTCAGACAACAGATTTATACAGGAATGGCTGACAGGTTGGTATACAATCCTTCCCGAACCTTTAACCACAAGCTTTCTCAAAATCAGGAGCTGTACAATATATATATATATATATATATCAACCTAAAATTCAGAAGTAAATCGTATGAATTATACAGAAAAAATGGCAGGTTGGCTTACATATTTCTATAAAGTTAGGCTATAAAGTTTACAATTGTATGTTTTAATCTTTCTAAAAGACAATTTTTGACAACCCATCAGACAGCCTTGGGTAAAACACTTATAAAGGTATGGCAGACATTGGTACACAACACCATCCCTCTACAAATCAGATACATTCCTCATATAGTCATTCTTGATAAAATATGTGTTAACCCAAAATTTGAATATAAATCAAATCAGTGATAACAGATGTAAAGAAATATTTGTTCATTTTTGACTGCTATAAGCAATTTTGTATATTTCAGCAAACATTCAAATATATAATCTAAAAAAGAAATATTCAGAATCTTTATTTTGTGAGAATTATAAAATGCAATTTAACAGGAAATTTACAGAAAAGTTTAAGGTTTACTAAATAAAACAATTGATGTATGTCAGGTGCTGAGCAGGTTTATTAAATAAAACAATTGATTTATGTTAGGTGCTGAGCAGGTTTACTAAATAAAACACTTGATGTATGTTAGGTACTGAGCAGGTTTACTTAATAAAACAATTGATTTATGTTAGGTGCTGAGCAGGTTTACTAAATAAAACAATTGATGTATGTTAGGTACTGAGCAGGTTTACTAAATAAAACAATTGATTTATGTTAGGTACTGAGCAGGTTTACTCAATAAACAATTGGTTTATGTTAGGTACTGAGGAGGTTTACTCAATAAAACAATTGATTTATGTTAGGTGCTGAGCAGGTTTACAAAATAAAACAATATATTTATGTTAGGTACTGAGCAGGTTTAAACAATTAATTGATGTATGTTAGGTACTGAGCAGGTTTACTAAATAAAACAGTTGATGAATGTTAGGTGCTGAGCAGGTTTACTCATAAAACAATTGATGTATGTTAGGTGCTGAGCAGGTTTACTCAATAATACAATTGATGTATGTTAGGTGCTGAGCAGGTTTTCTAAATAAAACAATTGATGTTTGTTAGGTGTTGAGCAGGTTTACTAAATAAAACAGTTGATTTATGTTAGGTACTGAGCAGGTTTACTCAATAAAACAATTGATGTATGTTAGGTGCTGAGCAGGTTTACTCAATAAAACAATTGATGTATGTTAGGTGCTGAGCAGGTTAACTCAATAAAACAATTGATTTATGTTAGGTACTGAGCAGGTTTACTAAATAAAACAATTGATTTATGTTAGGTACTGAGCAGGTTTACTTAATAAAACAATTGATGTATGTTAGGTACTGAGCAGGTTTATTAAATAAAACAATTGATTTATGTAAGGTACTGAGCAGGTTTACTCAGTAAAACAATTGATTTATGTTAGGTACTTACTCAATAAATTAATTGATGTATGTAAGGTACTGAGCAGGTTTAATCAATAAAACAATTGATGTATGTTAGGTGCTGAGCAGGTTTACTAAATAAAACAATTGATGTATGTGAGGTGCTGAGCAGGTTTACTAAATAAAACAATTGATGTATGTTAGGTGCTGAGCAGGTTTACTAAATAAAACAATTGATTTATGTTAGGTGCTGAGCAGGTTTACTAAATAAAACAATTGATGTATGTTAGGTACTGAGCAGGTTTACTAAATAAAACAATTGATGTATGTTAGGTGCTGAGCAGGTTTACTAAATAAAACAATTGATGTTTGTTTGGTGCTGAGCAGGTTTACTAGATAAAACAATTGATGTATGTTAGGTGCTGAGCAGGTTTACTAAATAAAACAATTGATGTATGTTAGGTACTGAGCAGGTTTACTCAATAAAACACTTGATGTATGTTAGGTACTGAGCAGGTTTACTCAATAAAACAATTGATGTATGGGAGGTGCTGAGCAGGTTTACTCAATAATACAATTGATTTATGTGAGGTGCTGACCACGTTTACTAAATAAAACAATTGATGTATGTGAGGTGCTGACCAGGTTTACTAAATAAAACAATTGATGTATGTGAGGTGCTGAGCAGGTTTACTAAATAAAACAATTGATTTGTTTGGTGCTGAGCAGGTTTATTAAATAAAACAATTGATGTATGTTAGGTACTGAGCAGGTTTACTAAATAAAATAATTGATTTATGTTAGGTACTGAGCAGGTTTATTCCAAAGACAAAGAGAAGATAATCATGTCATCAACTAGCCATTACAAAAAGTTCTACAAGATTGATCGACCAAAACCTGCAGACGGTTGGTATCCTATAGATGTAATGGAAGAAAAGGATACATACAGAACACAGTCTCCGTCACCAACACCTAGAATGAAGAGAGTAGAGAGAGGATTCAAACGTTGGAAGGCTTTACCAGAACCAACAGTAAGTTTATGTTAACACAGTCATTCATATTTGGATTCTTTTAGATTTAATTATGATTTGAAAAAAAAGAGAAACCAAAATTAGAAATGTTTTAAAAAAGCCGAGCATTAGCTTATTTGAATCAACTCTAATAACTGCATGAAAAACTGTCATAAAATATAATACGATTTCAAAGTTCTGCTTGTTTAATAGGATCAAACTGATAACCATAAACTTTTTTTTGGGGCGGGTTGAAGTAAGTGGTTATGAGTGATAAGTGAGTATAGTATGCTGATGTCCACAGGCTACCTGCAGGGAAAGTGGGTTCTTATTTTGTGTAATCAAGTCCAATACAATGAGACTATGTGACAAAGATTTTCATAGTCTTATTTTTTACCATTAAAAAAATACTGTTGCAAGAGAAACAAAGAGTTTATGATTTGTTCAATAGGATGGAGAAGCCACATCCATGATACCACCAGGATTTGATCCAGAATTTCACAGGTCTCCTGATCCTTCTACTAGACGTCTGACTAAGCAGAATGCTTCCTTAGTACAAGTCAGTAAGTAGTAAATTTCCACTTGTTGAGATTGACATCATAGAGATTTAGAGAATATCATTA
The DNA here is from genome assembly GCA_017311375.1 of Mytilus coruscus. Lineage (NCBI taxonomy): Eukaryota > Metazoa > Mollusca > Bivalvia > Mytilida > Mytilidae > Mytilus > Mytilus coruscus. The sequence goes on along the minus strand of CM029601.1, from coordinate 23,786,611 downwards.
GTTTTATATAGAACTTGTTTTTAGATAGTTGTACATAGATTATTTTTATTATTTTAGGAAAGAATTACTAATTTTGAAAAAAATCATTTTAGCTGTGCTACAATTGTATATGAGTTCTTCTAAGGTCAACACAATAAAGGAATCACTTTAATGTAAGGGACTTTATTTATATAATATAATATACTTATTTATTTTGAATTCAAAGCAATGGCTAAACCATAAATAGACAGTATTCACTTTAATATTTTAATTACCTTGAATATTTTGAACTATTTTGAGAAATTTTCTTACAAACAAACAAATTCTTTATATATTGCCAATTTTAATCAAGTACTAAAAGACGATGAAAAACACAAATGTTTATATTCAAATGACTACAGTAATAAAATGGATGATGTATGTAGAGTTCTTTATATTATCTAATATTATCTTCAAGGCATGATTCAAGATATGAGGTATTTACTTATATCTCTATATCATACTAAATTTCAAATGTCATTATCTATTGAAATATTTATGATAATCATTACTTGTTTCTGTTGTGTATCATGCATTTGCATTTGCAAAGAACATATAGCATTTTACATTTTTGTATTTCATAAGAATTACCAGAAATTTCAGACTCCGACAATATCATATACAAACCACCAGAAAGGAAAATGTCTGGTAAAATATTGTTTTGCTGCCACTATTGTGAATATCTATTTATCTTACTGACACAATGCCAGTCTGTTACTGTTTTATTGGCAACTTTTTAAGTTATTATTAGAATGGGCTACTTTTGTGGCTGCTATTCAGTTGTCTTGTCAGAATGAAATATCTTTTCACTCTACAGATGCTTTCTATTTTACTATTTATTTTTGTATTTGTTTTTTGCATGACTGTTTATCTACAGAGCTTGTTGTTTGTATGAATTGCAGCTTTCATCTTCTGAGGAATGATGCCAAATTTTTGAAAGTATATATTCAATCATAAATATGCAAATATGACTGCTAAAATCTTTATTATTCAGCTTTAAAAGGAGACATTTTAGAAATCTAAGCTATAATATCAATGCACAAAACGTAAACAAATTTATTCTCCACTGAAGCTCAAGTATAAATAAAGGAAACAATTTCCTTCTTCGTGTATTTAAAAAAAAGATTTAAATTAGAATGTTGGCTTGTTTACATGTTTTTATATAATTGATATGATTAACATATGTCATAAATTGAAAACACAGTATTCTTGTTATATATTTGTGAAGAAAAGAATGCTACCAGTGCTTTTCTTTGACAATTTTTTACCCTTAATTAACCGGTAGTTTAAGTGGTCTGTAACTGATGAAAGCAAACTGTGATATCATGAAAGAGTCAATTACTTCTTTATAAATATTAATCTGTGACAGTCAGATCTTGAAAATGCTTGCAACAGATAAGAGATAAATTAGTTGTGCTAAGGAAATGATAGAATTTGCTGCTACATGTACCCCATGTAATCATAAACTGTAATTTCCTATTATGCTAGTATTTACTGAATTTCATTTGTACTAAAACCTTGTAGTCCCCAAAATAACATTGCTATTAGGCTGGCTACTATTTGTCTAAATAGAAATGTTATCTTTTGATGTATTTTTATATACTTAAACTGAATATTATAATTTAAGTTGATGAATGGAGGCAGAGGTATCACTTGAGTGGACAGTTACTGGACAGTACTCCTGACGATTTGATCCGAGACATGGGCGACATCCAGTCCCATGTCAGACTACAGGCTATAGCTACACTCAGTAAAGTAGCAGAGTACAGGGCTGCCACAGAAGATCCCTTTAATATGGCCTTTAAAGACATACCATTAGACAATCCTTACTCTCGGAGCATTCCAGAAAAGTTGTATGTAGCGTTAGAGTGTCTGCTGGAAGATTCTAATGATAGAGTTAGGTGTGCTGCAGCAATAACTCTGTATTCATTGAATAGGCCTTGTGATAAGGTAGTGCATAAATAATTAGTTTGTTTTATCTTTTACAATGTTATACATTTATATCTATAATATAACAATGCATTTTATGAGAAAAACATTTAAATTTGGTACATGAAAAATGTTTTAAAAAAGATCACTCTTAAAGACTCATTTGAGATTTAGTTGCTGAGGAAATAAGAATTATAACTTACAGAAATATGTGGCATGAACAGACAAATTAGCCTTGTCATTTACATTATCATAGTTATAAGGTTGGGAATGTAAACTTATGAGACAAAGGTTAACAATTTTATAGAATGTTGCATAAGTAAATAGATTTTTGACAGGTAAACTTGTTTCACTGTGAGAAAAGTTTATGAATGTGAATGTTTTCTACTGGAAAAAGCACTTTGAGATAAGTCTTCTGAACCTGCTATTTTTCTATTACAGTCTATATGAAAATAAAACTTTATACATTGGTACATAAGAAACCATTTTCTGGATGAACCTTCATCAGGAATGATCAAAAGCAAAAATTTGAAAGCTGGGGATGTATAAATTCATAAAGAGCTAAATATATGTAACACATGGGACCTTAACAGAATTGTTCAAATCATCTTGGTCAACTTTGTGTTTGGGAGTTGGAACCTTGGTTTCTTAATAATTTCCAAATTTATCAGCGAAAAATAATAAGACAAATCACTGACTAATGGACTAATGATATACTCGTTTATTTTTATTATGTGTTCATTTTCAGGCCAAAGACATCATGTATGGAGCAATGAAAGGAGAATCTCGGATAGATAGATGGGCTGCAGCTCAGTGTCTGGCTCACTCTGGAGTATGTAACTCACTGATAGTAGGGGAGATAATCCACCAGCTACTGACCACAGAGGACACCATCAAACATGAGAGAGCTATATCTCTGCTGGGAAAACTAAGTATTTTCTCTGTAAGTGTTGAAGTTAAACTTGAAAGAGTTAAATATATGCTTTGAAATTTTGGTATACGGTATTATGTATATATTTGAGGGTCAACATTTTAAAATTTTATATATTCTGTGTTAGTGATAGTTTAAAATTAGGGAAATTAATCTCTGCTAGATGGCCTAGTATATTATGTGATTATAATAATAATAATAATAATGATAAATTCTTTATTTAAAGAGGGTAAACACAGTTAGTTACAATTACTAATCTTCCCTGAGGCCCTCATATGCAAAAAAAAAAATAATAATAATAATAAGAGAAAAAAGCAAACATACAACATATAAACACAATTGTATAAAATCAATCGATTGATTGATAACAGTTTAGTACCATAGTAGCACATATGGGCTATGTCACAACAAGAACATATTATGTCGAAAAAACCAATAAAAAGTCAGTCAAAAGATCAATCACATAGATAAAAATCTATTTTGCATACAATATTACTATTCAGGTATGTAAATGTGCAACACGAAATCAAGTAAAATATTACTTCCTGGTATCTTATTCTGTAAGAGTATGTACAAATTTTGTAAAAGCCATATCAGTCTGTCACTGATGGTGTCATAACAATATCATATTTATCAACCATTTCAATAAAGACATTGTTTTAAGCCATTTATTTTGTTATTTGAATAGAGAAATGTGGGGCATTCTAAAATTCTCTAACTTTAACATATTGCATGTACATTCTACTTTCAGCCATTGGTTCATGGAATGACAGCAGAATTATTAAACAGTTCAAGCTGGCGACATAAAGTGATAGCCTGCAAAATATTACCAACTTTACATGGTACAATTAATAAGGTATAAAGCTTGAGAAGTAATTGCTATTGATTTTATTCTTAGGGAAAAAAAGATAATCTATGTTCATTTATTCTCTATTTTTTAGTAGTTTGTATTGCCAAAACCTTAATGGCAAGTGTTTGCTGTTTACAAAATAATTAAATGTGTAGCTGTCTTTATGATTATGTGTTCCGGATGTCTTTTTGAGGGTTTCTTGTCATATATTGTCCAATGGATTATTGACATTTTAGAAATTCCTTTTGATGCAGCTGCACTTGCCATTCTTTGAGTCTTCATTGGAGACTTTTATTTTATCAACTTACCAATCATCCTAATCAAATTAAAAAGACATCTGGTATATAAACTCTTTTGTTTCAACACAAATTTTGAATCAGACAAAAAATTCATCAAAAAACAATGACAACCAATGGCAAGATCTATGACTTGGGATAGATACATTTACATAGGTCTTTCTTAATGACAACCAATGGCAAGATCTATGACTTGGGATAGATACATTTACATAGGTCTTTCTCAAAATAATGACAACCAATGGCAAGATCTATGACTTGGGATAGATACATTTACATAGGTCAATGGCAAGATCTATGACTTGGGATAGATACATTTACATAGGTCAATGGCAAGATCTATGACTTGGGATAGATACATTTACATAGGTCAATGGCAAGATCTATGACTTGGGACAGATACATTTACATATGTCAATGGTAAGATCTATGACTTGGGATAGATACATTTACATAGGTCTTTCTCAAAACAATGACAACCAATGGCAAGATCTATGACTTGGGATAGATACATTTACATAGGTCAATGGCAAGATCTATGACTTGGGATAGATACATTTACATAGGTCAATGGCAAGATCTATGACTTGGGATAGATACATTTACATAGGTCAATGGCAAGATCTATGACTTGGGACAGATACATTTACATAGGTCAATGGCAAGATCTATGACTTGGGACAGATACATTTACATAGGTCAATGGCAAGATCTATGACTTGGGACAGATACATTTACATAGGTCAATGGCAAGATCTATGACTTGGGACAGATACATTTACATAGGTCAATGGCAAGATCTATGACTTGGGATAGATACATTTACATAGGTCAATGGCAAGATCTATGACTTGGGATAGATACATTTACATAGGTCAATGGCAAGATCTATGACTTGGGACAGATACATTTACATAGGTCAATGGCAAGATCTATGACTTGGGACAGATACATTTACATAGGTCTTTCTTAAACCAGTTCATATCATATCAACACTTACTGAATGTTATAACCATATACTGCCAGTTTAGATAGCTTTTATAAGTTTTAAATTTTGTAGGATATTACAAGTAAACTATCAGATTTAATGTGGAATGATTGGCACTCAGATGTAAGGAAGAGTGCAGCTCAGTGTCTTGGTAAAACTAGTCATGGAAAGGAAGTTCATGATGACTTGAAGGAAAGACTCACTATAGATAATGAAGAAATTAGACTGGAGGCTATTAACAAGATTGGACAACTAGGTAATACAATAGATTTGATAGGGGAGATGAAGAATTAGACATAAAAGGTCTTTAGACTGGTAAATGTTTAAATATAGTCCTAATAGAACTTTGCATTAAATCTATGCATGATGTAAAAAAAATTTACATGACCAAAAACTTAATATTTCTCATTAAAGAAACAAAAAAAAACAAATAAAAACAGAAAAACCTGAGTAAAAGTACTTTTTGCATCTGTTATAAAATAAACTGTTCTTTTATAAATAGACAGTGAGAGCTTTCTTTATATTGGGAGTTTAAATCAGTTTTTGCATTAAACATACTTACTATAAATTGATATTTTTGTGTTGTAGGTATAATGACAGCTAAATTGTTACCGACTTTCCTGAAATGTTTTGAGGATGACTATATATCTATCAGATCAGAAGTCTGTATAACATGTGGTAATATTGAGCTTAAAGATGAAGTAGTTGTAGAGAAATTGATCCATCTAGCGACCTTTGACCCCATCTGGAAGGTCAAAGCATTAGCATTCCAGGGTAAGTTTAACACAGGATATTACACTGTTGATGTTTTTAACATTACATTGATATACTGTGATTTTAGAAACTAATGTGTTATTATTGATATGAAAAATGCTATGGCATGAGCATCCCAATAATTAATTTTGCTTTATTGTCACTTGTTGAAAATCCCTATAATAACTACATACTGTGAAAGTACTTTTATTTGTGGGTATTAATTTACGTGGTTTGAGCAAAAGTTACATGTTCGTGGGTTCTTAAATTCATGGATTTTAGTTTTCTGAAAAAAATTAAGTGAAGACTTTGAAGTCATCTGAAATGAAGATTCTAGAAAATAATCATATGTTGATTTAATTAATTATTATGATTTGTGGGACATTGCAAAATAAGGTGTTCATTACTGACAACATTCATCAAATTTTTAATAAAATAATTGTGTTTGAAGATAAGTGGATTCATTTATGCTTACAAATTGTCTCGGTTGAAGGAAATTGCGAAGTAAACATTTTAATTGTGTAATCAGAAGTGATGACACTAATTAACCTGAGATCGTATCATCAAGGGTATTAATTGGGCCATAAACATGTCGCTTGAAGAAAACAGTTGCATAAAAAATGCTACAAATGTACTTTGAATTGTAGAATTAATTCTTATGAAGAAAAAAAAGGAAACCCTATTTGAATTATATTTTTTCGTATAAGAATTATGAGGAGATAAAATGAACTCTTCATCATCACACATCATCACCGGAAATCTGATTTTCATTGATCAAATCTAATTTTTCATGAGAACTAAAAGATAAAAAGTCGAACAGATAAGGGTTTTTAAAGATTAACTGGCTAAAATTATGTCTGAAGTTGTATAGCTCAAAGTGCTTTTGTTGATATTCAATGTATTCTCTAGATTATATGCCTGTGTCCATGTAGTAAAATCTACATGTCAGAGGATCTTTCCATGTCTTGATTTGGAGTTGTTATATTTCATTGTACACTTAAATTCGTGGATAAAGCCGTCCACGAAAACCACCAAAATTGGTACCCCAAGAATAAAAGTACTTTCACAGTACACTGAATTCTGAATTCTAATGCAATTCATTTGTAACGATAATTTTCATTGGACGTTGACAAATATTTTGAAGGGTAAATTCCACTTTCTACCAGTCCGTAACTAAGAAAGCCACCAATTTGAATTCGATTTTTTGGTATGTAATTTCTTACAAAATAAACATGAAAGTCACATTTTGAGCCTTAAAATGTTCTTTTTGTCAACGTTGAAACCATTCTGAAGCGTCTGAAAGGTATAAATATGTCTAGTGTTTATGTTTGACATTGTGAGTATGCATATGACGTCATATTGTTTAGTTGCCTAAGACAATGCAACAGTTTCATGGACTTTTCATTTATGTCATTTTACGCCAAAATATTTGTTAAATGGTATTTATTTTAATTTGCTGCATTAAAATGGAGATAACTGTATTGTATTTTAAGCTTGGCCTTGGTAAAACTTGATTTTACTGTCGCAAATATCTGTTTACCTAGCTCCGCTATGCGCCGCTAGGTAAACTCAATTGCCACAGTAAAATCTACGTTCTGAAGGCCAAGCTTAAAATACAATACAGTTATCTCTAATTTAAAGTATTAAAGGAATTGCTACACAAACTGTCTTTAAAAAATAAACTTTATTTGTACCATGTTTAGATACAGAAAAAAAAAATGTGAGGCTTGCTAAGAATATTGGTCCTGTGTCTTGCTATAGCTTAATAAAAATAGAATTTATGTCAAATACAGTTTATGATTATTACTTTTAAACTGCATTGCCCTAAACTATTTAGGAGATAATATGTTTTGTGAAAATTGTGAATTTCAACTTGCAGCAGACAAAGGAGAAAATCCTATTCTCCTTAACATTAGTCTGTTGAAAAATTGTTAACATCATTAGGCTGTATACAATTGGTGACTTTATAGATCGATTATATACATGCACAGTAATTACAGGTTGACTTTACAAAAAGCACACTGGCAGTTTAAGTATTTATTGGTAATCCACAATTTGTGAAAAAAAATTCATGAAATCTGTGCCATTGCAAACATGATGCAATTAAATATTACATATACTTTTTACTGTGACTTGACTGTCGGTGTTGCTCTCCACCTATTGCAATTTCTTCTATATTCATAAGAATCAGACATCATTTGAATTAAAACATTTTATATTCAGTAAAATATGTGTGAAATTACAATACGTTGTTAGGAAGTTTCCATGGGAGATAATCAATTTTTCTTTCGAAAAGTCTTCTGTATTCAAAAGAATAATGTTTTAGGTTATCTCCCATGGAAACTTATTAACAACGTATTGTAATTTCACTTATATTTTACTGAATATAAGATGTTTTAATTCAAATGATGTCTGATTCTTATGAATATAGAAGACTTTTCGAAAGAAAAATTGTATGAAAGCTTAGTTTGGACATTTTTATAGCAATTCAAAATTACTACCTATCACCTTTTGCATGACAATAACAATAAAATTTCTATACAAACTGTTGAACTGATTATTCGTAATAACATTGAAGTGAAATTAAAGTCTTATAGGATTGTAAATATGCTTTATTTAATCACCTTGCACTTTCACGACTTTACTGTGGTTTTCTACAGCAGTTAGTTCAAATTTCTGACCAGTTGAACAGTTTGGTTTCATAAAACAAATTGCAATTTGGTCAGAATTTTGAATAAGTTGCAATAGAGCAACACTAACAGTCAAGTCACAGTAATACAAATATTTTCAATATGGTCCTTACTTTGAAAGTAAAATGTACTAGAAAGAGGGAACACTTTACTGAATGTTGCATTTTAATCCTATTTAAAATCTTGTTTGTAGCAGGTTTATATCAAGATAAAGTGTTGTTTGACGACTAATGCATCATTTGAATGTTTTTCAAGTCTGTTCATGTAGAAAATTCAATACCTTGTACAGTCCATAGTATTGATTTATAATAGAAAAAAAAGTATATGGGGTATTCTTCCATGACACAAAATCAGTACATGCAGAGCAAAAAAAAACAAAAGAAAAGGAACAGTGCTTTTGTTTCTGTTCTACATTATTATATCTGATTGTTTTGATTATTATACTAAAGCCAGTGCTGAACACTGAACACCTCAATTAAAAACTTTTTGCAGCATATGAAGTAGCTCTCAGACCAATTGTTTGGTAAGTACATAATGCTTTAATATTTTACTTTCAGCCTTAGGCAATATTGGAGTCATATCAGAAGAAATAACAGAATGTTTACTGTGGGCTGTCAGATATGAAGAGAAGGCAGCTGTCCGAGCTGAGGCATGCCATACTATTGCTGTATTAGAATTGCAAACAGAAGATGTTGCAGAGGTTCTACAAGAAAGATTTTTAGTAGAATCCAGTCCAATAGTCAGAGAGTGAGTAATTCAGAATAATCATTACATCATGTATTTGAATTTTTACAAACTTTTTAATGTAAAATAGTACTATTTGGTTTATGTAGTGACAATTTTGAAACATTCAGAATAATTTGTCTTGTTTTAGCAGATACAACGAAACTAATAAGAATGACTCATTTAACAGAATATTATTGCTAATTGTTTATAGGAAGTATCAAGAATCAAACAAGTAAATACTACAACCACCAAGTGTTTAAGGTGAAATTACCATAGCTTAAATAATACAAAACAAGTAAATACTACAACCACCAAGTGTTTAAGGTGAAATTACCATTACTTAAATAATACAAAACAAGTAAATACTACAACCACCAAGTGTTTAAGGTGAAATTACCATAGCTTAAATAATACAAAACAAGTAAATACTACAACCACCAAGTGTTTAAGGTGAAATTACCATAGCTTAAATAATACAAAACAAGTAAATACTACAACCACCAAGTGTTTAAGGTGAAATTACCATTGCTTTAATAATACAAAACAAGTAAATACTACAACCACCAAGTGTTTAAGGTGAAATTACCATAGCTTAAATAATACAAAACAAGTAAATACTACAAACACCAAGTGTTTAAGGTGAAATTACCATTGCTTTAATAATACAAAACAAGTAAATACTACAACCACCAAGTGTTTAAGGTGAAATTACCATTGCTTTAATAATACAAAACAAGTAAATACTACAACCACCAAGTGTTTAAGGTGAAATTACCATTGCTTTAATAATACAAAACAAGTAAATACTACAACCACCAAGTGTTTAAGGTGAAATTACCATTGCTTTAATAATACAAAACAAGTAAATACTACAAACACCAAGTGTTTAAGGTGAAATTACCATTGCTTTAATAATACAAAACAAGTAAATACTACAACCACCAAGTGTTTAAGGTGAAATTACCATTGCTTTAATAATACAAAACAAGTAAATACTACAACCACCAAGTGTTTAAGGTGAAATTACCATAGCTTAAATAATACAAAACAAGTAAATACTACAACCACCAAGTTTTTAAGGTGAAATTACCATTGCTTTAATAATACAAAACAAGTAAATACTACAACCACCAAGTGTTTAAGGTGAAATAACCATAGCTTAAATAATACAAAACAAGTAAATACTACAACCACCAAGTGTTTAAGGTGAAATTACCATTACTTAAATAATACAAAACAAGTAAATACTACAACCACCAAGTGTTTAAGGTGAAATAACCATAGCTTAAATAATACAAAACAAGTAAATACTACAACCACCAAGTGTTTAAGGTGAAATAACCATAGCTTAAATAATACAAAACAATAAAAGATAATAGAGAGAAAATTGCTGCCCAATATTTCATGCTAAAAGGTCATTGTCAAGTGATATAGTGAAAAGAGAATAAAATTAAAGGAGAATAGAATGATAAATAAGTACAATATATATAGACTGTCAGTTTGCTGTTATGAACTATTAGTGTGGTATTGGTTTTACTTGTTGTACCATGCTATAGTAACTAAATAACTGTTTATATTTACAGTGAAATAGCGGCTACTTTGCAGATGTTCGGTATCAGTGCTACTGAGGATATGGACATGGTGACGCAGATAAAAAGTGAAGTCCGTAAACTGTGTACACGTAACAATATTGCCAGTCAAATTGTCCTGAATGAAAAAGATCAACAAAAAGAGGAAAATCTGGCTCGTATGATATATGAATCTCAGAAAGAGGTCAAGGTACACCAAGACAGATTTTTATGTTGCTACTTTCTGCACTTAACCTTGTAGATAATTTATGTTAAAGTTTCCAAAATTTGCATAATCTTCTTTATCAAAACTCACAGGTAGAATTTTTTAGTATTTCTCCATTTAAGAAACATGCAGTTATTAGCACTTGATTAAACTAAAGTACCACTACCTTTCCCTTTCATATTTTAAAATAGCCTCCATTTTCTCATATTCAAACCTACAAAATTCAAAAGAGAAGACCATACTAATTATACTCCTTTGCATATATATACTAATTGTACATATTTGCACATATATACTATAAATCTTATATATTGCATATTAAATAATCTTACTTCTTTACCTGTATACTAATTTTACACCTTTGTACATATATAATAATCTTCACATATATACCAAATGTTCATCTTTGCATGTATACTGATCATACATCTTTGCATATATACTCATTGTACATCTTTGCATCAAACTAGTCTTACATATTTGCATATTAACTAATTGTACTTCTTTGCATATAAATTAATCATACTTCTGTGCTTGCATATTGATTGATTTTTAGCTCATCTAGGCCAAAGGGCCAAGTGAGCTTTTCTCATAACTTGGTGTCCGTTGTCTGTCATCATCGTCGTCCGTCATCATCTGTTTTTACAAAAATCTTCTCCTTTGAAACTACTTGACCAAATTTAACCAAACTTGGCCACAATCATCATTGGGGTATCTAGTTTTAAAAAATGTGTCCGATGACCCGCCTGCTATCCAAGATGGCCGACATGGCTGAAAAAAGAACATAGGGGTAAAATGCAAGATATGTCTATTATTTAGAAAACCATTATAAAAAGAAAAAATCTGACAGGGGCAGAAATGTTCAGAATGTTGAGCTCTACCAATTGTCCATTTACGTCAAAACTGTTAAAGGACTTCTTATTGGAGTTATTGCCCTTAAATGACAAATATCATTTTTTTCATTTTTGCCTATTATCTTGAAAATTATAAAAGATACAGAAAAACTTTAAATTACAAAAATGATCAGGAAGACAAGATTTACAAATAAGTCTGCAACTGGTCTAAATTGTCAGGCGACTCCTTATTAGAGTTATTGCCCTTTGATGACCATTTCTACCAATTTTTTGCATTTAGCCTCATATCTTAAAAATTATAATCGATAGATAGAAACTTAATTAAGCAAAAATGATCAGCAAGACAAGATCTACAATTAAGACAGTATGGAGGAAATCGTCTGACGACTCCTTATTGGAGTTATTGCCCTTTAATAATGTTTTTTTACCAATTTTTTTTGCATTTTGCCTTATATGATAAAAAATTTTAATAGATAAATAGAAACTTTGAATAACTAAAATGATGAGCAAGGCAAGATCTACAAACTAGTCAAATGTTGCCGATATAGTTAGAAGACTGTCACTCTTTATAGGAATGATTGCCCCTAAATGAGGATTTTTTACCATCTTTTGTGTTTTGAGCAAAAACTAAAGAAGATAGAGAGAAACTAAACAGACAACATGATAAGCACTACAAGATCAACAAAAAAGAGAATATTTACATGAATTCTATTTTGTTTACAATTTTGGAGAGTGTCCTTTCTTGAATATGCACATAGACCTAGGTGAGCGGCACAGGCACAGTGCCTCTAGTTTAGTCTTAGATAAATGATTTTTTATTAGTTGTAATTGGCTTTGAACAAGCTGTCAGTAATTGTGAGTACTCTTAGATTTGTACTTTGTGTCTTTTTTGTTTTTAGGGATGTATAAATACCCTGCCACGTCCTGTCTGTCTTTTTTGTTTTTCTGCTTTGTATTGATCTGATGAGTTAAGCCCTTTTCAACTTATTTTAATAGTTTGTTCTTATGTTGTACTGTTACACCACTGTCCCAGGTTAGGGGAGGGTTGGCGCCTTCAAACATGTTTAACCCAGCCACATTCTATAAATGCTTGTCCCAAGTCAGGAGCCTGTAGTTCAGTGGTTGTCTTTGGTTCATGTCTGTCATATTTGTTTTTTCTATATTGTTTTTTTATAAATGAGCCAGTTAGTTTTCTTAATAGAATTGTTTCATATTTTTCATGGTGGGGGCTTTTATAGCTGACTATATGGTATGTGTTTTTATACGCCCGTTTACGGACATATTATGGTATACTGTTGTCCATCCATCTGTCGTCAACATGTCGGACAATAACTCAAAAACACTTTCACCAAATTGCAAGAAACTTTAGGGAATTGTTTATATCTATTGACTTTAGCTCCATTTTTGATTTTTATAAATTTTAGATTTTATGATTCTGAGTTATGGGATTTTATTAATAAAAAAGGGGTGATTTTCCAGTTTTCGGACAATAACTCAAAAGTGCTTTGAGCAGTTTTCATGAAACTTTGGTGACTGGTCTATATCTATCAAAATAACCTCCCTTTAGTCTTATGACATTGAGGAGTTATGAAACTTTATTCTTTGAAAAAGTGACGGGCGTATCATGCGCTCATTGCGCAGCTCTTTATTCTCATTGTTGAAGTTGTATCGCTGCCTATAATTGCTTACATCCACTTCATTTGAACTTTGGTGGATAGTTGTCTCATTTGCTATCATACCACATCTCCTTATTTTTATACTAATTGAACACCTTTGCACATATGTAAAAACCTTACAACTTTACATCTTTACTAATCATAGTTTGTATATACCATAATCATATACTTCTTTGCACATATACTAATTGTTGCTTTCTTTTGTTTTAACACAGCACTTTTTCCGCATAAAGCACCCATATAATCATGCTAAGCTTAAAAATGCAGGAAAAAAAAGGAAAGCTTGTCACTTCGCTATTAGCTATCATCATTTCTCATATAACTTCATATTACACAATGTGAGTATAATCTAATAATTTAATTATTTGCAGCATTTTAACATAATAAAAAGAAAATAAGGCCCCTAATGTTTACAATCTGACATCTGATTGACTTAACCCTAAACATTTTTTCTGTGATAAAATTGAGTTATCTTTCTTGGACCAAAAAGTCCTGTAAGGGCATTCTTCCATACATAGCACAAAACTTGACAAAGAGACCAACACTTTCATGATTTAACAACATATTGTATGAATTTTAAGAGATTAATGTTTATTATGAACATAATGTAACACCCTTGGTCAAGCATTACGAAGCTAAACTATTGTGTATGCATATTAATTGTATTTATTAGAGATACAGGATCAACCTTTGTAGCAGGCCTATCAATAACTTTCAGTGGTAATTGTGAAACTGCAATTGTATCTTGCAAATAACTTGGTAGCTTAGCTGAGCAGTCTAGACACTGGTTTCTAAATTTGTAGTTAGATGTAATATAAGAAAAACAGTTATAAGTTTCAACTATGACTATTTAATCAGTCATGAATATTAATAAACATCATCAATAAATGCCCCAGAGCAAGAAAACAGTACAGGGACCCCCTTTGACATTAATTGTCGTGTGTTAATATGGAGAATATGGAGAAAGTGTAGTAAAACATCTAGGTCATTCATGGTTTGGTCCATTAATTCAAAGGGGATACATACAATATCAAAGGTACATGTATTTTATGGGTTGCATCGACTGTGGCATATTTTGTTTGCTCTGGTAATTTCCTTGGTATCAGGAGTGAATGCCCGGGTGGTGGCCCACAGTCTCTTAGGAGAACTGATATGCACTCGATTTTATAAAGCTGTCCCACCAAAGTCTTTTATGGTGAATGTGGGCAAATTACGTAATGCAGATTGGCTGCTGATCTCAGGTCATGAGGTCACTGACGTCAATATAAATGCTGATGCAAAACTATACCATTATTTCCAGAGACCTTACTGACAATATTTACATACAGTAACAATAAAAGTATATTTAATGTTCATCAAATGTCTTTGCATACTCTTTGGCTAACAGTAAACGGCAAACACAGAAAGTAGACGTGAGTGTTTACTAAGTAGCCTGAAAAAGTGGTATGTACATACCTAACGGCCTACCTACTAAACCGTAACAATATTATTTTATCTTTTTCCAGAATAATGCATTGACAACAAAATCCTTGTAAAAACAATTGTGACATGACTATTTAATTAAATAGTTTCTGTTTATAAAATGCATTTCACCAACCAACCGACCAACTTGACTTTTTACAGGTGTTAATGTAATATCACATATCTATTTTGTCTCATTCATGACAAAATTTATCATATGATGTGTCAGTCTGAGCAAAGTTTTACAGGCATATATTTTGGGTTGATATATCATATGATACAAATTTTACCAAGTAGTTTCACTTTTACTTCTATCCTTTTTCTGTAACCACTATTCATCACCACAACACTCAGTTTTTTTAATCAAATTTACAATTTACTGCAAATAAGTTCCTTAAGAACATATATATGATTAAAGTTTTCTTTAATTCACTCCCATTAGAACTAATTTATTGTAGTTATATTACATATTTTTCAACCAGTAGATATCAACTTTATGTATAATAAGTTACAGATATTTTAGTGTATTGTTTGCCTTTGTTTGGCAGACTTGCCCAGCATGCAAAATGTATGTTTTGTCGCACTGTGATGTCATAGTATACATAACATGCTTTATTAGCTAAGCAGCATATGGTGTCACAATGACTATCTATTTTTAAGCATCTTTTTCAGGTAATAGAAACAACTATATGAACTGCTAGTATTTTGTAAAATCATTTAATAGATACTTTAAAATGTTAATATAGTAGCATTGATAGTTTGATTTAGTTTACTGACCTTAACCAACTTTTATCATTTAATAGGTTCATCCTTATTATAAAGAAATAGCAAAATTCTATTAATTATGCATCTAAATACATCTTGTGAAATGTTTTAACAGGAAAATGAAAGAGAAAAAGAACCCATTATGCAGAGAATTAGATCTATGTCTCAGGCCAGTAGTCGAACAGAAACACCCGCTCCCAAGATTGTAATTGAAACAGAAACTCCAGCCTCACCTGTACCCAGCAGGGAGGGAGCAGTGTTTACACCTACTGCTGAGGAGGAACTAGATACAATATTGTCAAGGGAGGAGTCTACAGCCACACCAGAAACTGTTTCAACAACACCCGGTCTCAAATCACGGACTGAGAATGATGAATCTGAATCTGAATCTAAATCTAGATTGGAGAAAATTTCGGAGCGAGCTGACAGTGGTAGTCAGTTGTCACAGTCTTTGACAGAAGAAGAAGAGAAACCAGTTAGTAGACCAGGTAGCAAGGTCAAATTCTTAGAAGTTGAAGAAAAACCATTGACTGCACCATCTAAATCCAGTGCCATGGGTTTGGGTTCAGAAATCAGGGCATTTAGTAGAGACGCTATTAAAGAGCGTGACAAAATCAATCGAGAAGCAAGGAACACATTTGCTGCATTTGATGAGAGGTATGCAGATTTAACTGACGACTTGTTACTAGTAGACAATGCATACTTAGGTAAGTTGCCCAGTGAAGAAAAAATAACTTCTGTATCCATTATTAGTGAACCAACACCTACATATGAACTAAAAGCCACGGAAGGTCAGGCTGATGAAGCTTTCCCAGTAGATGATGATTGATCATAAAGAATATATAGTCCTTTGTAAAATTTTTACACGAAAACCAAGTGTTTTTTTCAATGGTCAATTAATGCGACAAAGAAACAAAACCAGTATATACTTTTTGTATAGTGTGTAAATGTTATTTACTTGGAATATATTGTTATCTTATTTGATTTAACTAAAAAGACAGATCTAAAACTATTGTTTTTAAAATTATTTTCATTCGATTAGATTATTATTGTAATATTTATGCATTTAAGAAAGTATGTTTGTTTGTATCAAGAGTACAATTTTATGCTAATTTAATATACTTAAAATCTAGAAACAAATTTTGTCTACACTGGAATGTACATATATTCTTCTGATCCAGGTATTTTGTAAGTTAAGTTTTTCAATGACGGTTTTTAAAAAGGACAAACAAAACCTTAAACCTGCATTTATTTAGTATTACCGTTAGTTTAATTTACATAGGAATGTCTGTTGTTCAAGTGGGTTAGTGTTGTATATTCAAATAAGGAAAGTTTTCAGATAAATACGCTGTATGTTTTAGGGTTGTTAAACTTCTTAGTTGAAAAACCAAGCATTTTTTCTATTTACCACAATGATTTCTGATTATTTCTTGAGACTTGTGTTTTGAAAGGATGACAACATCAGTTCTGATAAATAAACTGGCCATAAGAGAAAAAATGATGAAGTATACATAAGAAAAGTTATTTCAACATAAATACACCATAGCGGTAAAAATGTAAGAGCATACACTTGAAGGAGGGGTACATTTTTAAAAACTTTTGTATTTGACCTTTATAATTAATTACAACAGTACAAATGTACAGTCTTTCTCTCACTTTTCTGAGATCATTGCTTACAGAACACTTGCCGCTATTAACACATGCAGTGTAAAAGTACTCTAACGTGAGGGTACCCAAATTGCACCTATTTTGACAGATTTTTCACCTACGTTTTTATGATCCAGACAAAAGTTTTCATTCTGTGTTTATTTTGTAGATGTATCCTTATTTACTAAATAGTTACACCAATTTTATTTTGAATCCATATTGAATCATAGAAAAATGGGTTTGAACCGACCTCCAAACGATCAAGGATTCTGTAATGAGGAGTACCCAAATTGCATCCATGCTTAAATTCACATCCTTAAAAATCGATTAACAGATGTTTTGTTTTATGTCTTCAAATATTTAGAACAATTTGACATTAGTCCATGCTTACTATTCATTTTTTAAGAAATGGATGCTTGTTACATATTTAATTTGCTCATTTTTAAAAGATGACTTTTTGAGAACGTCGCATGGCGACGTTTCCGTAGATTTACTTTTTCCAGTGAATGTTTCATCTGTTGATATAAACTGAGAACGTTTTGTGTATATTTAAATATATTTACCTATGTTGAAAAACGCGTATTATGTCAAATCATAAAAATACAATGTTTAGTCTCAAAGAAAACTTGTAAGATTTCCGCAGCTATTTTGTTGAATAGGTGCAATTTGGGTACTCGGTGCAATTTGGGTACTGTGACGTTTTAATATATTTGTACAAACTTGTTTTCATTGTTGAATACAATATGTTGATTGTATATATTTGAATAGATAGTCAGTCAATTTAATAGAAACAATATGCTAAAATCTTTTCCCCAAGATGTATTACTTTTTGCCAACCATTGAAGCAGCTGGAGATAATATATCTAGGGTAATATTTGAAGACCATCTGATAGTAAATGTCTCTGACTAAGTCTGTCAGCAATACACAACTACTTTCATTTGTTTTTTGTAACATTTTTTACCAGATTTAATGTATTTTGCTATTAACAAAACAATTGATTCATAATGTTTGGTCTGATGTGTATTTTATTTTTTAATGAAAACTTGACCAATATCTATTTTCTGTGATATTTTGAATCTGTGATATTGTAAATCTCATTTGAGACATTAAATGAAGATTGAATAATTAATTTAGATAGTTTTTACTTCTTTTAATATTTAGTTAATTTTTTATTGTCCATTATATAACTAAAGATTATTGACATTGAGACCAGAGGCCAGCTAATTTAACTTTAGTCAAAGAAATAGACATCTAGAGGTGTACAGCCCTTTAACAAGCAGCCAAGTTTTATGACTAACTTTGAAACAAAGTCTAGACATGCTGTAAATAAATTCAAAAGACAGGACTAAATATCTGAAACATACTCTAAATTATCAATAGAAAAAAAACATGAAAGGACGGTGACAACCACTGGCAAGTTTCCAGCTGTTTGGTTGAAATCCTATGATGAATTCAGATTTGTGTACTAATTCATCCTATTTTTAATTTTGGAACATCATTAAAAAAAAAAGATGGCAACTTCCGCTGGCGGTATTAAAAAAGAACAGAGTTGTACGTCTCTGGCCAGAAAAACATATCAATGTTCCACTATACAAACAACTAAAATGCCATAAAGACCAAATGTACTACTCAATTTACCTGAAATTCCACTTTTCTTCACACCTGTTAATTAACTCATTAGAACAAAGTTACAGACAGGATAGAGTTAAATCAAATATTTATAGGCTACTATATACTATGCTCTTCATGAGGTATATCCCTTGCTCTTGTTTAATAAAGTGTCACCTTTGAAAGTTTGATTATCTTTAGTAGAGAAATGTCAAATTTTACTTTATTTTTGAGAATATATATATATAAGAAAGTCTAGGTAAAACATCAAAACAAGATGAGAACTAGGTGGAACTGTTTTAGTTATTTCGTTGTCTGAAATTTATGTCTCTCCCTCAACTATAGAGATTTCTCCAATAAAGAAAAGGCACAACAAAGATATTCTACTACTGGCAAGGTATTTGCATGGCAAATAATAATTAATCTATATGGTTAATGGGTGGGGCTTTTTACTGTTTTCAATATTTTTTAGCAGTTTATGTTATGAGGGGCAGGTCATGATCCCCAACCCCTTACATAATCTATGGTGCACTATAGTCTTGTCATTACAATTCAGAATGCATATGGTTTAGTGGTCAGGGATCTGAACTGTTTTTGATATTTGTAACAATTTAGGATACAAAGGGTCAGGGAAGACTCCCAGGAACAAAACCAATGGTGCATTGTAAAGGTCTTTACAATTAAGAAAATTTAAGGTTTATGGGTGGGGACCTGAATAAACCATTTGGTGCACTGAAAAGGTCTTGCCATGACAAACAAGAAAATAAATAATTAAGAATGGACATCAAAATTTTCCTTATATTACTTATTAGACCTTGATGTCAGGTCAAGATCATAGGTCATGCTCCATGGTACATGATACATTTGTCTTAAGTTAATGCAAATGTCAAAAGCCTATGTTAAAGGATAAACAAAAATTTGTTCCAGACAAAAAAATGTAAAAGAAATCAACTAATTTGATCCTGAGGTCAAAAGTCAAGGTCACACGAAGGTTGGGATGATACAAAACACACAAATTTATGGTAATACACCTTCATATATGCTAGACTCAGATCGACGTCCGGTCTCTAATCGACGTCCAAATCTGCCGTCACGTTCTTAAATCTGTGTCCAATATGTTAACCCTCTAATCGACGTCCAATGTGACGTAATGAATCACAAAAACGACGTCCGATTGATGCAGAGACTCTCATCGCGATGTCTAATTTCATTTAATCATTTAATTTTAAATTGGTCTTTGCTAATATTATCTGTATTGTTTTGTCTTTTTGTGAAGTAGCTTACAGAAACTATAACTGTTTTCTTATATTGTTATCTAAATAAAAGAACAAACATTAGATAATGACAATAAGACAATCACCAACATCATATTACTATTACATGTACATGCATATCAGTGGCGGATCCAGGGGGGGAGGGAGTCCGGGGGGAACCCCCCTTTTTTTGACGATCAATGCTTTTGAATGGGGACATATGGTAGGACCCCCACCCCTTTTATCCTGGGTTGGAACCCCCTTTTAAAAATGGCTGGATCCGCCCCTGCATATTAATATTTTGGTGAAAGACGTTCATATTCTCGACCTACGTTGTCGTTTTCCTTTCTTTTTCGTATAAATAAATGACATGTGGGTATACATTGTACGACAATGAGACAACAACCCAAAATCAAAGATAATCAAAAGACATCTAGAGGGCAGTATACAGACTCAAACAATAGAAAGAATAATAACGTACAGTCAGTTATTGAGAAGAATTATGGACTTATATTTTTCAACAACTTTTTAAGATTTAGGTTCAACCCATCCTTTAATAAAATTTGGATATCACTGCGACAAGTCCATAAAACGGACGTCGATTAGAGAAGCCAAAAATTGGACGTTGATTTGAGAACAACAAAAAAGACGTCAATTAGAGGGGCATAAAATTGGCCGTCGATTTGGAATGTTATTTTATTGTGACGTCAGATTTGGACGTCGATTTGAGGAACGGACGTCGATTAGAGACCGGACGTCGATCTGAGTCTTACATATATAATATCCTAAGTCAATGTGAAACGATAAAAAAAGTTTTGGCCTTAAAAAAAAGAACATATGAGAACAAGAAACTGAAGAAGAAGAAATGCTACTAAGACAGTATGTCTGGCGTTGAAGGGGAGACATAATAAATTTACCAAAAGCTACCACAAACATCCACCAAACAATTGTTACAAAACTTGACCCTTGAGGACCTAAAATAAAACTTCCTGAATCAGATGGTTTATTGTTCAAATACAAAAACAGTTATGTGGGAATTGCTATATAAGGTGACCTTAACAGTGTCAGAGATAATTTTTGTGAGTTTATCGCTAAAGGTCAGTAATTTCACATACCCAAGCCTTTCAACTGGAAAACAAATTCATGATTGAAGCCAGGATCAGTGGAACAAGAACTTTGCCTGAATGGATCAAGACAGTTCAACCATTAAAAGACAATTATGTTAGAAAATTTCATGAGTTCCTGAAGGTTCAAACATTTTTAGTGTTCCAGAGGTTACACATGTGCTAAACACCCTGCATGGTAAATATGTTGCGGCTCTAGCTGATAAAACAGGACAAAATTTAAGAAATCATAATGGGTATCTTTCAGTGTGGTATAGCTCTCAAATATTATCTTTCATCTTTATATTCAGACAATGATATAAAACCTGTATTACACAAGGTATTTTGTTTTTTTTACATTTACACAATGCTTAGTTATGCATTTTAGATTAATATATGAACAAAACAAAGAATATGTGGGGTAAACATCAATGAGAGAGCAACCCAACAACAGATGAAATTAAACAAAAACAATGAAAGATTTGCCATCAACATCAAATTCTCCAAATAACAAAAAAAGATATGACTGACAACCACTGACAAATTTCCAAACTTGGGACAGTCATGAACATCTCGTGTTTTATTAGATCACAACCCTTTTCCTTTTTAATCTTGAACAGTGGATTTTAATTGATTTATTGATTGGTGTTTTAACACCACTTTCAACACTATTGTGCTATTTCGTGGCAGTCAGTTTATATTGGTGGAGGAAGCCAGAGAGAACCACCGACCTTTGGTAGGAAAACTGACAATCCTAGTCAATTGGATTCAAGTGCACCTGCTAAGTACAAGATTCGAACTTACAACTTCAGTGTTGACAATCTTGAACAGTGGACTTACAAAGTGTACATAAAGCTCATACAATAATAAGAATATGTGTCAATAGGACACCTTGCCCAGTACACACCAGTACATTTCATATTCAGTGAACTGTGAAGTCTTGGGTCAAAATCCTATATTTATCAGTTATGTTCAAGGTTTCAAGTTGATGTCACCACAAACTACCTGAAACCTAAACTTTAACCATTTACATGTCCATGTTCAGTGAACCATGAAATCAAGGTCTTAACCTGGGATTTAGCATATATATTAAACAGTTCACGCCATAATATGCATGTGTACTAAGTTTCTAGTTGATGTGACCACAAACTACTTCAAACCAAATCTTTAACCTGCTAAGAGACAAATAGACACACACACGGACTGGAAAACAATGTACCTCTCTACTATAATAGCAGGACATAAAAATCTGTACAGGAAAAGCACTTATCTGTAAAACAAGGCAGAATATAATGATTATACATGTAGAATGGTTTGGGTTTTGCTCATTGTTGAAGGCTGTACAGTGCTCTATAGTTGTTTACATCCTTGTCTTTTGGTTTGGTGGATAGTTGTCTTATAGGCAAACATACCACAAATCCTTATTTTTATATTTTGCATATTTACCGGTATTCTAATTTTATGTTTTCATTTAAAAACCTTTGTAACAAGACTTGAAAGTCAAATAAGTAGCGCTGGAGCAGTCCAAAACAAAAAAGTAATCTCTTATTTAGGTTCTAATAGTATAACATTTAACTCCAGTAAACTCCAACCATTTAATTAACTCTAAATAAGGGGACTGATAAAAACCAAGGACCTGATTGTCATTTGAAGTTAATTTGCTTACACAACAAACTTTACACCATCCAAATGCTTGTGAAATGTAGGTTATGTTGTTCTATTTATTGTTTGTTATATATTTAGATCTATCTTTTTTATAACTTTGATTTGGCTAAAAGCATTTAATTCTCTCAGCAGTTTATAAAACTAGAGGCTCGAAAGAGCCTGTGTCGCTCACCTTGGTCTATGACTCTATGTGCATATTAAACAAAGGACACAGATGGATTCATGACAAAATTGTGTTTTGGTGATGGTGATGTGTTTGTAGATCTTACTTTACTGAACATTCTTGCTGTTTACAATTATCTCTATCTATAAAGAACTTGGCCCAGTAGTTACAGTGGGAAATATTTTGTAAAATTTACAAAATTTACAAAATTTATGAAAATTGTAAAAATTGACTATAAAGGGCAATAACTCCTTAAGGGTCAATTGACAATTTTGGTCATGTTGACTTATTTATAGATCTTACTTTGCTGAACATTATTGCTGTTTACAGTCTATCTCTATCTATAACAATATTAAAGATAATAACCAAAAGCTGCAAAATTTTCTTAAAATTACCAATTCAGGGCAGCAACCCAACAACGTGTTGCCTGATTGGTCTGAAAATTTCAGGGCAGATAGATCTTGACCTAATGAACAATTTTATCCTCGTCAGATTTGCTCTAAATGCATTGGTTTCAGAGATATGAGCCAAAACTGCATTTTACCCTATGTACTATTTTTAGCCATGTCTGCCATCTTGGTTTGCAAGCGGGTCATCGGACACATTTTTTAAACTAGATACCCTTATGATGATTGTGGACAAGTTTGGTTAAATTTGTCTTAGTAGTTTCAGAGGAGAAGATTTTGTAAAGATAACAAAATTTACAAAAATGGTTAAAATTGACTATAAAGGGCAATAACTCCTTAAGGGGTCAACTGACCATTTTGGTCATGTTGACTTATTTGTAGATCTTACTTTGCTGAACATTATTGCTGTTTACAGTTTATCTCTATCTATAATAATATTAAAGATAATAACCAAAAGTTTGCAAAATTTTCTTAAAATTACCGATTCAGGGGCAGCAACCCAACAAAGTGTTGCCTGATTGGTCTGAAAATTTCAGGGCAGATAGATCTTGACCTAATGAACAATTTATCCCGTCAGATTTGCTCTAAATGCTTTGGTTTCAGAGATATGAGCCAAAAACTGCATTTTACCCTATGTACTATTTTTTAGCCATGTCGGCCATCTTGGTTCGTAGGCGGGGTCATCGGACACATTTTTTAAACTAGATACCCTAATGATGATTGTGGACAAGTTTGGTTAAATTTGTCTTAGTAGTTTCAGAGGAGAAGATTTTGTAAAAGATTACAAAATTTACAATAAAATGCTCCATGAGGGCACAGCTTGATACGACCCCAGAGGTCGAACCCTGAACAGTTGGGGCAAGTATGGACACAACATTCAAGCTTGATACAGCTTTGAATTTGGATTGTGATTGACTATTTGACACAGCATAGGTTTCTGACACAGAATGAATGTGGTCTAAGAACTTAAAAATTTTAAATTGGACATTCACCTATTATGGTCCAATATCCAAAATCTAAATACATGGTTAGATTCAGCATATCAAAGAACCCTAAGAGTTCAATTTTGATGAAATCAAACAAAGTTTAATTTTGGACCCTTTGACCTCAATGTGGACAAAGTTGATAACGGGCCCCAAAATCAAAAATCTAAATACATGGTTAGATTCAGCATATCAATGAACCCCATATATTCAATTTTGTTGAAATCAAACAAAGTTTAATTTTGGACCCTTTTGACCTCAATGTGGACAAAGTTGATAACGGGCCCAAAATCAAAAATCTAAATACATGGTTAGATTCAGCATATCAAAGAACCCCATATATTCAATTTTGTTGAAATCAAACAAAGTTTAATTTTGGACCCCGATTTGGACCAACTTGAAAACTGGGCCCATAATCAAAAATTTAAAGACATGTTTAGACTCAGCATATCAAAGAACCCTAAGAATTCAATTTTGTTAAAATCAAATTAAGTTTAATTTTGGACCCTTTGGACCTTAATGTAGACCAATTTGAAAACAGGACCAAAAATTAAGAATCTAAATACATGGTTAGATTCAGCATATCAAAGAACCCCATATATTCAATTTTGTTGAAATCAAACAAAGTTTAATTTTGGACCCCAATTTGGACCAATTTGAAAACTGGGCCCATAATCAAAAATCTAAATACATGATTAGATTCAGCATATCAAAGAACCCTAAGAATTCAATTTTGTTAAAATCAAACTAAGTTTAATTTTGGACCCTTTGGACCTTAATGTATACCAATTTGAAAACGGGACCAAAAATTAAGAATCTAAATACACGGTTAGATTCAGCATATCAAAGAACCCCATATATTCAATTTTGTTGAAATCAAACAAAGTTTAATTTTGGACCCTTTTATCCTCAATGTGGACAAAGTTGATAATGGGGCCCAAAATCAAAAATCTAAATACACGGTTAGATTCAGCATATCAAAGAACCCCATATATTCAATTTTTGTTGAAATCAAACAAAGTTTAATTTTGGACCCGATTTGGACCAACTTGAAAACTGGGCCCATAATCAAAAATTTAAAGACATGTTTAGACTCAGCATATCAAGGAACCCTAAGAATTCAATTTTGTTAAAATCAAATTAAGTTTAATTTTGGACCCTTTGGACTTTAATGTTGACCAATTTGAAAACAGGACCAAAAATTAAGAATCTAAATACATGGTTAGATTCAGCATATCAAAGAACCCCATATATTCAATTTTTGTTGAAATCAAACAAAGTTTAATTTTGGACCCCAATTTGGACCAACTTGAAAACTGGGCCCATAATCAAAAATCTAAATACATGATTAGATTCAGCATATCAAAGAACCCTAAGAATTCAATTTTGTTAAAATCAAACTAAGTTTAATTTTGGACCCTTTGGACCTTAATGTATACCAATTTGAAAACGGACCAAAAATTAAGAATCTAAATACACGGTTAGATTCAGCATATCAAAGAACCCCATATATTCAATTTTGTTGAAATCAAACAAAGTTTAATTTTGGACCCTTTTGACCTCAATGTGGACAAAGTTGATAATGGGGCCCAAAATCAAAAATCTAAATACACGGTTAGATTCAGCATATCAAAGAACCCCATATATTCAATTTTGTTGAAATCAAACAAAGTTTAATTTTGGACCCGATTTGGACCAACTTGAAAACTGGGCCCATAATCAAAAATTGAAAGACATGTTTAGATTCAGCATATCAAAGAACCCTAAGAATTCAATTTTGTTAAAATCAAATTAAGTTTAATTTTGGACCCTTTGGACCTTAATGTAGACCAATTTGAAAACGGGACCAAAAATTAAGAATCTAAATACATGGTTAGATTCAGCATATCAAAGAACCCCATATATTCAATTTTGTTGAAATCAAACAAAGTTTAATTTTGGACCCTTTGACCTCAATGTGGACAAAGTTGATAATGGGGCCCAAAAATCAAAAATCTAAATACACGGTTAGATTCAGCATATCAAAGAACCCCATATATTCAATTTTGTTGAAATCAAACAAAGTTTAATTTTGGACCCCAATTTGGACCAACTTGAAAACTGGGCCCATAATCAAAATCTAAATACATGATTAGATTCAGCATATCAAAGAACCCTAAGAATTCAATTTTTGTTAAAATCAAACTAAGTTTAATTTTGGACCCTTTGGACCTTAATGTAGACCAATTTGAAAACGGGACCAAAATTAAGAATCTAAATACATGGTTAGATTCGCATATCAAAGAACCCCAATAATTCAATTTTGATGAAATCAAACAAAGTTTAATTTTGGACCCTTTGGACCTCAATGTGGACCAATTTAAAACGGGCCCAAAATCCAAAAACTTAATACACGGTTAGATTCAGCATATTAAAGAACCCCAAGAATTCAAGAATAAAACCCCATTGAAATTGGTCAAGAAATAAGCAATTTATACAAAGTATCTTCTTTTGCACAATACTGTGCAATTAAATATTTCTTGCAATTGCGCAATACTGTGCAACTGAATATTTCTTGCTATTGTGCAATACTGTACAATTGACAATTTCTTCCTATTGTGCAATATTGTGCTATTGGATATTTCTTGCTATTGCGCAATACTGTGCAATTGAAGATTTCTTGCTATTGCGCAATACTGTGCAATTGAAAATTTCTTGCTATTGCACAATACTTATTATATAATAATTTACATATCCTGTTTGGTGTGTATCTCCTGCCATATCATTATTATTTGCTTTTAAATATAAATCAGAAATAACCAACTTAAAATGGAAAATTTTAAAGAAGAAAAAAGGAAAAAAGGAAGAAAAAGGGGAAAAAAATCCCCCAATTTTGAACCCCTTATGATTCATCACCCCAAACTCAATCCCAGCCTTCAATGAGGTATGGTACCTTGCAGTACAATTTCAGAGAGATCCATACACTTAAACACAAATTATTGTCTGGAAACTAGAAAATGCTTATTTTTGACCCCTTTTGGCCCTAATTCCTAAACGTTTAGGCAATTACCCCAAACTCAATTCCAGCTTTCCTTTGTGATATGGAACCTTGTAGTACAATTTCAGAAAGATCCATACACTTACACACAAGTTATTGTCCTGAAACTAGAAAATGCTTATTTTTGCCCTTTTTGGCCCCTAATTCCTAAAATTTTGAGGCAATTACCCCCAAAATCAATCCCAGCATTCCCTTTGTGATATGGAACCTTGTGGTACAATGTCAGAGAGATCCATACACTAACACACAAGTTATTGTCTGGAAGTTACAAAAATGCTTATTTTTGGCCCCTAATTCCTTAACTGTTGGTACCATAACCCCCAAAATCAATCCCAACCTTCCTTTTGTGGTATTGAACCTTATGGTAAAATTTCCTAGAGATCCATTTACTTAAACTAAAGTTAGAGTGCGAAAACCAATGTGTCTTCGGACAACGACGACGACGCCTAACGTTATATTAATATACGACCACAAAAAATTTTTGCGGTCGTATAAAAATGGTTAAAATTGACTATAAAGGGCAATAACTCCTTAAGGGTCAACTGACCATTTTGGTCATGTTGACTAATTTGTAGATCTTACTTTGCTGAACATTATTGCTGTTTACAGTTTATCTCTATCTTATAATAATATTCAAGATAACAACCAAAAGCTTCAAAATTTTCTTAAAATTACCAATTTAGTGGCAGCAACCCAACAACAGGCAGGTTCTCCGATTCATCTGAAAATTTCAGGGCAGATAGATCTTGACCTGATAAACAATTTTAGCCCATGTCAGATTTGCTCTAAATGCTTTGGTTTCAGAGATATAAGCCAAAATCTACATTTTACCCCTATGTTCTATTTTTAGCCATGGTGGCCATCTTGGTTGGTTGGCCGGGTCACTGGACACATTTTCTAAACTAGATACCCCAATGATGATTGTGGCCAAGTTTGGTTACATTTGACCCAGTAGTTTCAGAGGACGACGATGACGGACGACGGACACAAAGTGATGAGAAAAGCTCACTTGGCCCTTCGGCCAGGTGAGCTAAAAAATAAATGGGGAATGTGTCCATGGGACACAGATGATGCCCTCGCTTGCATATAACGTTATAAAGGGACATAACTCAAGAACTGTAAAAGTGACGCTACCCAAATTTGTACTTGATCTGAGTATTGTGTATAAGTTTCATAACATTTGGTCGAGGCAAACTGAAGTTAGAGAACGGAAACAAAAAATTCAGCAATTTTTCCATTTGTAAAGGGGCATAACTCTAGAACGGTAAAAAAGATGCCACCAAAATTCAAACTTGATCTGTGTTTTGTGGTAATAAGCATTGTGCATAAATTTCATAACATTTGGTTGAGGCAAACTAAAGTTAGAGAACGGAAACGAAAAAATTCAGCAATTTTTCCATTTGTAAAGGGGCATAACTCTACAACAGTAAAAGTGACGCCACCCAAATTCAAACTTGACCTGTGTTTTGTGATAATAAGCATTGTGTATAAGTTTCATAACATTTGGTTGAGGCAAACTAAAGTTAGAGAACAGAAACCAATTTTGGGACGTACGGACGGACGGACATGGGTAAAACTTAATGCCCCCTCCGCTACGGCGGGGGCATAATGATATTAATGCAGTTTGTATTATCAAACTAAACAGTTCAATAGTAAGAAAATCCAAATTGGAGAGCTACTATCAAGTTGTCAATGTTTATAGTGCAGTGAAGTAATAAATCATATCAGTAATAATCCTTTAACATCCATTGTATCATGAAAGATATATTCAGAATTTGAAAGCATATAACTTTATGTTATGTGAGATAAAGGAAGTACAGAACCAATTATCAAACTGCCAAGAAAAATAAGATTTTAAATTCAATATTACCTTTCTGAAAATGTTCTCCTTGAATTAAAATCTGAGCTCTGATGAAATGATCATACAGATATTAAGAGTTATAAGTACCGTTTTTCCTTACTGCACAATAAATAGTGTTCACTTTAGTTTGTATCTCCTCATGAACATAAAATTTCTTTGCAATTGAACAGCTTGCTTTTAGTATCAGCCTCTGAGGTTCAATGAATGTAAGGGAGACAAGGAATAAATTTGTGCTTTTTTTTCTGTTAAGACAATAAATTGAGACTGTCATAACATGAATGTTTGATTTTATTAATGACCAATTGTAATAATAACATATACATAAACAAAAAATATCTATCAAGAATTATTATCATTAAAATTACATAAATATGAATGGAATGTAAATATTATGTTCTAAGACGGAACAATTCTATCAAGGACGGCATGGACAAAAATGGAATGTAAATATTGTGTTCTAGGACGGAACAATTCTATCAAGGACGGCATGGACAAAAATGGAATGTAGAAAAAATAAAATTTCATCAGCAGTATGACTATCTCAGTGTTGTACAATGATGAGATCAACAGTATTCATTTACGTTAACATACATAATATGATTGGGGAGGGGGAGGAATCTTTTATTAATGAAGTGCTTGTGTGTAAAATTGCTTAGACATACATGAGACATAACCTCTGAAAAGCTGTAACAGCTCACAAAGAATTGTAGTTCACTCTTACTTTCAGTTATTTTTAGATCTAGTTAGATACAGGTTAGATGCTAACATTTGGAAAATGACCTTTTATTTCTGTGGTATTAGAATAAACTAGATACACATTAAATGACCAAGAAGTCATGTATGTCAACACATGTATAAATGTATTTATGGTCATAAATCAAATGGAAAGTGTTAGTTGGCCCCTTAAGCATGCATCACTATTAAGCACTATACTCCTTGGTAGGACATACAGAAGCAGCATTACCCACACAAATTAATATTGCATATATTGAGTACAATTCTGAGTAGTCTAAATATCTGAACTGAGTAAATATATTGCAGATACATTATAATACATTATAAAACCACAAAGATATTGCAAATTGATAAGATTTTCAAGGTAAATGAATTACTCAATTTTTCCTGCAGCATTACAGCTTTTAATACCACAATAATTGTATCTTAGCATATATTAGTAGGTACATACTAACAGTTTTTTTATCAATATAATAATATAAAACCTTATATTCTGAAAAAAAAAACTGATTGGTTATTCCACATTTATGTGTTACTTTACATTAAAAAGCTTCTATAAAAACAATTAAAATAAAGGCTTCATAGCCATACATTACAATCACGCTGAGAAGTTATTCAGACGGACTTGCATATATTTGTACAATTTTGCATCTTACCATTCATAAAATAACCTCTGTAAACTTTACAATGTAATCAGTGACAAGAGGTGAAATGATAGTAGTTTTCATGCACTTTCAGTTAATATACCTAAAAGGTACTTTTCAAAAATGAATGTTGGTATAAAGGAAACAATAACTGTTAAATCTGATTCAACACCGTTTCTAAAATAACACTTATGTTTTACATTTTATGATAATTATGAAGAAACTCACTCACTTCTATCAAAATAGAAATTAATGATCATTCAAATATAATAATGTAATACAAATAATTTGATAACAGTGCAACAGTTTATTAATAATAAATATTTTGAAATAACTAAAACACAACAACTTTGACACAAATTTGCTATTTTAACACATTTACTAAAATCGTAATAAATGCAAGGAAGATAGATCTATACTGTGTTACAAGTGTATTATATCACTACTTAGTAATATTAATATGTCAAACATTATGTCTCCAATGAAATTTGAAAATGAGTCCCATAAATAACCAAAATTGTTTTTTTTTTAAATTTTTTAATTTCATACGAAAAATAGGAGATATAAGGTATACATCAATGAGACATGAGGAAACCATATGTTCTTCAACTATAGATAGGAACTTGAAATGTGTCTAGTCCTAAATCACCCCTGTGTCTAACAAAGATGTGATTCACAGTGAATAAATCTAACAGACCCATCAAGGATCTGCGATCAACACAAAATTCCCTTGATGATAAAATTTAAAAAAACGCTAGGATATTATTAATGCCAAGCATGGTCAAGGTTCCTGTCTTGGGACAGGCACATTTATAAACAAATTTCTCCATGGAAGAGTTTAAACTGTGCATACCTTTTTTCCTACAATTACTCAAAAGATCTATAAGATATATACTCTGTAAAAATAAGAATAATTATTCTCATATCCTTAATAGATTTATTGTATTACATGTACATAAAAAAACAATTAGGCAATCATCACTGGACAAGATAGAGCTCTTGCAAGATCTTTTTTCTCCTCTAGAATGACAATGCCATGAAAAGAAAATAAGGGGAAATTTCTATAATAATTTATCATTTAATTTTAAAAAGTCTTATTCTCCAATCTGCTTTTTTTGTATTGACTTGTGGCTTACAATGTTTATATTAAAATATGACCCACACCTGTTTACGTCAGCAAGGGGTTGAGGTATAAAATGTTTTCATCAACATTTTCTCCAATCACAAGTTTTATAATTATGGATAAGGAAGGCAACACTAAACTATTTAAGTATTTATATTCTTCATTTAATTATCTACATAAGGAAAGAATGAAAGACAATCATGCTTTATTTTAACTTTTTTTTTGCATAAATCAATTTGTTTATTCAGTTTGATCCAATAAAAATTCCTGAAACACCTAGCTGCTACACTTTAATACCAGGTAGTTGCACTTCAGAAAATTAATTTTAAAAATATATTTCTGAACAAATAAACCTCAACATGTTACTATATAATACAACCAAATGTCATAGTTCTTGCATGTCTTATTAGAATTGGATCACATGCTTCCTAAAGATAAAAAAAATCATTTTTTATTGTTGTAAAGGTCATACATAGTTTTTCTTTTAATCTGGACTGAAAGAGCTTGATGTTTGGGGGTCAAGGGTCAGAAAGTACTTCCATTAAAACTTGAAGGGAGGTTAAGGATAAAATCAAAACAATATATGCAGGGTGTGGTAAAGTACACAGTGTCTTCATGATCCAATCAAAACCCCAACCATACATTTGATTCTGTATTTTATATTGCATATTCTATATATATATATTGTATACATACAACAACACTGCAGTAATATGTCCAGATCCTTTCATTTTGTTTTGTCTTATAAAGTCACTTATAAAAGTTCAACTGTTTTTGGAATAAGTTTGGGACAGATTTGCCATTAAAAAATATAAACTACATCCAAAATATACAATGGCATGTACTCAATTCATATCAGTTATATACGACTTTATAATAGAATTCATTTGATACGGTTTATACTATGCACAAGTTTTAACATTTCTTTTTTTTTCTGGAAATTTGAAGATTGGTTTTTTGTAAGTAGAAAATAGAAGACAGGTAATGCCACTTTCTGGGTTTTTTTCTTAAAGAAGATTTTTGTTTGCATGCTCTACTAAAATGAATGACAATTAATCAAAAGAACCCATGGCTTTTGATTCAAATAAAAATAACCTTAAACTAACAAAAGAATTTTTCAATAGAAAATATCATAAAATTTGGCTTATGACCTTTAACATAAAATAAATTCATATAAATAACTGAAAAAATTCAAAATATTAAACTTCGTGGAAAACAATCTGAAAGGACCATTGTAAATTATATTCATATATAATGATTCAAATATTTAACTATAAAATTTCATCCTTGCATCTAAATTTCTCATATTGTGCAAGTGGTAGTCATCCTAAATTGTCAATAATGGAGTTTTTTTACTTGCTGGATCCATTCATCTTTGAATTTGAATTAGCTATCTCAATTACTGAAAAAGAAGCTGTATTCAAAGAAATGAATAAAAGTTCGATGACTCTGTGTTTGGCACTCCACTGCTGTTTGTATATATATTATATTGCAGTTTTACCCAATGTCAAATGCTAAAATCAGGTCAGAAATCATATTTTTATTCCTTTCAGTCCTTTATATTCTACATGTTCATCCAAGGAGCGCAATATCCGCTGAAATGAAAGAAAAAATAATAATTGCATTTCCTTAAAGGTTGCACTGTAAATACAGCTGTTTCTCAAACCACGCCTCTTTGGGGAGATATAGAATATTCATAGATAATTAATTTTGTTTATATACTGGTTCCCTGTTATGATCTCTATGTTTCATCTCATAGAGACATAACTTGGGAATGTTACCAGTAAATATACATATGCATATTGTTTATATTGAAATCTGTGGTAATCCTACAGTCAAGGTAGGGATAGTAAAGAAATTTAGTGTTAGTTTAAACTCTCAGAAGTTCGGGGCATATAAACGTTGAAAATATGCCGCACAGCCCTATATTTTGACCTCTGAAAAAAATTGTAGTGCATATGAACTTTCCATTCTAGGATATGATTTTTTTCAAAACTTCATAGTAAAAGTGGTACAGTTTTAGCCGTGAAAGGAGTTCCTATGGGAAATTGCATTGTCAATATTTACAGAAATGCAACCTATATTGGGTGAAAAAAGAGAACATACAGAATTTAACCAAATTTGGTTTATCTCACAGATTTTAAAGAAATTAAACTCAAATATGAAGTTTTTTAAATATTTCATGAAGATTGAGAAAATCCTGAGCCTTAACTATGATGACTCAGCATAAATTCACAGTTTACAGTATGTATAGTTTACTTAAAGCCCTGAATGCAAAATAAATTCATAATATATGCATATTTGTAAGTTAAATTGTTAAGAAGTACTTATATTTACTCTTCGCAGTCATTGAAACTCATAGATCCTTCCTGAATATTATTGGTGGGGTGTTTTTGTCCTGTCGATAACCTAAAAGTAAGCAGTAATGCCTAAATCTGCTTTTTTGTCACCGCGGCATAAAAAATACAAGCTAGAAATACAAAATTATCTCAACAAAACTTAAAATAGTGTGTTCTATCATGAATATGTACTAAATATTCCATATTGCTAGAAACAGCAGAAATATTTAGGAAATTTGAGGCCCCAGGGGCAAAAAACAGAGAAAATTGCCTACCCCCTTGGTCATAAAACAAATAATTTAACTTGTAAATGCTATGATTTTATGATTTTAAAGGTCTTTTTATAGAAAACAATAACTGTGCTTGGAAGTTATGCAAAATTCAGATGTTAGCAGTCATTTCTATAAAATTTTATTTGAATTTATACATCAGACTGGTATCTGCATACATACAACTATTGCAAATATGGCTTTGTTTTAACACTTCTAGCTCATATATTAGCTAAATTATGTCAGATATATGGTTAGAGATGATACTGTTGTGACAAGAATTCTAAACTGACCATTTGAGGCAGAAATTGTGAATTTTCATTGACAAATAGGCATACAGTAAAATGTGGACTGGAGACACAGGCAGGATTGGATACTTTATATAATCTT
The DNA here is from genome assembly GCA_017311375.1 of Mytilus coruscus. NCBI lineage: Eukaryota > Metazoa > Mollusca > Bivalvia > Mytilida > Mytilidae > Mytilus > Mytilus coruscus. The sequence goes on along the minus strand of CM029601.1, from coordinate 23,751,652 downwards.
GAATGTTGGAATGATTGACTGCTAAACATTACATTTACAGTATTCTGAAATGCTTTCAATATGTTATCAAAACAGTTTTAAACAGGTTCTAGGCATTTCATGTCAGAAAACATGCAAATAGAGTTAGCTGGCAATTATTAAAGTCTTGTTTTCAAATTCTTTAAAAAATTGAAACAGGGGAGGGGGTATAAAATGTACAGTAAAAGAAAACTTAAGAGTTTATGCAGTGATTTCTTTAAGGCTATAATTCTGATAAATAAGTATTAATGTGAGAAAAGCGTTTATAGAGAGTTTTCTATTGGAATAAATGTTTGTATAGGTTGCACTGTAAATACAGCTGTTTCTCAAACCACGCCTCTTTGGGGAGATATAGAATATTCATAGATAATTAATTTTGTTTATATACTGGTTCCCGTTATGATCTCTATGTTTCATCTCATAGAGACAAAACTTGGGAATGTTACCAGTAAATATACATATGCATATTGTTTATACAGTAGACTCCACCTAATCGGATATCGGCTAAACGAATATATCAGCTATTGTAATATTATTTCAAAACACCAAACCCTTCCCTATATGTTTAATGTTAATTTTATCGTGTAATTGAATATCGGATATAAGAATATATCAGCAAATCAGATAAAATATTCAGGAAATTTTGTTCAAAATCATGCACAATCGGATATTTTCAACGTTTTCTGGCAGGAAATGAACCCGAAGTTACACAATTACAATCCTGTTTGCAGACAAGAAAACTTAGTTTTAATTTAATAAAAGGAACTATTTCATAATAAATTGTTGTTTTTATTCATTGTCTTCCTTTGTAATGTGAATTAGATGCCCTTTAAATTCAAATGGTTTGAATTTATTTATAAAATATACAAGAGCATACGTTGGGAGAATTTTGATAAAACTCTAAATGCTCACAGAATCAGAAAAATAATTCAAACTGAATGTACCGTACCTCCTTCTGAATAATTTATTGCAATACACATATAAATCCTTTTGGCAAGAGAAATCTGACTTTTGTCAGATATGATTTTGTAACATATGCATGACCACACACATGTCATGGACGCCATGTTGTTTTGTTTACAAAAGATGAAGAAGCCTCGAGAACCATGACCTAAACACAAACAATTTTCAGAAAACTTAAACTTGATGCAATAATATTTTATCAATCATGATTATTTTATAAATTCAAATTCGATTATTTAAAGAAATAAAATATATAACAAATATGATTTTAGTTCAGAGATTGTAAACAGAACATGCTTTGATCTATTTATAGCCCAATTAGCTTACCTGTGATAAATGTAAATAATGGATATTAATTCGTTTACAAATGAAATAAAGACACAAACTATGTATGGTAGATATTTATTCACATAAATATTTCAGGACATTTGATTTATTTTGATAAATATAGATTTAAAACTGAAAACAAATATGAGCATCACATAACCAGCTAATATTTTTTACAGGAACATCGTGGTGATAACTGAATAAAATCACTCCAGCCCTTTCTTATAGCAGTGGTCAGGGCTAGTAACATCTTAGGATTAGGTCTACTCATTATTGTAGAATATTCAATGAATATACATTTATCATCTATTTGAATATATCGGATAATGGGATATTTTAGCTGACATTTTGGGTATCCGATTTGCGGAGTCTACTGTATTGAAATCTGTGGTAATCCTACAGTCAAGGTAGGGATAGTTAAGAAATTTAGTGTTAGTTTAAACTCTTAGAAGTTTGGGGCATATAAACGTTGAAAATATGCCGCACAGCCCTATATTTTGACCTCTGAAAAAATTGTAGTGCATATGAACTTTCCATTCTAGGATATGATTTTTTCAAAACTTCATAGTAAAAGTGGTACAGTTTTAGCCGTGAAAGGAGTTCCTATGGGAAATTGCATTGTCAATATTTACAGAAATGCAACCTAAAACGTTATTTGAAAAGTACAATATGTGTTCCTGACTTTGAGAATCAATCCATCATATGCATATAAACAAACTTAAGTTGAATGAATGTATATGAAGAATAATTGTATTTGAATACTACCCCCAAAAAATTACATGTCCGACTTCATTTGTGCAATTCTAAAGACTGCTTTTTAGAATCAATTAAAACTTAGACTTGAAATTATGACAAAGAAAATACTTGGTAGTGCAACTAAATGATGATTTTGTTCAGACTTAATGAAATCCCTTGCTTCAGTGTATCAGGATAGATTAACTGTCAATCTCAATTAACTTGAATTGATTTTCCAATCATCTTGTCTTCCAAATTTCAACAAAAATTCCACACTTAGTTTACGAGAGATTTAAAAGACTTATCTTTTATCCACATAATTTAAGTGTCTTCTAGCAAGAGTGCAAGAAGATAAATTTCAGATTATGTTTTTATTGTTATGTTTCGTAACCTCGCTGTTTTTTTGTTACTGAATACTTTTGTAAAGGTTTTGATAAAATTAACACTAAATGCATTTAGTTATTAATTTCTTAGCATACCCTTTTTTCCATTGACTGTGCCATCTGATAAGCTGTTTTCCCATACTGAAAAGGAAATGAACTATCCATCATATGTATGAACAAATATCACTCATAACATTGATATCAATAAAATATTGTTACAATGTAAAGTACAGACTGTTGTTCTCTTATATTTGTTACTTTCCTCATTTTTACATTATCAGTTAAGTTTGTATTTTCATTTTGATGTTATTTTTGTACTGAAATTTACAAGATATATATGTATCTCTGGTTTCTGACTTTCACTTAATTGGCCTACATTGATTATTAATTTTGTAGAAGTGCTTTTTTGTGATTTAATATATAAAATTTGCTGACCCAAAACTGTTTTAGGTCCCTGTCAATTTGGAAATGCTTATTTCTGAAATAAACCAGAAGCATTTGTAACAGTGAGGTTACCTTTCATGAGATAGGGCTTGTACAAGAACTACTTTACTTTTCATGTAATAGTAGACCGATTGCTGCTAAATATCCAACAGCAAATTTTGCATATATACTCATATGGTCCAACCATACTCGTATGGTCCAGGTACTTAAATGATGATTAACTTCGAAAAGGTCTCTCATAAATTACTGTGCTCTCCCCAGAATTTTCAAATAGCACCATGGATATTAACATAGCACTCGTTTTCCAAAAAAATATAGCACCATGGCCCCTTTACATTCTATTATAAAATCATCCAAGATAGCACCATGGTAGAAAATATAGCACCAGGGTACCACAGTGCTTTAAGGCCTTGGGGAGAACACTGATTATTAAAGAGTTTTTAATAATAAAATGTTGACTTATTCAATCTGATACATGATTAATGAAATGAAGTGAATTTTACTAAAAAGTAAGAATTATAGTCAAATCGTTTTGACTACTGTTGTCAACGGTGTAGGAAGGACCGAATATTGAATACCAAAAATGCTAACCAGTTAACCAGACCTGTTTTTCAATTTTAATAGACTTGATATAAATGTGTATTGAAATCATTAAACAATTTTGTGAATTTTAAAATGATTGTCGAGGTTCTTAATTTGACAAATCAATTGTCAAGTATATTGATCGCTATTCTTAACCATGAAAACATTCTAATTTTACAAAGTGAAATAGCACAAAGATAATTCTGTCTGTCCATTTGGGGCAAGATCTACAGTAAACATAATTAGCATAAATGTATTTTGAACAGTTGTAAGGTAATTAAATTTTATGATTTACTTCATTATCTTATTTTTTTTTCATTAAATATTGCGTAGACCTACACGCAAATATGCCACATCTATCACCAAAGGCTTTGTGTTATATTAAACGAAATGCCACTCAAAAATGGTAAAATTCAAATCATGTGAATGGAATTAATATATATTGAGTGGTACTTGTAACACCCTTAATAGTCTCAAATTTAAACACTCAACAAAATTCTCTGAGTCACCAGAGAAAGAGAAACAATCATCGATTTCAGATTTTGTCAATTCAAGGAGATCAAGAAGAGTTTCATCTTCTCAATCTGAAGTTATTACAAACGTCATAGTAGATATGGTAGAATTGGATTATTAAAAGTAAAACATCACCACAAATGCTCAAAGCTAAGCATTATAATACCCAAATAAACTTCAATTTATCATATCATAAAACCATGCATTTGTGGGGTACTATAGATAAGGTCTTTACAACCTAAACCTAACTATACCAGTTAACTGGTTAATTGGTCGAATGATTATACTACATAACCGGTAAGACAAAACTGTTCAATTTGACAACACTAGTTTTTACATGGGAAATACCAATTTGTCCTTACAAAAGAAAAAAGGTTCATGTCTCAAACACCTGTTGTTTCACTTATGTATGAAAAAAATGTCGACAGGATAAAGGTGCTTTAAATAGACAACTCTAGCAAAGGCAAGATAACAGATACACCAAGATTCACACAATATATATCAGATGAAGGAATTCAGTCAGTAACTTGTGCCGTTTTGGGTTCAGAGAATATGCTGTGTGTTCTTGCGAAGAAAGTTATAATTTATTCGAAAAATATTTAAGTGGTCTAAATACTCATATGGTCCAGCGGTTGATAACCAAACGATTATAATACTTATATGGTCAGACCATAAGAGTATACGTATATCATTTTTCATATAGTCATAACCATTCGTGTATGGTTCAAATACTCATATGGTCCAGAACATCTACATTGCATGAATACCCTTAATTATACAGCCATATTAAAACTACCTATTCTTACCTCATTTTTGACAGTTAAGTCTGCATTTCTTTTTAACAGTAACTCCACAAGTTCAAGATGACCATTAATTATAGCTATCATCAATGCAGTTTTGCCATCTCTATCTTGTTTATTTATGTCTGCACCTTTACTGAGTAGTGAATATGCTACAGGCTACATCTCTTACCACTTACTGATGCTAGGTAACAAGTATAGGTATTAATCAGTAATGAATAGGCTACAAGTATAGGTATTAATGAGTAATGAATAGGCTACATCTCTTACCACTTACTGATGCTAGGTAACAAGTATAGGTATTAATCAGTAATGAATATCTCTCTTACCACTTACTGATGCTAGGTAACAAGTATAGGTATTAATCAGTAATCAATAGGCTACATAGGCTCTCTTACCACTTACTGATGCTAGGTAACAAGTATAGGTATTAATCAGTAATGAATAGGCTACATCTCTCTTACCACTTACTGATGCTAGGTAACAAGTATAGTATAGGCTACATCTCTTACCACTTACTGATGCTAGGTAACAAGTATAGGTATTAATCAGTAATAGGTATTAATCAGTAATCAATAGGCTACATCTCTCTTACCACTTACTGATGCTAGGTAACAAGTATAGGTATTAATCAGTAATGAATAGGCTACAGGCTACTCTCTTACCACTTACTGATGCTAGGTAACAAGTATAGGTATTAAAGTAATGAATAGGCTACATCTCTCTTACCACTTACTGATGCTAGGTAACAAGTATAGGTATTAATGAGTAATGAATAGGCTAATCTCTTACCACTTAATGCTAGGTAACAAGTATAGGTATTAATGAGTAATGAATAGGCTACATCTCTCTTACCACTTACTGATGCTAGGTAACAAGTATAGGTATTAATGAGTAATGAATAGGCTACATCTCTCTTACCACTTACTGATGCTAGGTAACAAGTATAGGTATTAATGAGTAATGAATAATATAGGCTAGGTAACAAGTATAGGTATTAATGAGTAATGAATAGGCTACATCTCTTACCACTTACTGATGCTAGGTAACAAGTATAGGTATTAATGAGTAATGAATAGGCTACATCTCTCTTACCACTTACTGATGCTAGGTATGAGTAATGAATAGGCTACTCTCTTACCACTTACTGATGCTAGGTAACAAGTATAGGTATTAATCAGTAATGAATAGGCTACATCTCTCTTACCACTTATGATGCTAGGTAACAAGTATAGGTATTAATCAGTAATGAATAGGCTACATCTCTCTCTTACCACTTACTGATGCTAGGTAACAAGTATAGGTATTAATCAGTAATGAATAGGCTACATCTCTCTTACCACTTACTGATGCTAGGTAACAAGTATAGGTATTAATCAGTAATGAATAGGCTACATCTCTCTTACCACTTACTGATGCTAGGTAACAAGTATAGGTATTAATCAGTAATGAATAGGCTACATCTCTCTTACCACTTACTGATGCTAGGTAACAAGTATAGGTATTAATCAGTAATGAATAGGCTACATCTCTCTTACCACTTACTGATGCTAGGTAACAAGTATAGGTATTAATCAGTAATGAATAGGCTACATCTCTCTTACCACTTACTGATGCTAGGTAACAAGTATAGGTATTAATCAAGTATAGGTATTAATCAGTAATGAATAGGCTACATCTCTCTTACCACTTACTGATGCTAGGTAACAAGTATAGGTATTAATCAGTAATGAATAGGCTACATCTCTTACCACTTACTGATGCTAGGTAACAAGTATAGGTATTAACAGTAATGAATAGGCTACATCTCTCTTACCACTTACTGATGCTAGGTAACAAGTATAGGTATTAATCAGTAATGAATAGGCTACATCTCTCTTACCACTTACTGATGCTAGGTAACAAGTATAGGTATTAATCAGTAATGAATAGCTACATCTCTCTTACCACTTACTGATGCTGAATGCTAGGTAACAAGTATAGGTATTAATCAGTAATGAATAGGCTACATCTCTCTTACCACTTACTGATGCTAGGTAACAAGTATAGGTATTAATCAGTAATGAATAGGCTACATCTCTCTTACCACTTACTGATGCTAGGTAACAAGTATAGGTATTAATCAGTAATGAATAGGCTACATCTCTCTTACCACTTACTGATGCTAGGTAACAAGTATAGGTATTAATGAGTAATGAATAGGCTACATCTCTCTTACCACTTACTGATGCTAGGTAACAAGTATAGGTATTAATCAGTAATGAATAGGCTACATTACCACTTACTGATGCTAGGTAACAAGTATAGGTATTAATCAGTAGTGAATAGGCTACATCTCTCTTACCACTTACTGAGGTAACAAGTATAGGTATTAATGAATAGTGAATGCTACATCTCTCTTACCACTTACTGATGCTAGGTAACAAGTATAGGTATTAATCAGTAGTGAATAGGCTACATCTCTCTTACCACTTACTGATGCTAGGTAACAAGTATAGGTATTAATCAGTGAATAGGCTACATCTCTCTTACCACTTAATAACAAGTATAGTATTAATCAGTAATGAATAGGCTACATCTCTTACCACTTACTGATGCTAGGTAACAAGTATAGGTATTAATCAGTAGTGAATAGGCTACATCTCTCTTACCACTTACTGATGCTAGGTAACAAGTATAGGTATTAATCAGTGAATAGGCTACATCTCTCTTACCACTTACTGATGCTAGGTAACAAGTATAGGTATTAATCAGTAGTGAATAGGCTACATCTCTTACCACTTACTGATGCTAGGTAACAAGTATAGGTATTAATGCTAGGTAACAAGTATAGTGAATAGGCTACAGGCTACATCTCTCTTACCACTTACTGATGCTAGGTAACAAGTATAGGTATTAATCAGTAATGAATAGGCTACATCTCTTACCACTTACTGATGCTAGGTAACAAGTATAGGTATTAATCAAGTATAGGTATTAATCAGTAATGAATAGGCTACATCTCTCTTACCACTTACTGATGCTAGGTAACAAGTATAGGTATTAATCAGTAATGAATATCTGCTAGGTAACTTACCACTTACTGATGCTAGGTAACAAGTATAGGTATTAATGAGTAATGAATAGGCTACATGCTAGGTAACAAGTATAGGTATTAATGAGTAATGAATAGGCTACATCTCTCTCTTACCACTTACTGATGCTAGGTAACAAGTATAGGTATTAACAAGTATAGGTATTAATCAGTAATGAATGAGTAATGAATAGGCTAACAGTAATGAATAGGCTACATCTCTTACCACTTACTGATGCTAGGTAACAAGTATAGGTACTTACTATGCTAGGTAACAAGTATAGTAATGAGTAAATAGGCTACATCTCTCTTACCACTTACTGATGCTAGGTAACAAGTATAGGTATTACTGAGTAATGAATAGGCTACATCTCTCTTACCACTTAATGCTAGGTAACTACTGAGTAATGAATAGGCTACATCTCTTACCACTTACTGATGCTAGGTAACAAGTATAGGTATTACTGAGTAATGAATAGGCTACATCTCTCTTACCACTTACTGATGCTAGGTAACAAGTATAGGTATTAGGCTACATCTCTCTTACCACTTACTGATGCTAGGTAACAAGTATAGGTATTACTGAGTAATGAATAGGCTACATCTCTTACCACTTACTGATGCTAGGTAACAAGTATAGGTATTAATCAGTAATGAATAGGCTACATCTCTCTTACCACTTACTGATGCTAGGTAACAAGTATAGGTATTAATCAGTAATGAATAGGTAATGACCTTATATTACAGGTAAATAAATGACTAGCAAACAGACCTAAAATTAAAGCAACTGCATCAAGCTTGAGAGGCCCTTAAAGTTTTATATACAGAAAACCATCTGGTAAACAGAATATTTTGTATTCATTAGTTCCCAACTATATTTCAAATCTTTTGTCTTCAATTGGATTTATTGTTTAAATGTTTATGTTTTCCAAGTGTGTAATGAAGGTCTTTTTTTTTTATATTTTATAACATTTTTTCTATGATAATTTCTGTGATCTTCTAGTTTTGACTACTAACCACATCTTAACAATGGTGTCCATCCACAATTATGATCTGGTATATTAACTTCAGCCCCATCCTGTATCATCCATTCTATTAAATTTGTATTCCCTCCATCTACTGCCCAATGCAATGAAGTAGATCCACCACGGTCAAAATCATCATATCTAGCCCCTGCTTCTCGTAAAATCTTGACAACTTTTAACTGACCAGCATAACTAGCTAACATAAGACTGAAAATACAAACTGATAAATTAATCAACAATTAATGAAAGGAGTTATCTCCCTTTTCACAGTTGTGTTTCAAACTACTTTATCTTAATTTTGGGATTTTTATTATCTTCATATATATATTTATTTTTTCTTCTTTATATTTATCAGCAGTATTCCAGTTTGCAATACTGAGAAAAAGTTGACTAAACCGTATATCATTTATGCTTGAAAATATTATAAGTGGTCTGTGCAATCATCATTTACAGGAAATCATTTTTTATCAAAGCTAGACATCTTGTCAGTGAAATATAGACAGCAAGAAATCCTGTTATCTTGGTTTTTATAATAGAACTTATTGCTTTTTGGGAAATCTGAGACACTTGACCTGAGATTTTGCAACACTTGAACTATTGATGTCATACAACAATCACTTTTTCTTTGTGATGTCAGACATTCTCTCCTGTGATGTAAAAATTTTAAGGGGAACCTCTATTATGTCTAGTCATGGCAGACAATTAGGGATAATGTGTATTTATATATATATATCATCATAGAAATGATCATTGATTTCATTATTTACTTCGAATTCATCATTGAATACATTATTTACTTACGCTGTTTTCCCTGCATCATTTTTTGAATGGACATCAGCACCATTATTTAACAAACATTCCACAACTCTGAAAAAGAGAATTAGTTAACTGTTCCTTATCCTATTGCAGCATATGTACATATAAATAGGTTGAAATATATTGTATGGTGTCAATGATTTACTACTTGATCTATGATTAATTCTTTAATGGATTGATTGATTGATTGTTGGTGTTTAATGCCACTTTCAGCACTCTTGGCTATATTGTGTTGGCCAGTTTAATTGATAAAGGAAGCTGGAGTACCAGAAGAGAATCACCAACCTTTGGTAGGAAAACTAGCAATTCTAGTTAAGGTATTTGAACGCACCTGCCACATGTGGGTTCAAACTCGCAACCTCAGTTTTGACAAGCTAGTGATAACTGTAGATGAACTACTAAGATCACTTGGCCAATGAAGTCCCTTAAATGGGTTTACTGTAAGATCCTCTTCAATCCATCTGCAGCTATTTTGAGCTTCACAGTTACAGTAAATTACATCAAACATTTGAAAAAGTTTATTTTTTTGTAGAAAAGATGAAATGCAATGAAAAAATAAATGCATAAATGTGTTAAACAAATATTACAAAAAAAAACAGAAATTTGAAAATATTTTAGCGATATGGAGGTTTGCTTGGTAATTATTTTTTACTGAATAACCTACAGAAAAGCTAGAGTGGTTACAAATGTTATACAAAGTCATGAGCATATTCATGTTGTATTTTTCTTTCCCCTCTTACTTACTCAATAAAACCTTTCTGTGAGGCCTGCATCAAACCAGTAAAGCCATATTTATCTGGAACATCTATTTTCACATCTCTGAAAAAGAGAACAAAAATCAATCTTTTAAAATAAATAAAATATAAAAACCAAACCAAATATAGGGTGGTTGGCTGGAATTACCTACCGGTAGTCAGGTAAACATAAACCTGTAAATTTATTCCTCAATATGGCAGGTATTATTGCCAATCTTAAATAACAGATAGTAATGCAAGATAAATAAATGTTTCCTTTCTTGTCAAGATAGAATCAGACTGACTTCCAGGGGGAAAAAATCCTTAATTTGATACATATAAAGTTTATCAGCTACATTTTTTCTACCTTTTGGTTGTAATTCAGACATAGGATTTATTAGCCTATGGAAAAAGGTGAACATGTCTGATGATGTTATATAAGAAGAATATCTACAGAAATAGCAAATTCATTATTATTCCTAAGATACAAATGTTGATGGAATTCTTTGATATCAATAAATCATGAATTTAAGTATGCAGACTTTGGCATATGATATCCATGAAATAAAATATCCTCAAACGACAAAAATTGGTATGCAGGAAGATAAATGAACCCACAGTATCATAATAAATCTAAGTACAAATCTTAGAAACAGAATGAATCACTGCATCACATGGTATATAATATTTTCTTATGTATAATACTGAAACTTTCAAATATAAAATATCTGAAATTTATGGAAAAATGTTTAAAACCATAGATGAAGACTTAAAAATGTTGCAGATGATCACATGTTGAAAATATATGATTTTCTTCAATAAACCAATATAATCCACATGTACAATATATATGAATGAAGTCTAAAAAATACCCAACACAAAAAAATTAAAAGGGTATAAAATTTGCAGTACTATGTCCCCTTCTTATATCATGACTATATACTAATTTCTAATTCAGGTATTGCAGTATAAAATGTAGAAAAACTGAAAATTTTAAGCACTTTTCCTTGTCTAAGGGCCATAACTTCAGCAAAAATTGCTCAACCAGAACAAAATTTGAACAGTATACATGTCTTCCTATGACATGACTTTACACAAGTTTTAAATTCCTAATTCATAGATCCAGCCATTCAATAAAAAAAAAATGTGGTAAACTGATATCTTCAAGCAAATTTCTATATCTAATGGGCCACAACTTCCTCAAATATTGCTCAACTCAATAACTGTAACAAATAACTAATCAATAAAATGAAGCATTACAGGAAAAAAGTCAGAACACTTTACAGATACACAGACTGACAAACAGATAGACTGAATGACATAAGCCTAAATTTGAATCCCCTAGGTCTTTTCTAGTAAAGAACTTATACATATATGTAAAATGGAATAAACTGAAGACTGATATCATCCTTTTCAGCCCCCTGAATCAATTTCTTCTAAATATACATTGATGGATGCCCTCAGGTGAACTTAGGACATTAAATCAGGTGACCCCAGTCTGACACTTCAGAAGTAAATAACAAAGCTATACTGTCATTGACCTTTTGTCTGACTTTCAAATCTTGGATCTCCCACACAGAAAATAGAAAGTTTATACAAATTATTGACCTGCCATCTTCTTTTAATGACTAAAAAAGTGTAAAATCAATGAAGAACATTGTCAAAACACATCCATAAATTGATATCTGACTTCTCCTTAATATAGGTCCGTGACATGAAGAGATGAGACATAAACAGTTGATGTTAATAAATTGTAAATAAAACTTGATCACAGAGTCAAAAGTTTAATAAATGGTTTTTCTTAAATAACTAAAAAATAATAATTTCTGCTGCAGGCTTGGGAGTTTTTTTTCTTATAATAAAACATCTTGTAAAATGACATGATAAAATATTCAATATTGCGTACTTTCACACTGTGAACAATTTGAATTAAGTTACATTTAAGTAACATTTAAATATATTGATACATTTGAGTATGAGCGTGTTATTAACACCCACAAATATTTACGATGTTAGGCAATTCAAAATGTTAACTGTAAACTGATGTAGCATCCATTTATATATTGTAATTCTATTTAAACATTAAGCCAACTAACCAGATTATATATAAAACATTTATAATGTCTAACCTACTAGAAATTCAAAGCTTATATACCATCTCAGAAATTAACTTTGAAGTTTGCAGTTAATAATATGAATCTAATTAACCTTTTGGTGCTTTAAAACAGGACATGTGCCTATATCAAAATTATGTTTGTTATAAAAAGTTCTTTCTTCTTCTATGTCAAAACATACGATTAAGAGATTTACATACAAACAAATACAATTATTTCTTGCATATAACAAAACTTTAATAACACTATGTATTACTTTTGTTAAGAAGCTCAACCAATGTAAAAAACAAAAACTGTTGAACGTTAACTTCAACCAATGTATCACTTACCTTCCTTGGTAAAATCTAATTTTAAAGTTTCAAATTTCAAAATTATAACTGTTGTTTTATATTTTCAATAAGAAATTGTTTGTTTTGGGGAGATTTTTTCTCTATTGTTTTAAAATAATTTTTATATTTCACTGTTTGTTCAATCTGTACAATGACAAACACAACTCATTTCATATGTTTTTTCCCAATACATCATATCAGCCAATTAATAATTGTTTCTGGTAGTGGGACATGAAACTATTTACTCTTATTATGCTAAAAATAAAAACTAAAATGTACCCCAAACTTGATCATGTTGATTTCAGCAAAATAAGTAAGTTTTTGTTTAAAAGATTATGAAACTTTGACCCATATTACCATGTATAACAAACTTCATATAAGCTGTTGATGACAGAAAGTGCAACCTACAACTGGCTTTCTAGCAAAACAGACGTAATGCCACTCAAACCAATGAAGATGCTTGCATGCCCAGAAATCTGGAGTAAATGTAGTTCAAAGGATTCATGACATTCCTTTATTTTTATCTCAATTTTGATGCTTTTAAATCTTAATATTATTGTTTTGCATATTCACACTTGCATTGTGCAAATTGTTTGCAAGGCGACATAATTTGTAAATATCATGTGAAAGTAATGTGTTGATCTTTTCAGAGTCCACTGGTGCTAAAATGATTTCTGTAGTAAGTAATCCACAAGCAGGAAAGTGTATTTAAGTTGATGTAAGATGAGAATTGCAAGTTATATGTGACAAAGATAGACTTTACTAAATATTTACTTTCTCCCAGATCTGTAAATCAAAAATTGCAATAACCAATGAAAACCAAATGCCTATTCCACAATTTATATCAATACTTTGATAATATCTTGGAATACTGTAAAAATTCGATCAAACTGTAACAAAATATATAAGGTGTATCTTGTTGCTGATACTTTATAGTGTAAGATATTTTAATAATAGTCTCTTCTCATATCTGGATTTAATATTCAAAACATACTCCATGTAAAAAGAATTGTATCAGTTGATTTTGCATTTATATTCAAAATCAGTTTACTCTCTGTAAGGGTAATTATGATTATTGAAGGGTAGGATCATTAGAACAATTTGAATAGAAAGACCATTTAGATCATGGAGCAAGTCTCCTCAAAATTCCTAAAAAATTGAATATTGCACATTCAGAACATGTATATCGAAACCAAACATTCATATAATATTGTCTCCAGAATTTTCCATCATAGTTGGAGAACAGATAATATGTGAATACAAATAATACATAGAAAATTATTGTACTTTCAAATAAAACTGTGCAGATTTTAACTCTGTTTTTAATTTTGACTTTTTTATGGTAACAAATAATTGAGCTGCAATAATGTTCTTCCATGTTGTAAAGTTTTCCAGTCTTCAGATATTAACAAAAGTATTGGGTACATTTTCTTTATAAAATCATAGCCTGTAGTTCCTCCAAAGTCATTCTAAGTGAAGAAACAAATTCTGTAGTATTTTTTTAATGTCCTATATGTATGAAAGCCCAAAGAAAATCTTACCCTGTGTCTAAAATCTTTTCTATTTCCTCAACATCTTTTCTCATAATAGCTCTATGTAAATGTTCACCTGTCAGAGGCTCCTCTGGAAAATAAAAGGTAAGAGTCAGAAGACAAAATACCCTGCATGAAATAAACTGTAAGGGGAGGAATGAGTAAACTCTCAAACCTCATCACATCCAAAATATACCTATCCATAACCAAATATCAGTGTTGTGTAGACCTATGGTTGTCTTTGAGAGATGTTTTATTTTCTTTAAAATTGATTCACTTATTTTAGAGGCATGTGTGTCCATATATTTCAAACTTGCTTTATGGTGTGGTTTCCTAATTAAAGTTGAGGGCTGCATATAATGAAGTCACTGCATACTAACCTTACAGTGTTAAATTTCTTGTCACATGGTTTTAGCTGGGTTGCACTTTCAGTGATAATTTAAGGTGCACTGTGCTTTTTCTATTTTTTTTTTCAATAATTAATAGACATGGCTAAATCATCTTTCTGAATTGTGATAGTACTGTGTATGGGATATTTTAAATAAGAAAAGGTGAAATCCACATTCAAAAATGAATTATAAGACCTCAGATCATAAAACATTCACATGTTTTCTTACACATAAGCTATAATTTTAATCTTATTTGGTATGTTTAAAAAAACATTAGGAAAAAAGATGCTATACACAATAAGGCAAATAAAGACAATACATGAAAACATTTGAACTAATATTAGCTCATCGAACAAATGCTGTTAAAACAAGTCAAGGAATTGATTATAAGAATTAACTAATCAGATTTACACTATCAGGTACTGGGTAATTCAACAAATAACATTGTATGATTACCTAACATTACTCAATACTTTTTTTAATGAATAATTGATAAAATTATGGCAAAATCATCTTGCCCAGTTGTGATTGTACAGGAACCTATATAAGAAAAGGTGAAATCCACATTCAAAAATAATTAACAGGACCTTAGATGATAGAACACTCACATATTTTCTTACACATAAGCTTTAATAATTGACTTTAAATAAAATTTGGTATGTTTAAAAACACATACAGAAAAAAATTTCATTCATTATAAGGCAAATAAAGACACTACCTGGAAACATTTGATCTAATATTAGCTCATTGAACAAATGTTGTCCAAACAAGTCAAGGAATAAACTCATTAGAATTAACTAATTAGATTAACAGTAACTGGTACTAATTCAACAAATAACATTGTATAATTACCTAACATTGCTCAATTTCTTAAAGATCATTCTTTTTATAAAAGATTTTGTACCAAATAAAATCATGAATAACAAAATCTTATCAACTTTGTATCCACTTTAATTAAAGCCCTGAAAGACTTATTGAAATTTAATTTAACATAAGTGCTTAAGTCCTTTGATATTATGACAAAAGATTTAAAAATTAAATTTCAGTATATTGCAAGACCCAGGATAATAACTGGCCATGAAAGTATGTTATGTAAACGGTGATTTTAGTAATTTTTCCTAATGTAAGTCTATAAACAGTAGGTACTTCCTCAATGCATTAGTACTTAGGCTTGTAGGAGCCATGCACGAGAATTAAAATTTCATAGATTGTATTTTGGATTATCTATTCTCTTTTAAGATGTTCTTAATTTTCAACATCCTCTTTGATGGTTAATGCATTCTAATATTACCTATCTCTCCTTTCATCAGCTAATTTCTTTATTTTGAGGACCAACGCAAGTACATTTCATTTCCTTTAACAACAGAACTGAGTAACCCCGGAAACGTTTATTTTTTTTTAACAATAAACAAATATCTACACAATATGTCAATTTTTAATTACGCCAAAGTCTAGAGAAGTGCATGTCTTAGTTGGGAACTTTACATAGATTATTCATGGCATGGTTTCTGACTTACCACTAGCTAATCATCAGATGCACAGCTGAAATGGGTCAAGTTATTTCAAAATTGGAAGTAATCCTATGTTGTCCTGTAGATGTCCTCCGGAGCTTTTTGTGTTGTTAGGTTGCTGTTTCCTTGATGTATAACCTACCTCCTTTTTTCATACTTTAGAATCACATAGGGTTATGTGCATGATATATGATATAGACACTTGTCTATTGTTGAAAACCTTTTGGTTATTTTGTATCATTTGGTTGCTGCATCATTGACATTAATTTTTTACTACAGATCTCATTTTATATATAACAAGAATGTGTCCATAGTACACGGATGCCCCACTCGCACTATCATTTTCTATGTTCAGTGGACCGTGAAATTGGGGTCAAAACTCTAATTTGGCATTCAAATTAGAAAGATCATATCATAGGGAACACGTGTACTAAGTTTCAAGTTGATTGGACTTCAACTTCATTAAAAACTACCTTCACCAAAAATTTAAACCTGAAGCGACCAAAAACTTTAACCTGAAATTTTCTATGCTCATTGGACCGTAAAATTGGGGTCAAAACTCTAATTTGGCATTAAAATAAGAAAGATCATATCATAGGGAACATGTGTACTACGTTTCAAGTTGATTGGACTTCAACTTCATCAAAAACTACCTTGACCAAAAACTTTAACCTGAAGCAGGACAGACGGACCAACGGACGCACAGACCGAAAAACATAATGTCCCTAGGTGGGGCATAAAAATTGCAAAGACAAAAACATGATTTTTTCTATTAGATAAATTACCAGTATATCAGTATATATTAAACTTGTGACCTATCTAAACAAATGTTTTGATTGTGACAATCATGTCAACTCATACTGATTGAGATTTATGAAAATGTTAGAGTGATCCAAGGCATATTTTACATGGTGTTATATCATGGGCAGAAACATGTGTAGTATATGTCTCTAATCATGGGCCAGCAAACAGACGAAAAGTGCCCCATGCTTTCACAAAATCAGATTTTTCATTCATACAAATTCATACTAAAGTAACCAAGATATATAAGTGAATTTAATTACTTTCTTCTTCATTATATCCCAGTATTTATGGTAATCATTGATATCAAAATTGACATATAAAGGATCATTATAACATATCTCACCAAGAACTCAACCTCATGTCCTATATTAAGGACAACTTTATATAGCACTTCACATTCTATAAACAGGTATAACCTATCACTTGTTTACTTGTCAACAAAGAGAGAAGGACCTATCACTGAGATATAAATGGTCTTTTAGAACCAAATTAATTGTCCATTCTACCCAAGACAACAACCATTAAAACCTGCTTTGATATACTAAATATCCTTGCTTATTACGGTATCTGTGTACTATTTACATTAATTGAATGTTAGAAACTTACAATGTAAACAAACACATTGAAATTTAATTTAAATGGTCATATAATTTTCATTTTAAGAGTGTTGTTAAGGTTAAAGGGATCATTAAGTTCTCATATACCTCACGTTTCATTGGCATAGTGCAAATGAAAACAGATATGAAAATACCTTGAATAAAAGTAGGAAAATTAGTATCAGAAAAATTTTGTAGATTTATCTTCAAGTTGATTTTCTTTTTGCATACCTAGTGTCATTATCTGGCTTTTAAGCAGGTAAACAACAGGTAAAGTCACATTCCAAACCTGATTAATTTCTGTCTGATAATAACATTATTATAACACCCGCTTGTGAAGAATACCATAATCATCATATCAAATTACATGAAAATCAATGAAGAAAACAGATTGAATAGAAGCTGATTATTTCCTTGGAACATAAATGGCCATTCACATAAAATTCTATCAATTTTGTATGGTTCTTTTTACAATTAGTTGATAGATGCATTTGCATTGTAGCTGTAATTAACTGACTTTTCTTGAGCATTTGTTATGATTTTTATCAGTTTGATTTTCTGACAGTCACACAGCCATCTCATTTAAAATCATAACAAACAGTTTGACCATAGAAATAATTTGATTTTACAATTAACTCATTATCGAAGGTCGTTCTACATAAAACCTTCAGATATTTCAGAACAATTTACAAACGTATTTGCCATTATCATTATAAGTACTTTATCTTCAAGAAAAATGTAGCTCCCATGCAGAATATAACAAGACAACAGTGCTATGCTATATTGTAATTTTACTCCCTAAAATTTATACTTTGACCACAGGACATCTTTGTCAATGACTGAAAACTGTTAGAGCAATTGCTTTCAAATCAAAAAAGTTAAAATTGACATTAAACATATACATGTAAAGGTTTAAGGACACCGTCATGATTTGGTTGAGTGTTATTGAATATCTGCGTCACAGATGACCATGGATATGAACCACTTGTCATAGCCACAATCATGTCCTTCTCTCCTTCATTGTAACTTCACTGAAAGAGAATTATCACCAAACATTTACTTGCAATGAGAACTACAACAGATGTCACTAGTGAAGCAGGAGCAGCGTACCCTTCCTTAGTACCTGAGATTACCCCTGGTTTTTGGTGGGATTCATTTGTTTGTGGTATTTTTGTAGATTTTATTTTTACTTATAGTTTTGGATTGCCTTCCTTGTATTTTGTATCCTCTTTTTTTTTGGTAATTTTCTCCAATGACATAGAAAATTGAGATCTATAATCTTCCATGTGAATCTGATTTCAAATACATTAGTTGTGTACAACATCAGTGATTCTTGAATACTTTATCAAGGTTTGCACAAATGATTGACAAAACACAAGATTGTCAAATGATTTACAAAAACTTTTAGTCTAATAAATCCACATGTAAACTTGCCAAATATGAACTTTTGACATTAAAATTTTTAATTAACAATGACAAATCTTACTTGTTGTTGATACATTGACATGAGCACTCCATTCACTGTTGCCATAGTTATTCATAAATCGTATTCTATAATGGTATTCTGTCTGATGGTCCAGTCCCGTAACTGTATGTCGCTTACCATAACCTCTGTAAATATAAAATAATATAGTCTAGATTTATTTACATTGATTCAATAGATATAAGAAGATGTGGTATGAGTGCCAATGAGACAACTCTCCATCCAAGTCAAAATTTATAAACGTAAACCATTATAGGTCAAAGTACGGTCTTCAACACGGAGCCTAGGCTCACACTGAACAGTAAGCTATAAAGGGCCCCAAAAATTATATGTAATAATAATATCCTTGTCAGAACCTCTGTAAATGTTAATATGGTTCCAAAAATACATGTAATAATATGAAATGTACATGTATGTAATTGTAATTTTTCTGATAGTCCAGGTCAGCTTTTCATAGCCCTGTAAATTACTAACTAATATTTCAATATAGTACTAATTATTATCATAAATATGATCTATAACAAGAATGTGTTTATAGTACATGGATGCCCCACTCGCACTATCATTTTCTATGTTCAATGGACCGTAAAATTGGGGTCAAAACTCTAATTTGGCATTAAAATTAGAAAGATCATATCATAGGGAACATGTGTACTAAATTTCAAGTTGATTGGACTTCAACTTCATCAAAAACTACCTTGACCAAAAACTTTAACCTGAAGCGGGACAGACAGACAAAAGGACGAAGGAACGAACGGACGCACAGACTGAAAAACATAATGCCCCTCTACTATCGTAAGTGGGCATAAAAATATCCTACGACTGATTTTGAATCATACATATCTTATGTATGCAATAGCTCATCTAAATTAATAACAGCATACCATAATACGTCCCATAAACAGGCGTATAAAAACCATGTTTACAGTTAGATAACCACCATTTCACTTTGAGGGGGGAGGTTTATGGTTTTTCCCAACTTTGAAGAAAATAAAAGAAGAGTGAGGCAAGGGAACACAAATGCCACCATTTGTAAATATATATAGGACAAATTCAGCAATTTTTCCATTTATAAAAGGACATAACTCAAGAACAGTGAAAGGGAGTAACCCAAATTTCAGCTTAATCTGTGTTTGGTGGTCATAAGCATTGTGTTTCAAGTTTCGTAACATTTAGTTGAGGTTAATCAAAATTATAGAACAGAAAATAATAATGGGACATACAGACAAAGATAAAACTGGATGCCCCGTCGCCTAGCAGCTGGGGCAAAAAAATATTTTCATCTGGGAGTAAGAAAAAAATTTCTGATTGAAAGTTTTTGCAATCAAAATTACAAAAACTTAATGTAATCACCATGATCACATGAAAATAATCAAGCTTTTGGTAGCTCTAAAATTAAAATTTAGAAATTGACAGTCAGGAAATTGTTCAGATGTGATTTATTCACTGCCTGTATGTACTATATAACCATACAAAAAGTAACACTGATCTCCTGAAGTTACATAATACTTAATACTTAATGCACTTTGAAAAAAAATACACCTCTCATCTTGCATTAAAATTGCATTTATCCTTGGTTTCAGTCAAGCTGCATTATTATGCGAATTGAATTTTCTAAGTATGAAATTGATCAATAGACCTTCATTAACTCTGCACCTAAAACATCACATGCTAATGATGTTTCCAAGTATGAAGACAATGAAAAGGAAATTTCGCAAAATAACAAGATCTCTGTGTGGGGTATAGGATCCTTATGATTTCTAATAAAAGACTGGTCTATCAAATAAAGGCTCAAATGTTGTATATTTCAAATCAATAACTTACAATGTGGATCTGTAGAACATTACAATATATACTTACAATGGAATCGGTCGCATCAGAATGATTTCACAAAATATAAAGTTAATGTTCCATAGATCATATAATAATACGTGATACTCCTCACATTTTCAATAATGTTTAGATAATTAAATATGAATTATTAATTAGCATGGTTTAGATATCTCTATTTAGTGTTTTGTACAGTTCTATGTAATCCAAATCACAGTCCAAAGGGGATTTAACTGCAATATTTTTTCAACAACCAAAAATCATTTCTTTACAACAGAATAATTAAAACTAACGTAAAGTAGAGAAGCACTCATAAAAAATGTCTAAAGATAAAAAATTTCTGATGTTAAAAGGAAGGGAAACTTTAAAGGATAAAAATGTAAAAGTTTGCAAATCCTGCCAATACTTAAACAAACTTGATAGATCTTTGTTAGTGTCCAGGTTGGGTCCAACTTTTTAAAGGTTCAGAAAACTCTCTTTCTTCGAATAATTAAAAAGAAGGTGAATAATTTCCAAAATTTGCCCCCCTAAAGTTTTAATTTAATTTCAAATGTATATGGTAGAGTCACTCTTTATAACAGAATTTACAGAATCAATAATTGCCTGATTTCTACCAATGGCTGTGTCTTTTATGGTAAAACTACATACACCAGCTGCTAAATCAGTATCTATTAAAACTATCATGCTAGATTCCTGGATATAGTTTACACGAACTTCTTACATTAATTCAATTCTGTGTGAAACAATGAATCATTAATAGTATAAATTAAACCTGGAGTAAAAACAATTAAAGTAAAAGTACTCTTAAATAACCATAAGTAAATATGTCATGACAATAGGTAATTGGAAGAAATAACAAGGCCAATTGTATTTTGTACTTTCCCATAAACTTCCAATAAATTTCACCTAAGCTGACTCTTTAAGCATGGTCAAAAGTACAAATACATATTTATAAAAAGGGTATGATCAAACTTTGTCTGGTCAAATATTGGTCAAATATTAGAAAGTTTATAACCATATGGCCTGTCCACTCATTTTCACATAATTTCATAGTCATTAAACATTAAAGAAGCAAGTAAAAACCAATTAAACTATCTTAAGATCTGCTTTATTTATCTTTGTACAGAAAGTTGATAAGGAATCAATTTACATGACTTCCGTTTCAATTAATTACAAAATATATTGGTTGAACTGATTGGTATCATGTTAATTAAATCAAGTATAAATCTTATTGTTAAAATTCATGAATAGTCAATAGCAACATGTAATGTTATTAAATAATCACTCAAAGTCTTACAAACCACTTAATCTAAGTCTTGCCAATAAAAAAAAGCAGCCTTAACAATGATGATTAAAATTACCACTTAGAAATGTAAGAAACCTTAAGCATTCATTTGCCTATGAGTGGAGAGCCCAAACTAGAAAAGGCATCAATAGCATGGAAAGCTTTAAACATATACAGAATTTTAGAACAGCATTGCACATATTTTATCTGGCCATGGTCCAAAGGCAACAACTAAAAAAAAAAACTTTTTTTGTCCTTTAAACTTTAATAAATATCTTAGAGAAATGAAGGCTCGAGAGCAAATGCAATGCAATTTCTGATATACCGGTAATTAATATTTCCAAGGAGTATAACTCATTAAAAATATTTGATCAGCACTTATTTTCTAAATTGTCTGAGATATTGCTGATATAAACCTATGATATAAAAATCTGGCAAGAATTGTACACATGAGAGCGCTAACAATGCAATTTTCCGTATAATCACTATATTTCCATTGGGCATAACTCTTTTAAAAATAATTGATCAGCACCAATTTTAGAATTTATCCGAGACATTACTGATATAAACCAATGATATAAATTTCATAAAAATGAGGTAAGAATTGTACAAATGAGAACGCTCACAATGAAATTTTCCATGTAATCAATATTACCAAGGGGCATAACTCTTTTAAAAATAATTGATTGGCACAGATTTTAAAACCTGTTCGAGATGTTGTTGATATAAACCTATGATATAATTTTCATAAAAATATGGTAAGAATTGTACATATAAAAGCACTGACAATGCAATTTTCCATATAATTAATGTTATCAAGGGGCATAACTCTTTTAAAAATAATTGATCTGCACTGATTTTCAAACTCTACCAAGACATTGCTGCTATAAACCTACAATATAAGTTTCATAAAAATCTGGCAAGAATTGTACAAATGAGAGTGCTAAGGATATAATTTTCAATATAATTTATGTTTCCAAAGAATATTATTATTGAACTCTTTTAGAAATAGTTCATCTGCACTGATTTTCGAACTCAATCGAGACATTGCTGATATAAATCTAGTACAATCTTTATTTTTACCTAAAATTTTTTTACTGTTTCATGGGACATGTTTCAAAACTAAAAATATGCTATTTCTCTAGACCTTATCAATATTGAAACAGGATTATCTTTCATGTTTGAAAGATTATTTCTTAATATAAATGCAAAATAGGAATTAGCATATACTTTATGCCTCATTAAGGCATGTTATTCAGTAAAAAGGCTGTTTGCCGCAATGCTGCACATAAGCTATGGTTAACCAATAGAATTCAAATAATAAAAACCTGCATCATTAAGTTACTATGAAAAGATCATCTTCCAAAACAGTTCTGTTTATGACTGCATTTGAATCAGATGTCCATTGAACTGTTTTCAAAAACTGAAAGCCGTGAGCATAATCTGAAGTCAAATCTGAGGATTAAACAAGTATTTAAACTTTAGAAAGTACATGTATATAAATGCATATATTGGAAATTACCTTTTACTTTAAATTTATTATTTTACTAAACTAAAAAAGATTTAATCATAGATGTATCTGTACATTTAATAATCTGTGTGAAAAGTAAGTATAATATTTATCCTACTGACTTGTTTAGAGCAAATTAAAACAAGAGTGCACACGCTGAAATGTCTAACCTAATTACCATGGAAGTAAAATGACTATTGATTTTATGTTGAAAGTCTTAAAGATAAAGGTCTAAAGTATGACATAAACTTAACATTTTTAAAGAGATCCATGACAATGAGGTCAAGGTCAGATAAAAACTGTCACACAGACATGTACACCTTACAATTATTCCATATACCAAACACAGTTGACCCATTGTTCATGGTAATGGAAAAACAGACCAAAACACAAAAACTTAACTTTAACAAAGGAACCATGGAAATAAGGTCAAGGTCAGATGATACTGGCCAGACAGACATGTACACCTTACAATCATTCCATACACCAATTATAGTTGACCTATTGCAATTAGTATTTGAAAAACAGACCAAAACACAAAAACTTAACATTGACCAATGAACCATGAAAATGAAGCCAAGGTCAGGTGACCCTGGCTAGACAGACATGTACACCTTACAATTATTCCATATACCAAATACAGTTGACAATGATCATGGTAATGGAAAAACAGACCAAAACACAAAAACTTAACTTTAACAAAGGAACCATGAAAATGAGGTCAAGGTCAGATGATACTGGCCAGACAGACATGTACACCTTAAAATCATTCCATACATCAATCATAGCTGACCTATTGCAATTAGTATTTGAAAAACAGACCAAAACACAAAAACTTAACATTGACCAATGAACCATGAAAATGAGGCCAAGGTCAGGTGACCCTGGCTAGACAGACATGTACACCTTACAATCATTCCATAAACCAACAAGAATGTGTCCATTGTACACGGATGCCCACTCGCACTATCATTTTCTATGTTCAGTGGACCGTGAAATTGGGGTCAAAACTCTAATTTGGCATTAAAATTAGAAAGATCATATCATAGGGAACATGTGTACTAAGTTTCAAGTTGATTGGACTTCAACTTCATCAAAAACTACCTTGACCAAAAACTTCTAACGTGAAGTGGGACAGACAGATGAAAGGACGGACGAACGAACGGACGAACGAACAGATGCACAGACCGAAAAACATAATTCCCTCTACTATCGTAGGTGGGGCATAAAAATAGATGACCTATTGCTTATGGTAATGGAAAAACAGACCAAAACACAAAAACTTCACATTGACCAATGAACCATGAAAATGAGGTCAAGCTCAGATGAAACCTGCCAGACTGACATGTACCCATTACAGTCATTCCATACACTATATATAGTTCACCTACTGCTTATAGTATTTGAGAAACAGACCTAATCATGTAATTTTAACCTTGATCACTGATCCATGAAATGAGGGTGAGGTCAGGTGAACCCTGTCTGACGGACATGTAGACCTTGCAAGGAACCCTTATACCAAATATGGTTATCCTATTACTCATAATAAGTGAGAAATTCACATGACAAAAAAGCTCAATTTTTTTTTCAAGCAGTCGTTGAACCATGAAAATGAGGCCAAGGACATTGGACATATGACAGACGGAAACTTCTAAACATAAGATGTCTGCATACATGATATAATACATCTACAATATCAATATGAAGACAACCAGATAATCGATTTATCGGGTTGTGTTTGCCTATTTTGCATGATAGAAGCAAGTGTTTTCTTTGCTTCACTAGCAAACCGGAAGACGTCTTGATAAGTTCAGGTCAAACTTATAAACGTCGGTTCATACATTATGACATCGTTGA
This sequence comes from Mytilus coruscus, assembly GCA_017311375.1. Lineage (NCBI taxonomy): Eukaryota > Metazoa > Mollusca > Bivalvia > Mytilida > Mytilidae > Mytilus > Mytilus coruscus. The sequence goes on along the minus strand of CM029601.1, from coordinate 23,725,999 downwards.
TTTGTCAGGGTCAAAGTTATTAAGGCCGGGTCACCTTTTGATGTCACAAAGCCGTGATATGCAATTTAATTAAGAGCTGAGCAGAATGATATAGACAGTGGGACGACCGATAAAAAGCTTTATACAAATAGTTTACACCGCCGCAGGATAGCTATACCTATGTCTCGGATACTGCGACTTTCGTCGCAGGCGAGACAAAAACTGTTGACACAGAGATATGTCTCGCCTGTGTAAACTTTTGATAGTATGATGCAAATGTTGAAAATAAAATGACAATTCTTTTCACATATAAACTATGCAAAAGCTTCAAAGTCAATAGACCACAAACAATCTGGAGAAACAGTGAAAGATAACTTTAATAATATTGGACAGAAGCCTGAATTTCAGGCATTTTCTGCATTTGTGTAATTTGTGCAGTAAGAAACAACTTTAATGTGCGATGTAAAGCATTGGACAAGAACCTAAAATTCAGGTATTTTCTGCATTCATGTAATCATGACTTAAAAAACAACATTAATGTTCAATGTACCAAAGCCAAACCTTTTCCCCTGGTTCTTAACAACATTTCCCAATTCAAATTAATATCTATTTGGTCAATGCTTAAATAATTAATCAAACAGAAACAAAATATAAATGGACCAAGGGAAGTACATGAGTAACACACCATTATCCAATGACAGTTGAAATAAAAACTCAAAATCAAGGGTTTAATTCTTGACTTTCCTGATAAAGGTTATTGCTTTTGTTTGCAATTCATTTGAACTGAAGCAAAAATAATTCACAACAAACATATATACAAAAGACCAGGATAAGTTACCGTTATTAATATCAAATAAGAAACATGTAATTTGCAGTTGTAGAATTAAATTTTCTGTAATTACTATGTAATTTTGTAAACCTTACACTTACTTCATCTAAAGCAAAGGATTAGGGGTGACACATGCAAAATAAGGGAAATTCATTGAGCATTCTCCTATGACCTTATAACCATCTGCTTTACTGTTGTTCAAATACTTATACCTATATGTTTGATATTCGTCCTTAGATCTTTGTATTAAAATACATTATATTTAAGTAGGGGTTTACTATTCCTATCAAGGTTATTGATTATTATTGACAGAATAAAAATATGTATAAACTTAAATTGCGTATCAAAAAGAGCTGTCAAAGGGTTACAACAATAGTATATAAACAGTCGATTTTTGATGACGCAGTTTCATAGGAATTGCCAACGATAATATACAGCCTATAGAACTATTGAATTACATTTTTTAAAGAGTAATAAAAGCAGAACTTTCAAATAGTAAAGATCACTGAAATATCATATACAACAAAAATATTGAAAATGACCTAATTTTTTTAGCTTATAACAATGATTCCAAAGCCACTTGAAAGTTCCATGGGAAAATATTTAATTGAGACCATGATAAATCACTTTCTAGATTCCCATTCTGTTCATATGTTCCACTTGAAAAACAAAGTAAAAGTTAAAACTAATAATAACTAGAGATTCCGATGAGGCTAATATTGATCACATGGTATTTATATAAAAATAAGATCTTGGTATGATTGCCAATGAGACAGCTATCCACCAAAGTTCAAATGATGTGGATGTAAGCAATTATAGGCAACCATACGGCCTTCAACATTTAGAATAAATTGCTTCGCCAAGCGCAGCTGGATACGACCGCAGAGATCCAACCATGAACAGTTGGGGCAAAAATGGACACAATATTCGCGCTTGATACAGGTTTGAATTTGGATTGTAATTAAATATTTGACACATAATAGGTTTCTGACACAGAATAACTGTAGTCAAAGAATTTAGAATTGGTTACCTCCCCACCCCAACCCCTTTTTCCCCAAAAATTCTTTCCTCAAGATATGGTCATAATCTCAATTCAAATTTCAATGGAGTTTGCAACCATAATTACCAAAATAGAAAATGGCTAAAATTAATATTCCTTAATCAGCATTTAAATAATAGTAACTTCTAAATTAACAGCTAATCACCTCAAGACAATACAACATTTCTTTATACATAATTTAAAAGCAGTGTAAGGGAGGTAATCCAAACATAATATTGTACTTTGTTAATTGTCCATTAACCAGGACACCCTTGTTTTTCCCCCTTTTTTGCCCCTAATTCCTAAATGGTTTGAGCCATAACCCCCCACAGCCAATCCTAACCATCCCTTTGTGGTGGAAACTTGTGGTATAATTTCAGAGAGATCCATACACCGTTCCACAAGTTATTGTCTGGAAACTAGAAAAATGCTTATTTGGGCCCCTTTTTGGTCCCTAATTCCTAAACTGTTAGGACCATAAACCCCAAAATCAATCCCAACCTTCCTTTTGTGGTTATAAACCTTGTGTTTAAATTTCATAGATTTCTATTTACATTTACTAAAGTTATTGTCCGTAAACCAAATGTCTTCGGACGACGCTGAGACGACAACTACGATATACCAATATACGACTGGAAATTGAGGTATGATACTTAAACAAGTGATTTTTATGTCATTATCCTAGATTTAGTACAAGGTCATCAGCTGACATGACCCGGTCATCCTATCAACACAGATGTTGGTTCTGATAATTTTAGCATCATAATTAGTCCCTGGATCACTATTCTATATTTAAAGCTACAATAAAATTAAATCACTTAGTCTAGTGATTAATTTGTACTACTTAAATAGGTGGTTATTAAAGAAAGACAACTCTTACTTCCAACCTTTATGGACATAATGTTACTTGAATCAGTGATTTAGAAAATCACTCATTTAAGTAAGTCCCTGACTGCTGTTATTATTCTTGGGATACTAATTCTTGTGAATTTCATTGGTAAAGGTGAACCATGAATTTAAATATTTAACAAAATACAAATTGTCTATAGGTTTGTATGCAAACTTTGGCCAAACCATGAAATCAAATGTCCAGGAAAATACAATTGTTCCACAGCAAAAAAAGCTGAAATTGTTTTTCAAAAAAATGCTTTAAAGGGCAATAACTCCTATAAGCATTTTTACCCTTTCAGATTTTCTCTTTCTATTATGGTTTTCAATATATATATGTTAGACACTACTACCTAATAAAAGGAATTTTGTGGGTTGAGATCAAGATGTTATATTTTTTTACTACCACATTAGATTAAATTTTCTGGTCACTTATATATATATATATATTTACATGTTCAATACTTCTGTAGTTTCTGTAGTTTTACATAAATGTATTACTCAGCCTTTGAGTAAAAAAAACCAAACTATTTTCTATCCTTACAGGGTGCAAATTTTACCGTTTTTTAAGCTAATTCGTAAACGTATATGATGTATAAACATAATAAAAATATGCTCTGTTAAAATTTATACACATTATTAATGTATGCTTTAAAGCTTAAAACCTTTATGAATAAGTCAAAGATTGTATTTCAATTATTTACACTGCACTTGTAATGGAACAAATACTCAGTGTACTAATATTAGTCCAAGTATCATATAACCCATTAACAATTAAACTTTATTGTAATATGGCATTAATTACAGATATAAATTCAAACAAACTCAATATCTTGTTAGAATCTAGATCTATGGCATATTCTTTTAAAGAAAAGACTTGCAGATATTAGGTAACCACTGTTTACAAATATTGACATGTATCCAACATGCAATAAAAGATATTTTTTAAATCATAATTACATCTTAAAAGCCAGAATTGTAGCCAGTGTATTTTTCATGTATTTTCATTGATCTAATGCATGTTGTTCATAAAAATTTTTCTGCACCAGTAGTCAGGTCAAGGTCTGATGTGACAGCAGAGGGCCTTGACCTGACTTTGAGAGCATAAAAAATATATGGCTGGTTGTTACCATGCCGTTACTTTTGTTTGGTACCTGATTTGTATGACGATTTTAATCAGGAAGTAGTACATATTGCATTAAAGACTATTGCATAATTTAAAAGATATGTTTATACCTAAGTATGAACTACAATGTTTGGAGATATTGAGTCTTTAATAAATCATAGATTTTGCCTGAACACTGGGGCTTCTCCATTCATTAGATGGTGTCCGAGTAAAATTTGCTGATTACTTCTTGCAAATCTATGTTTATTTATAAGTCAAAATATACACCCCTCAACTCAAAGCAGCAAACAAAGAATTAAAATAAAAAAATGTGAATGGCATAATTAAGATTTAAATACAGTAATTCAACTAAATTGTATATATGAAAATAAAATAATCAGATTAATGTAAATAATCATGAGTATACCATATGATGAGATCAATGAAATAAAGAACAAAATATATAAATCTAATAAAAAAGCCTTTTTCCTTTATTTTAGAAGAAAATGTAATGAAAAATAATGGATTTTGTCTCATTTTCAAATTTTGGATGCACATGTTTTCAAAGTCAAATTTTTCATTTTATATTCGTGCTCATTAAGAGTAATCTGATAATTGGTAGAGATAAGAATTGATCACATGACTCAATATGTTTTTATTTACCATCCCAATGCTGACTGTCCAAAATGGGTGATAGGTTTTGAACGTTGAGACTAATTTTGCACTTTCACAATTCAACTTGAACAAATACATGAAGAAGGGTGTGAAATACATGGAAACATTGTATGGTTACAATTTCTCTTGTAGACAGTAAATTCTTCCTCATAACCCTCCTGGTTAAGGGGTCATCCATAATTGTCAACCATTTTCCAAAGTGTACAAAACATACACTTTTTCAGACCCCCCACCCTCCCTCAAAAAGTGTACATCAACCATTTTCAGATTCCAAGATCGTCCTGAATATGCATGAAATATTTGCCACTGGACGTTAAGCAACCAACAATCAATCAATCAATCAGATTCCAAGACAAGAATCAATCATTCTTAATAAAAAGAAGATCCTGTCTAGTATATTTAAGTTTAATATAGAAATTTGCATTGAAAATAAACTGAAACCTATCAATGCATATTTTGATCAATGTCTTTCAAATTATTTTATTTTTATCATTTTACCGCTAAGTCTATCTTGACCTTGTTGTAGGGTATGAATGATTTGTTCATTGTTGAAGACCCTACATCAACTGTCAAGATGAAGAACAGGAATAAAAGCCCTGTTCATTGATAATTTTCTATGTTTTCCGATTTTGTCCCATGTACATTTACTCCATATCCTTTCATTTTCTAATGAAACCTATCTGACTTTTTATTTGATGACATCTATCTGTGATGCTTGTGTTTTGTCAGAATAATGAGTATAAAGATACCATTTGTTTTCTAAAAAACCACGGTAAAATGTTGATTTTTAACCCTCCCCAAGTGTACGTTTTGTACACTTTGGAAAATGGTTGACAATTATGGATGACCCCTAATATAACTATAAAATAAATTGGTATGGTTTGAAGGTTACATCATGTTGGAAATATGAATTCAAAGTGTTTAATGTAAACTAAGACTATTGACTTGTGAAGAATATGTATAATTACTGTTTATCCAGGAGGGTTTGCACTTTCACAATACCAATGCCTGTCTATAAAACTTTTCAAGTTGAAGTTTGAATTAAACAATCATATCCTCAAACTGATCAACTAATGAGAAATAAAATCTCAATGCTAGAGAAAGGAAGTTAGTGTAAATTATATCACTGCAATCCAATTGCAATTGCTGACTTTGCTATTTCATGATTAAGTTTGGAAATATTAAACACCTAACTAGATGCTTGCCAATTTCAAAATACTTAAGCATGGACATGGAAACTTTGATTTAATAAGTATATAAGACCACCAGAATCAATGGACTATTTTAACGTGTATATATTTCCCAAAGAATTAGACTATTTATGTGTATGTGTTTCCCCAAGAATTTGACAACTTACGTGTATTATGTTTCCCCAAGAATTAGACTATTTATGTGTGTCTGTTTCCCCAAGAATTTGACAACTTACGTGTATTATGTTTCCCCAAGAATTAGACTATTTATGTGTATCTGTTTCCCCAAGAATTTGACAACTTACGTGTATTATGTTTCCCCAAGAATTAGACTATTTATGTGTATGTGTTTCTCCAAGAATTAGACTATTTATGTGTATCTGTTTCCCCAAGAATTAGACTATTTATGTGTATGTGTTTCCCCAAGAATTAGACTATTTATGTGTATCTGTTTCCCCAAGAATTAGACTATTTATGTGTATGTGTTTCCCCAAGAATTGGACTATTTATGTGTATCTGTTTCCCCAAGAATTAGACTATGTGTATCTGTTTCCCCGAGAATTAGACTATGTGTATCTGTTTCCCCAAGAATTAGACTATTTATGTGTATCTGTTTCCCCAAGAATTGGACTACTTACATGTATTATGTTTCCCCAAGAATTAGACTATTTATGTGTATCTGTTTCCCCAAGAATTTGACAACTTACGTGTATCATGTTTCCCCAAGAATTAGACTATTTATGTGTATGTGTTTCCCCAAGAATCAGACTATTTATGTGTATCTGTTTCCCCAAGAATTAGACTATTTATGTGTATGTGTTTCCCCAAGAATTAGACTATTTATGTGTATGTGTTTCCCCAAGAATTAGACTATTTATGTGTATGTGTTTCCCAAGAATTAGACTATTTATGTATCTGTTTCCCAAGAATTAGACTATTTATGTGTATGTGTTTCCCAAGAATTAGACTATTTATGTGTATGTGTTTCCCCAAGAATTAGACTATTTATGTGTATCTGTTTCCCCAAGAATTAGACTATGTGTATCTGTTTCCCCAAGAATTAGACTATGTGTATCTGTTTCCCCAAGAATTAGACTATTTATGTGTATCTGTTTCCCCAAGAATTGGACTACTTACATGTATTATGTTTCCCCAAGAATTAGACTATTTATATGTATGTGTTTCCCCAAGAATTAGACTATTTATGTGTATGTGTTTCCCCAAGAATTAGACTATTTATGTGTATGTGTTTCCCCAAGAATTAGACTATTTATGTGTATGTGTTTCCCCAAGAATTAGACTATTTATGTGTATCTGTTTCCCCAAGAATTAGACTATTTATGTGTATGTGTTTCCCCAAGAATTAGACTATTTATGTGTATGTGTTTCCCCAAGAATTAGACTATTTATGTGTATGTGTTTCCCCAAGAATTAGACTATTTATGTGTATCTGTTTCCCAAGAATTGGACTACTTACATGTATTATGTTTCCCCAAGAATAAGACTATTTACCTGGATATATTTTCCACCAAGAATTGGAATACTTATGTTTACATGTTCCCCAAAGATTAGACTACAAACATGTATTATGATCCAAAAGATTAGACTACTTATGTTTACATGTTCCCAAAGATTAGACTACAAACATGTATTATGATCCAAAAGATTAGACTACTTATGTTTGCATGTTCACCCAAGATTAGACTACAAACATGTATTATGATCCAAAAGATTAGACTACTTATGTTTACATGTTCCCCCAAGATTAGACTACAAACATGTATTATGATCCAAAAGATTAGACTACTTATGTGTATAGGTTTCCCCAAGATTAGACTACTTATGTGTATATGTTTGCCCAAGATTAGACTACTTACGTGTATTATAATCCCAAAGATTAGACTACTTATGTGTAGATGTTTCCCCAAGATCAGACTACTTAAGTGTACTAAAATCCCAAAGATTAGACTACTTACGTGTATATGTTTCCCCAAGAATTGTGTTTATCTTCTTCTTGTAAACAAATTTTAATTCTGCCAGCATCTTTAGTAGTACCGTCATAAGCTTTGGCTAAGGCTTCTTCCCAATATAATTCTATACTGTAGTGTGTAACTTTACCTACAATAGGTGGTGGAGGTCTTGGTGGTTCTGGAAGAGAAAATATTTCAAAGACTTTAAATTCACTGATAACCATGATAGTATTACAATATAATAATGAATCATTACCCCATTTGTCATCAGATGTAATTCTGAAAGAGACAAAGGAATATTTCTGCTGTCAGAACTTCTATAGAGCTAATTTGCTGAAGCAAAAGCCAAGGCCCAAACTAAATTAACTCTTCAAGGTAATCAAGAATCATTTATCCCAGTCATGTATTTTCATAGTAATAAAATCATGTTCTCTAATGAAAATGGCTTGATATCGGGTACATTTTTGATTTTCAAATATTTCTGACTGTTATCTAGCATGTCTAGTACTGAAAAAGAAATTTGATATAAATTAAAAGTAAAAAATAAAACAATGATATGTTGTCCCCTCCCGACACAGAGATATGTCTCGCCTGGCAGCAGAAAATTCAGAAAAAGACAATCTGATGGACAGCAACAATGCTGATAGTAATGCAACTTTATACATAATATCATTGATCTATTGCAAGTAGTTCCTATCAAACTGAGGTAAGCAGAAAACTTAACAACTGTTGACACTGTCGCACCGCCTCCGGAAAGCAACTATGTCTCGCCAAAAAAATATTATATTTCAATTCATAAAGCAGTCATACATCTGACAGGTTATTATAATTCACATTAATCTTATAATTATTTGTTTTTTGTTTTGAGAAAATAAATTTAAGGAGTTTTAATTCTAAGGCAATCAAAATTATGAAAAGGGGAAAAGGATTGGATTACAAAATTATGTTACTGAAATCATTCTTTACATAATCAATAAATACTTCAAAGGCAAAAGAATAATAGCATTGAAACTAGATGTGTTGGACACGAATGGCCCCGCTCGCAAAAAAAGCTTGAAGCCATTTTTAGGAGTGGAAATTTGAGAATGAAAGTCCAAATAACTATTATTTCAAGAAATTTTTCGAAGTCAAAAGCCCGTAATTTCGGCACAAATCAGTGGAGCAGAACTAACTATTAACTCAATCTATAACTCATCATAGAAGACTCACATACTAAAAATCAGGTCAATCTGTAAAGGCGTTTACAAAAAAGTCTGTGTAACTATTATTTTCACGAAATTTTCAAAGTCCAAAACCCATAATTTCGGCAAAAATAAATGGAGCAGGAGCTGCGGAACCAAACCTAAACATCGATCTGTAACTCATCATAGTAGACTCGCATACTATAAATCAGCTCAATATGTGAAGTCGTTTAGAAATAAAAGGCGAATGTGTCAGAGGACACCGATGCCCCCGCTTAAGCATTGCAGTTTTCAAAGTCAAAAAGGGGCCTAACTCTAGAACGATAAATGAATCACTGACCAAATTTGAACTCTTTCTGCATATTGTGGTTCTATGCATTGTATATGAGTTATAAAATTTGGATGAGAAAAACTTAAGTTAGAGTGTGGAAATGAAAAAATTTGCAATTTGTCCAAGTTATAAAGGGGCATTACTCTAGAACAGTAAGTGACTCACTGCCAAAATTCGAACTCTGTCTATGAGTTTTGGTTCTTAGCATTTTGAATGAGTTCCATAAAATTTAGTTAGGAAAACTTAAGTTTTAGTGCGGAAATGAAAATGGGACAGATGGAAGGAAAGACAGAAAGACGGACAGAATACAGAAGGATGGACGGTCAAGGGTAACACTTAATATCCCCACAGCCTACAGCAGGGGCATAAAAAAGTCTGTATAACTGTTATTTTCACGAAATTTTCAAAGTCCATACCCCGTAATTTCGGCAAAAATCAGAGAAGCGTAACAAAACGTAAAACTCGATCTGTAACTCATCACAGTAGACTCACATACTAAAAATCAGCTCAATATAGGAAGGCGTTTAGAAAAAAGGTCTGTATAACTGTTTGCTGCTGCTTATTAATACAGTGCAGTCAAAGAAACACATCAGCAGGAGTCATACTACCAGGAAGACATTTAGGTGACCTTTTTTCAATACCACAGTACAACTACAGGCTCAGCTACCCTTTAAATTAGCCATGCATGGCTAACCCTCCTAAATTTGGTTAGTTTTCATCATACATTTTTTATCAATTTTCCAGAATACAAAATTATTCCAGATTCAAATAATTCCTTGTTCTATGAGTATAGTTCTAATTCTCAATCGAAGAGATCCTCAAAGGAAGTACAGATTTGGAATTATCATGTCAACTGCTCATTATAGGCCATAGCAACTAGAATGTTGCCACATATAAAGTCATTTTTCACTATAATTTTCACAATCGATCTTTAATATAAGATATAAGGAGATGTGGTATGATTGCCAATGAAACAACTACATGTATCCACCAGAGATCATAATGATGCAGATGTTAGCAATTATAGGCCACAGCATGGCCTTCAACAATGAGCATAACCCATACCACTTAGTAAGCCATAAAAGACCCCAACATGTGAGACAAAATGTCAGTTACAGGTGTGGGTCAAGGTTACAAAATATCCTGTTAAAGAAGGAAGTAATAACATATAACATGCCTGCAGACTGAAAATAATCATAACAATAGTATCATTATATGGTTACATATTCTTCTTCCAGGTTTTGGGGTTTGTAGAGCATTACTACCATGACTATACATAACAATGTTAATTCTTGCTTATTGGTTGAAGCTACTAGTGTGTTACTGTTAAATGTCCTTCCTTTTGCCATGTAAAAAAGTCTTTAAGGGGTACTTTTATGAATTATTTTATAAGAACAAAGCAAAACATTATTACCTGTCTGTGGAATAGGAGTAAAAATGTTATTATTAACACAACTGTCTACAGCATAAGATATAGTCTGTATATACATTCCATTTGTTTGTCCATTATTCACACACTGAATATCTCTTGAGCTTGTCCTACTATTTGTTGACTTTTGTCTACTGAGGACAGCCTGATCGACTGTTTGTGATACTGTTGGTATATTATTATTCTGTTTGTTCTCCTCCTCACCTTCTTCATAGGACATACCATTATATATCACTGACATCATCATTTTACACAAATATGTATTAAAATCAACAAATGTTTGGATATATGTCCACCTTCAAATCAACAATAATTCAGATATATCCAACTGGAAATCAAAAACAATTCAGATATGTTCAACTGGAAATCGATAACAGTTCAGATATGTCCGACTGGAAATTAACAATTATGCACGAATATGGCTGACAAGAAATCAACAACAAATGCACCAATATGTCCGACTAGAAAGACATAAATAATATATGAAACTAATTACACATGTAGATGGTTAATCAAAGTTCCAATGGCAAGATACTTTAGATATGGCACCATAAATTTACACAAAATAATCTTCAACAGAACTGCACTGACAACTAATCCAGCTTAAAAAACAGATATTGTATCCTTTTAAAACAAGTTATTCTAAAGTGTATTCAATAAGTTTATAGCCAGGTATATATTCTCAGCACATCAATATTTCATTCCATTCTAAGTGTGTTTCGATATTAAAACCTTTCTATACATATTATATAGACCCAATGGAGTGTGTTGTGTGCTGTGTTTCAAAAGATCTCTGACAAAAATAAACAATTTGTATTTACATGTTACGAGGAAATTATAGGGGATTTCGAACAGGAACTTACAGACTGCATTATGTTAAACAGTCACATAAAAGATAAAGTAATACACAAGTCGTTCCTTTGTTTGAAACTACTAATAAAGACTTTTTTTTTGTTTAAATGCCAAAGGTTTTAATATATTAACATGGGACACTGCTCTTTGGTAATGAAAAAACAACGTCATTGATATCAGCAATATATATCCTAAACTGCTAGCCACATTAAGATGATTAAAAATATTGATTTTACAATTTGCCAAAAATAAACATAACTGGATATTACCTGAACTATCCAACGATCTTCAAAATCTTTAAAGTGCAAAGTACTGAGATGTCCTGATACGGAATTTAAACCTATATAGCTAAATTCATTGGGGAATGTGTCTTTTTTTTTTTTTGATTAAAACCATGAAAATTATTCGAATGAGTCTTGTTTTTTTAATTATCTATGTTTTATAATGCAAGTATTTATACACATGATAATCTCTGAAAAAAATGTCCTATATACCATAACATGTTATATTAAGGTATAGGTAATTTTTTTTTTTTGGAGAGAGTACCTGTGATGATTATGTTTTTTGTTTTGGAGACGAGTACCTGTGATGATAATGGTTTTTTTTAGAGACAATACCTGTGATGATGGTTTTTTTTTTGGAGACGAGTACCTGTGATGATAATGGTTTTTTTTGAAGACGAGTACCTGTGATGATAATGTTTTTTTTTGGTGACTAGTACCTGTGATGATAATGTTTTTTTTTTAAAAAACGAGTACCTGTGATGATAATGTTTTTTTTTTGAGACAAGTACCTGTGATGATAATGTTTTTTTTTAAGACGAGAACCTGTGATGATAATTTTTTTTTTTTAAGATGAGTACCTGTGATGATAATGTGTAATACAGGTCAGTTCAATGTGACTTTTGTTTTACAGTGCCACTTCTTAAATGAGAAAAAGGAAAGTTTTGAATTTCTTTTTAATTACAAAATATAATGATATAAAAAATAAAATAAGAGTTTTGTAGAAAATTACTTTTAAATGATTCAACATAAGTCTATTGTCATGATTGTTTACTCCAATCATTTCATATATATTGCATACAAAATGAATTGGACCTATACACCATCAAACCAATATTTACATAATAATAGTTGATCTATTATAGATAGTATCTTAGGACCATGAAGTGAGGTAAAGGTCAAGTGACCTGTCTGATAGCATTTGAAAATAAGGTCAATGACAACAGACATGTGCCCAAGGGAAACTTCAAGTCATAAACATCTGTATAGAAGATCCATTTCTATTGCAGGCAAAGACTATACCCAGACATGTACACCTTACAATCATTGCATACACCAAAAATGGACTAGTTCACATATAGCTTATAGTATCTGGGATACGGCACTGACCATGATAACATCACTTTGATCACTGATCCATGAAATGAGGCTGAGGTTGAGGTCGTGTGAACACTGCCTGACCTACATGTAGACTTTGCAAGGATTCCATCTACCAAATATAGTTATCCTATTACTCATAAAAAGGGAGTATTTCACATGACAAAATTTTTTTTCAAGAATGAAAATAAGGTCAAGGACAAATGACATATGGAAGCTTGGCAATATAAGGTATCTGCGTACAAGGTATGAAGCATCCATGTCTTCTAACTTTTGAAATATAAAGCTTTATACAAAAAATTTACACCGCTGCTGCCGCCACTGGGTAGTAATCCCTAGGTCTTACATTCTGTCGCAAGCGAGACAAAAATTATTACTGAAGAAATCCATCAACACTTAAACTTATACAATTGTTATAAATATATCTGTTTGCTATTCAATTTATAAAAATTTTAAATAATAATATTGTAAAGTGTTTTTATATATTGCTGAAAGAATTTGTAACTCTTACATGTCTTAAACATATTTAATGTTAATTTAATGCTTCAAAGATGTTTAAATTGTAATTATAAACAAGATAAATATCATGTTCAAGATTATATTAAATTGTATAATTGAATATCATGCTCTGAAATGGTATAAGTTATTTACTAAATTGTACTATGTCATTTGTGTATGTGATGCTTACTATCCTATAATATATTATATTGTACTGTTAACTGTTAGCTGTAATGCTTTTGGAATAAAGCATATAATACATTTGTAATAATACATTGTGACCAGATCACTGGTTCTTTTTTTACTTAAAGTAAACTAAACATTATATACCTTTAATCAAATGAAGTTTGTAAGCAAATATTTAGTTACCATTTAAACATGTATTCTTACGGATCACTTAACATTTTTGGCCTTTAAATGAAATTGTCAATTGAAATTGAAAAAAAAATTAAAAACCATATATATGTAACTTGTTAGTCACTGAATTTTACCTTTCTTATTATGTTACTCATGTAAACAAAAAATATACACCCTCAACTGTGCTTCTTTGATCAGCTGATGTATCAATTCCTCATCAAAATATACACCCTCAACTGTGCTTCTTTGATCAGCTGATGTATCAATTCCTCATCAAAATATACACCCTCAACTGTGCTTCTTTGATCAGCTGATGTATCAATTCCTCATCAAAATATACACCCTCAACTGTGCTTCTTTGATCAGCTGATGTATCAATTCCTCATCAAAATATACACCCTCAACTGTGCTTCTTTGATCAGCTGATGTATCAATTCCTCATCAAAATATACACCTCAACTGTGCTTCTTTGATCAGCTGATGTATCAATTCCTCATCAAAATATACACCTCAACTGTGCTTCTTTGATCAGCTGATGTATCAATTCCTCATCAAAATATACACCTCAACTGTGCTTCTTTGATCAGCTGATGTATCAATTCCTCATCAAAATATACACCTCAACTGTGCTTCTTTGATCAGCTGATGTATCAATTCCTCATCAAAATATACACCTCAACTGTGCTTCTTTAATCAGCTGATGTATCAATTCCTCATCAAAATATACACCCTCAACTGTGCTTCTTTAATCAGCTGATGTATCAATTCCTCATCAAAATATACACCTCAACTGTGCTTCTTTGATCAGCTGATGTATCAATTCCTCATCAAAATATACACCTCAACTGTGCTTCTTTGATCAGCTGATGTATCAATTTCTCATCAAAATATACACCCTCAACTGTGCTTCTTTGATCAGCTGATGTATCAATTCCTCATCAAAATATACACCCTCAACTGTGCTTCTTTGATCAGCTGATGTATCAATTCCTCATCAAAATATACACCTCAACTGTGCTTCTTTGATCAGCTGATGTATCAATTCCTCATCAAAATATACACCTCAACTGTGCTTCTTTAATCAGCTGATGTATCAATTCCTCATCAAAATATACACCTCAACTGTGCTTCTTTGATCAGCTGATGTATCAATTCCTCATCAAAATATACACCTCAACTGTGCTTCTTTGATCAGCTGATGTATCAATTTCTCATCAAAATATACACCTCAACTGTGCTTCTTTTATCATGATTAAAATGAGTAGAAAATGTAATTTCTTTAGTATTAGTTGACTCTCTTTGCTGTAATACAATCAATCCCAAGAAAATGGATCCAAAAATAATCATTTTAAAATATCAAAATAAGGAGATGTGGTATGATTGCCAACATGGTTACGCTCAATCCATACATTTGATGAAATTCTGTAAATAACGTCTTAGAACAATTCTACATTATCAAAATATACTGAATAAAAGTTTAATTATTTAACCAATTTAAAATATGTTTTTATTCATTAAAGATGTTCAATGATAGTGTCTAACACAACTTCACAAAATATATTTCTATTTCTGAAGTATGTACTTGTCCTTTTATTTATATAAAACAAAATAGATAAAAAAAAAAACAAATCAAAGGTTATTATCAAATCACAAAAAGTAATAATTTCAAATACAATGTACCAATTCCTTCCACTTTATGGTTATACCTACCAACAACCCTAGAAACTGCAAACATACTTCAAGGAGACTACACGTATGTAGATGTATATTAACTGTTGCCAGTCTGTGATTTCAATGACTATATATACATGTACATAATTTTAATTAGATTGTTGAAACCTGATTCATAAAATTAGATTGTTGAAACCTGATTCAAACACTGATGAATCAAATTTGATTTCTACTTGGTCTACCTTTTTCCTGCATTAGAAACACAACACCTACTTTAATTATTCAATTTACTATTTCAATCTTATACCTTTTTATTAGACCAACTGATAATGATCAATAATTTCTAGATTCTAACAATTGATTTAGTTTTTAATAACACACTGTGTATTCCCTTTGATATGAAAGGAGCACCTTGTATAATGTAGAAATTAACACTTCGACTCCTTCATAATCAGTTTAATTAAAAGCTTAATCATGGCCATCATGTCTAATTAATTTAATACAAACTCCTCAGCTATTGAAAACAAAGAGGGTCAGACATGAAGGATATATATATGTATGCTACTTTTTTAAACTAGCACTTAATGAAACTTGTAAAACTACAAACAAATGTAATTGAAAATGAGCGATGGTTATTCAGCTTGGTTTAAATTTAAATGTACCTGCAAATAACCACAAAAAAATCCTGTGTAAAAATTCTTCCAATATTATTGATAATTCATGGGTTTGATCTAGTGGAGAACTGATCATCATATTACTAGAACTGACAACTACAGAATTACAAATGTATATAATACATAAAAATGGATAGCAGGAATTGCCTCAAAATACAGCACAGTACAACAGACCACATCAACCACTAATACCCTAGTCATGCTAGTCCTCTGGAAAAATCAGACATACAAAACAAGACAACAATTTGTAGCACACATGTGTTTATATATACTGTTATTTTTACTTCTTCACTGCTATTCATTTTATCAAGCTCCAAATAGATTTATGAACAATAAATTCTTTGACACACTTCTTTAACCTCCTTTCATTTTCAAGTACATCCAATCATAATAATATTTTGTTTTGAATTTATACCATTAGCTATGATTTATATGTCTTTATTCAATCTGTCAACTTGTGTGAAAAAAAAATAAATACAGGTCATTTAAATCAAAACTAATCATCACAAATTAAACAAGCTGTATGGTTTTAATATTTCACCTCTGTAATGAAGCACTAAAATTCTGTCCTTCTACATGTACATGTATATATATATGTATCAGTATTTAACTATTCATACTTTTACATTGTACATGTAGCTTGTTTTAAATGTTGTTCTTTAGTTTTGTCAATCATAATTTCCCCTGTTTAAAACACATAAAAGACTGCTTTCCTAAAAAATAGGGATTTTCATTTATTTCCACTAAATAAACTTTAAGTCTACAGTTTTACATGACTGCATCATGAATGTTTTACTGAGTCCAGAATTTCAGCAGAACATAAGTATGTTATATTTCAATACATGTAGATTACAATTTCTACTGTTTCACATTATTATCTTTAACTGGATCTACATGTACAACAGTTTCACAGTAGGGTTCTCACTAAGGTGAGTACATGAGTCCTGGACTCATGAAAATCTGTCTAGACTCATCATTTTTAAAACTGGTGAGTCCAAAGATGTTTCAACTGAGCACATTATATCATCATTTTTTTAACAATACTTTTAAATTTAATATAAATTTAAGGTCGTTTTCCTGGTCTATTTTGTCATGGCGACTGAAATAATAAATAATATATCAATAAAATTTCCCTCTTCACTCCTTGGACTCGACATGGCCAAATGGAATCGCTTCAAAAATTCTTAGTGAGAACCCTGCACAATATATGTAATACAATATGTTTAATATTTGTTTAAGAGGTATTATGATTCATGCTGGACATTGGTCACATATATGTACATGTACATTGTACAGAGCTGACCTTCATTAGACCAATGATACTGACTGTACCTAATGACCAAATCCTATGGTTAGAATTTTCGTATAGATAGAGTTTAAGAACACTGTTCCCTAATATGCCCTTTATTTTACACTGTTGAATAGAAATCATTACTATTTTTGCAAAAAATAAGCATAAAATCTTAACATGATAAAGATTTCATTTTTACTTTTGATTTTTTTATGCACCATGTTGATATATTAAAATAGGTTTAAATATGTATACACATATACATGTTCAAGTGTCAAGTGTATAGAATGCAGCAAAATATCAAAATCAACTATAAGGGAGATAACTCTCTAAATAGCAATTAATTTACTCTCATAAAATTGACAACTTTTATATTCATTTTAATGCCAATGTATTATAATTGATGATGGGGCAATGACCTTTTTAATGTCAATCAGACAAATAAAGATGTAAATAAAAGTTTACAAAATCAGAACCATGCACTGCAACATTCTTATTTTTATTTAAATTTTGCTGATTTATTTCCATATATCAAAGTTTATTATGTCATTAATGTTTAATATCACATCCTTTAATTTTGTCAAGGATTTGTATAGTAATACTATACAAATCCTTGATTTGGTTAAAAACAGATTTCAAATAAAAAGTGACAATTAAAACACCCATAGGGCACATACACTCCAAAATGGAAAAATGTACACTTATCTGACTTAATTATTTCAATAGTTTTCAATATTAATAAGTTAAAAAATAATGACCACTATGCTTACAAAAAAATCAAGAAAAGAACCTTCAGAGGAAAACTAATTTTTGACTGTATTAACTATACACAGTGTCATTTTTATCTTTTATTTTTTATCAATTTATCCATATTCCCCAAAAAACGTTAACTTCGATACTTTCCTACAGTTGTTCCACAAGTAATTTTGAGACGGTGCATTTACTTACCAGTCATTTTTATATCCTTCAGATCAAATTTGAATATTTACTCTAATGCTTAATGATTTTCAATAATGTATCCTTTTCTAAGTTAACAGGTTAATAGCAGACGTATCTGAGAGAATGGCAACATGTTTCTAAAATTCCATAAACAAATAGCTCTTTTCTGTGGGAGGTATTTTAAGTCGATTTACAAATCAACCAATCGAATACATTTTGAGAAAACTATAGTTGGCGGGAAATTTTAAAAAAAATTAGTGACTATGGTACATGTAGTACAGTATATAGATGTTTCTTCTACTTATTATACTATTTTCAAGTAATATTGTTTGCTATAGTGTCATGTGACCAAATATATATATTGATAACAATTGAAATAGTTGTGACGGGATTGCTTCTGTTGAATAGTAGATACTTAAGTCAGCCGTAGGCGGTTGAGCTATAAAGTACTTCTTTAGCTCAGTTGGTTAGAGGGCTGCCTTTGAACACAGAGGTCCCAGAGGAGATAAAGTGATTTTGTAAGAAGAGCTTCATGCTCTCTGGTTACATTTGGCGCCAAACTAAAAAATCCACAGTGGTTAGAGGATTTCTAGCCGGGGTATGTGTTATGAGTCATAATGGTATGATGACTCTTGAAGTGGGGAAAGTGTGATTGGATTGCTTCCCTTTAATAGTAGATACTTAGTCATTTGTAAGAAGAATCATGCTCTCTGGTTACATAGTATTTACTTTTTTTATATCTAAGTTTAATCAGTGACATATATATATATAAAATATACCTGGTTTAATAAATAATTTTTAAAACTTAGTTAATCGACCTGATTTGATCTTATTTGGTAATATTGAACACTAGACCTAAGATTTTGAATCACATGAAATTTTTAAATTATGCAAGTCAGCAAACACTAAATAAATGCATTGTGATGTTAGTTATTTGTTTTGTTATGGTACTCAATTCTTGTCTTTTACCTCTAATATATATTTTATCCCTGGAGGTCATGTTGGTTGCCAAGCAGGATCATTTGACACAGTTTACTCATTCATATTTTATAAATTTGTTTTTCTGTTACATATCAATTTTAGCATGTTTTTTAGAGAATTTTGGTGTGTAAAGGGAGCAAACTCTTCTTATTTGTATGATATACATGCCTGAACATTATAATTGTTTAAATTATATTTTAACATGTATATCTATACAATCCATCTTGTATTTGGCATATTCATAAAAGAATATTGTAAATTGTGGTGTACAGTTGCTTTCACTTAGACGTATACCCAACATCTTTGATTCATTTTTATAGGGATCTATAAGGAATAATAATATTAAATAAATAAGATGTAGTTTTATTGCCAATGAGACCACTTTCCACCAGAGACCAAATGACATAGAAGTTAGCAACTATAGTTCACCAGAACAATATAAAGCAACTATCAAATTAAACCAATAAAAACACAAATTTGTCAACCACACAAAAAAATTCATTGAACATACCGGGGAAATTGAATTTTTTATAAAGAAAAGCCACTACAATGTGTACTTCATTCTTCATCTGTATTAAATTTTAAGTCATAGTGGGCATGTTAGTTCAACAGATGGGAAATAAATTGGTGTTAAACACCACTTTCAGCACTATTGTCCTATTTCGTGGCATTCAGTTTTTATTGGTGGAGGAAGCTGAAGTGCCTGGAGAGAACCACAAACCTTCGGTAGGAAAACTGACAATTCTAGTCAATGAAGATAGGAGTCCCGCTCACCTCCCACTAGGTCAACTACTTAGCCCACTTGGCCATCGAGGCCCTCGTTGATAATAAAACAAAAGAAGCAGTCCAAGGATGATATAGGCCATTCAAAGTGATTTTAAAGGACAACAAAAGACAATAGTTCAAATTGTTTTTGAAGCTGTTAATGTTGGTACAGCATTATAGGTTTTATGTATGTCATGTGGATCCAATCTTTAATGTATTCATGGTCTGACAGTATAATCAATAAACTTCATATCCTAGGAAATCAATTATGACCACTTTAATATGAAATGTTTTTCAAGTCAAACTATCTGGTTACAATGTTCAAGCTACCCACCAGAAGGTAAAATGCCTGTCATTTTCATTTGGTGACCTTGTGTTTTCATCTGTGCACTTTTTACAAAAAAACAGAACATTACTGTCCATTGATTCATTTCTGATTTGGCAATAACCCTTATTTATTTGCACAATTAAATGAATCTACTTGACAGCTTGGGTGTTCTTTCTATTGAGAACTTCTGTTTTAAGTCGTAGCATTTCTTGTATATGGATTTGAAACAGCCAGATACCTGAGAAGAAAGGAACAGGACAAATGTTTTTATTCATATAAAGTTCATGTAGAATGTAGTAACTTTGTGTTAGTGAGTTAGTTTTTTTTTCTAATTTCAGTCAGTTCCATGCCCCTGGCTGGCAGGTCTGAAAATCCCTCACACAGTACGATTCAATCATTACAAACTTCCAGACCAAATATCAAACATTCCTTAAGACAGACTCGGAGAAATATGTAAACAGAAAATGAAGAGACAAGGCCAGTAGTTATTAAGGTGTTTATTGGTGTGTAACTTGTAAACAGAAAATGAACAGACAAGGTCACTACAACATACCTGTAGTTATTAAGTAGTTTATTTGTGTGTAACCTGTAAACAGAAAATGAACAGACAAGGCCACTACAACATACCTGTAGTTATTAAGGTGTTTATTGGTGTGTAACCTGTAAACAGGAAATGAACAGACAAGGTCACTACAACATATCAGTAGTTATTAAGGAGTTTATTGGTGTGTAACCTGTAAACAGGAAATGAACAGACAAGGTTACAACATACCTGTAGTTATTAAGGAGTTTATTTGTATGTAACCTGTAAACAGAAAATGAACAGACAAGGTTACAACATACCTGTAGTTATTAAGGAGTTTATTTGTATGTAACCTGTAAACAGAAAATGAACAGACAAGGTCACTACAACATACCAGTAGTTATTAAGGAGTTTATTTGTGTGTAACCTGTAAACAGAAAATGAACAGACAAGGTCACTACAACATACCAGTAGTTATTAAGGAGTTTATTTGTGTGTAACCTGTAAACAGAAAATGAACAGACAAGGTCACTACAACATACCTGTAGTTATTAGTTATTAAACAGGAAATGAACAGACAAGGTCACTACAACATACCTGTAGTTATTAAGAAGTTTATTTGTATGTAACCTGTAAACAGAAAATGAACAGACAAGGTCACTACAACATACCAGTAGTTATTAAGGAGTTTATTTGTATGTAAACTCAAACTGAAATAGTTCTTTGGACTTTATTCAGTTTTCTATCTTATCTTTTTTATATGTTTTATTAATAAATATACCACCATGCCCTTTTTTTTTTATGTTTTTCTTTTGATACCATACACCTTAAATCTTTACCCAATACCTTTCTTTCTTTTCATTTATTGTTACATACTAAATTACTAAATTCTTCCAACTAAACTCTATCCCACACCTTTATCATGCTAGGTATACATTCGTAATTCAAAGTACAGGAAAACAGGAAGTAGGTGCCTATCAAATTCCGAAAAGCGCACATAGGTTACAACTTATCACTGTTGAGCTGCTGACCAAATATGAAGTCATTCTGTTTTATTGTAGCATTGAAGTAATATGTGACAAAAAATTTATCTTCAATCAACATTTTGAAAAGTCAAAGTATTAGCAAACAGTAAGCAGGTATCTGGCAGATCTCATAAGAGCTCACACATTATAACTCATCACTGTCAAGCAGCTTACCAATTATCAGGTCAATCTGTTCAATGGTTCCTGAGAAAATTGTTTCAAAAATATTTGTTAAACAAACAGACAAGGTGATTGCAATATAACTTCCACTCCTAATTATTATAGTATACGAGAAATCAAAGCATCGTTGATGTTGTGATCCAGCGATATTCATAGCTAGTCTGATATTCTTTCTGACCATATTTTTTTCAATATTTTTTCTCTTTTCAATTACTGTTAAATAGCAATATAACGGGATATAAATGTAGAACAAACAAATTTTATTGCAGAAAATGCTTAGGTAAGAGTTATGCAGTTTTGTTTATTGTTTCAACCAAATTTCTGATCATTGTAACTAATTAATTAGAATTTGATTATTGACTTATGTCAGATGATAATGACACTGATTTTATAAGTGAAATAAAATTTGCTTGGATTTTTTATACTTATTTTTTTCATTTTTTGTCTTTTCTTTAAAAAAAAGACGCACATCTGATTAATCATCCAGCTAGCTAGCAAAATTAACAGAATATTTTAATGTAGTGTAGATCAAAACAAATAATACATTTGTAGGTTTACTGTTGAAGTCAAGAATGTGTGTATTCAGTTAGATGTGTAAAAAATTGTGTTTATTTAATTATGTAACAGGGCATGAGATATTAACTGTAGTGAATTAAGACTGGGGTTGTTTCCAATTAATACTTACACCTTTGAGTGTAATTATTTGAAAATCATGAGTCTTGACAATTGATAATCGTACTGATTCTTACTTGACTATGGAAAGAATTGGAGTAATACCTTTTCAAAAAAGTGTGGGAATCAACTTAGATATATTAATACACATGTTAATCCAAATTTCACTGAATAATAACTAACACAAGCATAAGATACTAATATAAATACTTTCAAAATTCTTATCAACGTACAAATACTTTTTCAAATTAATTCATAAATAGTAAATCATTATAAATTTTGATTTACAAAGGAACTATATGCAAGTGTATATCTAAAATATAAGAAGGGTTGTTCGACCAATCTTTTCTTAACTTAAGGGCAAATAACATGTCAAAAGTTGACAGTTGATGATTAAAATGGTGTAGAAAGTTTCTGCAAGTCATAAAAACACATAATTAGTTTCATGAAATGTCTTCAACTTAATATTCTGCACCATCTCCAAAACCAGAGTGATCGCATAGATCTAGCATGGCTAAATCAAAAACC
This sequence comes from Mytilus coruscus, assembly GCA_017311375.1. Lineage (NCBI taxonomy): Eukaryota > Metazoa > Mollusca > Bivalvia > Mytilida > Mytilidae > Mytilus > Mytilus coruscus. The sequence continues at coordinate 23,702,720 of CM029601.1, read as the reverse complement.
TGTGCGAGCGCGGCTTGAAGACTACTTGAAATGTTTATGGTGATACACAGCTTGGTGTTTCTCAAACTGTTTTTATGCACTAATGCATTATGTTTTTATTAGTTTGTTAGTTCTTCTTCCATAGGAGTTTGAATGTCCAATTAGTAGCTTCTGTCTCAGTGTTTGACAGGTGCTCCTATAATGGAGGAAATAACTCAGAGAAGAAGAAGACAACCTAGAACACTGATGATTAAAACATTTCTCAGTGGTGCTAGTTTGTAGTATTTCTTTTTTTCTCGAAAGGTGTGAGTCAAGTTCTGTCTCTGTGTGATACAGGTGCTCCAAGAACAGAGGAAATAACTCAGAGAAGAAGAAGACAATCTAGAACTCTGATGATTTAAAACATTTCTTCAGTGGTGCGACTTTGTAGTATTTTTTTTTCAAGTGGTGCGAGTTCTGTCACTGTGTGACACGGGTGCTCCGAGATAGGAGGAATTTACTAAGAGAAGAAGAAAACAATCTAATGATTAAACACATTTCTTTGAGTTTGTTATATTTCTAATTTTTGAGTGGTGTGAGTTTGATAAAGTGATGCAAGTTGTAATAATTAGTGAGAGTGTCTGAGTGGTGCGTGTTGGCTGTGGGCCGAGTTGTCAGGCAGTACGTCGACTGAGCATGCAGGAAAGCGTATAAGACACGGATTAATAACAGTCTCCAATTTAGATTTTTTCTCAAAAATTGGCGTTTTCTGTGGAAAAAAGATTGTTTCAGAGACAAATTTAGGAAGTACAAAACACTACATTTATACGTCATATCACAAATATTTCTGACTTTGTATGGTTTCAGAGGAGCTGGGGCTCAATGAAATCGGTCTCTTCCTTTAGTAGTATAGATTACATGCTCTTGTTAAGAGTCAAAGTGTTTACGTCTTGTCTGAAATCTTTCAAATGGATATGGATATAAAACAAAACAAACTTTAAAAAAATTTATTCAACTTGAAAGTTTAATGACCATGATAGTTGTGATGTACATGTATGATGAAAGTTTATGCAATAACTTGATACAGATCTGTTTCTAAATTTGTAATCTGTCTCCTAATCAGCTCTTGTAAAATTAAAAAGTTAAAACAATAGTAAGTTCTATATCATTACTCAAAACAAATTCAATTTAAAATATATCTGGTATCCCCTGATATTTTTGATAAATCAAAATGTTAGAATAGTACTGAAAATAAGAAGTTAAAGAAAAAAATTTGTTAGTTTCTTTTTTCCTTACATAACTGCAAAATTCAACATGGAAACACTGACAAACATTTATAAAAACTATCACCAGACTAACCTGTGGTTAATTAATAACTTTAGTAGGAAATATTTTATTTGTAAAACTGTTCAAGTAAAAGATAACTGTTTTACAAATACTGTAATCATACTTCAATCTAATAATTTGTATATGGATACTTTTCCATTTGAACAGAGCAATAAATTTCATTGACAATATCATTATCTTTCATTGAAGCATTTACTTTATTATTTATCAATTTCACAGTAAATGGTAATTTTGCAACCAAAAAATTTAATTATTACAACAAATGTGAAATTTGTTTGTCAAAGTCTTTAAAAGGAACATGGGACTATTGTCTCCCTTGATCATAGTAGTTGTCTCCCTTGGTCATAGTGGTAAACCATGGAGTCCTACATTGGAAGTTATCAATTATATCTTGTAATTAACCTGTACAGCGGATGATCAATAAATTGTGATTCTCAGTCTTATTTTTATGCTATTACTCTAGAAATAACTCTTAAAAAACTAAGAATGACAAGCATTACATACACATTGAAGTACTGTCAATTCAGAAACTATTGTCAGTTTTTTATTAATGCTTATAATGCGACTGGTGAGTATTGCAATAATAACATGCTTTCTAATATCTCATACATATATCTGTATGCAGATTTTCCTGAAATTGTAATAGTTAATCTCGCATTTTTGTCCTTTCTTGTAAAATCGCAATAAAAAATGCATGCAATAATTTCTGAATTTACAGTATTACTTCAAGCTCTATTTCAATTTTTCTATTGTTATAAATATTTTCTATTTCAATGCAAACTATAAATTTTATATTGACAAACTTTGAATAAAGTCTTTCAGATGTGGAAAACATAAAAAAATCATCTCTATCAGAAAAAAAAATGAAATGCAACTACTTATCTATCATAAAATAATTTTGTTTTATTCTTCAGTGCAAATCGTTGAATTGAATTAACAAACATGTATGTAAATAAATGTGGATTGTGTCCACATGTGGACACAGATGATGCCCCCGCTTGCATATCATAGTTATAAAGGGACATAACTGAAGAATGGTAAAAGTGAGGCTACCCAAATTTGAACTTGATCTGAGTTTTGTGGTGTTAAGCATTGTGTGTAAGTCTCATAACATTTGGTTGAGGCAAACTAAAGTTAGAGAACGGAAACTAAAAATTTTGCAACTTTTCCATTTATAAAGGGGCATTACTCTAGAACGGTTTGAGTGACCCCACCAAAATTCAAACTTGATCTGTGTTTTGTGGTAATAAGCATTGTGTATAAGTCTCATAACATTTGGTTGAGGCAAACTTAAGTTAGAGAACGGAAACTAAAATTTTGCAACTTTTCCATTTATAAAGGGCATTACTCTAGAACGGTTTGAGTGACCCCACCAAAATTCAAACTTGATCTGTGTTTTGTGGTAATAAGCATTGTGTATAAGTCTCATAACATTTGGTTGAGGCAAACTTAAGTCAGAGAACGGGAACTAAAAGTTTTGCAATTTTTCCATTTATAAAGGGGCATTACTCTAGAACGGTTTGAGTGACGCCACCAAAATTCACCCTTAATCTGTATTTTGTGATAATAAGCATTTAGTATAAGTTTCATAACATTTGGTTAAGGCAAACTAAAGTTAGAGAATGGAAACTAAAAATTTAGCAATTTTTCCATTATAAAGGGGCATAACTCTAGTACCGTTTAAGTGACGCCACCAAAATTCAAACTTGATCTGTGTTTTGTGGTAATAAGCATTGTGTATAAGTTCATAACATTTGGTTGAGGCAAACTTAAATTAGAGAACGGAAACTAAAAATTTTGCCATTTTTCCATTTATAAAGGGGCATAACTCTAGAAAGGTTAGAGTGACACTACCAAAATTCAAACTTGATCTGTAATTAGTGGTAATAAGCATTGTGTGTAAGTTTTCATAACATTTGGTTGAGGCAAACTTAAGTTAGAGAACGAAAACTAAAAATTTTGCAACTTTTCCATTTATAAAGAGGCATAACTCTAGAACGGTTAAAGTGACGCCACCAAAATTCAAACTTGATCTGTGTTTTGTAGTAATAAGCATTGTGTATAAGTTTCATAACATTTGGTTGAGGCAAACTTACCAATTTTGGGATGTATGGACGGACGTACGTACGTACAGATGGACAAGGGTAAAACATAATGCCCACTCCTCTACGGTGGGGGCATAAAAAGAATCCATGTTTTACTATATGAAATCCCAAAATAAACATCAAAATCAGAAATTGGAAATTGACTAGTAATACTACACATAGTATGAAGTAATAATTGTCAAGTTGTTTCCATTTCTATCTGAGCTGTAGCATAGACAAACTTTTGTGACCAATGGAGGACATACCGGTAACCTGGAAGGAGACTTTATAAACCATAAATTTCTACCAATTACAAACGTCTTACAAGATATTACACAATTTTGATTTGGTTATAAGTACATTTGTACAACATTAATTAAAGTAGCACATCAAGTTTTAACAAAATACCTGTACTTTAAATTGTAAATAGAAGTTTATTGCTCTGACATCCCTTCAAAAAACTTAAACTTGGACATTAAGCTATTTTAATTATCATTAAAATTGACCGATTCTAGGTCTGTCTTATATACAAAATAAAATTTGAAAACTAAAAACAAACTATTAACGAATGATATTAACCTTGGTTAGTTTATCATTAAAAAAAAAGAACTGACCACATGATGCTGATATATTGTATAATTCTTTGAAAAACTGTTCCATTTAGAAAAATCTTTTTGTCTGACATTGGAAGCAACGTTATTTTCTAATTTACTGAAATTCCAGTTTTTGTCTATCAAATGTTATTCTAGAAAGAAATTGAAAAACACTTTATAATAAAAGTTTTGTAGACTTTTGATATTTTTACATAAAAAATAATCACTTATATGTTTTTATTTAAAATTCCATTCAAAATTTGAAACCCTATATTATACTCTTTGATCTCATACTTGCATGTGTCAGTCAGTGAACCAAAACAAATCATTTTGTAAAAATAAAACTCATTTAAGAAACCTGAATTCATTTTTATATACATATATGAAATGTATCATTTAATTTATTGTTACAAAGTTGTAAATAACTATATAAAACTTTACTTCCAAAAATGATTAAAAACAGAATTAATTTTGCATCAAATATTAATATAATCTTTTATGTATTTGATGTACAATAATGAGACTTTGTCCTCTAATTCACATACATAAATTTTCTGAAAAAAAAGGTCTTACAAAACTACAGTAAAAATTTTGTTTCATCCTATCTGTGAAGAAATCAAACATTAATTCTTCAAAATAAAAATAAATTACTTAATTACTTTTCATAGTTTCATTTATCTTTTGTTTCAACATTTAACAGCTTCTATTGACTTCATTATTATGATCTATGGTGCATATCTAATAAATACAAAAGAACATTGGTAATTAATTTTTCAATAACACTATTATTTTTTTCACTTATACAGTAATTGTAAAATACAATTAAATGCTTTTATTGAATAATTATACTATAAATCACTTCAGCATTCAACAAGAGTACTTTCAATTAGGGAAAATTTGAAGAACTAGAAATAGGTGATCTCGTGATCACAGATGCTCCTAATCGAGTCAGTATACTACTTTAAGTTAACATGTACATATATGGGCAATCTCACAAGATTTTTATGAAATTTTGCATGCAGAAGAGATAGAGGAACTGAAAATTCATTTTGACCTGAGAATGAACTAATTTCTAATATTGCATATGTTTGTTTAGTGAACCATGAAATTGAGTAGAAAATGTAATTTGGTATATAAAAGTTCACATCTTAAGAAATATGTGTACTAAATATCTTAATGAATATGTGTACTAAATATCTTAATGAATATGTGTACTAAAAATCAAGTTGATGTGATGACAATTTATTGTTACTTATCTCAACCAAAAACTTTATCTGATACAGGGTAGAATAACAGACAGACCAGAAAAACATAATGCCCCCTTATACTAACATAGGTGGGCAAAAAAGCTAACAAAACTATAACACAACATAATTAAACATAGCACCTTTGTTGTATAACATCAACAGAACATAGTGAAATAAACAAGACAACTTATAACTGGTATTGGTTTGACTGTCAATACATAGTTGTTGATGGTCATACAATATTTCTATTGCCAATAATTCTAATCCCACTATATATTAAAAATCTGTAGCAATCAAGATATCAAAAATCTAGTCATGGTATCCTGAAGTAGTTGTATACTTGTGTAACATCAGAACAAACATATGTACACTAACACAATAATTAAAACCTTTGTGAAATGATACCCTGCTTTTTCCAATGTCACATGACACCAATCATAGTTACATCAGCAGTCAAAGTAGCTACAAATACACATTATATTTGTTTACTCAGCATTATAGAAACAAATTATTCTACTGATGATTTAACGTTCTTTCATCCCTTTGTCTATTGAAATTTCTCCATATAATAACCATCAATGTTGCAGCTACATCACAGGGATCAACTTTTCTGACTAGATAGTTCAACTTCATATTTCTTCACCTGAAAAAAAGTAAATATAGAAAACATGATCATTACACTGAAGATAAATGTTCCCCTCAACAATGCTCAAAGCCCTCCACTTTGTAACAATGCAAACTAGTTGTCTCAAGACTGCAGATCAAGAGGCACATTTGTGCCTGTATCGCTCGCCTGGTGAAAAAATCACCATTTTGCTAATAAGGACTTTGATATGCACATACTATAGTAACTCTTTGTGTTGCTGATTATTATTTCAATTTAAATAATTAACATAGCTTCTATTGGTTTTTTAGATGACAGCAAAAAGTACAAAAAAAACGGTAAAAAATCAACATTTCAGGGGCAATAAATCAATAAACGGTTGTCAAAAATATTAAGAGGCACCAAGATATCCATTTACAAGCTTTCAGCCTTCTTGAATATAAAGCAAATAGTTTACGGCACTACCACTTGTACCAATATGTTTCAAAAAGACAAGATAAAATACATTTAATGTAGACTTACCATATTATTTTATCATTTTCAGTGAGACTTCTGCTTTTTTGATTTGTTGTATTCTAAAGGTGACTGACTTGCTCTTTTGTTTGAATTCTGAGTATTGGGACTAGTACATTGTTCATTTCTTCTTGAGCTTTCGTTGTTCAAACTAGGAATAGATTGTTTTAGATGTTTCTTTTTATCTGGAGAATTCTTTGAATTAGAATCATTTCTCCCTGCACCAATCAACTGAAATGCTAAATTCTTCTTCTTTGACTTATGACTGGATTTATTGTCAGACTTATTTATATCTGAATGTTTTGATTTTTTAACTTTGTTAGATCTTGAGGTTTTTAATTTTATCTTAGAATCTGATTGCTGATGGCAGAGTAATTTTCCAGTTGTATGAAATGATTTACTACTATGTTCAACATTTCTTTCAATATTTGCAATGTTAACATTTTCAGGTAGATGAAGTTTTCCTAAAAAGGCAAGAAACATATTCCTCTTCTTCTTGTCTGTTTCATTTCCAAACAAACCTACAAAACAAAAAGAAACTTCTTAAAAATCCTGTAAGTAATTTTTTAGGCACTGTTTTGAGGTACAAATAATTTAGCTTGTTTTGTAGAATCTGACTACATTGAACTATTTTTATTGTACATGTTGAATGAACACAAATATCATGAGGTGTTCAATTAAAACTTCTGTAACCCAGGATGACACAGATACAAATGTATGTAGATTTTTATATTATTACATATTCACCAGACTCTTGACAGTTGAATTTTAAATATTAAAATTATAATTATTGAGAGTTGATAAATATAATATCACAGAAGATGCACAGACAGTTGTAGCAGTTTCAAACTCTTCCATAAATTTGTAAGCAAACTAATGTTTGTTTATTCAAAAATTGTGTTCTTCCGTTATGGTGTCATCTGACAGGCATTGTTGCCTATTTACATGCTGTGTATTTGGTAAATTGAAGTCGTAGATACAATTTGAACCAATGAAAGCAATCTTTCTTTTTGACCCAACAAAACATCCCTGGTTAAAAAGTACATTATCATTTCATTAGACATGTTGGAGTGAATGGTTCGACTTTATACTTTTAATATTTCTAAACAACATTTATATATACATGATATACTTGAAGTTGTACATAATATTCACTTTTACATGTATAAGTTAGTCAGATTAAAGATTTTTTGTCAAAACTTGGATAAAATCCCCTTATCATGCCAATACTGAATACTTCTCCAAAAATTTACAACTCCTGGAATTCTCTGGTTTTGGGAAGTCAATTCAGATATAGTATTATACTATTAGCATGATTAGTACCTGGTTTAAGTTAGTGTTGCATTTTTAATTCGAGTTTAAATTTTTATCTCAAGAACTTTACTACGCACAGATGTTAAGGGTGCAAGGCCTTTAAAACTTGTTCACTTGAGGCTTCTAAATGGGCAGTATTTTAAGACATATGAGATTTTCATTAGTCAATGAAATTGTACTGAAGACAAGTTTGGTTATGTACAGACAGTTAAACAGTCTAAAACTCTTTTAGAGCAAAGAAGTCAAGAGAAATTATAGAGAGGAAAGTATAAATTTCTTATAATTTGTACAATTAAAAATATCTGGACAGCTTTATAAGGAGATACCTCTACATCCAAAATTAATAACAAGTACCAGTAAATATAATTTACTTGTACAAGTATTACCCCTGACTGACCCTCAAGTAACTATAACATCTTACCTGGATATGTCTCCTTTGTACCAGATTTTAATCTTATCCTGACTTTCCAATGACCTGTACTAGTGTCCTTATATGGTTCAATAGTCATGTGTCTCTCTACCTCATCGATAAATTTACATATTCTGTCTCTGCTCTCTTTGCTCTCTTCCTCACAAAATTCACTTCTTGTCATATTTTCAGTATTTGTACTGAATGCTACTTTGTCAATGTTTGAATTTTCATCAGCAAAGGAACACAACTCAATCTTGTTTTTACTTTCATACAAGTCTGGTACTGGTTCAAAATAAGTTAACTTATTCTGTCGATTTGTTTCATCTATTTTTGGTTCTTCATATTTTAAAGTCTCATCATTTTGCTGATCAGTGCAGATATCTGCATCTTCATTTCCTGACATCATTTGTTCATTTTCTGTTTCATCTGTAATCACTTCAGCCAGGGAAGCTAACAAGTCCAAAGGATGATCTCCCAACTCTGACAACTTTTTTACTTTAGCATGATTTAAATCAATTTCACCCGATTTCTTAAACACAGGCGAGTTCAATGATGATGTCCTTTTGAGGTTCGAAATAGGAGAATTCTGACACGATCCACTTTTGGGTTTTGTTGGACTTAATGTTTTAGCTCTTCTCTCTCTTTCTTCAGATTGGTCACTTTGAGACCTTTTGTCCTCTACACTGGGAGAGAACAAGTTTTGTAATGTATTGTGTCCAACATTTTCCCTTGAATCAAATTGCTGGATGGGATCAAAATTTGGAGCTTCTGATGAATGTATGGTATTATTAGTTGATATTGTTTTATTGATAGTGGTGTAAGAGTATTTTTGAGTCTCCTCATTGTCACCTATTGAATTAATCACTAGCTGCCTTTTGCAGTTATCTCCCTTAGATAAAATCTGACCTTGCTTTGTGGCAGATAGATTGATCGGCATCTCTGTCTCATTTCTAAATTGCAAACTTAACTCGGTTTCTGAGCTAGAAATATGTGAATTTTCTCTATATATTGTGTCAGTTTGATTTGTAGGAACAATATCAGGTGAATTAGATTTTTCAAAATGTTCAAACTGTTGGTATAATCTACTGAGAGGTGAAGTACTGTCTGTAAATGGATGGTTGTCACTGTTATCCATCATCTCTACAACAACATTCTCTTGTGATGGTGTCTCAAACATATTACTTATACTCCCGTCTAAATCTATACAAGATAAAATACGAGATTCTGTTCTTGGAGTTATCCCTATGTTTTCTACCTCAACATTTGATGGTCCTGGACTTTCAGTGCCCAATTGAAATTGGTTTACAAGACTGTCTACAGCATCCTGTGTCTCATCACCTTCACAAATTTCTTGAGTTGCACTGCTGGTCATATTGTTTGAAATTATTTCAGAATCTTCCAGCTTTTTCTTTCCCCTCCTGTTTGAAGCCTTAGCTGTTGATTTTTTATTATTAAGGGTTTTCTTTGTTGAAACTGTCAACATAACACCATCCTCTTTCACAGTAATTTTGATATTTTCAGTTTCAGACTGTTTGTTTTGCCCTTTCTTAGAACTTCCATCAAAACTGTATGGCTTTTCTGCTGGTTTCACTCGAAAAGTTGGAGTTTTTCCTGGTACATACTTAGCTTCTTTTTTATTTTTCTTCTTTGAATCCTTTCTAGTTTCAGAAACTGTTTCCTCTTGCAAAAAATTGTTCTTTGTTAAGAAATTAATTGCGCTTTTTTTATCTTCAAAAACATATGTTTCTTGATCTTTGTTGGACTTGTTGTTGTTTGGAGTTTTACTTGATTTACTTTTTTTCTCCCTAAATGAGAAGTTATGATCAGACAAAGAATCTTCCATTGGTTTTTCATATACAAATGCTGACTCATTCAGCTTTTCAGGGGTTTCATAGCCAACAGCCTGTTTGGATGACAATTCAAATGATTTCAGGGTTGGTTTTTGTTTAGGTTTGCTAAAATTTGGAGTTTTAGATAGTACTGAATTTGTTTTCATACTTGTTTTCTTCATCACAACCTCAAATGTTTTAGGATCCATTGTAAATACATCATTGTCTGACTGATGATCATCCCTTCCAAAGATATTTGTCACAAAATCTTCACTGAAATTTACCGTAGCAAAGCAAGTATATAATTCTGAATTGAAACCTGGGGAGCATCTTCCCATGCAACATACACATCTTAAGGTAGCAATGTCAATCCACATGGTGTTTGTAACACTGTATTCTGGTGTATTTAAATAACTGTTCAGTATACTTGGTGCAAGACGAGGACGTTGGCGTAAAGCACCAAGACGAGCTTGAAGTACCTGTAGCTTTATCACCTGATTTTGACATAGTTCTTTAAATGAGACATAAATTCTATTATCCATCTTAAATGCCACAAATCTAAGACCACCTGCTTTAATAAATCCTACAGAAAAACATTTTGATTCATTTTCCCCAATTTTGGTTTCTTTGTTTAGCTTCACATACTCCTCTGGTTCTTTACTGTAAAGAATTATTCCTCCACAATTTCCACAGCGTACATGTCTTTGTAGAACCTTCTTATAATAATTACCATTAGCAATATCTTTTATTTTGTTGTCAAATCCAGGTTTATCTCCTTCATACATGACAATAAACTGAGCCATCTGACGTAGCGTGTTTAATGATACAGCACATGAATACCGACATGTTGGACCTATACAATTCCTTTGCTGCAGATAACCAATTTCCTGTGTTGTCAAAGTGCACTGGTCAACATCTTCCTTTCTCTTAAGAAATCCTATCAAGTCAGATTCATACTGAGGCATCATTTTTTCAATAATTTCACCTACAGCAATGTATCCTTTTTTCTGATTGTGAAATATTCCAGCAAACTCTCTGTTACCAATGACAACAATGCCAATCTGTGGAAGGAAATATAACTGACCTCTACACAACCAAATTTGTTCTACTGCTACAAGCTTATCAATAAAGTCACATTTACAATGTGGTGGATAATTTGAAAAATCAGGTTCATTGCTAGAAATACAAACATCAACTTGACCTAGAATGTGTTCTGGTACTTTTTCAGACTTGTCTAAGTCTGGTTGAATGATTTGTGATATTGTACTGAGATTGATCTGTTCTGTAAGGTTTGGAGCCGTATACTGTTGTTGGTGTGATTCACTTTCAATGTATTGTGGTAAATCTATCATTGTCTGTCTCTGCTGAGTGCTGTCAACGACTACTGACACAGATACATCAGATATAAGATTTGTAAACTCCTCCACTTCATGATCATTTAAAGAGTTTAATGAATCTAACACATTACTATCCTGTTTATGTGGGTGTAACATAGCATTTGAGTGACAGGGTGTTATTTGTTGTAAGTAATTCTGTCCAGGCTGTTGCAAGATGAGTGGATCCATTTGAGTTGTTGTTGGTGATTCAGTTGTAGAATCAGGCAAATTACAAGTCTGATTCACCAAAGATGAGGTAGTTTTAGTCGGATGAAAAAATGTTGTTGTTGGAAGGAGATGTGTCAGATCCATATCTTTATATTTCTATATCCACCTGCAATAAAAATTCACACTTCAAAACAAGTAAAACTGTGAGCTACTGCTCATTGATTATACCCCCGCCAAAATATTTCGGTAAACAGGAAGTTGTTGAGTGATGAATCTGAAAACGCATCACAGGGTATAGCTGACTTATATAAACCCTGAAACCAAATTTCACAAATCCTTGTCAAGTAGTTCCTGAGAAAAATGTGATGAAAATTTTCAACTTGACTATCATGTGTAAAATAATACAAGTGTTCGGTAAACACGAAGTTGTTGAGTGATGAATCTGAAAAGGCATCACACGGTATAACTTACTTATATAAACCCTGAAACCAAATTTCAGAAATCCTTGTCAAGTAGTTCCTGAGAAAAATGTGACGAAAATTTTCAACTTGGCTATCATGTGTAAAATAATACAAGTGGTCGGTAAACAAGAAGTTGTTGAGTGATGAATCTGAAAACGCATCCCACGGTGTAACTTACTTATATAAACCCTAAAACAAAATTTCAGAAATCCTTGTCAAGTAGTTCCTGAGAAAAATGTGACGAAAATATTCATGGGACAGACGGACTGACAGATGGACTGATGGATGGATGAACTGACGGAAGGACAGACAGAGGTAAAACAGTATACCCCCCTTTTTTAAAGCGGGGGTATAAAAATGAAAGACAACAAAATGCAGAAAAAAGTTTACAAAACACTACCTAGCAAACTAAAGATTGAGCAACACAAACCCAACCAAAAACTTGGGGTGATCTCAGGTTTTTAGGAAGGGTAAGCAGATCCTTTTCCACTAGTTGTAAGTAAAAATTTAATGACAATATAAATTCTATATACAATCAAATTTTGTTATGCTATTCCTATGCAAATTTTTTTAGAAATATTCAACTGAGATTGTAGTTGCATTAGTCATTGTATAATTAAAAGTCAAAGGTCAAATTGAACATATAAAAATTACATTGAGCAAAAAAAGGAAAGAAATTGCTACCTAAAAAAGCAACAACTTAACTGGATAACCCATGTTGAATTATTTGAAGATTTTGTCTTGTGGTTCATTTTTACTTCTATTATAGTTTTTTAAGATGTTTGACAAAATTGCATAAAATTGGTGAAAAAATCACCATGAGTGGTGTTAAGGGCAATAACTACAAAATGTGTTCTTTTAGCAGTCATTTGACAATTTGGTCCAAATAGACAGTAGGTAGATTTCTTAACATTCTGACCATTTCTGCCTTGTCATAATTTCTCTATCTATAATGGTTTTAAAGATAATTGACAATACTTGCATTTTACCCTATGTTTTATTTTCAGCCTTGGTAGCTATGCATTTTGGGTGGCTGGTGGGATCATCAGACAATATTTTTTAAAATCAAATACCCCTAGGATGATTGTGGCCAAGTTAGGTTTCAATTGGTCAAGTAGTTTTAGAGGAAAGATTTTTGTAAAAGTAACAAGAGGCTCTCAAGAGCCTGAATCGCTCACCTGTTATTTTTTTTGCTTAAATCTTTCATCAATGGTTCTATTTTTAGCCATGGCGCCCATGTTTGTTGATGGATCAAAATTTCGGATAAAATTCATAAACTATATTCCTAAAGGAACATTCATTCAAAGTTAAGAAGTATTAGGCACAATAGTTTCAGAAGAGAAGATTTTTAAATGTTAGCAAACTTGATGAACACATTGCGTAAAATTGTCTTTAAAGGGCAGTAACTCCTTAAGGGGTCAATTGACAAATTTGGTCATTTAACTTTTCTGTAGATCTTACTTTGCTGAACATTACTGCTGTTTACAGTTTATATCTATCTATAATAATATTCAAGATAATAACAAAAAACTGCAAAATTTCCTAAAAACTACCAATTTAGTGGCAGCAACCCAACAATGGGTTGTTCGATTTGTCTGAAAATTTCAGGGCTGATAGATCTTGACCAATTGAACAATTTAACCCATGTCAGATTTGTTCTAAAAGCTTTAGTTTTGGAGATATAAGCCAAAAACTGCATTTGACCCCTATGTTCTATTTTTAGCCATGGCGGCCATATTTTTTTTTGTCGATGGATTAAAACTTCAGATAAAATTTATAAACTAGATATCCTAACGAACATTTAGATGAAGTTTGAAGGTATTTGGCCCAGTAGTTTCAGAGGAGAAGATTTTTAAATGTTAGCAAACTTGATGAACAAATTGTGTAAAATTGTCTTTAAAGGGCAATAACTCCTTAAGGGGTCAATTGACAATTTTGGTCATATAAACTTTTTTGTAGATCTTACTTTGCTGAACATTATTGCTGTTTACAGTTTAAATATATCTATAATAATATTCAAGATAATAACAAAAAACTGCAAAATTTCCTTAAAACTACCAATTTAGTGGCAGCAACCCAACAATGAGTTGTTCGATTCGTCTGAAAATTTCAGGGCTGATAGATCTTGACCAACTGAACAATTTTACCCCATGTCAGATTTGTTCTAAAAGCTTTAGTTTTGGAGATATAAGCAAAAAACTGCATTTGACCCCTATGTTCTATTTTTAGCCATGTCGGCCATGTTTGTTGATGGATCAAAACTTCGGACACAATTTATAAACTAGATACCCTAAGGAACATTTAGTTAAAGTTTGAAGGTATTTGGCCCAGTAGTTTCAGAGAAGAAGATTTTTGAAATAGTTTACGACAGACGACGACGACAAACAACGCTGACAGACGACGACGGACGCCAAGTGATGGCATAAGCTCACATTGGGCCTTTTGGGCCCCGGTGAGCTAAAAAGAGGACCGACACCAAGTTAGTGATAAGTAAAGCTCAAACAGTCCTTTGAGCCATGTGAGCTGAATACATGTATATCAGATAAAATTTTAAAGCTTAACACTTTAGGATGACATTGGATAAAATTGGTGCAAACTGGCCTTGAACTATTAGAACATGCTATCATATAAAGAATAATGAATTTGTATCATGTGTTTTTGTTATGCTTTAGAGAGTACATATCCAAATAAGGAATACTGCTGCAAGGTAACTACAGATCCTGTCACTATCATCATTTTCTAAACTTATATTGAACACTGCACTCAACAGTTTATATTTTATGAAAAGAGATGTGTGGCATACATCACTGAAACAGCAAACAAACAAGAGTTTGGCCTGTGTGACCTTCCAGTAATCTCACACTTTAACATTTGTTCTAGATAAAGGAAATAGCATGCACAAGTATCCTTTCTTCATGTTCCTAGACTATTGACTTTTTATAAATTTTAGAGAAAAGAAACAAAATTATTTATAAGATACATTTACATACCTGCAGAACAAAATGTATCTGATTTTCACAATCTTTTCATAATCTTTATCTTTCACAAGTTAATACACTAAAAAATATGAAAAAAACAAAAGTTATTCTGTTGTCTTATAAATACATGTATATGTATGATCATCAAAAGCTTACATTAACCAGTAACTTATATGTAATTTTCGACAATAATCGTATATCAATTGGTGTTTTATCTAAAATTCTCCATCAGACAAGCAAGGATTTCTATACAAATCCTTGAGATAAGCAAAGAAAAAGAGCAGATTTGACCTTATTTTTCTTAATCATTTCAGATAGAAATAAACTTTTTCAGTGGTTGTCGTTTGTTGATATGGTTCATAAGTGTTTCTCGTTTTTAATATAGATTAAACCATTGGTTTTCCTGTTTGAATGGTTTTACACTAGTCATTTTTGGGGTCCTTTATAGCTTGCTGTTCGGTGTGAGCCAAGGCTCCATGTTGAAGGCCATACTTTAACCTATAATGGTTCACTTTTACAAATTGTGACTTGGATGGAGAGTTGTCTCATTGGCACTCATACCACATCTTCTTATATCTATTTGAACATTTTTTTTTTGTCACATGGAAAATTTCTTGTCTTCAATGATTCTAATAATAAGGTTATTATACAATTACTATACTGGATGTTCCCAATAGCATTTTGTCAATGAATAAATTAATAATAATTATTGTGGTTTTGATAAATTCTGTCGTATTACTTTGAAGTTCAACAACTGATATGCTTGTAAAATGTTTTTGAAGGAATTCCATAAAATAACATTATTGTCTGAGCTTAGAGTAAGGTTTGGTCAGAAGAAACTTAAATTTGTCTGGTGTTGTGCATGTTAACATAATCTTCATTGGATTAAGAGTTCCAAATTTTGTTCTGCTTTAACTGCCACTGAATTCCTATCTAACCGCATTGTACTTTTTTCCTAAATTATATCAAAACCAGCAAGATTTAGTGTAAGCCACCGCCTCCTGGTTTTTACCCTTGCTCTTGGAAATTTCTTGTACATGTAGATGATGATGATGGATGGCTGCTTAACCTCCAGCATCAAATTTATATGCATATTCAGGATGAGAACATTGAGAAATTGAATCAACTAAGTTAGACTCATCAGAGGTTAAAAATTGATCAAACAGGAATTTTACCAGGACTGAGAAAATACTTTGACTCATCTGAGTTTTTGACACAACAATTAAGAAACTAAGGTTCAAATTAGCTCAGGCAAAGTTTACCTTAAATGAATTTGGCTATTTTTAGGTCCCTTTTGGTCAGCTTATGATGTATCATGTGTATTGTTATTCAAATTGCCGACTTAAAATAAAACTTGCATGTATTTTATATATGATATAGCATCTTCATGTAATTTGGTCACTTTAAATATGTAGGACTCTAAAGTGTGATGGGGACGCTAAAATGCCATGTTCATGCTAAAGTGTGATGGCCTACGCTAAAGTGCGATGGTTTGATACGCTAAAGTGCATTTTCTAGCAAAAGTATCAACGTTAGCAACATTAGACAGCATTATGATGAGAATGTTTGTCCAGATTAAGGGTTTTTATTACACAAGAAAAGAAAGAAGAGAGAAAGAAATGATCACAATCTGGAACATTTTTGGTCGTTGCTGGAAGAGGTTAACTTAATTTGTAAAATTGTGAAAAAAAAATAATAATCAAAACAGCTGCGGTGCCAAAAAAAGTCTTCTTTTTTTATTTCCAATTGAATAATTCTATAAAATAATTACAATATGGCTTGTTTTTTCTGTTAAATAATGAATATACGTCAACTAGACAGAACCTAACGAACAGATGTGTAGTATCATCATATAATTGCCAATAAGACAACTCTCTATCCAAGACCTAATGTCATTAATGTATGCAACTTTAGGTTATAGTATGACAATTAACGCTGAGCATTGGCTTACACCGCATAGTATTCTATTAAAACCAAAGGGCCCCAAAACAACCAGTGTAAAACAATTCAAAAGAGTAAAAATGACAACCTGATTTAAATACAAAACAATCAACGAACAGCAAATATGAAATATACCAACCAACAACTACCAGTAAATTCCAGATATACTAACTACTGCAATGTAACCATCACACTTTTTGGACAACTATCTTACTTTAAATAAAAATAAGAAGAATGTAGTATGAACTATCCATCAAACCCCAAATGTTGTTCATGAATGCAACTAATAATGATACAGCCTTCAACGTTAAGCCTTGGCCCATGCCGCATAACAAGATATATAGGGTTATAAAATGACCAGTGTAATACAATTCAAAAGAGAAAGACTGTGGCTTGATATATAAATAAAACAATAAACGAAAAAGTAATAGGAACACAGCAACAAACCAAAACCATTGCTTGAATCACATTCCCGTTACACCATCAGACTTTAGCGTGTCATACCATCGCACTTTAGCGTGTTATCTGGTCGCAATTAAAAACATACAACCATCACACTTTAGCGTCTGACACCATCGCACTTTAGGGCAAACAATTTGACTTTAACGTGGCCATCGCACTTTAGAGTACCATAGCACTTTAGAGTCCTACAAATATTGACTTTAGCCTGGCCATCACACTTTAGAGTACCATAGCACTTTAGAGTCCTACAAATATATATACAATGTAGCAAATAGAGAAAGGTGGTGAATACTTTTTGCCATGCATTGTAGGGCAAACAAGTTGTACAACTACAACGTACAAGCTCAAATAGTAGACCTACATCGTACTGAACCTGTGCAACATGTCAATATATGGGATGCTGTCCAAATAATCATGATAGCTTCCCAGCATAAAAATAAATCAAAGAGCAGGATTGCTCTGAGGGATACAATCACCATTGTTTTCATTGATATTATTATTATTCTCATAATAATTCAACTGCTCATGTATTCCCTATTTGATTCAATCTGCATATCATTTTTAAACTTTAATAAATGTGGATAGTGTCCACATGTGGACATAGATGATGCCCCATCTTGCATATCATATAGTTATAAAGGGACATAACTGAAGAATGATAAAAGTGACGCTACCCAAATTTGAACTTGATCTGAGTTTTGTGGTAATAAGCATTGTGTAAGTCTCATAACATTTGGTTGAGGCTAACTTCAGTAGAGCAGTAGAGAACAGAAACTAAAAATTCAGCAATTTTTCTATTTGTAAACATGCACAACTCTAGAACGGTTGTGTATATGTTTTATAACATTTGGTTGAGACAAACTAAAGTTACAGAACGGAAACGAAAAATTCAGCAATTTTTATGTTGATAAAGGGATATAAATCAAGAATGGTAAAAGTGTCGCCACCAAATTTCGTACTTAATCTGTATTATGTAGTAATAAGCATTGTGTATAAGTTTCATAACATTTGGTTGAGGCAAACTAAAGTTAGAGAACGAAACTAAAAATTTTGCTACTCAATATTTATTTATTTATTTTATGTGTTTTAACGCCACTTTTAAGCATTTATAAAGAGGCATAACTCAATAATAGTTAAAGTGACACTACCCAAATTCAACTTGATCATGGAAGGAGAAGTCACTTCTCCCTCTCCAAAATCCTAGATTAGGCCCTGTTTTATCAGTGGAAGTCATATAGAGCATTGATTGTAGTTGATTCAACTATAATCATGGACAAAGGAAGATAACTCCAATTTTAATCAAAGAGCTGAAGAGCTCTGAGGGGAAAGACGCCATTGTTTTTTTTTTTTGGGGGGTATCTTTGATAGTCTTCATATAAAGAATGAAAAAAAAGAACACCTAGAATATGTAGAAAGGTTGACAATATTGAAATCAATTGTTGTGTAATGTAATTTTGTTTCCTTAGTTAAGGATTCAATTTGGACCAATGGAAGAGATCTGCATCTTCTAAATTAAAACATTCGATTAAAGTTGAAAGTAAAGTATCTAAAATTCAACTGAATTCTATCATTAAACAACTACTACAATATTTTTTGAAATTTTGATTGTGTACCACTGAACTGCAGGCTAGGGCCATTTTCCTTTTTTTGTGACAGTACTCCAAGATTTTTATTTTTTTTCTCAAGAAAGTGAGGACTGAAAAATCTATTCAGTTTTAAATTTCCATTGATAAAGTTCCCAGTTGCAACTCTCATCACAGGGATATAGGTACTAATAAAAACCAATATGATTGATGTAAACTGTGTGAAGCTTGTTTCCAGATCCTACATTTTGATATATTTGTAAATTTCATGAATAAATAGGCTTAAACTGCAAAATGCAACATTTTTAATTAATTTTTTTTTTACCATTACAATGATTATGTTGGTACACAAAATTTAGTTTTAATGGAAGACTATTAATCATATATTAAATGTCACATTTTAAGTGTTCTGATACATTATGATTAACTTTTATTTTAGTGGATTATTACTCAATAATCAATTGAGGTGCTCCTGTATTGAAGGAAGATTCTCAAAACAGAATTTTACAGAAAAAATGAAAACTGTCGTTTCTCTCCCCAATCTCATGTATCCCGACAGCCATTGTTTACTGTGAAAGTTACAAGTTGACCTACAAATTAAAGCATTGCATGTTGATGTTTGAATCATCTACAGCAAACATAATTATGTTCAAATTGAACAAATACCAATTTTAAATTAGTACACGAACTCTGAGAATGATTTAAATAATCAGTAAAGGATATCCCTGCTTCTACGTAGTGTGGCATTCCAACAATGACGTCACTATAATGTAGGTTGGATATATTTAGAATATCTCGTCATTCTGATTTTTCCGGATTGTAAAAGAAACGTAAATAGTGTAAGGGAGAGCTGAAGATACGATAATTTCATGAGAAACAGAAGGGAAATGTGTTAAAAAGTGTTTAAAGTCAATCTATTCATTTGTGTGTCTCCTTCTCATCAATCTCAGTAAGATTTTTTGGGGGTGTTTTCCACACTATAAAAACAAAATGAATGACGTGAGGGGATGTCAGTCTGGTCAACCACATAGGAGATTGACGGCTTGAAGCCGTCTTTCCCCAAAAATTACTTGATATTTAGAAGAAAATAAAAATTTTGCAATTTTTCCATTTATAAAGGGGCATAACTCTAGAACGGTTAAAGTAACGCCAAAATTCAAAATTGATCTGTGTTTTGTGGTAATAAGCATTGTGTATAAGTTTCATAACATTTGGTTGAGGCAAACTTAAGTTAGAGAACGGAAACTAAAAATTTTGCAATTTTTCCATTTATAAAGAGGCATAACTCTAGAACGGTTTGAGTGACGCCACCAAAATTCAAACTTGATCTGTGTTTTGTGGTAATAAGTATTGTGTATAAGTTTCATAACATTTGGTTGAGGCAAACTCAAGTTCGAGAACGGAAACCAATTTTGGGACGTTCGTACGTACATACAGATGGACAAGGGAAAACTTAATGCCCCCACCGCTACGGCAGGGGTATAAAAAAAAAGCCAATCTCTGATACAAGTGTATATTTGTATACATGAACAATGTAATTATTGAGTTATTAATTTCCTCTACATTTGCATGATGATTGGAAATTCAAACTCTCTCATTTAAAATAAATGTGGATAGTGTCCACGTGGACACAGATGATGCCCCCTCTTGCATATCATATAGTTATAAAGGGACATAACTGATAAACAGTAAAAGTGACGCTACCGAAATTTGAACTTGATCTGAGTTTTGTGGTAATAAGCATTGTGTGTAAGTCTCATAACATTTGGTTGAGGCTAACTTAAGTAGAGAACAGAAACTAAAAATTCAGCAATTTTTCTATTTGTAAACACACACAACTCGAGAATGGTTGTGTATAAATTAAGTTTTATAACATTTGGTTGAGACAAACTAAAGTTAGAGAACGGAAACGAAAAATTCAGCAATTTTTATGTTTATAAAGGGACGTAACTCAAGAATGGTAAAAGTGTCGCCACCAAATTTCGTACTTAATCTGTATTATGTAGTAATAAGCACTGTGTATAAGTTTCATAACATTTGTTGAGGCAAACTAAAGTTAGAGAATGGAAACAAAAAAATTCTACTTGACCTTAGTTTTGTGGTAATGAATATTGTGTATAGGTTTCATTATATTTGGTTGGGGCAAACTTAAGTTACAGAATGGAAACTAAAAATTTTGCAATCTTTCGATTTATAAGGGGGCATAACTCAATAATGGTTAAAGTGACACTACCCAAATTCAACTTGATCTGTGTTTTATCAGTGGAAGTCAAAATTAAACATTGAATTGTATAAAGCATTGATTGTAGCTTATTTAACTATAATCATGGACAAAGGAAGATAACTCCAATTTTAAAAATTACTTGATATTTAGAAGAAAATTAAAATTTTGCAATTTTTCCATTTATAAAGGGGCATAACTCAAGAACGGTTAAAGTGACGCCACCAAAATTCAAACTTGATCTGTGTTTTGTGGTAATAAGCATTGTGTATAAGTTTCATAACATTTGGTTGAGGCAAACTTAAGTTAGAGAACGGAAACTAAAAATTTTGCAATTTTTCCATTTATAAAGGGGCATAATTCTAGATCGGTTAAAGTGACGCCAAAATTCAAACTTGATCTGTGTTTTGTGGTAATAAGCATTGTGTATAAGTTTCATAACATTGGTTAAAACAAACTCAAGTTAGAGAACGGAAACAAATTTTGGGACGTACGTATGTACAGACGGACAAGGGTAAAACTTAATGCCCCCACTGCTACTGCGGGGGCATAAAAATGCTAGAACATTACACACCCGTGACAATGCAGGTTTGTGACTAAATTAAAGGATCTATATCTTATTTTCACTCTAGATATTTAGCATTCATATTTTCATTTGACAAAGTCATGCTGATTGTAAGGCGCACAGTTTTCTTTACTTTTAAAATCTTTTTGTTTGAACCTGTCCTGCTTTTCTTACTACAACTACTAATATATATATTTTTGGGTCAAGGTGTCAATCCCTGTATAATGAAGAAGTTCAGGTGTGATTTTGATCCCAAATACACTGTTTGGTGGTGCGCCTGACAGAGGTGGAACGTAGATTATGTAACAGGTAACAGGTACTATTGGGATCGGTATCGGAATTGACCCGGAACAAAAACTGCAAGTATATCTTTTATTGAATATATATAAAACAATTTCCTTAGTGATCAGCATGAAAACATGATGCAACCGAAACGGTAATGGAATCTCACTTCTCCAAGAAATTGACCACTTCTCCCTTCTCTCTCTTGGAAGGAGATGTCACTTCTCCCTCTTCAAAATCCTAGATTAGGCCCTGTTATTAATTATTGATTTTAGTGGAAAACAAAAGGGCCTGTAATGTTGTAATTTTCAATCAACACCACTGTCCTATATTAGTTAGATTTCACAGGCAGTATGTCGATTGAGCATGCACGACAGCATATAAGACATGGAGCAATAACTGTCTCCGAAAATTTGATATTTTCTCAAAAATTGCCTTTTTCTGTGGAAAAACAAGTGTTTCAAAGACAAATTCAGGAAGTACAAAACACTAGATTTATATGTCATACCACAAATATTTCTGAATTTGTATGGTTTTAGAGGAGTTGGGGCTCAATGAAATAAGTCTCTTCAGTCTTCCTTTAGTAGTATAGATTCCTTCTGAATGTTATCAATCCCACATATTTAGAGTCAAAAATATACATTCGTACAAGCACACAAAAGTCAATCTGTTCTTTCTTTGGGTTTAGGATTCATATTGCCCAAAATGTTAAAATCCTAGACGTTTTCCAAAATTGCACACATTTAAATGATGTTCGGAGGCAAGATTGTAAATTCTATCATGAATGAACGCTTTTTGGAAAACGGTATCTCGAGCTATAATTTTTTCCAGCATTTAAGTTGAAAAAATAAATAACCTGCAAAGATGCATTTAAACACATATATCTGGAACTAAGAAATAAATTTTAAGACGACGATTTGCACAATTCACTTTAACAAAAAAATTTAATGGATTAAACTAAACCCAGTTTTTTATGTTCTTCAACTCTCAACTTTGTATTTGATTTGACTTTCTTACTATTTTGATTCATATGCCACTGACGAGTTTTATGTAGCACTTCTAGCATACCAAATTATAAGTTCCATACATTTGTGTGCATGAGATTTTGCTATTCTTGCGTTTGCTACTGTCAGTCAGGGGTACTACTCGTACAAGTAATTTTTATTTACTTGAAGAAGTAAATATTAATATACTTATATAAGTAAATTTGTAAGATACTTATACAAGTATATTTTATTTACTTGTTTAGGTAAATTATTTAATTGGCTTAGTTATGTCACTTTGACATTCAGATTTTTACTTATACAAGAAAAATAATGAACTTGGCCCAGTAGTTACAGTGGAAAATATTTTGTAAAATTTACAAAATTTACAAAATTTATGAAAATTGTAAAAAATGACTATAAAGGGCAATAACTCCTTCAGGGGTCAATTGACAATTTGGTCATGTTGACTTATTTGTAGATCTTACTTTGCTGTACATTATTGCTGTTTACAGTTTATCTCTATCTATAATAATATTCAAGATAATAACCAAAAGCTGCAAAATTTTCTTAAAATTACTAATTCAGGGCAGCAACCCAACAACGTGTTGCCTGATTGGTCTGAAAATTTAAGGGCAGATAAATCTTGACCTAATGAACAATTTTATCCTCGTCAGATTTGCTCTAAATGCTTTGGTTTCAGAGATATGAGCCAAAACTGCATTTTACCCTATGTACTATTTTTAACCATGTCGGCCATCTTGGTTCATGGGGGGGTCATCGGACACATTTTTAAACTATATACCCTAATGATGATTGTGGACAAGTTTGGTTAATTTTGTCTTAGTAGTTTCAGAGGAGAAGATTTTTGTAAAGATTACAAAATTTACAAAAATGGTTAAAATTGACTATAAAGGGCAATAACTCCTTAAGGGGTCAACTGACCATTTTGGTCAAGTTGACTTATTTGTAGATCTTACTTTGCTGAACATTATTGCTGTTTACAGTTTATCTCTATCTATAATAATATTCAAGATAATAACCAAAAGCTTCAAAATTTTCTTAAAATTACCAATTTAGTGGCAGCAACCCAACAACAGGTTCTCCGATTCATCTGAAAATTTCAGGGCAGATAGATCTTGACCTAATAAACAATTTTACCCCATGTCAGATTTGCTCTAAATGCTTTGGTTTCAGAGTTATAAGCCAAAATATACATTTTACCCTATGTTCTATTTTTAGCCATGGCGGCCATCTTGATTGGTTTGGCAGGTCACGGACACAATTTTTAAACTAGATACCCCAATGATGATTGTGGCCAAGTTTGGTTAAATTTGGCCCAGTAGTTTCAGAGGAGAAGATTTTGTAAAGTTAACGACGACGGACGTAAGTGATGAGAAAGCTCACTTGGCCCTTGGCCAGGTGAGCTAAAAAGTCATACTATCTTCTTTTCTTGAATTTCTCAGGACTTCTTTGCTCTAATAGAATTTTTAATTGTTCGTCCTTTGCAGATGTCTTTACTAATCATTTAAGTGTAATTTCATGGACAATGAAAATCTCATTTGTCTGTTATCTACAGAACACTGCTCATTTACAAGCCCCCAAGGGACAATTTTTGAAGGCCTTGCGCAATTACTTAAGATCTTTGAGCAATTAGTTAATTTGTTGAATTAATGAGATGAAACATTGAACTCTAATAAAAAATTATGAGCTAACCTGAGAAAAATTGTTAAAGGCATGTTTTTACATCTCAAAGCTTGAGAATTTTAGGGATTGCAAAAAAAAATTACTTATACAAGTAAATTTTTGAGAAAATTAAGGGGAGACTACATGTATTCAACCATTATAAGAAAAAACGAACATGACAAAATTTACTTATATAAGTATATTATTATTCACTTCTTCAAGTAAATACAGATTTCTTGTATAAGTAGTATCCCTGACTGACTGTAAGTATGAAATAATCAACCTTTTACTTCTGATGCAATTCTTGATTATGTCCAATGTTCATTACATTCAAGGAAATTTTGATGAAGATATAAATACTAGCTATTCATTGATGTCTAAATTACTTTCCCCCATTAAAAATATTTAGGTAAAATACTAAAAAAATTACTTTTAACATGTTAAGGTTCATGTGGACCCTTTGGCAAAAATGGTTGCGTTTTCACCTCAAAATTTACTCTCGAGTACAGACAAACCTGTGCATCTGGAAAAATTTTAAGGCATACCATGCCCTAGATAAATAAATTTCAAATGCATTGTATGTTTTAGAAAATTCAAGACTTTACTGGATTTTGCGGTGCACTTTTTTTCGTCCCTGCAGCAGATGATAAAATTAAAAAATAGGTGAGTTTCACTTGATATGGTCCACTCAGGTACACAGTTCAAATCTCCAATTATTGTCAGGTATCTATTGTCCATGTCAATCAATACAGTTCACTTCAATTATTACCTGTGGGTTAGTTCTCAAACCTCTTACCCAACTTAGTTTATTTTGGCACCTTCTGGTGCTATAAACAGTGTCCTGCAAAAAACTAGGGTTATTTCCACTAAATATAAAACATGTTTGAAATTTATTTATCTAGGAAATGCTATGCCTTACAACTTCTCCATATGCACAGGTTTGTCTGTACTCAGACAAAATTTTGAGGTGAAAATGCAGCCATTTTTGATGAAGGGTCCACGTGAACCTTAAAATTTGTTTTTCCTTCAACAGTTCAAAATTTTGCTCTTACAATCAAATTTACATAATCCAGGTAGTACAATAAAATTCCATGAAATTTGGAAAAGTCAAATTAATGGAGTGATCGAAGTGATCGTAATACAATGTAATATAACGACTGGATTGTTCGGGATACCCTGTATGACATTATGGCACATACTGCAAACAAAACATTCTTGTTCAAAACCATCATGCAGTTCATGATCAACACCACTGTAATGTAAATAGACTATTTTCATATTACTGACTTTTGACTCCGGATTATATAATTTGTCGACTGGTTACCTTGGACATCATGGTACCAAGTCAGGTAAGAGCAAGCTAAAGAAGTAAAACCAAGCTTTCAATCGGTACAATTTTGGGGGATAATTACCTGCTTAACATTTTTTTTTCACTACGAAAGCATCGGAAAACAGCAAACTTTCCCCTAAAATTACACCGATTATATGTTTGATTTTACTTATTTTGGTTGCTCTTACTTGACCGAGTACCATGATGTCCAAGGTAACCACTCGACAAATTATATAATCCGGAGTCAAAAGTCGGTAATATGAAAATAGTCTATTGACTTCAAAATTTCTACTAGCTATATCAATTTCACGTGAATCTTCTGAATATTATGTCTGCTTTCCTTTGCTAAATTCTTCTGTTCAAACATGTTTGTACATTGAAAACACGTTTCGTGCTCCATTGAACGTTTACAAACAATTTTTTAACTCCTCCTTTTTTCACGCCATACATCAGGATATATTGAACCCATGATGCAGCTTGTTTCTTTAATTTCCAGTTGGCAGGCATTAATGGAGTGATCGAAGTGATCCTAATATGGCGACAGGATTAATCGGGTTACGGAATTCCTTCTCTGACGCGATTCTAAATATATAAAACCCTAAATATAAATACTGCTTAATTCTGATTTTCCGTATTGGAAAATAAACGCAAATGGAAAAGGGAGATTTCAAAACATGAGGATTATGAGAAGAAAATTAACAGAATGTTGTTTAAATTCAATCTCTTTGTTTGTTTTTACTTTTTAATATTTTATAACAAGACAATCTTAAGAATCTGAGTTGTTCCTAATAATGTAAACACAAAACGGTTGACGTGAGAGTCTTGGAACGGAGTCAGTGGTAAAGTCTACAGATTGCCTGACAGCACTCGTATCCCAAAAAATAGGATTACAAGACGTCACAAGTACATGTATTTGGACTATACTATAGGGATGCTGATGCAGCAGATGTAGGACAGACATTTCTTCATCCCCCTTTTTTGCTTTCTGAGTGTAATGTGCAAATTGTGATTACATAAGTCTTTTTTATAATGTGCATGCATTTTATAATGTTGCAAAAAGATTATGCATACAGCCAAACCATTTTAATAACATGCTTGTTTACAAAATTTCCCTCCATAATGGCTATGAATAACGGAAAGAGGGAAAGGACTAAAACACGGAAGTGTGAAAGTGCGGAAGTTTGCAAAATGTTTACTTTTACATGTTTTAGTCGTATCTCGGAAACGACTCGCATATTTTAAAACAATAAACTGATTTGTGAATAATGGAGAAATGTCTATTGATTGATATAGCCGTTGTTATGAATTTTTAAAAATGTTCAAGTACATAAACCGTGGCGGGAACCTCATATATTTGGTACAAAAGTATCATGTTTTTGTATTTGATTGTAAAATTAGTTAATTAGCTTTCAATTTAAACAGGTTGAAAGATAAAAATAATTTTAAAATTAGAATAAATATACATGTTTTGAGGGAGACAACACTGTAAACATCCTGTTTTTGGCAGTGAAAATTGAAAACTTATTTGCAGCCACTGTAGCTCTTTTCAAGCAGGAAACCGCACCCTGAAACAAGATTTTTATTAAAGGCCAGGTAAAACCTATGAATTTCATACAGTTTTGATTATGGGAAATGTGCCTGTATCATGTTTACATGGGTATGCACATGACCTGATTTCAGGTTTTTATGTTCAGATTAGGCAACTTTTCCCCTTTTCTCTGGATAAAACTTTTTACTATATTAAAAGTACACTATATTTTTATTTCAATATAAACTAGAGAAAATTCTGATTCCAGTGATATCTAGTTTTATACAAGTATCTTTATTAACCATTCCACCACTAAGGGTCACTTAGGCATGGTCCCTTAAAATATGACGTCATAGAAAAAACTGTTGATTGCACCCTATACAAGTAAATTTTTGAGAAAATTAAGGGAGACTATTCAACCATTATAAGAAAAATGAACATGACAAAATTTATTTATATAAGTATATTATTATTTACTTCTTCAAGTAAATACAGATTACTTGTATAAGTAGTACCCTGACTGACTGTAAGTATGAAATAATCAACCTTTACTTCTGATGCAATTCTTGATTATGTCCAATGTTCATTACATTCAAGGAAATTTTGATGAAGATATAAATACTAGCTATTCATTGATGTCTAAATTACTTTCCCCATTAAAATATTTCGGTAAAATACTAAAAAAAATTACTTTTAACATGTTAAGGTTCATGTGGACCCTTTGGCAAAAATGGTTGCGTTTTCACCTCAAAATTTACTCTCGAGTACAGGCAAACCTGTGCATCTTTAAAAATTTTAAGGCATACCATGCCCTAGAATAAGATAAATAAATTTCAAATGCATTGTATGTTTTAGAAAATTCAAGACTTTACTGGATTTTGCGGTGCACTTTTTTTCGTCCCTGCAGCAGATGATAAAATTAAAAAATAGGTGAGTTTCACTTGATATGGTCCACTCAGGTACACAGTTCAAATCTCCAATTATTGTCAGGTATCTATTGTCCATGTCAATCAATACAGTTCACTTCAATTATTACCTGTGGGTTAGTTCTCAAACCTCTTACCCAACTTAGTTTATTTTGGCACCTTCTGGAGGTATGAAAAAAAGTGTACTGCAAAATCCTGTTAGGTTTTTATTTTTCTAAAATATAAAACATGTTTGAAATTTATTTATCTAGGGCATGCTATGCCTTACAACTTCTCCATATGCACAGGTTTGTCTGTACTCAGACAAAATTTTGAGGTGAAAATGCAGCCATTTTTGATGAAGGGTCCACATGAACCTTAAAATTTGTTTTTCCTTCAACAGTTCAAAATTTTGCTCTTACAATCAAATTTACATAATCCAGGTAGTACAATAAAATTCCATGAAATTTGGAAAAGTCAAATTAATGGAGTGATCGAAGTGATCGTAATACAATGTAATATAACGACTGGATTGTTCGGGATACCCTGTATGACATTATGGCACATACTGCAAACAAAACATTCTTGTTCAAAACCATCATGCAGTTCATGATCAACACCACTGTAATGTGTAAATAGACTATTTTCATATTACCGACTTTTGACTCCGGATTATATAATTTGTCGACTGGTTACCTTGGACATCATGGTACCAAGTCAGGTAAGAGCAAGCTAAAGAAGAAAAACCAAGCTTTCAATCGGTACAATTTTGGGGGATAATTACCTGCTTAACATTTTTTTTTCACTACGAAAGCATCGGAAAACAGCAAACTTTCCCCTAAAATTACACTGATTATATGTTTGATTTTACTTATTTTGGTTGCTCTTACTTGACCGAGTACCATGATGTCCAAGGTAACCACTCGACAAATTATATAATCCGGAGTCAAAAGTCGGTAATATGAAAATAGTCTATTGACTTCAAAATTTCTACTAGTTATATCGATTTCACGTGAATCTTCTGAATATTATGTCTGCTTTCCTTTGCTAAATTCTTCTGTTCAAACACGTTTGTACATTGAAAACACGTTTCGTGCTCCATTGAACGTTTACAAACAATTTTTTAACTCCTCCTTTTTTCACGCCATACATCAGGATATATTGAACCCATGATGCAGCTTGTTTCTTTAATTTCCGGTTGGCAGGCGTTAATGGAGTGATCGAAGTGATCGTAATATGGCGACAGGATTAATCGGGTTACGGAATTCCTTCTCTGACGCGATTCTAAATATATAAAACCCTAAATATAAATACTGCTTAATTCTGATTTTCCGTATTGGAAAATAAACGCAAATGGAAAAGGAAGATTTCAAAACATGAGGATTATGAGAAGAAAATTAACAGAATGTTGTTTAAATTCAATCTCTTTGTTTGTTTTTACTTTTTAATATTTTATAACAAGACAATCTTAAGAATCTGAGTTGTTCCTAATAATGTAAACACAAAACGGTTGACGTGAGAGTCTTGGAACGGAGTCAGTGGTAAAAGTCTACAGATTGCCTGACGGCACTCGTATCCCAAAAAAATAGGATTACAAGACGTCACAAGTACATGTATTTGGACTATAGGGATGCTGATGCAGCAGATGTAGGACAGACATTTCTTCATC
This sequence comes from Mytilus coruscus, assembly GCA_017311375.1. NCBI lineage: Eukaryota > Metazoa > Mollusca > Bivalvia > Mytilida > Mytilidae > Mytilus > Mytilus coruscus. The sequence goes on along the minus strand of CM029601.1, from coordinate 23,672,681 downwards.
CCCCTTTTTTGCTTTCTGAGTGTAATGTGCAATTTGTGATTACATAAGTCTTTTTTATAATGTGCATGCATTTTATAATGTTGCAAAAAGATTATGCATACAGCCAAACCATTTTAATAACATGCTTGTTTACAAAATTTCCCTCCATAATGGCTATGAATAACGGAAAGAGGGAAAGGACTAAAACACGGAAGTGTGAAAGTGCGGAAGTTTGCAAAATGTTTACTTTTACATGTTTTAGTCGTATCTCGGAAACGACTCGCATATTTTAAAACAATAAACTGATTTGTGAATAATGGAGAAATGTCTATTGATTGATATAGCCGTTGTTATGAATTTTTAAAAATGTTCAAGTACATAAACCGTGGCGGGAACCCTCATAATCACTTAATGCTTAACGACGATCTGTATTTCAGAATTTTCCATTTTGAACCTGATTTTTTAATAAACTGATACAAAATACAATCACATACAATCATAGAAATAAATAGAACAACTTAGAAATGAAATATATTAATAATTACTTTACTTTATAATATTTTCGTTAACTTTGAAACGAAGAAAGATACATTCTTAAGTACATTAATATTAACCAATGATAGTAGTCCTTTCATATTTGCTGCACTGGGATATTTAATATAGTATTCTGGAATGTGCTGATTTCTGATACTTTTTACTAAGACAGAATTGCATTCAAATAAATAATGGTATTCATTACCACTGAGACTACTATAACAGTAGTCTCAGATTACCAATAGTATTTAAACACAAATTATTTGTCCTCTCGTCTTTTGGAATATTGTACCATCTACCAAGCTCTACTGGAATTTTTACATTACAGCATCTTAATTTTGAAATATATTCACGTTCGATTGATGATAATTGTACAAGATAGTTTTCTAAGCCAAACATTGTTTTAAAAAGACCATAAAATTCTCCTCTGGATGAGTTGTCAATTTGACTATGCCAATTTTGAATGAATGCATCTTTAAGTTTATCTTTCAGAACGATTTTTAGTTGATTTACATCTAATGGTAATTGCTGAGTCCAAACATAGCTAAGTCCGGAATTGTCTAAAATCGATTTAATATAGTCAATCCATTTGAACATGTGATCGTCTTTTAAGTTGAACATAATTTGATAAAGTATACTGCTAGTTTAGTTTATTTTCATTGGCGAGAAGTTTGTTCCAAAAACACACCATTCTACATTTTATTACGGTATCTATTGGTGTACGACCAAATTCTCCATTTGTCATAAAATTTGGTGTCGAGGATCTGATTTTCAACACATTCCGGCAAAACTGTAGTTGGATTTTTTCCAGCATGTAATTGTTTCCGAATCCCCATATCACACCCATGTCAGAATTGGAAGTATAACTGCATCAAACAGTTGTAATTGTAAATCGACAGGTATTGAGAGGTTACGTATCTTTGTATAAAGACTAAAAAGTGTTTTCTGTGTTTGTTCGCTAAGACGTTTCTTCGCTGTTTCAAATGAACCATTGTAGTTAAAAGTTAGTCCTAAATATGGATAAAAATCTTGAATTCCAATAGACTGGTTAAATATTTGAAACTTTGGTAATGTTCGTGATTTCCGTTTGCAGAACACAACAAGCTTTGTCTTCGATAAATTAACGTTTAACTTCCATCGGACACAGTATCTTTCAAAAACATTTAAGGCTTGTTGCATTGATTCGGCCGTTTCAGATATAATTATAGTGTCGTCGGCGTACAAAAGAACGAAAAGTTTTATATAGATATGCAAATAATTGCGGCAAATATTTTCATAACTTGCAAGTTCTAAACATCATTTTCAGCAAAGAAAGACTCAAGATCGTTTAGATAAACAGCAAATAAAAAGGGGGATAAATTTTCTCCCTGTCTCACTCCAATGTTACAGTTAAAAACGGCTGACACTTCGTTACCATTCCTAACGCACGATTTAACATTACTATACATGCAATATATTACCTTAAAAATTTTCCCTGAAATATTCGCCTTTTGTAATTTTATCCATAAAGATGTATGACAGATTGTGTCAAAGGCTCTCGAAAACTCAACAAAAGTGCAAAAGAGTTTTTTTCCAAGAGTTTGATAAATTGATATTAATGAATGTAATACTAATATATTATCCAATGTACTATAATCTTTTCTGAATCCTGTTTGAGCCTTGGAAATCAGATTGATCTCAATTGAAAGTTCCCCAAGTCTTTCATTTAAGATCGATGTGAAAGTTTTCCCTAGACATGACACTAAAGTTATTGGTCTGTACGAGCTAGGATCATATATATTGCCTTTATTCTTGAAGATAGGTTGAATAATTCCCATTGTCCATGAATATGGGACCTTCCCAGTATTTAAAACAATGTTGAATAACTTGTGATAGATGGGCAACATTTCCTTAACCGTATGTTTAATATGTTCATACCATCATATCCGGAAGCCTTATTGTTTTTAAGTTTTTGACGACATTCAAAATTTACTTCTTCTGTGATTGGAGAATTTAAAATTCTGTTAATGTTCTCTGGTGGTACCTTTGTTAAATCTATGTCTGAGTTGTCTTCAATCACTTCATCTTGGCTTAGATGTTTAAAATGTTCATATAAATCTTCAATTTTAACAGCATCAGTATAATTGGAGACAAGACTACAAAGTATAAGTCATTCAAATGATTGTCATATAAATTTCATATCTGTGACGTATTTTAAATATTTTCATAAATTAGACAATTTCTTCACATTCTTTGTTGACAATTACTGAACAAATTTAAAAACAGATGCATTTGTATAAAATGCCTTTGAACATACAATTTGCTGGAAGTTATAGTTTGGACATTTTAAAATAAATGAAATTAATGATTATTATCGCCATGGTTACTTAAAATACATAATCATTCATTTAATGCTCTTGTTGTGAATCTAAAATTTTAATATTTAAATTAGCT